>JAQPPZ010016982.1:5809348-6454831 GCA_028583015.1 Wollemia nobilis | reverse complement strand
ATTCACCAAAAACTCTCCTTAAGGATAACAATGCATAAGTAGTCTTCAACAAACCAGAAAATAGGATTTACACCTAGCCAAAGGATACCTAGTAGAATACCTTTTCACTCCAACCTTATTTCAGAAAACATACACCAATCATACTCATAAGAAGAATGTGCCCATACCTTATTGGAGTAGAAGATAATTGAACCTTCAAGCTGTCACCACACACAACTCTCAAACTTCCAACCAAGTTAGGGTTAGAATAAAAAGAAATGAGCAATAATATAAACTTCCTTTATTACACCTTTTAGCTCCACTTCTTTAAACACAACCACCATAACATGCCAATAAATCAACAATCACAGACTCACACCTTATACCTCCATTTTTAATTTTAGCATAGCAAAGAATAATCTTAAAAATACATCCAAAGAAATATGCCCTTATTTCTCCTAAGCTTTTATTCAATGCTAATCACAAAAGCCAAAACTCATAAAATTTAATCACACCTTATAAATCGTTGTCCAAGAAACTCCGAATTTCGTGGCATAAAGACGTTTTAATAAAAACGTGTGTTACTCTAGCAAAGCACCCCCGCGAGACTCGAAACGGTGACCTCCGCCAATGCAACACCCAACAGTAGCCTTCGCTGCCACTAGCCCACGCGGGCTACGAAGTTCACAAGTGAACTTCCCTCCACTTCACCCTCAAAAAAACTCCCGAAGACTTTTCAACCGCACGTGCTTCTAAGTCTTCCTTCGATCACAGCGAATACAGAGCACAAACACCGCAAATTGCATTCGAGGAATTTCGAATTAATTAGCCTTCCAACCTTAGGAGTTGGAGAATAAATAGTCTCTTCGAAGACACCTTGACGTCGGCAAAAATAAAGACCATTTCGAAATTAATCAAAAGTCTTTTCAAAAAGGGTTTAAAAACCCTTAAATAATTTTAATAAATTAAGAATAAAAAAAGGTTTAAAAACCTTTAAGTATTTTTAATAAATTAAAAATAATTTCTCCCTTAATTAATTAAATAATTAATTAATTAAAACCTTGAAGGGTTTTAAATAATAATTAAATAAATAATAAAGAGAACCTCCATTGGTTTTAATAAAAACCATTTAACTTGGTTTTAATAAAAACCCTATCCAACTTGGTTTTAATAAAAACCGGTTTGGTTTTAATGAAAAACCCTTGCCAATGGAATCTCTCCGGATTCTCTTAAAAATATTCTCTTGGAATCTTCCACCTTTGAAGCCAACACATCCTCTTAACATTAATGCCATTTCCTTTTGACATCAATGACAACTCATAGACAAGAAGCTAGGATCTCAAACCCAAAATTGCCAACAATCTCCCCCTTTGTCATTGATGGCAAACCATGCTTCTCAACAACACAATAAACTCAACATAAACAACTCCCCCTGTCTTGAGGCTCTCCCCCTTACTCAAATCTCTCCCCCTTTGTCATCAATGGCAAAGGGTCACCTTTGGGGCTCGGGACTAAGAATGAGCCTCTTAGCTTAGTCCCTCCCCCACCTCCTGATGAGGTGATTAATTCTTGGGTGGGAGTAAAACTCCCATTAGGCACTGATCATCATCAGCGTCTATAACTTCCTTGTCGGGCCTTCTCTTGAACTCTTTGTCCATATTCCTATTCTTGTCACTGTTCTTGTTCTTGTTCTCATCCCTGTTCTTGTCCATGCCTTGATCCTTGGACTTGATCATGCCACTGTTCTTGTTCCTGTATTCTGGAATTTCAGCTCTACACTGTCTGATTATGTGACCTTCATTGTTGCACTTGAAACACTTGACGATGTTGTTTCTCCGAGGTAAACCTGATCTTTGAATCCACCAGTTCTGACCAAACCTATTCTGACCAAACCTGTTCTGGCCAAACCTGTTCTGACCAAACCTATTCTGGCCAAACCTGTTCTGACCAAACCTGTTCTTGTTATTTGCCTTGCAATAAACTGCCTTGTGCCCAAACTCTTGACAAGAGTAGCAATACCCTTGAAAGTAACTAGCACTTCTAAAACTGTCATTTACCTCCTTCACTTGAGCCATGCAATGTGAAGCCATGTGACCAAACCTCGTGACAAGCAAAACATCTCGCCTTGAAACTTTCCTTTAATTGACCTCTTAGGTTCTAAAAACTTCTTCTTCTCATTCTGAATTCTGTTTTCTATTTCTGTGCATCTATCATTCAAGGACTCCTTTTCTGAAATACTTTCCTCATCAGAACTCTCTTCCTTTTGGAGTCTCTTACTAGACTCTCCAACTTGTTCCTTGTGTGGCTTAACAAAACCAAGGCCTATTTTATCTCTTGTCTTTCTTTGACCTTTGATGAGTGACTTAACCTTTTTGGAGCTATCTTGAAACCTGTAAAGCTTATCCTTGTACTCTTTAGTTTCCTCTTTCAAAGAAGCCATTTTCTGTTCTAACTCACTATACTCAAGAACCTTAGACTCTAACTCATCCTTGAGTTCTTGTGTCTTAGCCATAGAGAAGTCAAGACTTTCTATAAGATCATCTCTCTCCATACAACATTCATCTAACTTATCCTTGAGTCTAGCATTCTTCTTTCTTTCCTTTTTCAAAGCACTAAGAGCACTAATAAGTTCACCTTCAAGATCTACTTCACCTTCCTCTATATCTTCCTCTATTTGTTTGCTTTTTGAATCATCAAAGCCTTTTTCAGATTTCTTATCACTAGAGGTGCTACCCTTTTCAAAAACCATACATGCATCTTCCTTATAGTTTTCTGAAGCATCCTCATACATACTAGAAACCAAATCATTATTTGTGCAATCATCCTCAAGGTGACCAAAATTTCCACATCTAAGACATTTCATGATAATGAATCTATGTTTCGGTTCTTCCTCTTTTTCTGATATGAACAACATCTCATTTTCATTATCACTTGAAGAACTTTCACTATCACTACTAGAACACTTACTTGCTTTGTCTAGGTAGAAACTCTTCTTGTGCTTGTGAGAATACCTCTTTCCTTGATTGTTGTGCTCATCTTTGTTTTTCCTGTGATGCTTGTGCTTTTCAGAATCCTTGCTCTTAGAATCCTGTTTATCTTCATCACTTTCATTCTTGGGAACAGTACAGTCAGTAGCATAATGACCAAACTTTCCACAATTGAAACATCTTATATTTTTCATACTTTTGTGCTTTCTAGAGAACTTGCCTTTCTTGCTGTAATATGCCTCTTCATCACTAGAAGACTCATCACTATCTTGAAGTTGTTTACCCTTGGAATTCTTGGTAGCCTTGAAAGTCGCCTCTTTCTTGACATCAACCTTCACTTGAGTTCTCAACTCAAATGCTGCAAGTATACTATGGAGCTCATCCTTTTTCAACTTATCCAAATCTTTAGCTTCCTCAATAGCAGAAATATTTTCACTAAATCTATTAGGAAGAGATCTTAAAATCTTATCACAAACATCATTTTCAGCAAGCTCAAGACCTAAGTCTTTCATGGAGTTAACAACCTCATCCATACGAAGCATGTAGTCACTAATATTTTCATCATCATTCATCTTGAGTTGTTCAAACATACCTTTGAAGTGTCTCAACTTGGCCTTTCCGACATTTGTATCACCTCGTATGAACCACCTTCAATCTGTTTCCACATTTCACTAGTTGTCTTGTAGTGAATCACTTTGGTGAGATTCGCTTTCTGTAAGCCTTTCAGGATTGCATTCATTGCTTTTGAATTGTTGTGATGTAGGAGCCTTTCTTCTTTAGTATTAGGACCATGTTCAGGAATAGTGTACTCATCTTCAATCACTTCCCAAACCTCATTCCCAAGTGCCATTAGATGAACCTTCATCCTTGCACTCCAAAGACCAAAATCTGACCCATCAAGAATAGGTGTCTGCATTGCCACTTGAATGATCCATTGTGTTCTTTACTAGCTTTTCCTTCAAGTTGTTAAACTTTTCGAAGGCACCTGCTCCGATACCAATTGAAGAACACAAGCTTATACTGAGAGGGGGGTGAACAGTATAAGACCTCTTTTTACTTTTTCCTTTATACTTCAAAATAGTAAAGCAATATACCCAAAGCAATATCAAAGCAATGCACAATATCATCCACAAAGTGACACCAATTTTAACGTGGTTCACCTAGAATGGTTGGGCTACGTCCACAAAACTTTTCTCTAAAAGTTATCTCAAAGTTCTTTGGGAATCCTTCCCAATTACAATGTTTATGAGCCTCGGCCCAAAGGAGATACCTTCCCCCAATCAAAATTTATGAGCCTCTGCTCAAAGGAGATACCTTCCCCAATCAAAATTTATGAGCCTCTGCTCAAAGGAGATACCTTCCCCTCTACTCTGGAAATGATCCCTCAGAAGATCAATTGCCTCTACCTCTTGCCAACACGTGGAACTCCTTTCCATCGAAGACCTCCTGTCCTCAATGCTTAGCCTAAGAGACCTCTGCCTTCTATGATCACGTCCACATAGCTCAACAACTTGTACCAAACATAGTCAGTCGGTCTAGTACAAGTCTTCCTCTGTCTGTCAGATCTGTCCAACTCTTGAACAAATCAATCCTCTACATACAAGCCTTCTCAAAGACTTGCCAAATCTGTCCTTCGGTTCTTCTCATAGAACCAATGCACCTCTGTCCTCAAGTTCTCTGATAGAACTATCAAACTCAGCTCACAAGTCCTCTGCTAGGACCTGTCCAAATCTGCTCACAAGTCCCCACCGAAACCTGTCCAAAATTTGCTCACAAGTCCCCATCGAAACCTGTCCAAAAACTCAGCAAGCTCACCAAGAAAAACTTTCTTAGTAGGAAATCACAAAGTGAATTGTTAGAGACCCAATGTGATTTTTCAAACTCATAGAAGCATAAAGAGAATTGTTAGAGACTCAATATGTTCTATACTCAAATCCCAATCTCAAAACTCAACTCAAATCAACTCAACTCAATCTCAATCTCAAATCTGAAAACTCAACTCAATATCTGAAATGGATAGGATAGAATGTTTTCTTTCAAGAACATGAAACCCCAACAATTGCCAACTATGCAAAGAATCACATAACAATGATACTCATGTTCTTTTCACCATCAATTAGGGTTTCAACAACAATGCTCATCAAACAAGGTTTAGTCAACCAACACCATTCAACTCAACATCAACCTTGAAGCATTCAACCAATCATCACAAGAAAAGGAAACAAGTAGAAATCCTTTTCCCTCCAAAGATATTTGAACAAAACAGCCACCAACACAATATCACCAAATGCAAAGAATAACTTGCTCAAATCAACTCAATGGAGTAAGCCCAATATCATGAATCAAGTAAAGCAATAACTTGATCAAACAACCTCTATGGAAGCAACTCAACCATCAAACTCAAAACAGCCAACCAAGGGTTCCACCAACTCAATGCAAGTAGCTAGACTCACAAATATAAACCCTAGTGCACAAAGCTTCCACTATCTCAAACCAAAAATTATGCATTCACCAAAAACTCTCCTTAAGGATAACAATGCATAAGTAGTCTTCAACAAACCAGAAAATAGGATTTACACCTAGCCAAAGGATACCTAGTAGAATACCTTTTCACTCCAACCTTATTTCAGAAAACATACACCAATCATACTCATAAGAAGAATGTGCCCATACCTTATTGGAGTAGAAGATAATTGAACCTTCAAGTTGTCACCACACACAACTCTCAAACTTCCAACCAAGTTAGGGTTAGAATAAAAAGAAATGAGCAATAATATAAACTTCCTTTATTACACCTTTTAGCTCCACTTCTTTAAACACAACCACCATAACATGCCAATAAATCAACAATCACAGACTCACACCTTATACCTCCATTTTTAATTTTAGCATAGCAAAGAATAATCTTAAAAATACATCCAAAGAAATATGCCCTTATTTCTCCTAAGCTTTTATTCAATGCTAATCACAAAAGCCAAAACTCATAAAATTTAATCACACCTTATAAATCGTTGTCCAAGAAACTCCGAATTTCGTGGCATAAAGACGTTTTAATAAAAATGTGTGTTACTCTAGCAAAGCACCCCCGCGAGACTCGAAACGGTGACCTCCGCCAATGCAGCGCCCAACAGCAGCCTTCATCGCCACTAGCCCACGCGGGCTACGAAGTTCACAAGTGAACTTCCCTCCACTTCACCCTCGAAAAAAACTCCCGAAGACTTTTCAACCGCACGTGCTTCTAAGTCTTCCTTCGATCGCAGCGAATACAGAGCACAAACACCGCAAATTGCATTCGAGGAATTTCGAATTAATTAGCCTTCCAACCTTAGGAGTTGGAGAATAAATAGTCTCTTCGAAGACACCTTGACGTCGACGAAAATAAAGACCATTTCGAAATTAATCAAAAGTCTTTTCAAAAAGGGTTTAAAAACCCTTAAATAATTTTAATAAATTAAGAATAAAAAAAGGTTTAAAAACCTTTAAGTATTTTTAATAAATTAAAAATAATTTCTCCCTTAATTAATTAAATAATTAATTAATTAAAACCTTGAAGGGTTTTAAATAATAATTAAATAAATAATAAAGAGAACCTCCATTGGTTTTAATAAAAACCATTTAACTTGGTTTTAATAAAAACCCTATCCAACTTGGTTTTAATAAAAACCGGTTTGGTTTTAATGAAAAACCCTTGCCAATGGAATCTCTCCGGATTCTCTTAAAAATATTCTCTTGGAATCTTCCACCTTTGAAGCCAACACATCCTCTTAACATTAATGCCATTTCCTTTTGACATCAATGACAACTCATAGACAAGAAGCTAGGATCTCAAACCCAAAATTGCCAACAATCTCCCCCTTTGTCATTGATGGCAAACCATGCTTCTCAACAACACAAAAACTCAACATAAATAGCTCCCCCTGTCTTGAGGCTCTCCCCCTTACTCAAATCTCTCCCCCTTTGTCATCAATGGCAAAGGGTCACCTTTGGGGCTCGGGACTAAGAATGAGCCTCTTAGCTTAGTCCCTCCCCCACCTCCTGATGAGGTGATTAATTCTTGGGTGGGAGTAAAACTCCCATTAGGCACTCGATCATCATCAGCGTCTATAACTTCCTTCTGGCCTTCTCTTGAACTCTTTGTCCATATTCTTTTTCTTGTCACTATTCTTGTTCTTGTTCTCATCCCTGTTCTTGTCCATGCCTTGATCCTTGGACTTGATCATGCCATTGTTCCTGTTCTTGTATTCTGGAATTTTAGCTCTACACTGTCTGATTATGTGACCTTCATTGTTGCACTTGAAACACTTGACGATGTTGTTTCTCTGAGGTAAACCTGATCTTTGAATCCACCAGTTTTGACCAAACCTGTTCGACCAAACCGTTTCGGCCAAACTATTCTGACCAAACTTGTTCTGACCAAACTGTTCGCCAAACCTGTTCTGACCAAACCTGTTCCTGTTATTTGCCTTGCAATAAACTGCCTTGTGCCCAAACTATTGACAAGAGTAGCAATACCCTTGAAAGTAACTAGCACTTCTGAAACTGTCATTTACCTCCTTCACTTGAGCCATGCAATGTGAAGCCATGTGACCAAACCTGTGACAAGCAAAACATCTGCCTTGAAACTTTCCTTTAATTGACCTCTTAGGTTCTGAAAACTTCTTCTTCTCATTCTGAATTCTGTTTTCTATTTCTGTGCATCTATCATTCAAGGACTCCTTTTCTGAAATACTTTCCTCATCAGAACTCTCTTCCTTTTGGAGTCTCTTACTAGACTCTCCAACTTGTTCCTTGTGTGGCTTAACAAAACCAAGGCCTGTTTTATCTGTTGTCTTTCTTTGACCTTTGATGAGTGACTTAACCTTTTTGGAGCTATCTTGAAACCTCTAAAGCTTATCCTTGTACTCTTTAGTTTCCTCTTTCAAAGAAGCCATTTTCTGTTCTAACTCACTATACTCAAGAACCTTAGACTCTAACTCATCCTTGAGTTCTTGTGTCTTAGCCATAGAGAAGTCAAGACTTTCTATAAGATCATCTCTCTCCATACAACATTCATCTAACTTATCCTTGAGTCTAGCATTCTTCTTTCTTTCCTTTTTCAAAGCACTAAGAGCACTAATAAGTTCACCTTCAAGATCTACTTCACCTTCCTCTATATCTTCCTCTATTTGTTTGCTTTTTGAATCATCAAAGCCTTTTTCGATTTCTTATCACTAGAGGTGCTACCCTTTTCAAAAACCATACATGCATCTTCCTTATAGTTTTCTGAAGCATCCTCATACATACTAGAAACCAAATCATTATTTGTGCAATCATCCTCAAGGTGACCAAAATTTCCACATCTAAGACATTTCATGATAATGAATCTATGTTTCGGTTCTTCCTCTTTTTTCGATATGAACAACATCTCATTTTCATTATCACTTGAAGAACTTTCACTATCACTACTAGAACACTTACTTGCTTTGTCTAGGTAGAAACTCTTCTTGTGCTTGTGAGAATACCTCTTTCCTTGATTGTTGTGCTCATCTTTGTTTTTCCTGTGATGCTTGTGCTTTTCAGAATCCTTGCTCTTAGAATCTTGTTTATCTTCATCACTTTCATTCTTGGGAATAGTACAGTCAGTAGCATAATGACCAAACTTTCCACAATTGAAACATCTTATATTTTTCATACTTTTGTGCTTTCTAGAGAACTTGCCTTTCTTGCTGTAATATGCCTCTTCATCACTAGAAGACTCATCACTATCTTGAAGTTGTTTACCCTTGGAATTCTTGGTAGCCTTGAAAGTTGCCTCTTTCTTGACATCAACCTTCACTTGAGTTCTCAACTCAAATGCTGCAAGTATACTATGGAGCTCATCCTTTTTCAACTTATCCAAATCTTTAGCTTCCTCAATAGCAGAAATATTTTCACTAAATCTATTAGGAAGAGATCTTAAAATCTTATCACAAACATCATTTTCAGCAAGCTCAAGACCTAAGTCTTTCATGGAGTTAACAACCTCATCCATACGAAGCATGTAGTCACTAATATTTTCATCATCATTCATCTTGAGTTGTTCAAACATACCTTTGAAGTGTCTCAACTTGGCCTTTCTCGACATTTGTATCACCTCGTATGAACCACCTTCAACTGTTTCCACATTTCACTAGCTGTCTTGCAGTGAATCACTTTGGTGAGATCTACTTTCTGTAAGCCTTTCAGAATTGCATTCATTGCTTTTGAATTGTCTGTGATGTAGGAGCCTTTCTTCTTTAGTATTAGGACCATGTTCAGGAATAGTGTACTCATCTTCAATCACTTCCCAAACCTCATTCCCAAGTGCCATTAGATGAACCTTCATCCTTGCACTCCAAAGACCAAAATCTGACCCATCAAGAATAGGTGTTGCATTGCCACTTGAATGATCCATTGTGTTCTTTACTAGCTTTTCCTTCAAGTTGTTAAACTTTTCGAAGGCACTTGCTCTGATACCAATTGAAGAACACAAGCTTATACTGAGAGGGGGGGGTGAACAGTATAAGACCTCTTTTTACTTTTTCCTTTATACTTCAAAATAGTAAAGCAATATACCCAAAGCAATATCAAAGCAATGCACAATATCATCCACAAAGTGACACCAATTTTAACGTGGTTCACCCAGAATGGTTGGGCTACATCCACAAAACTTTTCTCTAAAAGTTATCTCAAAGTTCTTTGGGAATCCTTCCCAATTACAATGTTTATGAGCCTCGGCCCAAAGGAGATACCTTCCCCCAATCAAAATTTATGAGCCTCTGCTCAAAGGAGATACCTTCCCCAATTAAAATTTATGAGCCTCTGCTCAAAGGAGATACCTTCCCTCTGCTCTAGAAATGATCCCTCAGAAGATCAACTGCCTCTACCTCTTGCCAACACATGGAACTCCTTTCCATCGAAGACCTCCTGTCCTCAATGCTTAGCCTAAGAGACCTCTGCCTTCTATGATCACGTCCACAATAGCTCAGCAACCTATACCAAACATAGTCAGTCGGTCTAGTACAAGTCTTCCTCTGTCTATCAGATCTGTCCAACTCTTGAACAAATCAATCCTCTACATACAAGCCTTCTCAAAGACTTGCCAACTGTCCTCAGGTTCTTCTCATAGAACCAATGCACCTCTGTCCTCAAGTTCTCTGATAGAACTATCAAACTCAGCTCACAAGTCCTCTGCTAGGACCTGTCCAAATCTGCTCACAAGTCCCCACCGAAACCTGTCCAAAATTGCTCACAAGTCCCCATCGAAACCTGTCCAAAAACTCAGCAAGCTCACCAAGAAAAACTTTCTTAGTAGGAAATCACAAAGTGAATTGTTAGAGACCCAATGTGATTTGTCAAACTCATAGAAGCATAAAGAGAATTGTTAGAGACTCAATATGTTCTATACTCAAATCCCAATCTCAAAACTCAACTCAAATCAACTCAGCTCAATCTCAATCTCAAATCTGAAAACTCAACTCAATATCTGAAATGGATAGGATAGAATGTTTTCTTTCAAGAACATGAAACCCCAACAATTGCCAACTATGCAAAGAATCACATAACAATGATACTCATGTTCTTTTCACCATCAATTAGGGTTTCAACAACAATGCTCATCAAACAAGGTTTAGTCAACCAACACCATTCAACTCAACATCAACCTTGAAGCATTCAACCAATCATCACAAGAAAAGGAAACAAGTAGAAATCCTTTTCCCTCCAAAGATATTTGAACAAAATAGCCACCAACACAATATCACCAAATGCAAAGAATAACTTGCTCAAATCAACTCAATGGAGTAAGCCCAATATCATGAATCAAGTAAAGCAATAACTTGATCAAACAACCTCTATGGAAGCAACTCAACCATCAAACTCAAAACAGCCAACCAAGGGTTCCACCAACTCAATGCAAGTAGCTAGACTCACAAATATAAACCCTAGTGCACAAAGCTTCCACTATCTCAAACCAAAAATTATGCATTCACCAAAAACTCTCCTTAAGGATAACAATGCATAAGTAGTCTTCAACAAACCAAAAAATAGGATTTACACCTAGCCAAAGGATACCTAGTAGAATACCTTTTCACTCCAACCTTATTTTAGAAAACATACACCAATCATACTCATAAGAAGAATGTGCCCATACCTTATTGGAGTAGAAGATAATTGAACCTTCAAGCTGTCACCACACACAACTCTCAAACTTCCAACCAAGTTAGGGTTAGAATAAAAAGAAATGAGCAATAATATAAACTTCCTTTATTACACCTTTTAGCTCCACTTCTTTAAACACAACCACCATAACATGCCAATAAATCAACAATCACAGACTCACACCTTATACCTCCATTTTTAATTTTAGCATAGCAAAGAATAATCTTAAAAATACATCCAAAGAAATATGCCCTTATTTCTCCTAAGCTTTTATTCAATGCTAATCACAAAAGCCAAAACTCATAAAATTTAATCACACCTTATAAATCGTTGTCCAAGAAACTCCGAATTTCGTGGCATAAAGACGTTTTAATAAAAACGTGTGTTACTCTAGCAAAGCACCCCCGCGAGACTCGAAACGGTGACCTCCGCCAATGCAGCGCCCAACAGCAGCCTTCATTGCCACTAGCCCACGCGGGCTACGAAGTTCACAAGTGAACTTCCCTCCACTTCACCCTCGAAAAAAACTCTCGAAGACTTTTCAACCGCACGTGCTTCTAAGTCTTCCTTCGATCACAGCGAATACAGAGCACAAACACCGCAAATTGCATTCGAGGAATTTCGAATTAATTAGCCTTCCAACCTTAGGAGTTGGAGAATAAATAGTCTCTTCAAAGACACCTTGACGTCGACGAAAATAAAGACCATTTCGAAATTAATCAAAAGTCTTTTCAAAAAGGGTTTAAAAACCCTTAAATAATTTTAATAAATTAAGAATAAAAAAAGGTTTAAAAACCTTTAAGTATTTTTAATAAATTAAAAATAATTTCTCCCTTAATTAATTAAATAATTAATTAATTAAAACCTTGAAGGGTTTTAAATAATAATTAAATAAATAATAAAGAGAACCTCCATTGGTTTTAATAAAAACCATTTAACTTGGTTTTAATAAAAACCCTATCCAACTTGGTTTTAATAAAAACCGGTTTGGTTTTAATGAAAAACCCTTGCCAATGGAATCTCTCCGGATTCTCTTAAAAATATTCTCTTGGAATCTTCCACCTTTGAAGCCAACACATCCTCTTAACATTAATGCCATTTCCTTTTGACATCAATGACAACTCATAGACAAGAAGCTAGGATCTCAAACCCAAAATTGCCAACAATCTCCCCCTTTGTCATTGATGGCAAACCATGCTTCTCAACAACACATAAACTCAACATAAATAGCTCCCCCTATCTTGAGGCTCTCCCCCTTACTCAAATCTCTCCCCCTTTGTCATCAATGGCAAAGGGTCACCTTTGGGGCTCGGGACTAAGAATGAGCCTCTTAGCTTAGTCCCTCCCCCACCTCCTGATGAGGTGATTAATTCTTGGGTGGGAGTAAAACTCCCATTAGGCACTGATCATCATCAGCGTCTATAACTTCCCTGTCCATATTCTTTTTCTTGTCCCTATTCTTGTTCTTGTTCTCATCCCTGTTCTTGTCCATGCCTTGATCCTTGGACCTGATCATGCCACTGTTCCTGTTCTTGTATTCTGGAATTTCAGCTCTACACTGTCTGATTGTGTGACCTTCATTGTTGCACTTGAAACACTTGACGATGTTGTTTCTCTGAGGTAAACCTGATCTTTGAATCCACCAGTTCTGACCAAACCTGTTCTGACCAAACTTGTTCTGGCCAAACCTATTCTGACCAAACCTGTTCTGACCAAACCTGTTGGCCAAACCGTTCGACCAAACCTGTTCCTGTTATTTGCCTTGCAATAAACTGCCTTGTGCCCAAACTATTGACAAGAGTAGCAATACCCTTGAAAGTAACTAGCACTTCTGAAACTGTCATTTACCTCCTTCACTTGAGCCATGCAATGTGAAGCCATGTGACCAAACCTGTGACAAGCAAAACATCTGCCTTGAAACTTTCCTTTAATTGACCTCTTAGGTTCTGAAAACTTCTTCTTCTCATTCTGAATTCTGTTTTCTATTTCTGTGCATCTATCATTCAAGGACTCCTTTTCTGAAATACTTTCCTCATCAGAACTCTCTTCCTTTTGGAGTCTCTTACTAGACTCTCCAACTTGTTCCTTGTGTGGCTTAACAAAACCAAGGCCTGTTTTATCTGTTGTCTTTCTTTGACCTTTGATGAGTGACTTAACCTTTTTGGAGCTATCTTGAAACCTCGTAAAGCTTATCCTTGTACTCTTTAGTTTCCTCTTTCAAAGAAGCCATTTTCTGTTCTAACTCACTATACTCAAGAACCTTAGACTCTAACTCATCCTTGAGTTCTTGTGTCTTAGCCATAGAGAAGTCAAGACTTTCTATAAGATCATCTCTCTCCATACAACATTCATCTAACTTATCCTTGAGTCTAGCATTCTTCTTTCTTTCCTTTTTCAAAGCACTAAGAGCACTAATAAGTTCACCTTCAAGATCTACTTCACCTTCCTCTATATCTTCCTCTATTTGTTTGCTTTTTGAATCATCAAAGCCTTTTTCAGATTTCTTATCACTAGAGGTGCTACCCTTTTCAAAAACCATACATGCATCTTCCTTATAGTTTTCTGAAGCATCCTCATACATACTAGAAACCAAATCATTATTTGTGCAATCATCCTCAAGGTGACCAAAATTTCCACATCTAAGACATTTCATGATAATGAATCTATGTTTCGGTTCTTCCTCTTTTTTGATATGAACAACATCTCATTTTCATTATCACTTGAAGAACTTTCACTATCACTACTAGAACACTTACTTGCTTTGTCTAGGTAGAAACTCTTCTTGTGCTTGTGAGAATACCTCTTTCCTTGATTGTTGTGCTCATCTTTGTTTTTCCTGTGATGCTTGTGCTTTTCAGAATCCTTGCTCTTAGAATCTTGTTTATCTTCATCACTTTCATTCTTGGGAATAGTACAGTCAGTAGCATAATGACCAAACTTTCCACAATTGAAACATCTTATATTTTTCATACTTTTGTGCTTTCTAGAGAACTTGCCTTTCTTGCTGTAATATGCCTCTTCATCACTAGAAGACTCATCACTATCTTGAAGTTGTTTACCCTTGGAATTCTTGGTAGCCTTGAAAGTTGCCTCTTTCTTGACATCAACCTTCACTTGAGTTCTCAACTCAAATGCCGCAAGTATACTATGGAGCTCATCCTTTTTCAACTTATCCAAATCTTTAGCTTCCTCAATAGCAGAAATATTTTCACTAAATCTATTAGGAAGAGATCTTAAAATCTTATCACAAACATCATTTTCAGCAAGCTCAAGACCTAAGTCTTTCATGGAGTTAACAACCTCATCCATACGAAGCATGTAGTCACTAATATTTTCATCATCATTCATCTTGAGTTGTTCAAACATACCTTTGAAGTGTCTCAACTTGGCCTTTCCGACATTTGTATCACCTGTATGAACCACCTTCAACTGTTTCCACATTTCACTAGTTGTCTTGCAGTGAATCACTTTGGTGAGATTCGCTTTCTGTAAGCCTTTCAGGATTGCATTCATTGCTTTTGAATTGTTGTGATGTAGGAGCCTTTCTTCTTTAGTATTAGGACCATGTTCAGGAATAGTGTACTCATCTTCAATCACTTCCCAAACCTCATTCCCAAGTGCCATTAGATGAACCTTCATCCTTGCACTCCAAAGACCAAAATCTGACCCATCAAGAATAGGTGTTGCATTGCCACTTGAATGATCCATTGTGTTCTTTACTAGCTTTTCCTTCAAGTCGTTAAACTTTTCGAAGGCACCTGCTCTGATACCAATTGAAGAACACAAGCTTATACTGAGAGGGGGGTGAACAGTATAAGACCTCTTTTTACTTTTTCCTTTATACTTCAAAATAGTAAAGCAATATACCCAAAGCAATATCAAAGCAATGCACAATATCATCCACAAAGTGACACCAATTTTAACGTGGTTCACCCAAAATGGTTGGGCTACGTCCACAAAACTTTTCTCTAAAAGTTATCTCAAAGTTCTTTGGGAATCCTTCCCAATTACAATGTTTATGAGCCTCGGCCCAAAGGAGATACCTTCCCCCAATCAAAATTTATGAGCCTCTGCTCAAAGGAGATACCTTCCCCAATCAAAATTTATGAGCCTCCTCCAAAGGAGATACCTTCCCCTCTCCTCTAGGAAATGATCCCTCAGAAGATCAATTGCCTCTACCTCTTGCCAGCACATGGAACTCCTTTCCATCGAAGACCTCCTGTCCTCAATGCTTAGCCTAAGAGACCTCTGCCTTCTATGATCACGTCCACAGCAGCTCACAACCTTTACCAAACATAGTCAGTCGGTCTAGTACAAGTCTTCCTCTGTCTGTCAGATCTATCCAACTCTTGAACAAATCAATCCTCTACATACAAGCCTTCTCAAAGACTTGCCAACTGTCCTCAGGTTCTTCTCATAGAACCAATGCACCTCTGTCCTCAAGTTCTCTGATAGAACTATCAAACTCAGCTCACAAGTCCTCTGCTAGGACCTGTCCAAATCTGCTCACAAGTCCCCACTAGAACCTGTCCAAAACTTGCTCACAAGTCCCCATCGAAACCTGTCCAAAAACTCAGCAAGCTCACCAAGAAAAACTTTCTTAGTAGGAAATCACAAAGTGAATTGTTAGAGACCCAATGTGATTTTTCAAACTCATAGAAGCATAAAGAGAATTGTTAGAGACTCAATATGTTCTATACTCAAATCCCAATCTCAAAACTCAACTCAAATCAACTCAGCTCAATCTCAATCTCAAATCTGAAAACTCAACTCAATATCTGAAATGGATAGGATAGAATGTTTTCTTTCAAGAACATGAAACCCCAACAATTGCCAACTATGCAAAGAATCACATAACAATGATACTCATGTTCTTTTCACCATCAATTAGGGTTTCAACAACAATGCTCATCAAACAAGGTTTAGTCAACCAACACCATTCAACTCAACATCAACCTTGAAGCATTCAACCAATCATCACAAGAAAAGGAAACAAGTAGAAATCCTTTTCCCTCCAAAGATATTTGAACAAAATAGCCACCAACACAATATCACCAAATGCAAAGAATAACTTGCTCAAATCAACTCAATGGAGTAAGCCCAATATCATGAATCAAGTAAAGCAATAACTTGATCAAACAACCTCTATGGAAGCAACTCAACCATCAAACTCAAAACAGCCAACCAAGGGTTCCACCAACTCAATGCAAGTAGCTAGACTCACAAATATAAACCCTAGTGCACAAAGCTTCCACTATCTCAAACCAAAAATTATGCATTCACCAAAAACTCTCCTTAAGGATAACAATGCATAAGTAGTCTTCAACAAACCAGAAAATAGGATTTACACCTAGCCAAAGGATACCTAGTAGAATACCTTTTCACTCCAACCTTATTTCAGAAAACATACACCAATCATACTCATAAGAAGAATGTGCCCATACCTTATTGGAGTAGAAGATAATTGAACCTTCAAGTTGTCACCACACACAACTCTCAAACTTCCAACCAAGTTAGGGTTAGAATAAAAAGAAATGAGCAATAATATAAACTTCCTTTATTACACCTTTTAGCTCCACTTCTTTAAACACAACCACCATAACATGCCAATAAATCAACAATCAGAGACTCACACCTTATACCTCCATTTTTAATTTTAGCATAGCAAAGAATAATCTTAAAAATACATCCAAAGAAATATGCCCTTATTTCTCCTAAGCTTTTATTCAATGCTAATCACAAAAGCCAAAACTCATAAAATTTAATCACACCTTATAAATCGTTGTCCAAGAAACTCCGAATTTCGTGGCATAAAGACGTTTTAATAAAAACGTGTGTTACTCTAGCAAAGCACCCCCGCGAGACTCGAAACGGTGACCTCCGCCAATGCAGCGCCCAACAACAACCTTCGCTGCCACTAGCCCACGCGGGCTACGAAGTTCACAAGTGAACTTCCCTCCACTTCACCCTCAAAAAAACTCCCGAAGACTTTTCAACCGCACGTGCTTCTAAGTCTTCCTTCGATCGCAGCGAATACAGAGCACAAACACCGCAAATTGCATTCGAGGAATTTCGAATTAATTAGCCTTCCAACCTTAGGAGTTGGAGAATAAATAGTCTCTTCGAAGACACCTTGACGTCGACGAAAATAAAGACCATTTCGAAATTAATCAAAAGTCTTTTCAAAAAGGGTTTAAAAACCCTTAAATAATTTTAATAAATTAAGAATAAAAAAAGGTTTAAAAACCTTTAAGTATTTTTAATAAATTAAAAATAATTTCTCCCTTAATTAATTAAATAATTAATTAATTAAAACCTTGAAGGGTTTTAAATAATAATTAAATAAATAATAAAGAGAACCTCCATTGGTTTTAATAAAAACCCTATCCAACTTGGTTTTAATAAAAACCGGTTTGGTTTTAATGAAAAACCCTTGCCAATGGAATCTCTCCGGATTCTCTTAAAAATATTCTCTTGGAATCTTCCACCTTTGAAGCCAACACATCCTCTTAACATTAATGCCATTTCCTTTTGACATCAATGACAACTCATAGACAAGAAGCTAGGATCTCAAACCCAAAATTGTCAACAAACTAGGGTTTGCAAAGATCATGAGTATCATTGTTATGTGAGATTGGTTGATAAGCATTGTTGGAAATATTTTAGTGAATGTTCATAAGTTTGGACTAGGGTTTGTGAGCAAGGATTATTTCATTGAGTGATTGTTTGAGTAGAGTTGGTTGAGCCTTGTCAAGTGGATGTGTTGATGTGATAGTTCAAGTTCTATAAAAAAATTGTTCTATATTCTGAATTGATTTGAGAAAGAGGTTGAGTGTTGATGAATGTGAAACATATTGTCTCTAACAATTCTCTATATGCTTTTGTGATAAAAGAGAGATTGAAAGTGATTGAGAGTTTATGAGTGTGAGGCATATTGAGTCTCTAATAATTATCTATATGTTTCTATGATAAAATAGAGATTGAAAGTGATTGAGAATTTATGAGTGTGAAGCATATTAAGTCTCTAACAATTATTTATATATTTCTGTGGTAAAAAGAAATATTGAGAGAGTGTTGAGCATATTGGAGAAGTTCTAGTGAGGACTTGTTGAGCAGATTGGACAAGTTCTAGTGAGGACATGTTGAGCAGATTGGACAAGTTCTAGAGAAGACTTGTGGACAGATCAGTGTGAGCTTTTGTGAAAGCTTACAAGGTAGATTTGAGATAAGTCTTTGGGAAGACTTGTGAGTAGAGTTGATTGATTGATTTGTTCAAACCTTGAGCTAAGGTTTGGGGTAGATCTAGTAGAGTTGATTTATGATTGGATCAAGCTTTGTGTTAAGGATTGAGGACATAGATTGAGGATACATTTGTGCTAGACTGAAGGACTATGTTTAGTGAAGATAAGAGGACATATATTGAAGATATATTTGTGCTAGACCTAAGGACTGTGTTTAGTGTAGATCAAAGGATAGAGATTGAGGATAAATTTGTGGTAGACTAAAGGATTGTATTTAGTCCAAATTTGACGATAGAGTTTGGTGCAGATTTGAGGACATATTTATGTCATACGAAAGATAAATATTGAGCATATTTGTCCTAGATCGAAGGACTATGTTTAGTATAGATTGAGACAAAGCTAAGAGCAATATTTAAAGATGACAAAGTATAGAGGATGACAATCTCTAGCGGATAGAGATCCATTAGCTAGGGTAGTGAGGACAAGTCTTCTGAGTGGGGACAAGAGTCTTTAATGGATAGAGATCCATTAGTCAGTGTAGTGGAGGCAAAATTTCTTCTAGAAGATCACCAACCAAATTAGAGGAGAAAGGAGTTCTCCTATGGATAGAGATCCAAGAACTTGATTAGGGGATTGGTGTCTCCTTTGGACAGAGGTCCATAAACATTGTTATAGGGAAAGGATTCCCAATAGATTGATTGAGAAAATTAATTTGAAATATTTTCTTCGTAGAGTAGCCCACATTGGGTGAATGACATTAAATTGGTGTCTCTATTGTGTGTAGTGATTTATTCATTGATTTGATTGCTACTGTTGATATTGCTATCTATACATTGCATAATATTGATTAGGAAAGACAAGTAAAAAGTGGTATTATACTGTTCACCCCCTCTCATTATAAGCTTGTGTTCTTCAATTGGTATCAGAGCGGGTTCCTTCAGAAGAGTTTAACAGCTTGAAGGAAAATCTTTCAAGAAAATAGTGGATTCTAAGAATGGGTCCTAAGGTAATTCAATACCAATATTTTATGGAAGTGATTATATATTTTTTATTATGAGAATGAAGATTCACCTGATGGCACTTGGCAATGAAATATGGGAAGCAATTGAAAATGGATACACACCACCAACTACTCCACCTACAAATAAATATGGTAAGCTTATACATCATTACAATTCAAAAGAAATGAATGCAATTTTGAGAGGTTTTCATAGAACAATGTTCATAAAGGTTATGAATTGCAAATCAGTAAAAGCAATTTGGGATAAGTTACAAAGCACATATGAAGGAGATAAAAGTGTCAAAAAGGTAAAGATATGAAATCTCAAAGGAAAATTTAAAGATTTAAAAATGAACAATGAACAAAGCATTAGTACTTATCTACTTCAGGTAGATGAGGTTGTTAATGACATGCAAGAACTTGGACTTGAGATTGAAGAATCTGATTTTTGTGACAAGATCTTAAGATATCTTTCAAAAAGGTTTAGTGAAAAGATATTTGCTCTAGAGGAATCAAAATATGGTGATATTTTGACAAGATATGTGTTACTTGGTATTCTTACAACTTTTAAGTTAAGAACAAAAGAGGAGCCTAATATTCGAAAGGAAGTAGCCTTCAAATCTACTAAGACAAAGGGCAAGAAGTCAGCTTCAAGTAATGAGTTATCCAGTGATTAAGAAGCAAAATATGGCAGAAGGAATAAGGATTCAAGAATATTTAAAGATGCAAAATCTGATAGATGTTTCAATTGTGGAAAATATGGTCACTATACAACTGATTGTCAAGAAGTCAAAAATAGCAATGATGAAGAAAAATAGGATCATAAGAACAGGGAATCATAGAAATATAAGTACCAAAATAAAAGCAAGGATGGACAAGGCAAACAAGGAAAGAAGTACTTTCAAAGACAAAAGAGGAGCTACTATGCAGACAAGGCAAGTAATTACTCAAGTAATAGTGATAATAGTTTCTCATATAATGATAAATATGAAGTCCTATTTCTGATAGAAGCAAAAGAATAAGTTAAGAAAAGGTCATCAATAATTCTCAAGTGTTTTAGATGTGGTAATTTTAGACATCTTGAATATAGTTGTACAAAGAATGAATTCATTTTTAGTGATGATGAATATGAGGATACACTTGAAGGACTAGAAGAGAATATTCTAATGGTACTAGAAGAAGAATGAGGTGATCCTATAGAATACAATTTATAAAAGAATGAAGAAGTTATCAAAGGCAAACAAATAGAGGAAGAATTAGAAAAAGGAGAAGTTGATCTTGAGGGAGAGATTATTTATGCTCTTAAAACTTTAAAGAAGGTAAGAAAGAAAAATTCCCAACTTGAGCTTCAGTTTCAAGAATGTGATGAAGAGAGGAAAGCTTATAGAGGATCTAAACAAGTCAATGGCTAAGACAAAGAAGTTCAAGGATAAGTTAGAAGCAAAGGTCTTAGAATGTGAAAATTTAGAACAAGAAGTATCACTACTAAGGTAAGAAGTAGAGAAGTCTAAGGATAAGCTATACAAGTTTGGAAGGGCTCAAAAGAAACAAGCAAGGAGAGTCAACCTTAAGTTCTGAAGAAGAAGAAACTTCAGAAGAAGACAATGTAAGAGAAAGTGAGACTTTTGAGGATGAGTTGGACAATAGAAAGTTCAAAAAATAAAATAACAATGCACAAAAGAGGAGCATATGGAACAAGAACCAACATAGGATAATAAATACTAAGAGACAAATGAGGTCAATGAAAAAAACATCAATGGAAAATGTTTCTCATGTCACAAATTTGGGCACATGGCTTCACAATGCAGGATACATGAAAGACAGAAATATAGGAACTTTAGAATCATGTAGCATTTTCATGGGTATTAGTTTCATCATAAGGTAATGAATTGTAGGCTCCATGACAGGAATAGATATGGCTTCACAAGGATAAATCCCAAGACATTTGCACCTCCAAATAATAATAACATTAAGTGTTATAAGTACAATAATTATGGACATACAACAAAGTGGTGTAGAGCAGACATTCTAGAACCAAGCATAAACAAGAATAGGAACAGGAACAAGAACAAGAACAAGAACAAGAACAAGAATATAGACATGAACATAAACAAGAACATGGACATGAACAAGAATAATCAAATAAATCAAATGAATCAAATGAGAAGGAAAGAGGACAAAGGTAAATATCAGTGCATGTTGGGAGTAGAAATACTCCCACCCCATAATTAACCACCTCAATAGGAGGTGGAGGAAGGGCTAAGCTCAGAGACTCATTCTTAGCCTCAAGCCCCAAAGGTGATCCTTTGCCATTGATGTCAAAGGGGGAGATATTTGAGTAAGGGGAGAGATTTGGTTTAAGGAGAGAGCATTGAATAAGGGGGAGCAATTTCCCAAGGGGAGTATAACATGAAAAAGGCCAAGTTTTGTTAAAATGAAATTGGGTTGCCATCAATGACAAAGGGGGATATTGTTAGAAATTTTAAGTAGATGAGTTTTCATTGATGTCAAGAGTTAAGTTGTCATTGATGTCTAGCTTGCAGCACTAGTGAGTGGCAATTTTAGTGGGCAACATCAGTTTTAGGTTCTCCAATTAGTGCAAAAGGAGAAGTCCATTTTTATTTGGTCAAGATCCAATTTCAGGTATTCAAATGAGGTCCAAAGTGCAGATAAAGAGGTGAAACTTGTGTATGTTATGCCCCAACTGATGATGGTAGATCTAGAATTGGTGTTCATTGTATCCTATCATTTTTGGGTTATGTGGATCATTTATTCTGATCTCAAGTAAAAGGAGAAGTCCTACATGAAGAAATTGGTCAAAGGTGTGTAAGAGAGGCTTTAAGATGTAGGTGTGGGGTAGTTGTAATGTGTGGGAGGTGAGGATCACCGGATAGGGGGGTTAGATAAGGTGGGGTGGACAACTGATCTCAGCTTTGGTGAAAGTTGCATGTAGGAAGGAGGAACATGTAGGGAGGAGGATAAGAGGGTATTAGTCGAACCAAAGTGGTGTGTGGGTGAATGACATCGATAATGGCTCAAGTGTAGCTTAAGGTTGTTAATTTAAGTTAGAATGTGTTGAATAATGATAGGTGGAGGATATGATATCAAAGCGAGAGGAGAAGGAGAACCTAATGGAATGGGTGAGTTTGAATGTGGGCATAGATACGATAACTAACAAGGTGAAGAAGGTGAATATAGATAATGGTGATGTGGTAGTGGTGAGTATTGAGGGTAAGTATCACAAAATAGTATTGGAGGCATCCTAATAATAAGTAGGGCTCACAACAACTATAGGGAGCGACGAGGCCAAGAAGGGTATGTACTAAAAGGGGTAAAATGAGAAAGATGCATGTGAAGGGTCTAGCCATAGGGTGACATCCTATTTGCCAGGGGTGGCAATAACCCTGAGGAGTGGTAAAAAGTAGGTGAATTACCTGTAGTAGGGGAGAAGGGTAAAAAATAAGGGCATCGAGTTGAAGAAGTGGGAAGGTAGGAATTTTTATCATCGAAAAAGGTAGGAGTGGAGGGGTTCCTCGTGTTTGGATACAAGGAGGGAGAATGTTCCCTCATGTCTACAAAGGAAGAGATGGTGTTATTACTATCACCGAAATGGGGAGATATGGGTGAATATCTGCAATCAGGAGAAATAGGTTGGATTGGGTCATCATGGTCTGTATGGGAGGAGAAAGATGAATGATGAACATGAACAGAGTCAAGTGGCTTCGTATGTCCATGCGAGGTATTTGGTGAAGGGATAAGTGTCAGGAAGTTCTGCATGATAGGCATAAGGTATACCATAATGTCAATCTGAGGTGATGTATCCCTACGAAGGTGGCATGACTAACGATAATGCACCTACAAGATAAAAGATAAAAAATAGCAATAAGAAAATATTTTTTGTTATGTAACAAAAATTGAGAGGTGTGTATTTGGTTCTATGTGCATCGTGAGTGTACTAACAAGGTGATATACAACAAGACTATGATGGTATATACAATGACTAGTGACTTATGCCTAACATAGTTAGGTATTAAATGTGCAAATATGAATGATATTGATCAATTCGGGTTCTACAAGTCCTTTGATATTAGCCAATTGATAGGCCCCAAAACCAAAATTATGTGTGATAATGTAAGGACCTAGCCAATTGGATATGAATTTTTCACACAACGGGTGGGGTTGGCTAGTGATCTATTGGTTCTCTTTAAGAACCAAGTCATCGATCTAAAATTCGTATTTGTGTACCTTACTATTGTAAGCATGATGAAGACGATCTAGGTAAACATGAGTATGCTCGATAGCGTGAATGCGATACTCATATGGGAAGGTCAATTGGTCAATTTTGACTTGATGAGCAGTATCGTAATCAATAAAGTCTTGCATGGATATGTGTAAGGAAGGTATCCCAAGTTCCATGGGTATAATGGCTTCAACGCCATAGACTAAAGAAAATGGTGTTGCCCTAGTACGGGTATGAATGCTCATTCAATATATGCATAATGCCAATGGCATTTGATCATTCCAATTGCAATTAGACTCTATGATAGTCTTGTAAAGGATAGTACAGATGGTTTTGTTAGTATCTTTATCTTGGCCATTACCTTAAGGGTGGTATGGGGTGGAGAAACTATTATGGATGTTGAAATTGGTGCAAAATACTTGGATATTTTTGTTTTTAAATAGTTTTCCATTGTTAGAAACAATTTGTGAAAGGATATCAAAGTGACATATGATGCATTCAGTAATGAATATTGTGATTTTGGCACCTTTGGTCTAGATAAGAGGTATAGCATTGACCCACTATGTGAAATACTCGATAGCAATGATGATGAATTTATTGTTTTTGGATGAAGTAGGTGTGATTTTTTTGATAAGATCTAAGCTCCATTATTAGAAGTGCCACATAGATTATATGGGTTGCATGCTTTTGATGGTAAGTGTGTGAGGTTGGTATGTTGTTGACACTTGATGCATCATTTAATGTACTGACAACAATCATGCTTTATTTTGATCCAATAGTATCTCATGCTTAAGATACACTTGGTAATGGCCATGCCACTAAAGTGGCCACCACAAGTTCCATCATGGATTTCTTGAACCACTCGCTAAGCCTCCTGGGATTTGAGGCAGCATAGAAGGATGCCATCATGATTATGACGATAAAATATGTCCCCAAATAGTGTGTAATAAATCATCCTTTGCTTGAATGCTCATCTATGAGCATGTGGTAAATTGCAATGGATAAAACCTAGCTTGATGTAATCCTTAATTTGAGAAAACCAAGGATCTATGGCTCGGTGTGGATGACATGGATGTCATCATCGTTGGCAGAGGGTGATGATGAAATGACAGATTTAGATAATGTGTGAATAGATACATGTATTGTGTTGAAGAGTGAATTTTGTGGTACTAGAGAGCCTAGAGAAGCCATGGTTTAAGTAAAATGGTTGGATGAGCATGGAGTGGCCTCAATATCATACCACTCAAGCTGAACGAGTAGTTGAGAAATTTATTTTTAATATTGGAGTACTAGGAAATAACATTGCCAAAGTTCTTTAACTTTATTGATGACAAGAAGAGAATGACTAATGATATGAAGGCACCTGATATGTATAGAAAGTGCCTACTTCAAGCCAAGAATGAGAGCTTCATATTCAACATTATTATTCGTGCAAGGAAAACTTATTTTAAAGAATAAGGGGAGTGGTTCCCCATCAGATGTGAAAAATAAAATCCTTGCACCCCCAGCATGTGCAAAACAAGAGCCATAAAAGAATAGTGTCATATTGGTTGGAATTTCTAGTTCTATATATTCTTCATATTTAGTGATGTGAAAGATAGAATCATTAGGAAGCTGAATAAGGAGTGGTTGGTCGTCAGGCAATGGAGCCTCGATGAGTTGGTCTGCAATCACTTTCCCTTTAATGGCCTTTTAGGAAATGAATTCGAGATCAAATTTAGTAAGGAGCATGATCCATTTAGTGGTACAAGAGTTATAATAACTCTTATTCATAATGTATTGTAAGGGGTTATCATGAGTGAATACAAAGGTTGTGTAGTTGAACATATAGTGGCATAGCTTTTATGTAGTAAATACCATGACCAAGCATTGCTTTTCCATGTAATAATATCACATTTTGTAACTGACCAAATTTTGGCTAATATAGTATATATCTTGCTCATCATTGAGTGCGTTCATCTAAGCCAATAATGTTCCAATTCCAAAATCCATGGCAGAAATATAGAGAAAGAAAGGCAATTTTTGATGTCGTGGATATAGAACTATTGGAAAATTAAGATAATATTTGGTTCCATGAAAGGCTTTTTGGAAGTCGGTATCCCATTTGAAAGCGACCCCTTTTTGTAAGATGTGGTTAAATGGATTACACTTATCAAATAATTGGGCGTTAAAGTGACGAATTACTTGGATTTTACACTACAAGTTACGTAGCTACTTGAGATTCATAGGATGAGGTATCTTGACAATGGGTTTGACTTTGTTGGGATTGACTTGAATTCCTTGATGAGAGATAATGAATCCCAAAATATTATTAGAAGTAACACCAAAGACACATTTGTTTGGGTTTAGTCATATGTTGTGTTTGAGGAGGTGGTCAAAGATCTTATAGAGGTCTTCTAGGTGTTGTGAGTGCTCTTTAGATTTAGCAATAATATCATCAGCATAATCTTCCATAATATTGTGCATGTAGTCATGGAAGATGTATATCATAGCACTCTAGTAAGTTTCCCCAATATTTTTAAGGCTAAAAGACATGACCTTATAATAAAATGTCCCCTAGGGGGTCGTGAAGGAAGTCTTGTGTTGATCAGTAGGGTTGATCTTGATTTGGTTATAGCTAAAAAATCCATCCATGAGGGAGATCATTTCATGGCTTGCTATATAATCGACCAATGTATAAATTTTGGGGAGTGGGAAATTGTCCTTAGGATAGGCTTTATTCAGATCCTAAAAATCAGTGCATACGCAGACTTCCCTAGTGGGTTTTAGTACTGGGACCATGTTCGAGATCCATTCTGGGTAATTGATTAGTTGAAAGAACCCCACATCAAGAAATTTTTGGAGTTCAAATTTTACCATTAACGCAATGGTGGGGTGCATGCATTATAATTTTTTCTTGACAGGTTTTGCACCCTCGTCGAGTGTAAGGTTGTGAACGATTAATTATGGATCTAGTCTGGGCATTTCCATATAGGACCATGCAAATACTTTGATGTACTCCTTAATAAAGGAGGTAAACAAGGTGCACTCCTCTAAGGAGAGGTTGGCAGCGAGTTTTATGATGTGGGGGTTGGTAGGGTCATAACCAATGTCAACATTGATAATATCTACCACAAGCATGTGGGAGCCATCCTGGAGTTGAGCAGGCATGGGGATGAGATGGAGGTCATCGATGGCCTAGGGTAAGTTAAACTCATCATCCATATAGATATATGTATGGTTGATCCAAGGGATATGAGGCAGAGCTGATGGTGAAGGAGCATTTACGGCACGTAGCATGGGTGGCAATAGTAAGAAATATTGTGATAAAGGTGTAGATGATATGTGAGTGAATTCAATGAAATCTAAATTGGGTGTATATAATTGAACTAGATTAGATGCATAGTCAATTGGGATGAACAAGTCGACGAACACCATATTAATGAAGGCAGTCGATATTGTGGAGGACGAAGAGCATGGGGATGAAGACGTAGAAGAATGAGAATGTGATGGTAGATTCAATGGGGGACATAAAACCATGGGTGGAGAATGGGGTTGAACCATAGAGTTGTGAACTTGCCTACGATTGTGTAAAGGTATGTATGACTTAGTGATGAATATGGAGGTGGATAGCTTGATTTAAATAAATAGAGGTGAGGAAAATATCAATAAACCTAAAAAAAATATTGTCAATGACGTAAGTGGATGTGGCCATAGAAAGGGGTGGTTCACGAAAGTATATACGTGGTATTTTTACTGTGGAATTGGATGAAGGACATTCATCAAGAACATCGATTGCAAGCTCATCAATGTCAAGCTCATAATGTGTAGGGATATCTGAAGGATGAAAAGTGAGGTCTTAGAGTTCATATTCAAGTGATTGAATGGTTATAGGGTGATAACCTAGATCTTATTTTCATAGGTAGTTGAACATAGGGATTTATAGGTTTTTGTAAGCCTTGTTTGTAATGACCTAACCCAAAACCATGCCAATGAAAGCATTGAAGGTAGTGTAGAGCACAGTGGGAATAGGACATATGTTCTAAGGTGCCACAAAAGCTAGATTGTGGTGGTGGGGGTACAATTGTTGGGAGAGAAGAATCAAATCCTATATAAATAATTTTTTTACAATTGTCATGCAGGCTAAGTGAAATGATAGTACCTATGATCAGGACTGAAGTGGAAGGGTGACCAAATTCATGAATAGAATGGATTTTTGGAGGATGCACATAAGCATCATGAATATTGTAATCATCAGGACTAAAATTGGTCATGAAAATAGATACTTGTGGTGAAGTATGAGGTAGTGAGAGAGATGGTGAATCTGAATCACAGTAAGAATAAAATAGTTGGGAATCACGTATAGTGGCATGCAAAGACTAGAAAAGTTGGGCATCCAAATGAGAGGCTCGCTATTCCCAATAATGAAATTCAGCTGTGGTGGATGGAATACAATGAGAGAAATGTGTAAATTGTGTTATGGGACAAGCATGGATTGCACTATGAGGTGAAGTGAAAGACCAAGTTCGAGGATGAAATGGGAGTGGAGGTGTATGAGGAGTAGGGAGAAGATGAGGATCTATAGAAGAATAAGGATGGGAAGGAGCATGAGGCTAAACGAAAGGTCAAGAGAAAGGTACAAAAGAAATAGTGGGATCTATAGAAGAGGAGGGATGAGATGAAACAGGAACCCACAAAGAGGATGGTATGAAAGGAATGAAATTAATAGGGTACTCCATGGAAGAATATGGTGGCATGTGGGAAGTGAAGGCAGCAGAATGCATACACATCCCAAGGTGGGTATGCGATGATGAGGTAGATGGTGAAGTGGTGGTAGATAGTCCTACCTAATGAGGTGAAGGAAGAGGAATAAATCAGGTAGAGGATGATGAAGGTTCTAGTGGAAGATTGCTATGTTGTAGAATTTGAAAGGGTTCCTATATACGAGAATGCAATGGACTAGTCCATTATGCATATATTTGAGATAATGGTGTAGGGTATATGGAAAACATTGCATATCATGAATCCATGGGTGTACAAGCAAGATATTGTATTACATTTCACCTTGAATGATATGAAATAAATTAGACATGATCCGTACACCTACTCAAATGGTTAAAATAATGGAACCGACTATGGGATGCATAGAGCCATCAAAATCTTGAAGGTCAAGTAAATATGTAGTGAAATGAGGAGGAATGTGAAGGTGATGAAGATAAATGGTAGAGATGATGCTAATGGAAGAACTGATATCAATGAGGACACGCTTGTAAGTTATGTCATTGATGGTTGCTTGGATATGTAGTGGAGTATGAGCTCCCTCACCCACAAACTTGGTGATCTCATGATCGTAAAAGCTAATCGAAGGTTTCCTGCAGCGAGGAATGTTCCCAATAAAATTCACAAAGGCATTGGTATCATGAGTTTTGATTTTGATGAAGTGAATAATATGGTTTAAGGCTTCGTGATGGGGTTGATATTTTTGTAAAATATCAAATATGGACAGTCTAGCCGAAGCATTGTACAATTGGTGAGTGAGGCTACCATGAATAATGATGATATTATACGATAAGGGTGGTGAAACATTTGATGTTCTGGGTGATTGAGGAGAAGTAAAAGGTGGTGGTGGTGAAGCAATAGGTGCATCCTAACATGGTTGGTAATGCTAAGTATGATTGGTGAGGTTAATCATGTCAACCACTCCACATGAGGTAGGGTCACAGTGGACATGATTGAATTACCATGATTGAGTTTACTGGTTGGATTCGACTCCTTCAGGATTTGTACCTCCATATTCAGGTAACGGGTTTTGATAAATTCTCAAATTATAATTTTGTGGTACAAGAGGGTTCGAGACTTGGATAGTACCATTTTTTAATAAGATCTTGTACCAAGCTACGAAAGGAATTACAAGACCCTATGTCATGATCATGTTATCGATGGTAAGCACAAAAAGCATGTTTGTTGAATCCACCAGGTTTACTTTGGGTTAATGGGTCTAATGTCAGGTAACGTGACATGAATGACATCAAAAAACCTATAGAATAAAGTTGGTAGAGGATCAAAAAGTGGAGTCCAATTTCATTGTGGGGATTGAGGACAAATATCATGAGCTTGTTGTGGTTTAGATGGAGGAGGCACATTAGTTTTATAGAACTATTTTTGCAAGGAAGGGGGTTGTGAGATCGACGAAGATGTTGGAGAGGCTACCACCACCTGGTTGGTTTGTGGGGGTTTGGAGAATGGTTGATTTAGCATATTTTGAATGAAGCAAATATTTGAATTATAATATGGCTTCTTACAAACTTTGATTTTATCGAATTGTATCTTGATGTCCTCACTGACTTTTTTTTGTGTGACTTTGGTGTAATTGCAAGGGCATATAAATGTGTGTGTGATAGTTTTTTGTGAAGAGTGTTATGATTTAGGTATATAGGAGGCTATACGAAAGGACATGGATGATCGATATCCATAAAAAATGAATTTCATGATAGGTTCGTTATGAGCCTGAAATGGACAAGGGGAGGAAGGTGAAAGGTGGAAGTGGATAAAGTTCGATGTGGAGTGGAAGATGGCATGTCATACATATTAGAAGAGGAGAATGTAGGTGGTGGAATGGAAAAAGGAGGATAAGCATAGAAGGTGGAGGCTTGAGAAGGAGTGGTGAATGTATCCACAAATATTTGTGAAAATGAAACTTGTTGATGTTTTTGGGGAATGAATTGTTATGATTGTGATGATGGTTGCATTGTTGAAGTTGAATATGAATGATATGATTGTTGTGAAGGTGGCTAGTGGGATGATGTGAGTGGAGTGTATTGATGTTGCAATGATGATTGTTGTAGTTTTGATTGTGATGAAGGAATATGGGTGAGGATATGAAAGGTGAGGAATATTAAGCAAGGAGGGATCACCCCTGAGAAGATAATGAGAGGGATCCTAAAGAAAAGGATGAGAATATGTGGGTGAAGTAGGTGGACTCTCTTCACCAATGACAAGGGATGGATATGGGTCTCCTAGTGCTCTGTAGATAATATGATCACAAAATTTAGAAGGTGGATTAGGTAAAGGTGAATGAAGAAGAAGAGGATGACCCTCACTAGAATATTTGGCAAGTATATTATTGGAAATTAGAAGTCTAACATTGGGTCATGGTATGCGAGTAAGATGATTAAAAACTAGTAAGAATATCAGGTACAACTATGGAAGGCACCCTTGTGAACAGAGAGGGAGTACTAGACTAGGTGGAGGCAATGTGAGCAACCTCCTTGGCAAGGCGTGCTTGCTCACATGCCTAACTACGAGTGAAAACATGCATGGTTATGTCTACCATTAGTGAGTGCACAAAACTTCTCATAACTGAAAATATAAATTCATGTGTGTACTATGTAGAATTATATGCAATTATGTGTGTTTTTGTGCACTAAAATAAAGTTTGCATATTGTTGTGCAAACCTATACTAAGAAAACCTGGTATGCACATTGTTGTGCAAACCTATACTAAGAAAACCTGATTTGCACATTGTAGTGCGAACCTACAACAAAAGGTAAATTTGATAGAAAAATGATAGTGAATATCCAACAAGTGGGTATGCTAGATAGTGAATGTGTTGAAACCAACTATTTTGTGAAATCTCAAGATAAAAACATAACAATAACCAGATCTAAAAAGTAAAAGTAAAAATTTTGTAGTTTTGTGTGTTTCAATGATAATAGTAGCTCTACGAAAAGACACTGGGTGTGAAATTAAAACTAAAAAGGAATTTCGTCGACATAGAACCTCCTACAACACCCAAGAGTGCACAAAATAGAACCATGTCACAATAGGCGAGTGGTGATATAATGGAAAGGTGCATTAAAATGATATCCAAATGGAAGGGGACTCAAAATTATCTAATGAGTCTAAATCCTCTAACGAGAAGAGGTGGTACTATCTAAGACTAGCTACTAGCCTAGTCGAGCGGTCGCTTCACTCTTGGGTGAGCTTAGTCAAGAACAAAAGTTACCTGTTAATGAATTATATGAGACTTGTGAAAAAAGGCATATAATCCTATCCTACTCCAAAGGTCCCTTCTGGTGATGAATTCTAGAAAACCAATCTTAAAAGTAGGGGATATTTTGATGATGAAGTCCTAGAAACTGCTCCTGGGGGCTACTATGGTGTCTAGGGGACGAGGTGGTGGAATGAGATGAATTCCAACGTCACCCATCTCAAGTGGGTACTGGTAATGAAGTCTAATCTTACCACTATATATAAAATTTGAGTGTGTGGTGGTGAGTTCTTTACCAATGATATGAAAGCAAAAACTAGCTAAATGCCTTTTAAAAAAAAAAAACTAAACCTAGATGCTTTTTGAAAAATAAACTAAACCTAGATGCCTTTTAAAAAATAAATTTATTCTAAAAAACTTGAATGCAATAAAATATGAGGTACTCAGAAAAAGGGATTTGAAATCTATTTATGTGCGTTGGAAAGAAGTGTAAAATCTGATCTAATTACTTGAAAAGAAATTTGAGATCTACCTTCAGGATTTGTGAAAGATATGGGAGATTTAACCTAAGTGTATTTTGAAAGAAAATTTGAAATCTACTTTAGTGATTTGAACAGAAATATGAAATTTACCCAGAGGATTTGTGAAAGAGATTTGAAAATCTTAATCTAGATGCTTTGAAAGAAAATTTGAAAAGTGATTTGCAATATACCCTAAGGCTTTGTGAAAGAGAATTGGAAATTTAATCTAGATTATTTAAAAGAAAATTTGAACTCTACCAATGATTTGAAAATAAATATGAAATTTACCTAGAGGATTTGTGAAAGATATTTGAAAATTTTAATCTAGATGCTTTGAAAGAAAATTTAAAAAGTGATTTAAAAAAAAAATGCAATTTACCCTGAGGATTTGTGAAAGAGAATTGAAAATTTAATCTAGATGCTTTGAAAGAAAATTTGAACTCTACTCCAATGATTTGGAAAGAAATATGAAATTTACCCAGATGATTTGTGAAAGATATTTGAAAATATTAATCTAGATGCTTTGAAAAATAATTGAAAAGTGATTCGAAAAGAAATTTGCAATTTACCCTGAGAATTTGTGAAAGAGAATTGAAAATTTAATCTAGATGATTTGAAAGAAAATTTGACCTCTGCTCCAATGATTTGGAAAGATATATGAAATTTACCCAGAGGATTTGTGAAAAATATTTGAAAATCTTAATCTAGATTCTTTGACAAAAAACATGAAATCTACCCTAGTGATTTGTAATCTACCTAGATGCTTTGAAAGAAATTTTGAAAAGTGATTTGTGCTTTTTTAAAGGGATCAAAAACCTATTGTATTACTTTTGAAAATGGATTGAAAACTTAACCTAGTGATTTGAAATAAATTTGACAATCTAACCTAAGTCTAATTATAAGAAATTCGAAAGTGATGAAGTGTTGCTGAAAGAAATTGAAAACCTAATCGAGTGCTCTTGGAAGAGGACCAAATATGATAATAATAATTATGAAAAAACAAGGAAAAATAGTTGTTCTGTGAAAGATACATGACTCCGAGTATACTGGATGATCCTTCTAGTATCTGTGTTGTAGAGATCAATAGGTTCGGATAGTTTTGGAGTAGTTTTGTGAGGTTTGCATGGTAGTGTGTGAACCTAGCTAGCAATTCGCATGGTAATGTGCAAACCGGGTGTGGAAGCCTATAAATTATTAGAAGAAAGCCTAAGCTGTGTTTTAGGGCTTTTATAGACTCTATTATGGATTTACAGTACCTATAACACAAAAAAAAGGCCATACAATGAATTAGATAGCAAGAAAGCTAGTCTAAAATAATTTTTGTGGGGGTTACAAAATAGAATTTCTCTCATGAAAATTAACATCAATTTTAAAACTAATGAAATATATGCTAAATGCTCTTTTATTGATTTCAAAAAGGGAGTTACAAAGTAGAATTTCTCTCAAGAAATATTTCCCTCTCTTTTCAATATGAATATTGTGCATTTTCTTATGCTTTCTGGAGCCCTCAATGTAGGTGGGCTTCTTTTCATGTGTGCCATTGCTTGGATGCTTGGAAATGTCTTGTATAACTATTTGGCCTTGCAAAAATGGTTTAGTATGTTTGGGGACATGTCATAGATAAAACCCTATGTTTATGAAGATAAAAGGATATTGAAATAAAATAAAACATATTAAAAATTATAAATGAAGTTGTGGAAACTATAAACAACTGATATTTACCTATTCTGTAGTTGTAGGGTTGTTGTAGACCAGGTTTGCATGGTGGTGTGTGAACCTCTACTCGTGTTTGCATGGCGGTGTGTGGACCTTACTGTAGTTGAATGTCTTTGTGGATTCCTATTCGTATGGTCTTCTCGCACTGTTGTCTGATGTCTGACGGATGCTGAAGTGATGAAAGAATGTTCTAGAATTATTTTTGCAAAGTTTTGGTAAGTAACCCAAAAGGTTAAGAGAGTTTCATGGTGAAAATGACCATCTATTTATAGAGTGGGCCAATGGCATTTGATTATTCCAATTGCAATGAGACTCTATGATAGTCTTGCAAAGGATAGTGCGGATGGTTTTGTTAGTATATTTAGCTTGGCCATTACCTTGAGGGTGGTATGGGGTGGAGAAGCTATGATGGATGTTGAAATTGGCGCATAATACTTGGATATTATTGTTTTTAAATAGTTTTCCATTGTTAGAAATAATTTGCGAAGGGATCCCAAAGCGACATATGATGCACTCAGTAATGAATATTGTGATTTTGGCACCTTTTTCTAGATAAGTGGGATAGATTCAACCCACTATGTGAAATACTCAATAGCAATGATGATGAATTTATGGTTGCTGGATGAAGTAGGTGTGATTTTTTTGATAAGATCTAAGACCCATTATTAGAAGGGCCACATATATTGGATGGGTTGCATGCTTTTGATGGTAAGTGCGTGAGGTTGGCATGTTGTTGACACTTGATGCATCATTTAATGTACTCACAACAATCATGCTCAATTTTGAGCCAATAGTATCTCATGCATAAGATACACTTGGTAATGGCCATGCCACTAAAGTGGACACCACAAGTTCCATCATGGGTTTCTTGAACCACTCGCTAAGACTCATGGGATTTGAGGTAGCATAGAAGGATGCCATCATGATTATGGCAATAAAAGATGTCCCCAAATAGTGTGTAATAAATCATCCTTTGCTTGAATGCTCATCGATGGGCATGTGGTAAATCGCAAGGGATAAAACCTAGCTTGATGTAATCCTTAATTTGAGAAAACCAAGGATCTGTGGTTCGGTGTGGATGACATGGATGCCATCATTTTTGGTATGGGGTGATGATGAAATGGTAGATTTAGATAATATGTGGATAGATACATGTATTGTGGCGAAGAGTGGATTTTGTGGTACTAGAAATCCTAGAGAAGTCATGGTTTAATTAAAACGGTTGGAGGAGCATGGAGTGGTCTCGATATCATACCACTCAAGCTGAATGAGTAGTTGTTGAGAAATTTATTTTAAATATTGGAGTACTAGGAAATAACATTGTCAAAGTTCTTTGACTTGATTGACGACAAGAAGAGAATGAATAATGATATGAAGGCATTTGATATGTATAGAAAGTGCCTACTTCAAGCTGAGAATGAGAGCTTCATATTCAACATTGTTATTCATGCAAGGAAAACTTATTTTAAATAATAAGGGGAGTGGTTCCCCATCAGGTGTGAAAAATAAAATCCTTGCACCCCCAACATGTGCGCAATAGGAGTCATCAAAGAATAGTGTCATATTGGTTGGCTTGTCTAGTTATATATATTCTTCATATTTGGTGATGTGAAATATAGAATCATCAAGAAGCTGAATAAGGAGTGGTTGGTCGTCAGGAAATGGAGCCTTGATGAGTTGGTCTGCAATCACTTTCCCCTTAATGGCCTTCTAGGAAATGAATTTGATATCAAATTTAGTAAGGAGCATGATCCATTTGGTGGTACAAGAGTTATGATAACTCTTATTCATCATGTATTGTAAGGGGTTATCGTGAGTGATTACAAAGGTTGTGTAGTTGAGCATATAGTGGCATAGCTTTTATGTAGTAAATACTATGACCAAGCATTGATTTTCCATGTAATAATATCACATTTTGTAACTGACCAAAGTTTGGCTGATATAGTATATAGCTTGCTCATCATTGTGTGTGTTCATTTGAGCCAATAATGTTCCAATTCAAAAATCCATGGCAGAAATGTAGAGAAAGAAAGGCGATTTTTGATGTGGTGGATATAGAACTACTGGAAAATTAAGATAAGATTTGGTTCCATGAAAGGATTTTTGGAAGTCGATATCCCATTTTAAAGCGACCCCTTTTTGTAAGATGTGGTTAAATGGTTTACACATATCAAATAATTGGGTGATAAAGTGACGAATTACTTGGATTTTACTCTACAAGTTACGTAGATGCTTGAGATTCATAGGGGGAGGTATCTTGACAATGGATTTGACTTTCTTGGGATTTACTTGGGTTTAGTCGTATGTTGTGTTCGAGCAGGTGGTCAAAGATCTTATAGAGGTCTTCTAGATGTTGTGAGTGCTCTTTAGATTTAGCAATAATATCATCAACATAATCTTCCATAATATTGTGCATGTAGTCATGGAAGATGTATATCATAGCTCTCTAGTAAGTTGCCCCAACGTTCTTAAGGCCAAAAGACATGACCTTATAACAAAAGGTCCCCTAGGGGGTCGTGAAGGAAGTCTTGTGTTGATCAGTAGGTTTGATCGATTTTGTTATAGCCAAAAAATCCATCCATAAGGGATATCATTTCATGGCTTGCTATATAATCGACCAATGTATTGATGTTGGGGAGTGGGAAATTGTCCTTGGGATAGGCTTTATTCAGATCCTGAAAATCAGTGCATACGTGGACTTCCCTAGTGGGTTTTAGTACTGGGACCATGTTCGAGATCCATTCTAGGTAATTGATTGGTTGAGTGAACCCCACATCAAGAAATTTTTGGAGTTCAAATTTTACCATTAAAGCAATGGTGGGGTGCATCCATTGTAAGTTTTTCTTGACAAGTTTTGCACCCTCGTCGAGTGTAAGGTTGTGAATGATTAATTATGGATCCATTCCGAGCATGTCCATATAGGACCATGCAAATAATTTTATGTACTCCTTAATAAAGGAGGTAAAAAAGGTGCGCTCCTCTAAGGAGAGGTTGGCATCGAGTTTTATGATGTCGAGGTTGGTAGGGTCATAACTAATGTCAACATTGATAGTGTCTTCCACAAGCATGTGGGAGCCATATTGGAGTTGAGCAGGCATGGGGATGAGATGGAGGTCATCAATGGCCTAGGGTAAGTTAAACTCATCATCCATATAGATATATGTATGGTTGATCCAAGGGATATGAGGTAGAGCTAACAGTGAAGGAGCATTTACGACACGTAGCATGGGTGGCAACAGTAATAAATATTGTGATAAAGGTGTAGATGATATGTGAGTGAAGTAAATGAAATCTGAATTGGGTGTATCTAATTGAACTGGATTAGATGCATAGTGAATTGGGATGAATAAGTCGACGAACACCATATTAATGAAGGCAGTCGATATTATGGAGGATGAAGAGCGTGGGGATGAAGACATAGAAGAATGAGAATGCGATGCTAGATTCAACGGGGGACATAAAACCATGGGTGGAGAATGGGGTTGAACCATAGTGTTGTGAACTTGCCTATGATTGTGTAAAGGTATGTATGACTTAGTGATGAAGATGGAGGTGGGATAGCTTAATTTGAATAAATAGAGGTGAGGAAAATATCAACAAACCTATCAACTATATCTTCAATGACGTAAGTGGATGTGGCGATAGAAAGGTGTGATTCATGAAAGTATATACGTGGTATGTTTATTGTGGAATGGGATGAAGGACATTCATCAGGAACATCAATTGCAAGCTCATCAATGTCAAGCTCATAATGTGTAGAGATATCTGAAGTATGAAAAGTGAGGTCTTAGAGTTCATATTCAAGTGAGTGAATGGTTGTAGGGTGATAACCTAGATCTTATTTTTCATAGGTAGTTGAACATAGGGATTTATAGGTTTTCGTAAGCCTTGTATGTAATGACCTAAACCAAAACCACGCCAATGAAATCGTTGAAGGCAGTGTGGAGCAAAGTGGGAATTAGACATATGTTCTAAGGTGACACAAAAGCTATATTGTGGTGGTGGGGAACAACTATTGGGAGAGAAGAATCAAATCCTATATAAATAAATTTTGTATAGTTGTCATGCAGACCAAGTGGAATGATAGTACTTATGACCAGGACTGAAGTGGAAGGGTGACCAAATTCATGAATAGATTGGATTGTGGGAGGATGCACATAAGCATCATGAATATTGTAATCATAAGGACTAAAATTGGTCATGAAAATGGATACCTGTGGTGAAGTATGAGGCGATGAGCAAGATGGTGAATCTGAATCAGAGGAAGAAGAAAATAGTTGGGAATCACATATAGTGGCATGCAAATACTAGAAATGTTAGGCATCCAAATGAGAGGCTCGCTATTCCCAATCATGACATTCAACTGTGGTGGAACGAATACAATGAGATAAATATATAAATTGTGTTATGGGACAAGCATGGATCATACTATGAGGTGAAGTGAAAGACCAAGGTCGAGGATTAAATGGAAGTGGAGGTGTATGAGGAGTAGAGAGGAGATGAGGATATATAGAAGAAGAAGGATGGGAAGGAGCATGAGGCTAAATGGAAGGTTAAGAGAAAGGTATGAAAGAAATAGTGGGATCTGTAGAAGAGGAGGGATGATATGAAACAAGAACCCACAAAGAGGGTGGTATGAAAGGAATGAAATTAATATGGTACTCCATGGAAGAATATGGTGGCATGTGGGAAGTGAAGGCAACATAATGCATACACATCCCAAGGGGGGTATGCGATGATGAGGTAGGTGGTGAAGTTGAGGTAGATAGCTCTACCTAATGAGGTGAAGGAATAGGAATGAATCAGGTAGAGGATGATGAAGGTCCTAGTGGAAGATTGCTATGTTGTAGAATTTGAAAGGGTTTCCATCGATAAGAATGCAATGGACTAGTCCATTATGCACATATTTGAGACAATGGTTTAGGGCAGATGGAACACATTGCATATCATGAATCCATGGCTGTACAAGCAAGAGATTGTATTACATTTCACCTTGAATGATATGAAATAAATTAGACATGATCCGTACACCTACTCGAATGGGTAAAACAATGGAACCGACTATGGGACGCATAGATTCATCGAAAGATTAAAGGTCAAGTAAATATGTAGTGAAATGAGGAGGAATGTGAAGGTGATGAAGAGAAATGGTAGAGATGATGCTAATGGAAGAATAGGTATCAATGAGGACACACTTGTAAGTTATGTCATTGATGGTTTCTTGGATATGTAGTGGATGATGAGCTCCCTCACCCACAAACTTGGTGATCTCATGATCGTGAAAGCTAATCAAAGGTTACCTGCAATGAGGAATGTTTCCAATAAAATTCACAAAGGCATTGGTATCATGAGTTTTGATTTTGATGAAGTGAAGAATATGGTTTAAGGCTTCATGATGGGGGTGAGATTGTTGTAAAATATCAAATATGGATAGTCTAGCCGAAGCATTGTACAATTGGTGACTGAGGCTACCATGAATAGTGATGATATTATACGATAAGGATGGTGAAACATTTGATGTTGTGGGTGATTGAGGAGAAGTAAACAGTGGTGGTGGTGAAGTAGTAGGTGCATCCTCACATGGTGGGTAATGCTAAGTACGAGTGGTGAGGTTAATCATTCCAACCACTCCACATGAGTTAGGGTCACAGTGGACATGATTGAATTACCATGATTGAGTTTACTGGTTGGATTGGACTCCTTGAGGATTTGTCCCTCCATGTTCAGGTAATGAGTTTTGATAAATCCTCAAATTTTAATTTTGTGGTACAAGAGGGTTCGAGACTTGGATAGTACCATTATTTATAAGATCTTGTACAAAGCCATGGATGGAATGACAATAACCTACATCATGACCATTTTATCGATGGTAAGCACAAAAAATATGTTTGTTGAATCCACCAGGTTTGATTTGGGTTAATGGGTCTAATGTCAGGTAATGTGACATGACTGACGTCAAAAAACCTATAGAATAAATTTGGTAGAGGATCAAAAAGCGAAGTCCAATTTCATTATGGGGATTGAGGACAAATATCATGAGCTTATTGTGGATTAGATGGAGGAGGCACATTAGTTTTATAAAACTATTTTTGCAAGGAAGGGGGTTGTGAGATCGACAAAGACGCTGGAGAGGTTACCACCACATGGTTGGTTTGTGGGGGTTTGGAGAAGGGTTGATTTAGCATATTTTGAATGAAGCAAATATTTGAATTGTAATATGGTTTCTTTCAAACTTTTATTTTACCAGATTGGATCTTGATGTCCTCAATGACTTTTGTGTGTGCAAATTTGGTGTAATTGCAAGGGCATAAAAATGTATTTGTGATAACTTTTGGTGAAGAGTGTGATGATTTCGATAGATAGGAGGCTATAAGAAAGGACATGGATGATCGATATCCATAAAAAAATGAATTTTGTTATAGGTTCGTTATCAGCCTATCGCAAGTCATAAACATAAAAAAATATATCTTTTTATTGATTTTGATGGAAAAGTATTCAAGGAAATAATTAGCTAGCTACTTGGATGTGAAAAGGTTGTGGTAGAAAAGCATGTTGTACCAGTCAAGGGCTTGTCCCCAAAGTGAAAGAGGGAAGGTACACAACATGAGGGAATCTCTACCATGAAGTTGGTAGCATGCAAAGCGATAATTATTGACATGTTCTCGAGGATCATATTTACCCTTGTATTTTTTGAACTTCTGAATATCGAAATGATAAGGATAAGGAGTAACGGGAATTGAAGGATGAATGTGTTCATTGCACAACTCATTGTATGTGGGTTTTGGAACCCTGACTGGTCGTGGATAGATCCAAAATTTTGATATGTTCTTGCAGGATTTGGAGTTTCGTTGATGAGGTAGATATGAATTGTGATGGAAGCATGGTAGAATGAGAATGAGGGAGGTATTGTAGTTTTTGTTCTTCCCATTGCCAAAAGAGAGTATAATGGAACTGATCATATGATGACTATTTTTGGAAGGTTTGAAACACAGGAGGGGAATGGAGATTCTACTTTGGGGAAGACATATGTTGTGACTAGAATAATTATGGCTATGAAGCCTATGTCTGGTGTGTGGGGAACTATTGTGATGGTTGCACAATTTGTGTGGAGGACCAAGAAGGAGGTGATGGGAAGAATCTAGGAATAGTGGATTGTGGAGGGAAAGGTGGCATTTGAATAGAATATTAAGGTGGATGATGCGAGGATGTGCCAAAATATAGTAATTTTATTAGATAGAAAGAGCTATGAATATAAAAATCAAGCTATGTAGAATAGCATGGGGTATTGGCAAGATAATATGGGTAAAGTGGATTATAAGAATAAAGAGGAATGGAAGGCAGATCCTGAAATGGACAAGGGGAGGAAGGTGAAATGTGGAAATGGATGCATTTTGAGGTGGAGTGGAAGATGGCATGTCATACATATCAAAATAGGAGAATGGAGGCGGTGGAAGGAAAAAATGAGGATAAGCATAGAAGGTGGAGGCTTGATAAGGAGTGGTGAATGTATCCACAAATATTTGTGAAGATGAAACTTGTTGATGTTGTTGGGGAATGAATTGTTGTGATTGTGATGATGGTTGCATTGTTGAAGCCGAATATGAACGATACAATTGTTGTGAAGGTGGCTATTGGGATGATGTGAGTGGAGTGTATTGATGTTGCAATGATGATTGTTGTAGTTTTTATTGTGATGAAGTCATATGGGTGAGGATCTAAAAGGTGAGGAAAATAAAGCAAGGAGAGATCACCCCTGAGAAGAGAATGAGAGGTATCCTAAAGAAAAATATGAGAATATGTGGGTGAAGTAGGTGGAATCTCTTCATCAATTACAAGGGATGGAGATGGGTCTCCTAGTGCTTTGTAGATATCACAAAATTTAGAAGGTGTATTAGGTAAAGGTGAATGAGGAAGAAGAGGATGATCCTCACTAGAATATTTGGCAAGTATATTATTGGAAATTAGAAGTCTCACATTGGGTCATGGTATGCGAGTAAGATGATTCAAAACTAGTAAGAATACCAGGTACGACTATGGAAGCCACCCTTGTGAATAGAGAAGGAGTACTAGACTAGGTAGAGGGAATGTGAGCAACCTCCTTAGCAAGACGCACTTGCTCACATGCCTAACTACGAGTGAAAACAGACATGGTGATGTATACCATTAGTGAGTGCTCAAAACTTCTCATAAATGAAAATCTAAAGTCATGTGTGTACTGTGTAGAATTATATGCAATTATGTGTGTTTTTGTGCACTAAAACAAAGTTTACATGTTGTTGTGCAAACCTATACTAAGAAAACATGGTTTGCACATTGTTGTGCGAACCTACAATAGAAGGTAAATTTGATAGAAAAATGATAGTGAATATCCAACAAGTGGGTATTCTAGATAGTGAATGTGTTGAAACCACCTATTTCGTGAAATCTCAAGATAAAAACATAACGATAACTAGATCTAAAAAGTAAAAGTAAATATTTTGTGGTTTTGTGTGTTTCAATGATAATACTAGCTCTAGGAAAATACACTAGGTGTGAAATTAAAACTAAAAGGAATTTCATCGGCATAGAACTTCCTACAACACCCAAGAGTGCACAAAATAGAACCATGTCACAAGAGGCGAGTGGCGATCTAAATGGAAAGGTGAATTAAAATTATATCCAAAGGGAAGGGGACTGAAAATTCTCTAATGAGTCTAAATTCTCTAACGAGAAGAGGTGGTACTATCTAAGCCTAGCTACTGGCCTAGTCGAGCGGTCGCTTCATTCTCGGGTGAGCTTATTCAAGAACGATAGTTACCTGTTAATGAATTATATGAGACTTGTAAAAACTTGCATCTAATCCTATCCTACTCCGAAGGTCCCTTCTTGTGATGAATTCTAGAAAAACAATCTCAAAAGTAGGGGATCTTTTGATGATGAAGTCCTAGAAACTGCTTCTGGGGGCTACTATGGTGTCTAGGGGGCGAGATGGTGGAATGAGATGAATTCCAATGTCACCAGTCTCAAGTGGGTATTGGTGATGAAGTCTAATCTTACCACTATATATAAAATGTGAGTGTGTTATGGTGAGTTGTCTACCGATGATATGAATGCAAAAACTAGTTAAATGTCTTTTTAAAAAATAAACTAAACCTAGATGCTTTTTGAAAAAATAAACTAAACCTAGATGTCATTTAAAAGATAAATTTATTCTAGAAAACTTGAATGCAATAAAAGATGAGGTACTCAGAAAAAGGGATTTGAAATCTATTTATGTGCGTTGGAAAGAAGTGTAAAATCTGATCTAATTACTTGAAAAGAAATTTGAAATTTACCTTGAGGATTTGTGAAAGAGATGGGAGATTTAACCTAAGTGTATTTTGAAAGAAAATTTGAAATCTACTCTAGTGATTTGAAAAGAAATAGGAAATTTACCCAGAGGATTTGTGAAAGAGTTTTGAAAATCTTAATCTAGATGCTTTGAAATAAAATTTGAAAAGTGATTTGCAATATACCCTAAGGATTTGTGAACGAGAATTGGAAACTTAATCTAGATGCTTTGAAAGAAAATTTGAACTCTACCAATGATTTGGAAAGAAATGTGAAATTTATCTAGAGGATTTGTGAAAGAGATTTGAAAATATTAATCTAGATGCTTTGAAAGAAAATTTGAAAAGTGATTTAAAAAAAATTTGCAATTTACCCTGAGGATTTGTGAAAGAGAATTGAAAATTTAATCTAGATGCTTTGAAATAAAAATTGAACTCTACTCCAATTATTTGGAAAGAAATATGAAATTTACCTAGATGATTTGTGAAAGAGATTTGAAAATATTAATCTAGATGCTTTGAAAAATAATTGAAAAGTGATTTGAAAAGAAATTTGCAATTTACCCTGATAATTTGTGAAAGAGAATTGAAAATTTAATCTAGATGCTTTGAAAGAAAATTTGAACTCTACTCCAATGATTTGAAAAGATATATGAAATTTACCCAGAGGATTTGTAAAAAATATTTGAAAAGCTTAATCTAAATTCTTTGATAAAAAACTTGAAATCTACCCTAGTGATTTGTAAAGAAATTTGAAATTTACCTAGATGCTTTGAAAGAAATTTTGAAAAGTGATTTGTGATTTTTGAAAGGGATCAAAAACCTATTCTATTACTTTTGAAAAGGGATTGAAAACTAACCTAGTGATTTGAAATAAATTTGACAATCTAACCTAAGTCTACTTATAAGAAATTCGAAAGTGATTAACTGCTACTGAAAGAAATTGAAAACCTAATCTAGTGCTCTTGGAAGAGGACCAAATATGATAATAATCATTGCAAAGAAACAAGAAAAATAGTTGTTCTGTGAAAGATACATGACTCCGATTATACTAGATGATCCTTCTAGTATCTTTGTTGTAGAGATCAATAGGTTCAGACCATTTTGGAGTAGTTTTGTGAGGTTTGCATGGTAGTGTGTGAACCTAGCTAGCGTTTCGCATGGCAATGTACAAACTAGGTGTGGAATCCTGTAAATTATTAGAAAAAAACCTAAGGTGAGTTTTAGGGCTTTTATAGACTCTATTATGGATTTATAGTACCTATAACACAAAAAAAGGCCATACAATGAATTAGATAGCAATAAATCTAGTCTAAAATAATTTTTGTGGGGATTACAAAATAGAATTTCTCTCATGAAAATGTACAACAATTTTAAAACTAATGAAATATATGCTAAATGCTCTTTTATTGATTTCAAAAATGGGGTTAAAAAATAGAATTTCTCTCAAGAAATATTTACCTCTCTTTTCAATATGAATATGGTGCATTTGCTTATGCTTTATGGTGCCCTCAATGTAGGTGGGCTTCTTTGCATGTGTGTCATTGCTTGGATGCTTGGAAATGTCTTGTATAACCGTTTGGGCCTGCAAAAATGGTTTAGCACATTTGGGGACATGTCATAGATAAAACCCCATGTCTATTAAGATAAAACGATATTGAAATAAAATAAAACATGATAAAAACTATAAATGAAGTCGTGGAAACTATAAACAACTGATATTTACCTATTCTGTAGTTGTAGGGTTGTTGTAGACCAGGTTTACATGGTGGTGTGCGAACCTCTACTCGGGTTTGCATGGTGGTGTGTGGACCTTACTGTATTTGAATGTCTTTGTGGATTCCTATTTGTATGGTTTTCTAGCACTGTTGTCTGATGTCTGACGGATGTTGAAGTGATGAAAGAATGTTCTGGAATGATTTTTGCAGAGTTTTCATAAATAAGCCAAAAGGGTAAAATATTTTCATGGTGAAAGTGACCATCTATTTATAGAGTGGGCCAAGGCTAGGGGGAGTGAGGTGTCCTTTGTGAGGTGGTCTAAACTCTAGGTTAGGTTATACCATGGTGAAGTTAGGGTCATGAAGTGGAATGTGAGTTATTCCTTCATGTACCCTTAAGAAATATCCTAGCTGCACACATGTGTGAGTAAGGGTTAAGGTTAACCTTGATTAGATAGGTACTAGGTTAGTTCGAGGTTAGGTTAGGCATATTTTTTAAATATCCTAAGTGGTGGGTGCACACATGTGTGAGTATAAAATTAATGCTAATCTTAATTTAACCCTAATTAAACATGTTTAGACCATAAAGTACACTTTAGTGGTAAAGTGACTTTCAAAAATAGAATTAAAATTACCATGATTAGGGTTTTTTGAAGAGATGGTTGCATGGGGACCCAAATTAGGTGTAGGAAAGGTCTTAGATGACCTAAAGGGAGTTATAGATACCATTTTCATGAATAAGAGGTGTTTTGGGTGTGATTAGTGTAGATTTGTATGTTTTGTGACTACGGGTGACTACACATGACTATGCATGCCTACAGGTGACTACATATGACTATGCATACCTAAAAGTGACTACACATACCTACAAGTGACTACGGGTGATTATGTGCAACTTTTAGGTATCTACAGTAAGCAACAAATTATAAAACTCATTCAAAAAGGGATCAAAATAACTAGAACCAAGCTTGTTTTTATAGAAAAGAAGAGAAATACCTCATGAGTATGAAGGTTTTTCAAAATAACATAACCTTCTTGATTTTACACTCCTCAAGCTATAACCTCATCTCTTTAAAGTGGGAAGGATAATCTTCAATCTAATCAAAGTCTTCAACTTTCTTTGCAAGTTGAAGCTCCAACTTAATCATGCATGCTTTATTTGTCTTTGAAAAATCTTTCTCAAGTATATACCAAGATTTACTAGAAGAGGATTATTTTCTAATTTGAAATTACAACTCATTTAAAATTGTTGAGCCAATAAGACTTTATACTTCGTCACATTTTTTCAACCAAATATTCTTGTCTACATTAATAGTATCTCAATTTTTTGTTTCCATAAACCCCTAATTCATAAGATATCATTATTTTTTTGTTTCCATAAATTTTTTTAATAAATGACATGATGGTAAGATTAAAAAATTGGTGAAAAAATCTAGCTTGTAAAGGTCTAAAGGTCAAATATTAAATTAATGTGAGTAAAAACTCTAGTTTTATAGTAATAACCTTGTTGAAGGAGACAAACTCAAATAAGTAGTAGATGAACCTAAAAAGATGCTTCAAAAGTTATATTTTCCTTTTTTTATGCAAAAAGATGAGTAGGTTTGGAATATATGAAAAGATGATGAATGTTCAATCAAGTTGGGATATGAGGATTTAGAGCAATCAAAATTTTCTATTACTAATGGTTTCTCTTAGAAGAATGGCTGGTCACTAGAGGCCCTCCTTAAGACCTCAACATTCCTTTGGTTAGGTGCCCAACACAAGATTATTTTAGGATATCATGGACCTTTTCAAGTGTTCCTTATGTGAGAAGGCTTTAGAAGCTACAATCCATTTACTTATTTCTTTTCCTTTTTCTTGCACCATTTGGGTTTGCTTTTTAAAAAATATGATAATATATTGGGTAATTACATCAACATTGAAAGAGTTGATGAAATATTGGATTAGTTATTTTACAACTAAAGTGTTATTTATTCTAAGGAGGATTGCTCTTGTTATTATTTGTTTGAATTATGGATCGAAAGGAATAATATTATTTTTAAAAATAAATATCAAAATCATGCCCAAGTTTGTAATTATATTATTGTCTCTCTTGTAAAATATTTATAGACATGGTGCTCATCATGGGAAGTCTGTATTGTAGAAAAAAGGTGTTAACCTCTTAGTCACACAATTTGAATATACATGGAAGGGTCATCTATGACAATAAAGTTAACACAAGATTTTTTCTAATCTATGGGATAATACAAATAAATTAGAATTATGTTATTTGAAATAATAAAAGCAATATTTGTTATATTGAAGAGATAAAAATTTGTGTAAAACAATACATAAAACACAAAAACAAGAACATGAATTGCTACTGCAGTATATAGAATTTTATTCATTGATTCATTGCCTTGTAATACAATATTTTTCAATTCATCTTGATATTTCAAACCTTATTTCTTGATGTCATTACACCGTTGTGATAACCATAGTGATGAAATCTATATAATCTAATACAACTTGCATGGGTTAGATGATCCATCCAAGTGAGGATGGATTGATAATTCAATTGGTGGGGAATACACCAATATATAGAATTGTTACAATGCTAATAATTTCTCCAATGCCACTTGCATTATCGGTAATGTGACCATGTTCAATCCCCATGGTGGATATGTATAAGAAGTATTACTCAAAAAAAACTTTTCCAATGCCAAAGATATATTGTGCTCATTATGTCTGCATGCATATTGTATTCCCTTGTAAAATATAAATGACACTATATTCCTTGAGGCACTACAACCAGCTTAAAATAGAGAAAGACTAATATAAAAACAATAAATGTTGTGGATATTCTGATCACTGGAAAATTTGGGTATGGTGCTAATTTTGTCTTTCATTCATTACTATGCGGATATTAAGTATTAACTTATTCATTCTCCCCCTTAGTGCTTAATTTTCCAATCATTTATTTTGGGAACACAATTTTCTCTTCAACTTGCTATTGCATATACACCTACAATGTAATGTATTCACATATTTTTGAACCACTTGCTCATGATTTTATTTTATTTTTTCAACATGGACTCAACTAGAAGTGTCCTTAGAGTAACCTTCTCATCCTATCTGACTGTATGGATAACCAGTCATTGCAAGCAACAATTTTAATAGAGTAGACTATTACTTATGAGGTTCAGTCTATTGTTTCTACATCAAACCTTTATTTTTCTCTCATCTATCGATCCTCATCACTCGCTCTTTCTCCTTTGGGGATAATCTTATTGGTCTTGCACTTTCTCATCTTGGACTTCTCTTACTTCCATAGTAGAGAAAATTGGAATCGACTTGGAATCAGACTGGAAAAAGAATAAGGAAAAATCAGGATAGCAATATTGAAAAAAATATATTTTTTCATGCATATCATAATGATTTAACATTATGCAAATCAAATATTAATGATGTAATATTATCATCTTAAACTACGCATGAAATTCGTAAGTGATACAAGTGTAAAGCCTTATACTAGACATAAAAGTGAAAAAACACATCTTAAATAAAGAAAATTGAAGGTGTCCAAAATTCAAATATTCTTGTATTGCGTATAATATAAAAATGTACAAATTACGAAATATGTCATGAGTCATGACAAACACCATATCTCAAGATTAGCTCAACTAGTTAGATTCCTCAATATTTAAAGAGGAGACCAAGGTTCAAATCTTGCCAAATGATACATGGATATTATCTAAGCTTTGTTGTAATACCACTATGTGGCGATTATGTAGTATGGGTGGGGCTCGTTTCAATCCCATATAACCAATTGAAATAAAATATAATGTCTCAAGATATTTGAAGGCCTTTGAACTTTGTTATAGTAGAAGCTATAGTCTCTCTTTGTCATTGTGCTTGTGCTTCTTCTTTTGCCTTGGTTTCTAACACTCATCGCCACCTATATCGGGGTCAAGGGATCCCCCTTGTAGGGTCAAGGGGTAGCACCCTTTGCAAGGTTGAGGAGTAAAAACCCCTTGTTACAAATACCTTCACTATGTAAACTAATTTTTTCTCCTTAGTTGCATTTTGGTGTAGAAAGGATGCTAAAAATACTAATATGAGACTTCAAAAAATCATAGACTGATTAAAATATCAAAAAATTAAGTTAAATGATGATTGTAATTGGTTTTAGCTTTTTACCTAGGCGGTTGTTGGTGGCTGTCAGATTCCTTTAAACTATAAAAAAACCTGCTGTTAGGATGTCGTAGTGTGTTTGGCATAGTGTGATAGCATGTAGGAAAACCCTTTTCTCTAGTTTGCAATAGGTAAAAATAAAGGAAATTGCAAAAAATAACTTTCTATAGTTTTCTCTACCCATGTGATTGTGGCTGATTCTTTTGGCAAACAATTGCCAAAAAATCGACGATTCCTGATTTCACACAAAGTTGACTCAGATTTATGGCAAAAAAAATATCACAAATCAACAATTTAATCAATAGTTTTTGTAACTATGCTTATTGCTCCTAGTTTTTTGGTTCTCATACCATGTTAAAGGCATGGACCATCTAAGACTCGAATCTCATACCTCCATGCATTGAGGTTGCTCTGTCAATGAGTTTTTGACTCCTTAAACTAGCCTATGATTCATATGTAGGTTCACTTCTCCTCATTATTCTAGCATCCTCCCTAAGCTACTTTGTGAGTGCTTGGGAATCCTTGCTTCAACACCACTTTGAGCTTTAATATTGGCTCTGCTACTAATTGTTGGATTGAATAAAAGAAAATTTGTGCAAAACAATACATAGAACACAAAAATAGGGACACAAAAATAGTTGGATTGAAGTGAAAAACAATTATGAAAGACAAACACAAAATAAAAAATGACAAAAATTGTTGGATTGAAGAAAAAGAAAAAATTATGCAAAATAATACACAAAACACAAAAATAGGACACAAATTGCTACTACACTAAATAGAATTTTATTCATTGATTCATTGTCTTGCAATGCAATATTTTTGAATTCATATATATATTTCAAATCTTGTTTCTTGATGCTACACAATAGTTTTCAATTCATCTTGATATTTTAAACCTTGTTTCTTGATGCTTTCTTGATGTTGTTACACCGCATCCACCCAAGTGAGGATAAGTGAGGATGGATGGATAATTCAATGGGTGGGAGATACATCAATATATATAATTATTACAGTGCTAATAATAACTTATCCAATACTAAAGATACATTGTGCTCATTATGTTGGCATACATATTGTATTCCTTTGCAAAAAAATAAATGGCAATATATTTTTTGAGGCACTGCAATTGAAAAGAGAAAAAGACAAATATAGAACAATAAATATTGTGGATATTTTAAGCACTAGAAAGTCTAGGTAAGGTACTAATTTTGTCTTTCATCCATTACCATGTAGACATTAAGCATTAACTTCTTCAATATTCTCAACCATGTAGATGTTAGGGAAAACATATTTCAATTAATGGAGATTCACAAATTATCATTAATATTATGAACAAATATGAATGTGAGGATTGAATAAAAAATAACATTATTGTTGATGTTCATAAACCATTATTGGAGATATCCTTTTGGAAATATGAGAATACAAGGAATTTAGGTAGGAAATAATTTAGTCAATAGCAATGTTGATATTTATCTTGATGAGATTCAAATTTTAAAAGACAAGTGGATGGGTGAGATTTTATCTCTAAATGAAAATGATTTGAAATGAACTTATTACAAAAACATAGTAGTAATATATCTAATAAAAAAGGTCCACAAGAACAACACAATGGTTTGAGTTTTGGGCTCTCTTTTAGAAGACCCAAGTTCAAACCATGGCATACCGAGAAGGAGGTAGTCAAGTGTTTGCCAGTTTCCTAAAGGACCAGGGTCCGATTGACTTTATCTTACCCAACAGACTAGGGTTTACAATGGCAGCATACAAGGTTGGTTGCCACAAGGGTCAAGGGTCCCATCAACTTCATCTTACCAAGCAAACTAAGATTTATAGTTTGATTTGAAGTCCTATCTTGTGTTGGGTTTCTTGTCTGTATCCCGTGTGTTACTCATTTCCTTATATCTTTCATAAAAGGTCAAATTGAATGTGGTTTAATTAATTTGAAAGCAAATATATAATATTGTGTAGTTTTTTTATGGAAGTAGCCACCACTAAAAGCCACTTATAGCTTTAAAATTTTTAAAAATAAAGGAATATAAGAAAATTATATAATAAAAAATTTAAAAGACAAGAAATGTTTGCTTGGAAAGGCATTTTGACAACTCTAATCCTATGTCAAGATATTAAATAGACCATAACAACTGAAAATCAAATTTACTCTATACTTAGAGTTAAAGTATACAACTTAAAAATATCTATGACAATAGTTTTTTTTTTTTTTTTTTTTTTAAATTGAAGTTTTACAATAACATATATATCAAGAAATTAAATAAACCTGAGAATTAAAAACCAAATTTATTCTTATACTAAAAAGAGTTAAAATATACAACTAAAAACCAAATAAAAAAATAAAAATAAACAATCTACAACTAAAAAATATTTATAACGAAATTTTTTTTTATTGAAGTTTTACCATAATATATAAATATAAATATAAATACAGTAAACTAAGAATAATAAATTTTTTTATTATTATATAGAAGAGTTGATTATAACAACTATTTTTAATAACTTACCAACATAGAATTCAAATTATAAGAACTGTTCGCAATAAACCTAAACAATTTTTATACAACACAATAAACACTTTTTAAATAAAGTTTTGTTATAAGCTAACTATTTTTTTGTTTTATGTGAAACATAGTTATTTTTAAATAAAGTTGACACTTAAAAAATAAGCTTCCTAGTCTTTAAAACAAACATGCATTTAATATTAGAATGCAAACATTGTTCCTCTACGTAAAATAAAACTATATATATATATTTTTTTTTTTTGCACCCAAAGAAAATCAGAGGTTTCAGTGTTTACTATTTGAAGCCCATTTAAAACTTTGTTTCTTTAGCATTGTCCAACAGAGGTTTCAGTGTTTCCTATTTGAAGCCCATCTATACGGCACACAATGTGGATGGCCTTCCAACAATCCGTCGTTTACAATTTAGATCGTATGGCATCTCCATTCAACAAACTTCGTGCGCTGTACGCTTATAGCTTTTCTAACTAGTAGGTGCACCTATTTTATACGTGTGTTAAGGCATAAGCACCTTTTCCTATCATCTCCTGCAAAAATATTTCCATAGTCTAGATTTGACAGCCGTTACAATAACTTGAGTGTGCCAGATTTAAGACGAAGCAAAACTGGAGAAAGCTCTGCAGGATATGGAACAAAATGGTACAGTGCCCAACAATAAGTTTGGGCTTTTAAAAAATCATTTATGAAATCTAAACATCCAAAAAGTTTAAAGCATTCTGGTTTAGGTGGTTGATGTCACTTGCATCTTCTATGTTGAAGAATGGCATTGTGAAACTGAACAATTGATAGACTCTGCCACTAAAGGGATGCATAGATATTCAACTGGATATTTTTTAAATTATTAATATTTTCTTAAAAGACAAGGGGAAATATAAGAGATGAAGAGCGCATGACAAGGTTCAGCGGCTTTTCAACTTCAGTGTTGCAAAGGTGATCTCTACATACCTAGCCCCCAATCCCATCTAACGTTGCTATTCCTCCAAGCTGAGGAATCCTCCTCCAACAACTGGAGGAAGTAAATCAAGTGATAAAAGGCATGTATGTAGTACACACAGTTCACAACCAGTTAATGCTGGAGGTAAATTGTTTGACAAATTCATATTAAAATGCTTTACATGTGGCGGTTCAATCTATGATTCTGTAGTTAATTGGTTGCACCAATAATGAAGTTTTCACCGATCAATACATATACCTTGCGAGGGGCTCTAGACTAAGCAAGCCAGAGCAGCTAAGGAATCCGATTCTCGCTCACAATCTTTTTGATGATTCTATTTTGTTGTTGGAAGATATTGCTCAGAAAGTGGATATCATTTCTAAACTGTGCAATTCTTTAATATTATAAACAGCATTCACATTGTGAAAATGGATTGAATACAGAGCACTGCAAGCTTCATTGATACAAAAACCAAAATTGTTGAGGCTGATTTTATGCTTGAACACCACAATGTTTGGAACAATTTAAAATAAAAATTTTGTTTTACAGGTTGTATCATAATTATCATTTAATTCCTCAGCCAGAGCCTGCATTGCAGAAGGCTCTGCAGGTTGGAACAATTCAAATTACTGAATTTTGTTCCAGATTTAAAATAACGTGTGTTGCAGGAGAAGGCTCTGTAGGTTGGAACAATTAAAATTATTAAATTTTGTTCCAGATTTAAAATAACCTGTATTGCAGGAGAAGGCTCTGCAGGTTGGAACAATCCAAATTACTGAGTAAATTAATGCAAGATAGTTAAAATGGTTTCAAACATGCTTAATTTGATATACCAATACAACATCTGTCCAGCATAATCATAAAAGAAAGAAAACATTTAGATTCCTTTATTGATTTAGATTCCTTTATTGAACATAATCATACAACATCTGTCCAAGTTATATTGAACAAAGCAGCCATGGTATCAATCTTCTGACCATCAACCTCCAATATATTCATTTTTAGATGATCAAATTATGCATATTATGACTTCCATTCAACCATAGGATCTTCCATGCACTAAAGTTGAGAAAAAAGTAGCATATTATCAAAGACGTGTGAGACAAACTGACACAAGTTGGTATAGGTGCTTCAAGTTTAGCATCCTTTTACATTTTGCATGAATCTGTTCCCAAGAAAGCTAGAATGTAGAGGAGATTTCACTATCATTGGTCTCAAAGTTTTCCCTGGACAAAACAAGCAAAGATGGTAACTTTGATTGAAATTTGGAGGTTGAATCATCTCCAAGATAATCACATCTGATATTATGCAATATTTTCACAATGTCAATCATGGTTGGTCGTTCTTCAGGATATTGTCTTGTGCAAACTAAGGCAAGACTTATGAGCTGTTTGAGGCACTTGAACACCTTCTCCTCCTCATTGCTGGTAGCAACACTCAACAAACAACTGTCAATAACATCTGCTATTGAATCTGGAAATCTAGTGCTTATCCACTTTTGTAAATTCATTCCTCCTTCAAAAATGCTATCTGTTGGTTTTTTTCTAGTAATCATCTCTAATAACAATATTCCATAGCTATACACATCTCCCTTTGTACTGACAGCTCCATTTACTCCATATTTTGCATTACAAGTCACATATTTGTAAGCTTTTGCATTCAAAATGTTTAATAAAAAATAAAACAAAAATGAAAATATCTCATGCTAGATATTTGAATTCCATACCTGGAGCAATGTAGCCTATTGATCCTTTTAATGTATGTGTAGAAGTGTATAGATCCATAGAATTTCCAAAGACTAAGCTTGAAATGCCAAAGTCTGATATATAAGCTGTCATGTCTTCACCAAGGAGAACATTACTAGGCTTTAAATCACAATGAATGATTTGCACAAAGCAACGGTGATGGAGGTATTCTATGCCATATGCAATGTCAATTGCTATACTCAATCTTTGGATCAAATTCAATCTACACACTTGTCCTTGAGAACTTTGTTCACCTTGAGGATACAAAAACTTGTCTAGGCTTCCATTTGGCACTAGAGGAAATATTAAATCTTTGAAGTCTGGATCTGAATAAGAAGTTATAATTCTCAATAGATTTCGATGCCGAATTTGTCTCAAAACATTGCACTCTCTATGAAAGCTTTTGTGTGCATCTTCATTTTGCACATTAAGAACTTTGATAGCAACCATTGTTTCATTCTTCAAGACCCCTTTGTACACTTTTCCACAGCTACCAATTCCTAACAAGTTGGTCTCATTGAATCCATCAATAGCAGATACAAGATCCACAAGTGAAATTCTATTGAATTCCAACTTTGAAAATCTTTGTGCACCTAGTTTAGGATGGCAATTCTTGCAATAGCATCTCCATAAGAGCACCACAAATAAACACCATATGAAAATAGTAGCCCCGATAATAGGTATGATTAACCTTTTGATATGCCTGAGTTTATCATGTTTGGGAGCAGAGCATGCTGGCAACTTCAACCATGGTCCACACAAATCAAGATTTCCAATAAATGATGTTGGACCAAGATGTTTGAAAACCCCATCCTTTGGAGCTTCTCCTGACAACTTGTTGAATGAAAAATTCAGGTGCTGAAGCATTTTAAGTTTTTCCAAAGACATTGGTATTTGACCTGAAAAATGATTGGAGGAAAGATCTATATTGGCAAGATTTTTCAAATCACCAAGAGAATCTGGAATTACACCTTGGAGTTGATTACATGAAAGATTTAAATATTCAAGTGCTATACAACTTCCCAAGACATTTGGAATATGGCCAATCAATTGATTTGCAAAAATATCTATAGCAAGGACCTTATCCATCTTGCTCAGCTCTAAAGGCAGGTGACCTTGTAATAAATTGTTTGAAAGATTGAAAAAGAAAGCTAAATTTGGAAGATTTGCTACCTCCGGAGGTATGGGTCCTGTAAGTTTGTTGTATGAGATATCAAGCAATTCTAGTTTCATGCATTCCCCTAGACTTGGAGGTATATTTCCTGTTAATTGGTTGTGATAAAGATATAGTCTCCTTATGTTTTGGAAGCCAACAATAATGTAGAGAATATTTCCTGAAAGCTCATTTTTTTGAAGATATAGATCACTTAAGCTTTTGAGTTGGTTAATCTCCTTTGGAATGGTTCCTTCAAAATTATTGTGACTCAAGTTTAAGCTCTGCAACCTTTGAAGCTTACTGATTGTAGAAGGAATTTGACCTGAGAAAAGGTTTCCAGCTAAATTCAAAAGAAATAAACCAGTTAAATTTCCAATCTGAGGAGGAATTTCCCCCTCTAAATTGTTCTCATCCATGTAGAACGTTTCAAGTTTTGAAGAAAGTTGTCCTATAGAAGAGGGCATGACTCCTGTTAAATGAGTGTCACCCAAATCTATATGTTCTAGAAGAGAACAATTAATAAGAGCATTGAGAATGGGCACGCTTGTGTTGCTCCTACTAATAAACTGGTTATGCCACAAGGGAAGCCATGTAAGTTTGGACAACTTCCCCAATTCAATAGGGACTATTCCACTCAGCTGATTTATGCCTAAGTTAAGCCTCTGTAGCTTTGTACAATTGAAAAGTGTAATAGGAATTCTGCCACTCAATTGGTTACCTCGTAGATATAATTCTATCAAACTCGTACTCTCCAAGCACAAGGCCTGTGGAATCTCTCCAGTTAAGCTATTGTCAACTAGACTCAATATTTGCAGAGAGGTGCAGTTTGTCAAGGATGGAGGAATTTGTCCGGTGAGAGAGTTGCTATCAGTACGGAGCCATTTGAGTTGACTAAGTCTACCCAATGCGAATGGAATTTGGCCATGGAGTTTGTTCTCACACAAAAATATAAATTCCAAAGAGGATATGTTTCCCAGGGATTTCGGAATTGTACCGGTCAAGTTGTTCCTACATACATCTAATCTGGATAAATTTGGGAGAAAACCCAGCTCTGATGGAATGTTTCCGGTCAAATGATTTCCGAAGAGGACAAGTACTAGTAAACTACGGCAAGCACTGAGGTGGGCGGGAATGGAACCTTCCAGGTTATTGAAACGTAACCATAGATCCCTTAAGCGAGGAAGGCTTCCTAATTGATAGGGGATGTGACCATCAAGTTTGTTATCTGAAAGATTAAGAAGCTTGAGAAAGGAGAGATTGCCGAGAAACGGAGAGATGGTACCTTGCAAAGCCAAGCTAGAGAGATAAAGAGAAATGACTCTCTGTCTGCGACGAGAACATTGGACACGTGCCCACTTGCAGAAGGAGACATTTGGAGTCCAGTTGTCTAACGAATGAAGAGGATCGACGGTGATTGCAGACTTGAAAGCCAAGAGAGCCTCTTCATCAGTAGCATTGCTCGCTTGGGGATGGGAATGCAAACCATGGAAGGAGTGAGCGACAGTAAGAATAAAGACGAGAATGAAAATCCAAAGCAAGAAGAGAGGGGAAAGGGTTACTAAGGCCATTTTCTCCAACTGAAGTCGAACAGCACACAGCACACACGGCTCAGTCTGGTCTCTCCCTTGATGTAAATTTATTGTCGTCGAAGTAGAGCAGAAAGATGGAGATGTTGGCGTGAAAGCAGGTTCATTGCAGTGAATGACGAAAGGAAAGGGTGGTAGGGAGTACGTAGATGACACGCAAGTTAAGGCCGTTGGTGACAAATCACAGTCATAGATCAGATTGGGTTGGATTTCTTGGTTTGAGTTTTAAGTTTTGGCGGTACCACTTGCACCAATAATAAATAAATATTCAATTTGTATATTATGACACGCAAGTTAAGGCCGTTGGTGACGAATTACAGTCATAGATCAGATTGGGTTGGTTTGTCTTTTTAAGTTTTAGGATTACCACTGCACCTATAATAAATAAATATTGAATTTCTATATTATTTCAATTAGAAATATATGTAATATTAGAGTAGAAAAAATCTGAACAGAAAAATATGTCATTGAAAATAAACAAATAGTTTGAAAAATAAAAAAAATGATAATATTAGTTTTTAACAATAAAAGTAAATATAAGAAAGTTTAAATTATTTATTTATTATTTTTAATAAATAAATAAATAAATATTAGTTAATATATATATATATATATATATATATATATAGAGTAAAAATAGTAAGTAGAACCATAAATATATGTATTTATTACCAAAATATTAGAGGCTAATATTTATTAAGAGACTAGAAAGAAATGCAATTTTTTCTTAATTTCTATAAACCTTAGCATGCATGGTAAAGATGGAATCAACATGACCTCGATTGAGGGCATCGAACAAGAGTAGCCCATAAACAAGGTCATTAGGGTACCATTTGGCTTATCTTTGAGGGAATCAAACTAGAGCAGTCCACTAAAAAGTCACTTCGTCAAGGGAATTGAACCAGAGCAACCCATCAAGAAGTCATTTGGCTATTAAGGTACATTGAGGGAATAGAACAAGAATACCATCTAGCTTATCATTGAGGGAATTGAATTACGACAACCCACCAACAAGTCACTTCATTGAGGGAATCAAACCAAGGTAGCCCATCGACAAATCACCCGGTTGATAGGATACGAGTTGATCTTATCCACTAACATGTCACTCCATCGAGGGAATTGAACAAGGGCAACCCACTAACAAGTCACTCGATCGATAAGGTATCATATGGCTTATTCCTTTCAAGTAAAAATTTTAGGGTAAATCATCATTGCCTATCCTCAAGGGAACCAAACCAAGGAAACCCACCAACAAGTCACTTCGTTGAGAGATTCAAATTAGAGCAACCCATTGACAAGTCATTCGGTCGTCAAGCTACCAGTTGAATTTATCCATCGACAAGTCACTTCGTTGAGGAAATCAAACAAGGGCAGCCCATTGAAAAATCACTCAATCATTAGGGTACCATCTAGCCTATCCATTTTGGGTAAAAATTTTAAGGTAAAGCATAGGTTTTGAAAGGGTCTTGATCCTTTGTACTAAAGTTTGAACTTGGATTTTTTTGAATGAAAACTCAAGGACTTACCACCGACAAGTCACTCAACTATTAGAGTACCATCTAACCTATCCCTTTCAGATAAAAAATTTAGAGTAAAGCATAGGTTTTGAAAGAGTCTCGATCTCTTGTATCGAGGTTTTAACTTGGATATCTTGAATGAAAACTTGACGACATACCATTATAGTATCCGTCACGATACAAAACTTTAGGGTAAAGAATGGGTTTTTGAGAGGGATCTTAATCCCTTGTAAAATTTTAGGATAAAACATGGGTTTTTGAGAGAGATATTAGTCTCTTGTACCCAAGTTTCAACTTGGGTCTTTTAGATGAAAATCCAAAGAAGTACCATTACGGTATCCCTCACAGGATAATTTTTTGGTTAAAGCATGTATTTTTTAAAGAGGTCTGATTTCCTTTATCATGAAAACCCAAAGGACATACGGTTACTATATCTCTCATGGGACCTAAAATTTTAGAGTAAAGCACATGTTTTGAAAGGAGTCTCGGTCCCCTTGTATTGGGTTTGAACTTGGTTTCCTGAATGAAAATCGAAATATATACCACTATAGTATCCCTCATAGGAAAAATATTTAAGGCAAAGCACGAGTTTTTAAAAGGGATTTCGATCCCTTGCTACCAAGGTTTGAACTTAGGTCTCCTAGATGAAAACCCAAGAACATACTACTACACTATCCGTCTCGAGAAAATAAATGCATGTTTTAACTTAGAACCAGAGCAACCCATCGAGAAGTCACTTGGCTATTAAGGTACATTGAGGGAATAGAACAAGAATACCATCTAGCTTATCATTGAGGGAATTGAATTACGACAACCCACCAATAAGTCACTTCATTGAGGGAATCAAACCAAGGTAGCCCATCGACAAATCACCCGGTTGATAGGATACGAGTTGATCTTATCCACTAACATGTCACTCCATCGAGGGAATTGAACAAGGGCAACCCACTAACAAGTCACTCGATCGATAAGGTATCATATGGCTTATTCCTTTCAAGTAAAAATTTTAGGGTAAAGCATCATTGCCTATCCTCGAGGGAACCAAACCAAGGCAACCCACCAACAAGTCACTTCGTTGAGAGATTCAAATTAGAGCAACCCATTGACAAGTCATTCGGTCGTCAAGCTACCAGTTGAATTTATCCATCGACAAGTCACTTCGTTGAGGAAATCAAACAAGGGCAGCCCATTGAAAAATCACTCAATCATTAGGGTACCATCTAGCCTATCCATTTTGGGTAAAAATTTTAAGGTAAAGCATAGGTTTTGAAAGGGTCCTAATCCTTTGTACTGAAGTTTGAACTTGGATTTTTTTGAATGAAAACTCAAGGACTTACCACCGACAAGTCACTCAACTAATAGAGTACCATCTAACCTATCCCTTTCAGATAAAAAATTTAGAGTAAAGCATAGATTTTGAAAGAGTCTCGATCTCTTGTATCGAGGTTTTAACTTGGATCTCTTGAATGAAAACTTGACGACATACCATTATAGTATCCGTCACGGTACAAAACTTTAGGGTAAAGAATGGGTTTTTGAGAGGGATCTTAATCCCTTGTAAAATTTTAGGATAAAACATGGGTTTTTGAGAGAGATCTTAGTCTCATGTACCCAAGTTTCAACTTGGGTCTTTTAGATGAAAATCCAAAGATGTACCATTACGGTATCCCTCACAAGATAATTTTTTGGTTAAAGCATGTGTTTTTTAAAGAGGTCTGATTTCCTTTATCATGAAAACCCAAAGGACATATGGTTACTATATCTCTCATGGGACCTAAAATTTTAGAGTAAAGCACATGTTTTGAAAGGAGTCTCGGTCCCCTTGTATTGGGTTTGAACTTAGTTTCCTGAATGAAAATAAAAATATATACCACTATAGTATCCCTCATAGGAAAAATATTTAAGGCAAAGCACGAGTTTTTAAAAGGGATTTCGATCCCTTGCTACCAAGGTTTGAACTTAGGTCTCCTAGATGAAAAACCAAGAACATACTACTACACTATCCGTCTCGAGAAAATAAATGCATGTTTTAACTTAGAACCAGAGCAACCCATCGAGAAGTCACTTGGCTATTAAGGTACATTGAGGGAATAGAACAAGAATACCATCTAGCTTATCATTGAGGGAATTGAATTACGACAACCCACCAACAAGTCACTTTGTTGAGGGAATCAAACCAAGGTAGCCCATCGAAAAATCACCCAGTTGATACGATACTAGTTGATCTTATCCACTAACATGTCACTCCATCGAGGGAATTGAACAAGGGCAACCCAATAACAAGTCACTCGATCGATAAGGTATCATGGCTTATTCCTTTCAAGTAAAAATTTTAGGGTAAAGCATCATTGCCTATCCTTGAGGGAACCAAACCAAGACAACCTACCAACAAGTCACTTCGTTGAGAGATTCAAATTAGAGCAACCCATTGACAAGTCATTCGGTCGTCAAGCTACCAGTTGAATTTATCCATCGACAAGTCACTTCGTTGAGGAAATCAAACAAAGGCAGCCCATTGAAAAATCACTCAATCATTAGGGTACCATCTAGCCTATCCATTTTGGGTAAAAATTTTAAGGTAAAGCATAGGTTTTGAAAGGGTCCTGATCCTTTGTACTGAAGTTTGAACTTGGATTTTTTGAATGAAAACTCAAGGAATTACCACCGACAAGTCACTCAACTATTAGAGTACCATCTAACCTATCCCTTTCAAATAAAAAATTTAGAGTAAAGCATAGGTTTTGAAAGAGTCTCGATCTCTTGTATCGAGGTTTTAACTTGGATCTCTTGAATGAAAACTTGACGACATACCATTATAGTATCCGTCACGGTACAAAACTTTAGGGTAAAGAATGGGTTTTTGAGAGGGATCTTAATCCCTTGTAAAATTTCAGGATAAAACATGGGTTTTTGAGAGAGATCTTAGTCTCTTGTACCCAAGTTTCAACTTGGGTCTTTTAGATGAAAATCCAAAGATGTACCATTACGGTATCCCTCACAGGATAATTTTTTGGTTAAAGCATGTGCTTTTTAAAGAGGTCTGATTTCCTTTATCATGAAAACCCAAAGGACATACGATTACTATATCTCTCATGGGACCTAAAATTTTAGAGTAAAGCACATGTTTTGAAAGGAGTCTCGGTCCCCTTGTATTGGGTTTGAACTTAGTTTCCTGAATGAAAATCGAAATATATACCACTATAGTATCCCTCATAGGAAAAATATTTAAGGCAAAGCACGAGTTTTTAAAAGGGATTTCGATCCCTTGCTACCAAGGTTTGAACTTAGGTCTCCTAGATGAAAACCCAAGAACATACTACTACACTATCCGTCTCGGGAAAATAAATGCATGTTTTAACTTAGAACCAGAGCAACCCATCGAGAAGTCACTTGGCTATTAAGGTACATTGAGGGAATAGAAAAAGAATACCATCTAGCTTATCATTGAGGGAATCGAATTACGACAACCCACCAACAGGTCACTTCATTGAGGGAATCAAACCAAGGTAGCCCATCGACAAATCACCCGGTTGATAGGATACGAGTTGATCTTATCCACTAACATGTCACTCCATCGAGGGAATTGAACAAGGACAACCCACTAACAAGTCACTCGATCGATAAGGTATCATATGGCTTATTCCTTTCAAGTAAAAATTTTAGGGTAAAGCATCATTGCCTATCCTCGAGGGAACCAAACCAAGGCAACCCACCAACAAGTCACTTCGTTGAGAGATTCAAATTAGAGCAACCCATTGACAAGTCATTCGGTCGTCAAGCTACCAGTTGAATTTATCCATTGACAAGTCACTTCGTTGAGGAAATCAAACAAAGGCAGCCCATTGAAAAATCACTCAATCATTAGGGTACCATCTAGCCTATCCATTTTGGGTAAAAATTTTAAGGTAAAGCATAGGTTTTGAAAGGGTCCTGATCCTTTGTACTAAAGTTTGAACTTGGATTTTTTTGAATGAAAACTCAAGGACTTACCACCGACAAGTCACTCAACTATTAGAGTACCATCTAACCTATCCCTTTCAGATAAAAAATTTAGAGTAAAGCATAGGTTTTGAAAGAGTCTTGATCTCTTGTATCGAGTTTTTAACTTGGATCTCTTGAATGAAAACTTGACGACATACCATTATAGTATCTGTCACGGTACAAAACTTTAGGGTAAAGAATGGGTTTTTGAGAGGGATCTTAATCCCTTGTAAAATTTTAGGATAAAACATGGGTTTTTGAGAGAGATCTTAGTCTCTTGTACCCAAGTTTCAACTTGGGTCTTTTAGATGAAAATCCAAAGATGTACCATTACGGTATCCCTCACAGGATAATTTTTTGGTTAAAGCATGTGTTTTTTAAAGAGGTCTGATTTCCTTTATCATGAAAACCCAAATGACATATGGTTACTATATCTCTCATGGGACCTAAAATTTTAGAGTAAAGCACATGTTTTGAAAGGAGTCTCGGCCCCCTTGTATTGGGTTTGAACTTGGTTTCCTGAATGAAAATCGAATTATATACCACTATAGTATCCCTCATAGGAAAAATATTTAAGGCAAAGCACGAGTTTTTAAAAGGGATTTTGATCCCTTGCTACCAAGGTTTGAACTTAGGTCTCCTAGATGAAAACCCAAGAACATACTACTACACTATCCATCTTGGGAAAATAAATGCATGTTTTAACTTAGAACCAGAGCAACCCATCGAGAAGTCACTTGGCTATTAAGGTACATTGAGGGAATAGAACAAGAATACCATCTAGCTTATCATTGAGGGAATTGAATTACGACAACCCACCAACAAGTCACTTCGTTGAGGGAATCAAATCAAGGTAGCCCATCGACAAATCACCTGGTTGATAGGATACGAGTTGATCTTCTCCACTAACATGTCACTCCATCGAGGGAATTGAACAAGGGCAACCCACTAACAAGTCACTCGATCGATAAGGTATCATATGGCTTATTCCTTTCAAGTAAAAATTTTAGGGTAAAGCATCATTTCCTATCCTCGAGGGAACCAAACCAAGGCAACCCACCAACAAGTCACTTCGTTGAGAGATTCAAATTAGAGCAACCCATTGACAAGTCATTCGGTCGTCAAGCTACCAGTTGAATTTATCCATCGACAAGTCACTTCGTTGAGGAAATCAAACAAGGGCAGCCCATTGAAAAATCACTCAATCATTAGGGTACCATCTAGCCTATCCATTTTGGGTAAAAATTTTAAGGTAAAGCATAGGTTTTGAAAGGGTCCTGATCCTTTATACTGAAGTTTGAACTTGGATTTTTTTGAATGAAAACTCAAGGACTTACCACCGACAAGTCACTCAACTATTAGAGTACCATCTAACCTATCCCTTTCAGATAAAAAATTTAGAGTAAAGCATAGGTTTTGAAAGAGTCTCGATCTCTTGTATCGAGGTTTTAACTTGGATCTCTTGAATGAAAACTTGACGACATACCATTATAGTATCCGTCACGGTACAAAACTTTAGGGTAAAGAATGGGTTTTTGAGAGGGATCTTAATCCCTTGTAAAATTTTAGGATAAAACATGGGTTTTTGAGAGAGATCTTAGTCTCTTGTACCCAAGTTTCAACTTGGGTCTTTTAGATGAAAATCCAAAGATGTACCATTATGGTATCCCTCACAGGATAATTTTTTGGTTAAAGCATGTGTTTTTTAAAGAGGTTTGATTTCCTTTATCATGAAAACCCAAAGGACATACGGTTACTATATCTCTCATGGGACCTAAAATTTTAGAGTAAAGCACATGTTTTGAAAGGAGTCTCAGTCCCCTTGTATTGGGTTTGAACTTGGTTTCCTGAATGAAAATCAAAATATATACCACTATAGTATCCCTCATAGGAAAAATATTTAAGGCAAAGCACGAGTTTTTAAAAGGAATTTCGATCCCTTGCTACCAAGGTTTGAACTTAGGTCTCCTAGATGAAAACCCAAGAACATACTACTACACTATCCGTCTCGGGAAAATAAATGCATGTTTTAACTTAGAAAGAGGTGACTTAGATTATAAACATATCAAAATATGCATACATAATTATTGCTAGGTTATTATAATATCACTATGTGATAACAAACTAAATAACTTAACTTAGAAAAAGGGATTTAGATTCTAAACATACCAAAATGTGATCACAATGTAATATGGGTAAGCATCATTTCAATCCATGTAATCGGTTTATTTATTTATTTAAGAAAAATTTGAATTAAATCAGAGAGAAAAGATACAAAGGAAAAACATATACCAGAAAACAGAGGACACCAACATACAAAAGACATCGGGAAGGTCACCGAAAATCAGAAAGCATCAAAAAACTAAGGTCTAGCATTCAGTAGAAGAAGAAAAATAAAAAGTAGAACCAAAAACATAAAAGCATAAAATAAACCTTTTCTTTTATAATAATCGATGAAGCTCACGCACATCCTCCTCTTTGTTGAGCTATGTTCCTAGTAATTCTAATAATGGAATATTTTATTTTAATAACACTATTGGCAAGTGCATCTACAATCTTGTTAAATTTTTTATGAATGTAGAAATAGTGCATGTGAGTAATATTTTTAATTAGCTCTTTTATTTTGATCAAAATAAGTTGGATTTGAATGGAGCTAACCAAATTGTCCTTGGAGAGCATTTATAATAAGGACAAAGTCCCCATAAATTTGTAGGTGTCTTATATGTTTCTCAATAGAAAAATTCAATCCAAACTTGCAAGTGAGAGCTTATGCAATATTGTTGAAAGAAATTCCAAGGTTGATACAATAATTGAGGGCAAGCCTCCTAGTTCTTTCATGATCACCCCCCTACAATAGCTATGTTTGGATTAGACTTAGATGCCCCACCAAATAACAAGGCAAGACAATGTATCTATGGGGGCATTATAGCTAAAACATTCATGTTGGTAGATATGAATTCTTGAAGATCAAGTTGGCTGATAAGATTCAATTCCCACACAATTAAAATTTGTTGATTTTTGCTTATATTTGAAAGCAGATTTGAAACTGGTCACAATGTATCTAACTATTCTTTCAGTGAGGATGCTATTATTTTCCTTTTTACCTTCAAATATCAATTTGTTCCTATTCTTCCAAATGTTCCATATAACAAAGAAGGAGATGTCATCCCAAATGTATTTGATTAAAGGCTTCTCCTTAAGACTCCACTTATAATTTGATTGTTAATTGATTAAACATTGTTCCATGTTGAGAGTACCAGATAGGGGAGAGCCAAATTGGAGGGATATCTTTAACCATATAGGTGTGACAGAGCTACATTCAAAGAATATGTGGTGCATAGTTTCAGTGTGTTTCTTTAATCTTGAACACACATGGGGGCTAACAATATTCCTTTTTTGTAATTTATCACTTGTGAAGATCTTATTTTGAAGAACTAACCAAGAAAATATGTATACCCTAGGAGGCACTTTTATATTCCAAATCGTAGCCAACCTTTTATTGGGAATTCCAACAAGTTGTATTTGAATACCCATATGAACAGTGTAAACACCATACTTATTGATGTCACCGCAAATAAGCTGGTCCATATTTTCTTGTCACAGTAGTTTCATATTAAGGTGTTGTTTCTTGAAATGTTATTATTCAATAGTTAGGGAAGATGGTAGAGGAGGTAAATTTCAGTGTCATCTCCTGGAAGCCAAGAGGTCTTGTCTAGAATCAATTGCTTGGCTTCTACAATAGGTTTTCATATTAAAGAAGCACTTGACCTTATATTCAAATTTCTCATCAGGTGCATTCATGTAGTTGAGGCATCATATTTTATTTTTAAGATCCTTTTCCATAGGGTGTATGAAGGTTGAGATAGATGCCATAACAATTTAGCCCCTAAATCCTTGCATATTATTTCAACACAAACTATACCAAGTCCACCTTGATTGATTCTTGCAGCAATTGATTCCCAGAAAACTAAATGATTTGTTTATCATTCTATTTACCTCCTTGCCACATAAATTTTTCGACCAACCTATCAATGATTTGAAGAATAATTTTAGGATCATGATAAACCATAAGTTGATATATTGGAAGGACAGATAAAACAGATCTAATTAGCACTCTTCTTCCAAATAAACTCAGCCAACCATTACTATAAATAAGCATTCACTTTTTAATTTTTTCAATGGTTAGTAACCAACTATTTTTAGATTTAAGGTGAAATCCCATAGGAAATCCTAAGTATATAAAATATTTATCTAATCCTTCCTTGAATCCAAGAATTTTTGCAAAACCTCTATTTTATGTTGTAGTGGTGTTAATTGTGCAAAACTGATTTTTGCTACAATTAATTAAGGTACCTTAGGTTGCTTCAAAGCAGTTTAGACAACTCTTGAATCTCTTAATGTTGTGTTTGGTTGCTTCTACAAGAAATATGGTATCATCAACAAATTTGGCATGTGTTAAAGGTCTAACACCACAGAAAACTTTGATTTCAATTAACTTCCCAACTTTGCACAAGTTGTTAAGAGCTCTACCAAGAGTTTCAATAAGTAAAACATAAAGATAAGGAGATAGTGGGAAGCCCTAGCAAATTATCCTATAAGGTTGAAATAATGTAGAAGGTTATTCAAAGGGGATATCTAAGGAGCTTTGATACAAGCTCCAATCCATTGAACCATTTTTTTTTAAAACCCAAACTTAATGAGAATTATTTCTAGAAACTATAAGTTGACTCTATCGAAAGCATTTGTCATATCCAATTTTATGGCAATCTTCTTTGATTTGATATTGGAACAAGAATGAAGAGTCTCATGAACCATAATGATGTTGTCATATATTTGATTTTTGGGGATAAAACCTCCTTGTTCTTCAGAGATCAATTTTCTAAGCAACTTTTTGATTTGATTAGCAATTATCTTTGTCATGATTTTATAAGAGTAGTTGCAAAGAGAAATTGGCCTGAATCGGTTAAAAGTAGTGGAATTCTTCTCCTTGGAGATTAGAGCAAGGAATGTTGAATTAATGGCTCCAAAGAGAGTACCTTTCTTTTTGACATCTTCAATCATCAGATCATCACCAATAAGATACATGAATTGCTGATAGAAATTATTAGTGAAACCATCTGATCATGGAGCTTTATCTTTAGGAAGAGAATGCACCACAAACTACAATTTTTCTTTAGTAACTTGGGCACATAAATCAGCTTTGTCCTCTTGACTAAGAGAAGATGGAATATTCTGAAGCAAAAGATCGTGGGCTTGAATATCTCCAGGTTCATGAGTGAGCAGCCTTGAGAAGTAATTTTTAGCCAATTCTTTTAACTTTTCTTTCTCTATGTAGATGATGTTATTCTCCTCAATGCTTCTAATAGTATTCCTACAATAGTTTTATAGAGTTTTGATATGGAATTTTTTTGTGTTTTTTTCCCCTTTTTGTAACCATACCATCCTATATTTTTATCTCCATTGGACCTCTTCTGCAACATTCAACTTGCATAGTTCGAATAGCAACTCATTTATTTTCTCAACTTGTCTTCTAACTTTGTTTCTGATTTCACAAGATATTGTTAAATGAACTATTTTCTTTGATGTGGATTTTTGAATAGTCATTTTCTAAAATAATTTTTAAGTCTTAGAATTTTCTCCTTCCAAATGTCTCGTGGTCTTTTTGAAGTAGTTTCCTATTCCCAATTGTTCTCAACTAGAGGTCTAAAAGAATCCAACTCTACCCATCCTAAGTTGTATTTAAATGGAATATTTTTGACTTCTTGCCTATTCTCTCATTTTACAAAAGAATTGGTTTAGATAAAATATTGCACTTTGGATGATGTGACTAGTTAGAAGAGGATAAATGGACATAAGATTTTCATTGACTAGAAATATGTTGAATCTTTCAACAATGTAATGAATCCCTAATCTTTTATTTGTCTGTGTACTTCCATTTTTGAGGGATGATATCTTGCAAACTTTCTTAGGCAATTATATGCTTAACTAGGTCTCTATTAGAATCATGATAATTGTTTCCCCCTATCTTTTCCCAATAATCTAATGTGACATTCATATCTCCTGCAATAAGAAGGTTCTCAAGTTGTTCTTAGATGATCTAGTGATGCAATTGATTACATGTCTCTCTTTTGTGCACTAATTTTTTTGGCCCATAGAAGTTGACAATAGTGATGTAAGTACCACTAAGAAGTTTGAATTTTAAAGCAAGCCAATTATTTTGTTTATATTTTGCTATGCAAGTTAACTTCTAGGAATCCCAAGCTGTTATAAGTCCTCCTGAAACACCTAATGAGCTTACTACTTCTTGCTCTGATTATCTCCAAATATTATTCCATTCTAATGCCACTACATGATCTACCATTTTGGATTCTTATAAACATATAACAAGAGGTTTACAAAGTTTCAATAAATCTAAGAGGTAGTTTTTTTTTTCAAACAACTACCCAATCCTTTGCAATTTCATGATAAAACTATCATTTTTTACCGACCTTTTTTGGAAATTTCAAAGTGGTTGGAATTTTTCTCTAGATGTCCTTTAGAGTTTCTTCTTCTCTTAGGATTTGGTTGGATTTTATACCTTTGGATGTTGAGCATGTTGCTGGAGTCGCACCTCGTATAAATAATTCCACTTGTAAAGTTTCCTCAATCCCTTATTCCATGTCTTCATTTGGTGGATTTGACTCTTTTTCATAATTCTTCTGTTGTGTTTCTTGTGTGTCATCTTAGTGGTTATTGATTGGTTCCCCCATAATATATTTTTTTTCTTGATTTCCATTGTAATTTGGTGTTTCTATTTCTTCCTCCACATATAATGTGAGGATGGAAAATTTATTTGGATTTTGCAGATCCATTTTTTCTTGTGGTTTCCTTCTTTGGCTTCTTCATTTGTGAGACTTTCCATTCCTGATAGGTTGGAATTCAGTTTATGTTTCCTTTCTCGATTGGACAAGTTTTGTTGGATAATTTTGAGATATGTATCCATGTTGGTGACAAGAAATAAATTTAAAAGGGATGTGCTCATAGTCCAAAGGCTACGTGTGAATCCAATCAAAAACCTTGATCCCAATGCTATTTGGAAGTCCTTTTTCAGGTTTAGCCTTACACATATACAAGAATAGATTGCATTATTGGCCTTTGAAGGGGTCCAATCAATGTATGTCCCTATTGTGTTTCCTATCAACTCTATTGTAGGTTTGTTCCATAGGTGTAGGGGTAAAAAGGGGAGCCGAACCCATAATTCCACCTATTTAGGTTCCTCTTCTTGAGGGTCAAATCCTAATGTCCAAGGAGTCATGTATAACCATAAACCATGGGACACCATGGAAAATTGTGTTTTGATCTTCAGGGGATGAGAAGGTAACAACAAAATATCCATGTCCAGTCATCATGAACTCAAAGCTAGAGATTTTTGAGCCCTAGGTATTGCTTATCCAATTTTGTATTGTAGTAAGGCTAGGCCACATGCCTATAAATTTGCAAATCAATGCTTGAGCTGAAAGGGCCAAGATTGGGTGTTATATGAGGTTTTGAGGCACCTCAACAACGAGTACCTCATCAAGTTTAGCCACAAAATATCTTGAGGTTGATGATTTTTGTAGATTTTCTCGATGAGGGGGACATTAAGAACTCGAGCCATACAATTTAAAAAATAATTTTTTTTTATATTTAAAAAAAATAAATAAATTATACTAACTATCATTTTTTTTTTTTATGATTTTGATATGAAAATAATACTAAGAATATGTTTTTTCTCACATACCTAGTGTAATATAGGCCATTCTTTCTCTCTGTTTTCCTTGTTTTTCTTTCATTTACTTAAAAGAGACAAAAAAATAAAAAAATATATTTTTTTATAGGAATGGTCTTAAATCCACCTTCTCAAAGAAAATTATATAATGGTTGATAATATTTTACTATTCTTTAGTATAAAATTTAATATACAAACCAACTTTTAAAGATTTGTTAATAAGTTATCTTTTTCAACTTAAAAAAATGGACATGTGGTGGTGCCAAAGTCCCCCTTTCCAATTTTTTCCAATCCACTATTGTGCAATTGGCTAGGCGATGGTGAAACATATTTTGTGCCTCGCGGTGACTTGATGTTAGTACCAGAATCCCATGGTCCAGCTTTTTTCAAAATGCTATTGTTATTTTGGCTGGGTAGTGGATGGGAGTTTTTTTGTTCTAAGGGTAGTGTTTGGCTGTTTTTTTGTTACTTGGTTCCTTCATTGGGGGGTCTTCTATTCTTCTACATACCAGTAGGATTAGAACCTATAGGGGTGGGGAGATTTTTCTCGCCGGTTGTCTGTGTAGTTTGAATCCACAGATCCCAATGTTTTGGGTCCTTTTCAAAACCTTACTCCATGGCCCATGTTTTTGTTCTGAGATGGAGGTTTGGTGTGAGTTGTTCTCTGGAATTTGGAGGATGGTTGAAATCCAACAGGATTTATGGGGTTTTAGTCTTCATAGATTTTTTATATAGAGGATTTAACTGTTGTTGGGGCAATATGTTGTAGATCTCCATTTCCAACGGTTGGTTTCTATTGAGTTGGTTGAGTGGGTGATCCAAATTTCAAATCCTTCTTCTGCGCTCAGGTCCCAATGGTGTTCTCAGGGAAGAAAATTTTTCGTTTTTGTGGAAGTGTAGGGGCCTTAAGTTTTTTATGCCTCAAAAATGAATCATTGATACCCTAAGTTCTGGTTGTCAGGGTTTTATGGCACTGTTGGTCGATTGGTTGGTCCCCCGCTATGTGAGATGAGGATAATTTTGATTTTGATTTTGTGTTCAAATTGTTGTGCTACCATTGGATGGGAATGTAAGTTTGATTATTTTTTCTTTCGGTAGATTTTCTATTGAGCTTGCCTTTGTGCTAGATTGAATATTGTAAGTTTTGGCGAGCTCTATGTACAAGGTTGTCGGATCCTTTCAAAACCCTCACCTTTACCTACCAAAAAAAATGGGCATGTTACATTAAAAGAGAACATTTTTTTATTACTAGATACTTCAAAATTTTCTTTGAAAACTTTTAATATTTTTTATTTTATTTTTACATAAAATATTAATATTGAAAATATTTTTTTTCAAGTTTTATAATAACTTTTTTAGTAAAAAATATGAATATATTAAAGTAAGAAATTTATTTTATAATCCAATGCTTTAAATTTATTTAAAAAAAAAATAACCATAATAATGATAACAACCTTTAATATTATTTATAGTATTTTAATATAAAAGTTAATATCATTTTTATTTTTTATATTTGATGATTTTTAAATTAAAATATATGAAGAAATTAAAATAAAAGGATTTTCTTTTATAAGTCAAGTCCTCAAATCTATTTTTTAAAGAAAATTACAATAATGTTTACAATATTTAATATTTTTTAAATAAATTTGATATATAAATTAATATTTAGGATATTTTCTTGTATGAGGGGACCAACACCCCTCATAAAAACCTGTGTAAACTCATTGAAAAAAATATTTAAGAAGTGATGATGAATCTTTGCATGTTGGTCTGCATGTCGTTCTAGGGTTTTTGAAAGTTTTCGTTCTTTCTTTGGGAGCTTGTGCCGACCTCCATGCTACGCTTGTTTCATGGGTGTTATTATGTCGGTTTCTCCTCCCCTGACTGTCTTAAGCTAGCGGCAAGAGGAATGGCTTCGAAGACAAAAAATGACCTAGGAAATTTATTCCCAAGGTGTATCATAAGGTAATTTTGAACCTGATTTTGTGATTCCTCTACATGAATTCAATCAGGTGTGTTCTTGGTTTGAAAACAATACTCTTATAGGGTATTTTTTGGATCGGATTCCCCCTGAGCATGTCCTTAAGAACTGGATTGAGTAGTATTGGCATTTGTATGGGATTCAAGTTGACCATGTCCAAAATATATTTAAGGGTTTTTTTCATTTTTATTTTGGTAGTCCCAACCAAGCCCAGAAGGTCCTCAATAAGGGTCCTAGTTACATTGATAGTTCACTGGTCATTTTTCAATCGTGGAACCAGGATTTCATGATTTCTAATTTTATTTTCCTGGTCGTGCCTGTTTGGGTAGGACTCCTAGACCTCCCAACTACATGCTAGCCCTTTCTAAAAAACTTGGTGTCCACCCTCGATGAATTTTTCTATGATGAACCCTATTGGTTCATGTCGATCAGTCCTAGGAGGAGAATGTGTGTCAAGGTTGACCTGGATAAAACCTTGAAGGAGTATATTGACATTGAGGTTGATTCTACCTGTATTCATCAGCGGGTGGTGTATATCAACCTCCATAACACATGCTACCGCTACTAGTCAGCCTCCCACCGCATTAAGGATTACCCCTTGATGGCTAAAAAATTCAAGGCCAAGGCGTCTACCCTAACAACTGGGGTCATTTTCTCTTCCACCACCCCACACCCTCCTTCAAAAGATGGTGAGTGGACTGAGGTTTCATGCAAGAGAGGGAAAGGTGAAAATCCCACTCAGGTGGGGCACACAATGATAATGTATGCTTAGGCCCTAGCGCCTAAGCCTCCCATCCAACAACCAATTATGGAGTCGGCCCCTGTCCACTCTCCTCCACCGATCGTAGAATCTATAGACCACGATGAAGGATTTTGGTCCACTGTGTCCACTGTGTCCTTGGGTTCTCTAGACGAGGAAATTTCTCTTAGATCTTAGAATGACGGTCTTGTAGCCCTCGCAAAGTGAGCGGCTTGCTCATTTGGAAAAGCGACAACAAAATTCTTTCTCTTTCGCCACCATGGAAGCCTTTAGGAATAAATCATACCACTTGTTGTTGGATAATGCGACTAAGGCTAGTGGGGGTATGCAACTTGATTATTTTTAATGTTTTTTCTATCTTGGAATGTGCGTGGGTTGATGAACCCAATTCGATGTTACATGGTTCAGGATGAACTCACTACCTATTCAAGTCTCTACGATCATCCAAATTTTGTGTGTTTACAAGAAGTCAAAGTGGCAGGTTTCAATTTGCAATTTTCTTGTTCTATGTTATGGACTAGAAGTTAGATGTATACCACCAACCATAATTAGGGTAGTAGAGGTGCTGTCATTTTGCTTAATAATAGGTGGGCAAGAAATTTTGTCACATGGGGTTCTGACCCCTCTCATCATGCGGTTTGGATTCTGCTCAATGTTGGAGGTCTTTCCTTTAGGATTATTAATATCTATGCCTCTAATGAGGTCCAAAACATATGTGTCCTGTGGAGATGGTGTATGTTATCCTTACCTACCATGGTCTGGATAATGTGTGGTGATTTCAATATGATCAAGAAGGTTTATGATAATGTGGGCAAAATCCCGAATAGGTAGGCCTCGGGTGAGCGACAAGTATGGTACTTTATGAAAAATAAACTAGGGGTCTTCGATCCCAATGTTTGTTTCTCTATAGGCCAGTTTCTCAAGCATTTATGGTTCACGTGGTCTAATTTTCATTTAGGTCCCGCAAGAGTTTTAAAAAGGATGGACAAGGCTATGTTGTCGGACCAACGCGAGTTTTCTTTTTCTTGTCAGATACCTTCAGTCCCATTTGTTGAAACCATTCCTAGTATGATCTCGTCTGATCGTTCCCCCATAATGTTCTCTATTCATGTTTCCTCCACCCATAAATGGCCTATTCATGCTCAATTTTTTCTTAGCACTTCTTTCTTGCAACATGATACCATTGTTTGTCACATCCAAAGGATCTGGAACATCGTCCCCAGATCTAATGGATATTTAGGATGGATTGAGTGGTGGAATGATGCTATTTTTTGAACCACTGCTCTACTCAGAAGCTTAGGGAAGAAGGTGGTGTATCTGCATCGTCTCTCTAATATTGCTCTGCATAACAAGCTTGCGTAGGCCTCCTTCCATCTTGAGGCTTCCCCATTTGACTCCTCTATTCAAGCCCATATCACTCAGCTCTGATATGAGCTCAAAGTGGCTGAAGTGTATGAGGCCAGAGGAGCTCAGATTAAGTCCATGATGCATTGGCTCAAAGTGGGTGATTGCATTTCTAAAGAATTTTTTAGAGGATCCGACCTCCTCGACACTCCACTCAATTCAAAGCTTTATTGGTTAATGAGGTTCACACCACCTCTTTTCTTGAGATAGCAACTGAATTTACTTGACATTATACTCATGTTTTTGTTGCTCAGTCGTACACCCCTGAAAGAGAACTAGCCCTCCAATGTTGTAAAAATGTTATCCCAACTTGCCTCTCCCCAATGCAACATAATAATTGTGAATGCCCCTTATCAGTGCAAGATCTTGCGAATACCCTATTTTAAATGGTAGATGCTGAGGCCCCAGGGCTTGATGGCTTCCCCTAAAATTTTTTCAAAACTTACTGGGATTTTGTTGGTCCTGATTTACATAAAGTATATTTGGAAGCCCTGCAGACTCGCTCCTTAGGTGCTATTATCAATAAGGGCAATATCAAGTTTATCCCAAAATTAGGGGATCCATAAATCATCATAAATTGGAGGCCAATAACTTTGCTTAATTTTGGCTACAAGATCATTTCCAAAGCAATTGCTTTGTGGATTAGGACCTTGCTTCCCTCTATTGTGAGGGCTGAGCAAACTAGCTTTATTCAAAATAATTATATTTTGGGTAATGTTCTTGTCATTTGGGAAGGTATGGAGTGGGCTCGCATGTCTAGTCAGTAGGCCCTCTTCCTAAAGCTTGACTTTGAAAAGGCTTATGATCGAATTGAGTGGGTTTTCATTCTTTCCATGCTGGAAGCTCTTGGATTTGGTCCTCGATTTATTTCTTCTATTAAAATGTTTTTTTAGGTTGCGTCAACTGTGCTTTATCTCAACAAGTTTCAAATTGATGATATTGGTTTGCATAGGTCAGTAAGTCAGGGATGTCCTTTGGCCCTCTCATTATTTATTTTAGTAGCATAAGCCTTTGGTTATATTTTTGCCAACCGTTCCACTCTTGGCTTGCTTCAGGGCATTTCCCTTCCTGGGAATGCTGGTTAACTCATTAACGACCACTTTGTTGATGATTCCTTCCTCACTCTGAACGGGGATGCGAAATCCCTTTCTGAAGCTCTGTCTTGTATTGATATTTTTTTGCAAAGCCTTTGGGTCTAGTATTCAATGGAGGAAAACCTCTTGTTACAGACAATCCCTACAACATCTTCCTCAATGGCTTCAGCATGTGGACTGGATTTGGATTCAGCCTAGATAAATCTTCAAATTCTTGGGCATTCCTTTTACCTTTCAAGGATCTCCATCCCAATTATGGTCTTATGTCATCAGCAAAGTGGAAAGCAAGCTGGGATATTGAAATATGAAGTTGTCTCTTGTTGGAAAATTTCAAATTTCCTTGAAAGTGTTGGATTCCATGCATGTTTATTACTTGTCTTGTTGGGCCCCTTCCCAGGATTTTTACAAACAGCTTGAAAAATTACTATGGGATTTTTTGTGGTCTAGTGGGTCTGATAGGAAGGGCTTTCACAAAATGGCTTGGGATATTTTTTGTCTCCCATGACAAGTAGCAGGTATGGATTTTTTGGACTATAAGCATCACGGGTTAGCCCTATGTGCTAAATGGATTGTGCAGGCTCTCAAAGGACTTGAAGCATGGAATGTCATTATCAGACATTGCATCTTGGCTGGGCTTCCCCTCAATCATCAATTCTGGGAAGGAATGGATTTGCCCTCTCTGGTGTTGGCCCCAGTTTTCATTAAAATCCCTAGCTCCTTTATCATAAAAAGCATATGGAAGGCTTGGCAATAATTAAACCCTTGTATTGTTTGGAAGGGGATCCGTTTACATAAAGGCCTCTCCATCAATCTTCTCAATGTTTGGTGCTCCCATGTCTTCAAGCTTCAAGGTAAGTCGTTGGCCCAAGTTCCCTGGGTCCATGCCCAAAATTTTTTTAAGTGGGGAATTACTGCCATTGCAGATTTCTACTCCAAGGAAAATAAATATTGGATACTTTGGAATGATTTTAAAAGAATGTTTTGTTTGACTAGCGTTGACAAGGCTATGTATGATGTTGTTCTTGACCATACACCCTTCTACTTATGGTAGAAATTAGGTTTCAAATCCCAAAAACCCTAGTGGAAATATTGGGCTTGGTATAAGAGCACTTCCTTGCTTAGCTAAAAATCTAGGCAGGATTATGAGTGGCTTATGCCAACTGCCCCCATGATACCCAAGCTCAATGTCAAATGGGACCTTATCTCAACACCCTCTATATGGAAAACTAGATTTCACTCAAATTGGGCGTTTGGAGCCAAATAAAGTTTTTTTTCACCTAGAGCTTACTATGTCAGGGTTTACCCCTTGAAAACAAACCTTCTTATATGGGGGTGCATGAGCCTCGATGTCCATTTTGTCAAGAACCAGAGTCTTGTATGCATATTTTTTAGGCCTGTAGATGTGCCAGTATTGCTTGGATTTTGGTGGGTTCTTTATTTGCTCCATTTATGCCCCTATAAATTTCATGGCATCATGTCCTTCTAGGTGATCCCCATTCAGTTTTCTCTCTTGTTGAAGGAGGTGTGGCAAATATTCAGATTTAGCCTTCTGTTTCACATTTAAAAATCTAGAAACAAAATTATTTTCAAGTAGGTTGATCCATCTCAGGATTTTTTGTTTGCTGACAACCTCGAAGTTTTTCATGATATGTGGTTTCAGATCTATGACCATTCTAAAAAGGTGACTATGGAGTTGGACTATTTGTAGGCTTTACTAAAATATTGGGGCGACGCCCCATATGCCATGAGTAGGGATGTCCCTGATCATTCACCTCCTCACCCAGCTCGATTTCATTAGTGTCGGTGCCTAGATCGTGCATGATGTCAGCCTCCTCGAAGCAGATCCCGTGACTGTGGGGGCACGTTATAGTAGCCAAATTTGTATATCTCTCAACATTTTGTATGTGTTCACACAAAAATTTGTGTCTGTGCCTAATGATGGATGGGGGGCCTCGGGTAGCCATGAGCATCTTCCTAGCTAGTCTCCTCCTTCTCCCATTACTCATGCTTTAGGTTGGGGTGATGAGTGCTTTGATGGGTGGGTGGAACTACCCACTTCAATGGATAAGGCTCTGTCTTCCAAAGGCTCCCTTCCTTAAGGCCTTTCTAGTTGTAGGCTATTTCTAGTTTAGTGTTGATGGCTATGGTACCCATTTTGTGCAGTTTGTTTTTCTTTATCCGCTATTAGAATAAGTTAGTGTCATCCGAGGTGTGATTTTTTCTCCACCCACACTCTTTTTTTGTTGTAAAGAACTATTATTTTTATAATTAAAATGGCCTTTCATCAAAAAAAAAAAAAAAATTATTTTATTTCTTTCAAGTAAAAGACATGGATATAGAGGGATTCTTAAATGTGCCAAAACTACATTTTTTAAGGAAATTATGATAATAATGATTACTTTTAGTTTTCTTTATATTACTTTAATAAAAAATAATATTAATAATTTTCCCCTTATATTTGATATTAAGTTTTTTCCTTTCATTGATTTAAATAAAAGAGCTAGATATATTCAAGTTAAATATTTTTTTAATAAATTAATACCTCAAATTTATGTCTTTAAAAAAATTCATGATAACAATTACAATATTTAATATTTTTTACTTTGTTTGGCATAAAAATCAATATAAAAAATATATTCTTTTTTCATATCAGATAATATTTAAACAAAGGAATATGCTTCCTGGTGGTTACCATTCTCAAAGAATATGCTTGGTGTTTTGCCTTCATCCTTGCTCTTTGAGTTTGGAGTTTTGTTATCTACATCTTGATGTTCTCCTTTATGCCCTACTGATTGGTGGGCTGGTCTTTGCTTTTGGATGGTTGTTTTAGTTTAATTTATATTTCTTTTGACCTTGGAGGTTGGCTTGTGCTTAATTAACCTTATCTTTCTCTACCTCCTCTAATGTAAAAGGTTCTAGGACCTTTCAAAACCTTATTTTTCACCATTTATTAAAAAAAAAATATTTAAACAAAGATATTAAGATATTAAAATAAAAGATATTTTTATATCAAATGACATATTCCGTGACTTTCAAGGAAGAGAGCTAGGATCAAATCTTGCCAATCAACAATGCATAATTGTCAAACTGTTGTATTAATATGGGTGAAACTCAATTTTATATAACCAATAAAAAAATAATAAGTCAAGATCTTACATCTATCATTTTAAAGGAAATTATGACAATGTTGACAACTTTGATATTCTTTACATCATTTTTGTATGAAGTTGATATACAAATAAACTTTTTAAAATATTTTCTAATAAGTTATACCATATAACTAATTAAAAAAGAGTTTTTTTTTTTTTTTATATAAGCCAAGATCTCACATCTATCATTTTATAGAAAATTATGATAATGGTAATAAAATTTGATATTCCTTGGTTAGTGGTGAAAATAACACCAAAGAAACCCTTAGACCCTCGACCACAACTAGATATGAATGGATTATTTGTGTATGTGCAAGAGGGAGTGGGAATCATAGACCAAAACCAAAACCCTTTGTTAAGTTACCCAAAATGATAAACCAACTCACCCACTCAAGTGGATATCTCACAATGATATTTACCCCCAAGGGTTAGGTGGATTGGTAAGACGTTGGGCACTTAGCAAGAGGAGACCTAGGTTCAAACCTCGGGGGCATGTTCAATAGAGGTAAAGATAATAATCTGACCTGAGTCCATTGAGTGTGCACCAATTTCATGATGGTGGTACCAACCCCCAAGCTATTGGGGGTCTTCCTCACTCATGTCATATTTATGGAGGTGAGATAGGTGTTATAGTGGGAGCACCATGATTTGATGCTAGGATTGTAGATTAGTTGTTAAAAAATAAGTAGTTATTGATTCCTCTATGTATAAAAAAAATAAAAAATAAAATTGATCTTACATCTATTATTTAAAAAAAATTAGAGAAATTGACAAACTTTGATATTCTTTATAGAGTTAATATACAAATCAACTTGTTAAATATTTGTTAATAAGTTTTTTTTTAAATAAAGGGGTAAAAATTTATTGAAAGAAATTCTGGATTATAGAGTACAACTGAGCTTCCAACCAGGACTCAAATAAACAGCCAAACAAGCTAAAACCACTAGACTAGAATGACACCCAAAAAAGACAACAAGAAAAAAACACATTAAGTTTGTACATCCTTGTGGATCAACTCCTACAGGCATTGAGAGTCCCCGGATGGGAGACTCTCCCAGTTATCGATACTCCAAGGATCTAACAACTCAAAAGCCCTTTTGGCCAGGTAATCAACAACCACATTCCATTCCCTTGGAATGTGCACAAAGGATATAAATTTGAACTCTTCACTCATTCTAAGAATATGAACGGCTACAAAGACCAACTACCAATTAACTTCCTCCACCCTTTTACTATTTAAAATATTAACCACAATTTTAGAGTCGGACTTGCAGATAATCCTACGCCAGCCAAGAGAAAACCCCCTCCGTAAGGCCTCAAGAATTGCAAGAGCTTCCATAAAATTGTTGGAGTGAACATCTTTATAAATGGAAAAGAAAAAACTGACATCACCAATAGAATCTCTCCCAACACCGCCAATTCCAGCATGTCTAGGATTACCCTTAGATGATCCATCACTATTAATTTTTAAAACTCCTCTAGGGGATGGCCTCCACCTACCATCTCTCCTAACCTTCTTGCTGAGTTGAGGAACCCTACTAGGGCTAGAATAGTTCACACCATCCCCAAAGAGACCAAGGGCTTGTTGTACCTTCTCCTCCCTAGAATCCAAAACAGGGTCCACATCACATTTGCTATGGATTGTTTCTTGAACCATATACAAGATATTTTTCCAGATTTGTTGAACAACCAAATAACTACCCTGAAAGATGCATCGGTTCCATTCGAGCCAAATTTTCCAGATGATGCAAGAAGGGCCCAAATTCCAAGCCACTCGAAGGAAGGGGGCCTTGGTCGGAGGTCTACCCAAAATACTCCAAAACTCCACCAGGGATAGCACATGAAAACAAGGATGGTTACAGGCGCTCCACCAACGGTGTCAAATATCTCTGGCAAAGGAGCATTGGAAAAATAAATGAGAATAGTTATCCTAATTCTTACTGCAAAGGACACAAATAGAAGGACCCTAAAATCCCTTCTTCCTCACATTATCCCAAGTGAGGCATTTATTACGAGCTACCAACCAGAGAATGAAGTTACATTTTGGCCAGGCAAATTTGTTCCACACCTTTTTCCACCAAGTGACAGGAAGAATCCCATACTTTTGCTTATCAAGAACCTGATAACCATAGGCTACCGAGTAGGTTCCCTTAGGATCAGGGTTCCAAGACATAATATCTTTACCCCTCAATGAAGAATAGGGCCTCCCAATAAGAATAAGAGCAAGCACCTCTCTATCCTTGGCTAGTACCCCATGGGGCCATTCTTGCGGATATTTCCACCTGTACATATCCATATTTCTAAAAGACTGGATTTTTTTAAAGTCCTCCACATGATACCATCCTACTTCCAAGAAAAAAATGCTTAGGGAACATAACCTAGGATATTGATTCAAGATAGGAGGGTGGCCATCCCAAGAATCCTCCCAAAAAAGAGCATTTTATCCCTGATTGTAAATCCAGAACAAACCCTACATGATTGAATTAGCTCCTCTTTTCAGAGTGTCCCAGATAACTGAACCTTTTCCAATCAATATGACTCTAGGTATCTCAGCCTCAAAAATAGCTCTCAAGTATTTACAAGATAATATTTTAGCCCAAATATGATCTTGAGAGGTACACCATCTCCAATAAAGTTTTGCAGCCAAAGCCTACTCAAAAAGAGTTGTCTGTCACAACCCAAGGCCTCCCTCTTGCACTGGCCTACATATAGAATCCCACCTAAACAAACTCCATTTAGATTGATCAAGTTTTCTAGACCATAAAAACTGTCTTGACAAAGCATCCATGTCCTTGATGAAGTGAGAGGGAGATATTTGTACAAAACATCTATAAATGGGTAAAGCTTGAACAACAAATTTTAAAAGCAACACTCTACCTATAGTGGAAAGCCATATGAAAGTCCAATGATTCACCTTCCTTCTAAACTTATCAAGCATAGACTGCCAAGAAGATCTAGGTAAAGGATGAGATGAAATTGGAATACCAAGATAAATGAAGGGGGAGTCCCAACATGGAATATTAGAATGCGAGCAATCCTGTATTGAATAAGAGGAAGGGTATTGAAGAAGAAAATAGAAGACTTGTCCTCATTAATCAACTATCCAAAAGCACCAAGATATATGTCAAGAGACTGTCTAATATTTCCAGCTTCCTTGATAGTGGTAAATCCCAACAAAGTAGTATCATAAACAAATTGAAGGTGGGAAAGAGGTGGCAAACTACTCTATCCCACTTCCACCCCTGAATGAGACCCTGCATGACTTTAGACTTGACCAATATTTCCAACTCTTCCACCATAATGATAAAAAAATAAGGAGATAAAGGATCTCCTTGCCTCAATCCCCTTGAGGCCTCAAATAGATCTAATGGCTCATTATTAACAAGAACATAGAATGAGAAAGAAGAAACATAGCTCATCACCCATCTAATCCATTCCTCCTCAAATCTAAAAGTAGCAAGAAATTTATGAAGAAATGACCATCTAACCCAATCATAAGCTTTGGCCATGTCCAACTTAATGAACATAGTTTTATCCTTAGAAGTTTCCATCAAGTGAATAGATTCTGTAGCAATAACAACCCCATCCAATATTTTTTGACCATCAACAAACCCTCCTTGCTCCTCAGAGATGATTTTGTTCAACCATATCTTTAGCCTCTCAACAATAATTTTTGTAATGATCTTATACACAACATTGCAGATAGCAATAGGCCTGAACATATCCAAGGAATTTTCTCCCTCTTTTTTGGGTATAAGCACCACAAAGGTAGAATTTAGGGCCCTTAGAATCTGTTTGTTCTTTTGGGACTCATGGACCACCTCCAAAAGATCAAATTTGATTAAATCCCAAAACTCCTGATAAAACTCAATTGAGAATTCATCTGGGCCTGGGACTTTTCCTTTCTTCATCTTAAATACAAAATTTTCCAACTTCTAAAAGGAAATTGGACCCATCAAGTGCTCATTCATCTCTCTAGAAATAATCACTAGAATACAGTTTAGAATAAGCTTTTCATTCTCATCATATGATAGGGAGTCCTCCTTGAAGAGAGAGGAAAAATAATACCTCTTAGTCTCTTTTGAAATACCCTTGAAAGAAGAGAGCAGGGCACCCTAAGAATTCACAACAAAGGTAATCAGGTTACCATTACGACGAGCCTTAACTGAGTTATAAAAGAAGGTTGTGTTCCTATACCCTTCCTGAATCCAATTTACTCGAGATTTTTGTTTCCAATTTTTTTTTCCCTTAGTTCCCATTAAGCAAGGTCTTTTGTAGCCTCATATTCCTCAACAAGAAGCTCCTTCGTGAATCCTTGATCTCTAATATTCCTTGAAGCTTCTTCCATCCTCCTAAGATCTGCCAACTTAGCCAAGGAAAGGTTCCCAAAATTCATTCTATTCCATCTCTTCAATTTATGTTTTACAAATTGTAGTCACTTCATAAAGGAATACATAGCAGTGCCATGAGGAGGTTTTCTAGTGGTCCACCAGCCTCACATGAAATCATGAAGCTTAAGATCACGAAGCCACATAAGTTGAAACTTAAAGGAGGGATTCTTTTGTAGCCCTAGCTCCAAATAAGAGAGTTTTATAGGCCAATGATCAGATCCCCTGCCCTCCAAAATCACAGAACTAGCACTTCTGTTATTACCCATCCACTAACTAGATATAAAAAACCTATCATCTCTCTGAGATGGAAGATTCCCCACACCTTCTATTGTACCACATAAAGATCCCATTATCTGGCTTGATGTCAACCAATTTTAGGGCCTGGATATGAGCACTGAAGGCAGAAGAAAAATGCTCGAGACGGTCCACCCCAACACTTTTCTCCTCCAGACAAGTGATAGAGTTGAAGTCTCCAACCAAAACCCATGGGTACAGGGGAGCCAAACTTCTCACAAAGCAAATGTGCTCCCACAAATTCACTTTACCATTGTAATAAATAAGAGAATACACATTTGTAAGTAGGATGGTTTCACCAGATTCATTATCATGCTCGACCATCGAAATAGACCATCTGTTGGAAATCCAAGTAAGAGGGGATATCTTAACCAAATCCCATAAACAAACGACACCACCAACATATCCACATGTACCAATACACTGGAATTGCCCCCTTATCCACAAATTGGGAGTAATATTGAACATACTATCAATAGCCAATTTAGTCTCCTGAATAAACACCACATCTAGAGAATGCACACGAACCAAATCACGAACAACTTTTTGTCTGGGGATGTTGTTCAACCCCCTTACATTCCATGAGAGGATAATCATTTTTAGGGGTTATAAAAATGGTAGTCCAATGTTCTCACAAAGCCTAACTCCACCAAAGTCTCCCCCATTAACTTAATTTTATCCTGGTCCTTCTTCCGACCCACCTTCATATTCTTATCCGAATTTTTTTTTTAATTATTTTTTGTTGCAATCCCAACACCGTAGGAATTTTACAGTCCAAGAATGACTGCGTCAGTGCCTGAGTAGGAGACCCAACCATGTCCCTTATACTTAGATCCAAAGCCATTTGTTCTTCATTTAAACCCCCCAGATTTGACTCCTTAAGTTTCACCTCAAGAAGAGAAATATGATTCGGCCCTATTATATTTGCATTAGGTAGCGATGTTTTAGGTATCTCCATGCACTAATCAATATCATCTAATATTTCAAAACGGTTGAGCAGAGGATCTGGCTGGTTACCTTAAGGTCTTTGTTTGACCTTCGTCCTCTATTTCGAGATTTTACTAGAAAAAAACCTTCCTTATCATGTTCCTCTTCCTTTATCGAGGCTTTTACTTTATCCAAACTTTATCCAGACCAAGAGGGCCCAGGATTTGAAGCCACATGTGGGATAAACTTAGGGCAATTTCTTTGCAGGTGGCTATATTCATGGTAAATTCGATAATGAAATGGAAGAGCTTCATAGTCAAGTTTTTAAACCCATGTAGTTGATCCAAATTGTATTTCAATAGAATCTAGAATAGGATTATTTAAGTCAATTTAAACACAAATACGAGCAACATAGATTACCTTTTTATCCATTGTATGTTGTGACGGTCCAACCGGCTTCCCAAGCAGAAGGGCAATCTTATGCAAGATATCATTTCTCCATAATTCTAATGGGAGCCATGGAAGCCACACCCATACTTGAACCCATGATGGCCGCTCATTTGACCGGTTGAAAACCACATGCCAGGGTTTAATAAAGATTCCCTCTTGGTTATATAAATAAGGACTCCCTTCAAATGCTTTATTACAATTTGCAATACAAGAGAAAACTATGATAAAATAGGTGTTCGCACTCAGCATCACCTCCACATCACCTTTAGGATTCCAAGTCTTCCTGACCCAAGCCTCCACAAAGGGGAAGGAAATTTGGATGCCCAAAAATTTGCCAATAAGGGCATGTTTGGTTAGATACTCCACATCTTCCACCACCGAGTCTTGTTGAACCACTATAATTGGCCTGTCTTCACATCATTCCAAACATCCATTGTTCTTTAACAAGTGGTTCCCGACATGCATTGGGAAATCCTTTTCCTTCCAGTCATTTTTCAGATGAAAAAACATCACGAGCATGCACTCTTTGTGTCGGACCCAATGCCATCACGAAATTCCTCCAATTTTTCATACCTCCTCTGGAAGCTGCTACCATCCCCGTAGAGGATTTTTTCTTCATCAAACCCTAGCAGAGTAGTTTTTCCTCCAATTTGTGTCATACACTTATGTCATCAAATATTTGTTAATAAGTTAATTCCATATAACCAATTATTTTTTTTGCTTTTCTTATATAAGTCAAGAACTCACATTCATTTAAGAAAAAAAATCATGATAATATTTACGAACTTTGTTATTCTCTACATTAATTTTGTGTGAAATTTAATATACAAATCAACTTTTCAACTTATTTATTAATAAATTATTTCATTTACTACAAGAGAAGAGATGGATATATTAGAGTAAAAATGGATTCTTCAAAAAAAAATATATATATATATATATATATATATATATATATAAAGCAAAAAACCCCTTGTGGGTCTGCCTTGGTCTAAGAGACCACGAACAGGGGGTTCTACACCGTCAAAGTCATTCGGGGTCGCACCCGACCCTGCGCGTACCAACATTATCAATTGGATTTTGGTTATCCAATTTAGCTTTTTGGTAGGGTGGAGATTCGAACTTGGGACCCCCCTTGGAGGATTGCCCTCTCCTCTCCAACTCACCTACAATACTTGGGTCACTATATCAAAACTATCTTTTAAAGCAAATTATGATAATACTACAACTTTTAATATTATTTATAATATTTTGATATAAAATTAATATTATTATAAGTTTCATATATTTGATAATGTGTTTTTTTATTTTTTTATTTAAATAAAAAATACAATATATTAAAGTTAAAAGAGATTTTTTTAATAAGTCAACACCTCAAATATCTCTCTTTAGGAGAAATTAAGATAGCTAACAATCTTTAGTTTTGTGATTTTTTTATTTTATAAATTAACATCTCGCATTTATCATCTTAAAATAAATTATGATAATGGTGACAACCTTTGATATTCTTTATGGGCAAGAGTAAATACAGAGATCAATTTTTAACATATTTATTAATAAATTATTTACTTTCCTTCAAATAAAACATATGGATATATTAAAGTTAAATAAATGTATTAATAGATCAACATCTCAAATCTACCTCTTTAGAAAAAATAAAGATAAGAATGACAACTTTATATATATAAAAGATGTCACATTAATCATTTTAAAGGAAATTATGATGATGACAACTTTTGATATTCTTTATATTACTTTGATACAAAATATATTATAAAAATAAACTTTTTAGCATATTTGTTAGTACGGTATCTTCTTTCCTCCAAAGGAAAGAGATGGACATCTTAGAGTAAAAAGTGATTCCTCAATGCTTAGAAACTTTATTTTTAAAGTAAATTATCATAATATTTACCATTTTAATATTTTTTATATTATTTTGATATAAAAATTAATATTAATTATTTTTATTTGATAATATTTTTTCTCCTTTCATTAATTTAAATAAAAGAGATATGATATATTAAATTAAAGATAATTTTTAATAAATTAACACATGGTGTTTACCTTTTGAAAGAAATTAATATAAGATAACAACCTTCATATCTATCATTTTAAAAGAAATTATGATAATGCTAACAACCTTTGATATACTTCACATTACTTTGGCATGAAATTAATATGAAATTAACTTTTTATTTGTTAATAAGTTATTTCTTTTGGCATGGAAGTTAATATACAATTAACTTTTTTATTTGTTAGTAAATTATTTTTTTGGTATGGATGTTAATATAGAATTAACTTTTATATTTGTTAATAAGTTATTTTTTCCTCAAGTGAAAGAGATATTGATAGTAGAAGGGTTTTTAAAGGTCAAGTAGGGTTTTGAAAGACACCCCCAAAATTTAGATCTAGCAATAAGATATCAAGAAAGACTGAGCTGGATTCCAAGAATCCAATCCAAAAATCCAATGAAGCAACCTCCAAGAAGATAAGTTGCAGATTTTTATAAGGAAATACAAGAGATTGACACGGTAAAACAACCAGCTAGAAATAGGAGCAAACATAGGAGAAATTGATACCCAAAACAATATTCAAATTCAAAATTTAAAATTAGAATTTTAAAATCCTGCCCAAAGCTGCATTCAAATTCAAAGTTCAAATTTTGAAGATCTCGCCTGCCACTTGGGTCTTGAATATGGGAACTAGGCCTCACCACTGGAACCCAAGGGTGCTTAGAGAACCAGAGAGCCAAGAATCCTACCTAAAACTGGAGCAGATCTATAGCAACAAAATCTGACCTAACAAATAATTGAACTAAAAACAACCAAAAATTACCTGTTGAAATCCCTTCTCGGTGAGGTCTTAGGAGGCCTACCAACCTTTTTTTTACCCCCAAAGAAAGAAATCCTTTTTTCAAGCCACACTCCTGAACACATTTGTTCAAAGTCTCCATGATTGCAACTACCTCATTCTTTCCAATATGTAGAGCCTCAAAATATATTTTACAAAGGGTTGTATTTCATTAGCAATTTCAAAGTCAATATCCCTTTTCCTAAGCGCTATGTTGCTAGGTATTCCAACTTTCTTTTCGACCCCTACATCAATACAAGCTTTCCAGTGACTTCTAGTATTTGGACCTAGAGAGCCTTTCTCAAACACAGGTTTTGGAGAGGTTAGAGATCTTTCCATTATCTGTTGAAGAGTTAGATCATCCATTTCAAGACATTCAAAGGAATTTTGGAGGATAAAACTAGAGGGACTTACCTCTTCTCCACTCTCCTCAAATTTAGGAAGTTGAACAATATCCTCCGATATTGGGCTCACTTCCCTTCTCTTCATAGGAACCCTATTCAACTCCTCCTCTCCATAAAACATGTTTTATGGAAGAAGGGCTTCCTCTTGTAATTCCTCACTAAGCCCAACTTGAGAAATAGAAATCGGATATTTTTCTTTCAATTTTTGAGGGTTTCGCTTAGGCACCTACTTTTCACTCCTAGAAAACTTGGGGTTTATTTTCATATTCAATGTTATGAACCTAGGTGCCAAGGTTAGAAAATAGCTCAACAAAGCTTGGCAGATCCTTCTCATTATCTGTCATCTCACACATTCTAGCATAGGACATTCGAGATTTGGAACTGGTAGTATGATCGAAGGAAATCAAATCCCCAATCGTCTTGGCAATAGCTTGGAAGATGCTCTCATACCAGAGATGAAGTGGAAAGTCTGATAGCTTGATCCATAGTGGGACAAGATTAATACTATGTGTTAGGGGATTAAAATTTGGGGCTCATTTATGCAAAAATAAACCTTGTTTGACAAAAACGATGGACCCCCTTCCAAGATCCACTTGGAATACTTCTCACAATTAAGCCTAATAAGGAAGAAATTTCTTGGGATGAACACAATTTCAAGAGAACCAATAGGTCTCCATATTGTCAAATCTTATCTCCTTAGAGCATCAATATCCGACCTCCTACTGTAGAATTTTCCCATGAAATTCCACAACTCATATTTTAGGATATTATCAATCAAGCTATCAAGGATATGGATCTATTTTGACATAGGAGAAATATCGAAGATGGTGTCGAGTCATCTATTAACACCAGTGGCCACTTTTGCATACAAAGGCACACTAGTAGGGATGTGGTCCTCCCCACAGGTTCTATTGGTCCCTCCTCTGATCTTACCAAGATTCCACTCCTATTCAAACAAAAAGGAGGGGTCACAGGAGTTAAATAGATCCACCTTCACGAACTTAGCTTCTTCAGAAATGGGATCAAAGTTTCCCGACCATGCATCCACCTTCTCTACAATGCTCATCTACCTTCTCTGCAATGCTTCTCTAAAACCTAAAAATATACACTGATCTGCTTCACAACCTAGCTATTGTAGCACAGTGCTTCACATATCCACTTCACAACTTGACCTCCACAACCCTAAAACATCACCAGTAATTTTTATTGTTCATACACAGAACTATTATGTGGCCTCCATAACCCTAGCACAACACCTGTTTGCACAGATCTACTTCACAACCTAGTTGTCATAGCACATTGTTGCACAAATTCGCTTCACAACTTGGTCTCCACAACCCTAATACAACACCCATGATTTTTTATTATCCATCCACATAGATCCGTTATGTGGCCTCCATAACCCTAGCACAACACCTGTCTACACAAATATGCTTCTCAACCTAGCACAATACCTGACACAACACCCATCTACACAGATCTACTTCACAACATAGTTGTCAATGAAAACCTTTAATATTGAGATTTTTTCTATAAGTAAAGATTCTACATCTATTATTTTAAAGAAAGTTATGACAATAGTGACAACCTTTAATATTTTTTACATTCAACTTTTTAACATATTTGTTATTAAGTTAAGTTTATTTCCTTTCCTTCAAGTGAAATATATGGACATATTAGAGTAGAAAGGAATTATTCGAGATATTAAAAATATTTAAAAAAATAAATTATGATAATAGTGATAAATTTTAATATTCTTTATAATACTTTAACACACATTATTATTTTTAAAATTGTGATGATTTTTTTTTCCTTTCTTTTATTTAAATAAAAAATATACAATATATTAAAATTAAAAAAGATATTTTTAATAAATCAACACCTCAAATCTACATCTTTGAAAGAAATTATGATAAAGACAATAATTTATAGTTTTAATATTTTCTTAATAAATCAAGATCTCACATCTATCATCTTAAAGGAAATTATGATAATGGTGACAACATTTGATATTCTTTACATTACTTTGGTATGAAAGTTAATATACAAATTGAGCCTGAGCCTCACCATGGGAGAGAGGGTCACCATGAAAGAGAGGGCCTGTGAGATCTTGAGCCTAACCATGGCAGAGAGGGCTTGAGCCTCACCGTGGTAGAGAGGGTTGTGACTTTGAGGGTCGTAGCTCCAGAGATTTTTGGAAACCTTGACAATCTAGATGCCCTTTTGGACAGTGAATCCAGTTAGTATATGACTTTGCATATACAATTGGCTTGTTGAGAGGAAGACTAGGTAGTTGGAACCTCAGTTTAGGGATTGGGGGAAGGAGGCTGGGTTGGCTGATGGATATTAACATCTGGTGGTGTTGTGGGGTGGTCTCCTATCTTGGTTCATTCTAGGTCATTGGATCTATGGTTTGATTATTTTTACTGTAGATGTAGGTGGGATCATGGGGTGGAATGCTGGGCAGTTGGAACCCTAGTAGGGAGGCTGGGAGAAGGAGGTTGGGCCAGCTGAAGGAACCTCAAAATCTAGCTTTGTTGATGGGTAGATGACTAGACTAGGCTATGGTTGGACTCCAACATGATCTAAGGGGTTTTTGCCTTCGTAGTTTTTGAGGGTTTTACTATTATTGAGGTACTCTATTGTAGATCTACTCTTTCGACTAATTTTTTTGTCTCCATTGTGCGCTTCAGTTCGAGCAGATTTATTCTGGTATATTTTTTCAACTGAGGCAGGATGGAAGATGAGTCATATCCCAAGGTTTCAATGCTCACATTTTTATCCGAGATCCTCCATTTTTCTCTCTTAGGTGTTGTGCTAGGTATTTTCTATTTTTATTTCCAAATACCCTGAGAATGGTTTTCTTCAACGGGATATGTAGGTTTCTTGGTGATTATTTATGATATTTCCCTTATGGTGGGTATTCTTTTGGCTAGACGAGTGAACCGTGTGGGCTTGTTTTTGATATGTTATGGATTTTGTTGGCCGGTATTTTCTATTGTTGTTTTATAGATAGATCAAATATTGTAGATTGTGGCAAGGGTAGAAAGGTTCTCACTGCTAGATGGATTATCTGGCTATAACCAAATTTGGGTGAAGGATGAGGATCAATTTAAAATAGCATTCTTTACAAAATGGGGGACTTTTGCCTATCAGAGAATACCTTTTAGGCTATCTAATGCAGAAGAAATGTTCTAGAGAGCAATGGATTATGCTTTTGGGGAGTTTATCAACAAGGTCATTTTAATTTACTTAGATGACATGATTGTATTCTCCCATGACATGCAAGACCACTAGACACACCTAGAACAAGTCTTCCAAAAGTACAAAGACTTTGGCATCTCTCTCAATCCTAAGAAGTCATTTTTTGTAGTTCATGAGGGAAAGTTGCTAGGCCATGTGGTCCCCAAATAAGGTATGGCCATTGACCTGGATAGAATCAAATCCATTCATGCTCTTCCACTGCCTATGAACAAGAAAGCTTTGCAGTATTTCTTTGGTTAGATAAACTTTGTCAAGAAATTCATCTCTAACTTTTCTCAGAAGGTGAATCCTATATCTAAACTGCTGAAGAAGAATACAGATTTCAAATGGACTGAGGTAAGAAAAAAAGACTTTGAAATCATGAACCAATCCATTGATATAGCTCCAATATTAGTCAATTTGGACTTCAGCAAGGACTTCATTCTTTATGCTTATAGAGTCAAGGAAATTTATGCATCTGTGCTCACCTAGAAGAATGATGATGGATAGGAGCACCCCATATTCTTTTGGAGTCAAAATCTTCATGAATATTAGGTTATATATAATTGCATTGAGAAACAAGTATTTGCAATAATAAAATCATTGAAAATTTTAGGTAATACTTGGTTTAAAGCAAGACCCTGGTTTATGTGGTTCATCTGGATGTGAGAAGTTCATTCTACAAGGTGAAATGGGAGATAAGAGAGCTGGTTGGATTACTAATATACAAGAATATTATGTGGAAATCCATCCTACCAAGCTGGTCAGAGGTAGAGCCCTATGCCAAGGCTTGATAAAAGTAATGATTTTAGAAGAAGTGATAGCTTATCAGTAAACATCAAATGATCAGGATGAAGAATTATAGTCAGGTGAATCATATTGGATAGATCAGATAACTAAGTACTTTCAAACTGGGGTATTCCCTTCTGATATTAATTCATCACAAAGAAGAAGATATAAGCTTCAGGATTTGATGTATGTCTTATTACTAGAAGGTCTATACAAATAAACCTTGATGGAGTTCTCCTTATATGCTTAAAGGATGATCAACAACAAAATGTCCTAGAGGAGTTCCATGGAGGACTATCCGGTGGACACTTCTCAGGAAGATTAATAGCTTTGAAGATTATCAGGGTAGGCTATTACTGGCCTACCATATTTATTGAAATCTTCAAGGTCACTAGAGCCTGTGATGAATGCCAATGGTATGTGGGAAGAACAAGGAATGCATCATTTCCCCTTAAGCCAATTCAAGTGGAGGAACCTTTCCAACAATGGGGGTTGGACTTCATAGGGGTTATCAATCCAAATTTCTCAACCGACCACAAGTACATTCTAACTGCTATAGACTACCTCACCAGATGGGTAGAAGCCATTCCTACGAAGAAGACAGATCAAGAGGTGGTTATAGGTTTTGTAGAAATCTTGATTACTAGGTTTGGTGTCCTATAAGCTTTAGTGAGTGACAATGGACCAGCATTCATAGGGGCTAAATATATTAAGTTTACTAATAAGTATGGCATTACCATAAAGAATACTTCAAACTACTATCCCCAAGGAAATGAACTGGCAAAATCAACTAACAAGAATATAATAAGAATTTTGAGAAGATCATTAGCGGGCAACAAGAGAAGTTGGCACTTACTACTAGAACAAGCTCTATGGGCAAACATAATCACTATCAAAAATTCTATCAAGACCTCTCCCTATGCCTTAGTATATGTCAAGGAAGCAGTATTACATGTGGATTTGGATATTACAACCCTCAAGTTGGTAAAAACAAAGGATGAATTCAAGAAAAATATAGTGGAAACAAATTTGACACACTTGGTGCAAGTAGAAGAGAAAAGAACTCAGGCATATGAGGATTTTCGAAAACATTCGGTTGACATCAAGGCATGGTTTGATAAGAAATCTAGGTTCAAAAAATTCCAAGTAGGATATTTTGTACTCGGGTGGAATGTAGAAAGAGTGAAACCAAAGACCATCAGAAGTTTGACTCCTTCTAGGATGGTCCTTTCAAAATAGCAAAAGTTAAGGAAACCAATGTTTTCCAACTTGAATATCTTGAGGAAAACATACATCCGATTATGGTCAACATTTTCCACCTTAAACTCTATTTTGATTAAGCTAAGCTCATTGTAACATATGTACATACTTTGTATCATATCCTTTTTTCCATTTTATTTCAAAGTTTTCATTTTTGATAAAATGCTAAAAAAAAAAGAAAGAAAATTTTGCTTCAAAAAACAAAGTGATGAGTTGCAAAATAGGCTAAGTGTTAGCGGAATGTTGCATGCATTCCAATCCACTCTTAAAATGACTAAGGTGGTAGCCTATCTCAATATTTTATCCAATCCATTAGAGTTCGTGACTATTTTTGAGTGAGGGAGTGAAATATTGTGCCACACCATTTCCAAAGAAAGAAACATTTGCAAAATCTCCTTGTGAGCTTCCTGCATCGATATGAAGGAAAGAAAGATAATGAATGATGTTGCAAGTGTAGAAAAGTGTTTTGTGCTATTATCCAATCAACAAAGGATGTAACATCTCCAAGACCATGACACATAGGTTTAATTTGAAGTGTGAAAAAGGGTAGTTCTCATAGTGACTGTATTAATGGTGGAAGGTGTACATGTAGTGGTAATTAAAAGTGTGAAAAAGGTGCATAGTTATTCATTTATAAAAAGTGAAGCCTTCCAAGCGAAAAAAGTTGGAGAATAACAAAGCATTATCTGCAATCGTAAAAGAAAGAACATTTTGAAGATTTCTCATAAAAATGGCCTTTGAAGAAACTCAAGAAATAGAACCCTCAGTAAAGGAAGAGCTGGGAACTTACACTAACAAGGCAGAATTTGTGGTCAACGCCAGACTGGTTCTCACAGAGAGAACTAGGCTCAGAAAAAGCATCAACGATAAATACAAGGAAGGTGTAGTCTTGTCAGTCCAAGGTACTTGTGCTATTCACTACTTTTTATATTTTTATATTTGTGATTCATTTCATGCTTATCCAGAGTTGATAACAACCATTGTAAAATTATATGATCCAAGGGTAAAAGCAGTAAGGATAACTAAAGGTAATTTTTTTTTTTTAAATTACTGTCGAGGCTTGTCATGACCTTTTCGCTTTAGGGGTAGAAACACCCGTAAGGCAAAAGGGTTTAGCACATCCGAGAAAGTCGGGTATTACTCTTTACAGTAGCATTCTCATGAGGGTAAACCTTTCAGATAATGTGTTTATAATCAATTCAAAACCATTAAATCCAAGAGAGGATTGCCAAACACCCCAATTCTCATTGAGTAGTTTGTACACCCAAATATTTATTCCATGCTAGCTTATTTGGAGGGTTTGGATTCATACCAACTCATGAGATATTGGCAAATAGCCACTACAAACTATATTTCAAATGAGAAAATGTATGAAGCCAATGCGTAGAAAAGGAGTATTAAGGCCATTTACTTTTACTGGCCAACTTTTCTTGCCAAAATAATTCATGAGCAATTGGTAACAATGAAAATGGATTCAGATACATCATCTTTCTGGTATTGATCGAGTTTGGTTTGGATGTTCTTTGCTACTGTAAGGAAGATGATTCCATGGATCCCTATAAAGGAAAAGAATGACAAGGGAGACCCTATCCCTGTATACTATTGGACCACTCATTTGAGGAGCACTGAGTCTATTTACATATTTAACTTGGAATTTCTAGGGATAGCTTTGAAGATAATGTATGGGCAATGCCCTAGGTTACCACTGTTGGCCAGAGAATAGTTGAGAATAGAGGGTGTTGAAGAAGGATATTGGTACGTCCTCACAAAAGGCATAATAATTAGACCATATGGCTTCATTGGTAAGCCTTTTTTACTTTCTCATTTTGTTAAAAACAAATTATTAGACCTAGAATATTTGAAGCAAGCATATTTTATCAGTATGAACTATGGATTTGGAAAGAAAAGAAAATATGTGTTGACCTACCGTAGCGTTGATGATATAACTATCACCAAAAAGGGCCAGGGTGAACAAATCACCTAATATTTGGATAGGTTAGGCATGTTCTACATCCTCCATAGGTGGAGATACGACCCATATGACAAATTTCAAAAGAAGAACATTGACCTTCATGGAGAGAAGACCCATAAATTTGAGAAAATATCAAGGTCTCATTTTGAATAGGGCAAGAATAATAAGAAAAATGCTCCTTTAGATTGTAATGTTACCAATATGGAACAACTTCCACATGGTTGGACTTCTACAAGTAGATAGTTGATTTTTATTTAGATAAGAATGAAAACCATCAGTTGTAGGAGTCTGCAATCAGAGAAGTTGAGAATAAAAAGAAATGAAATGAAGCTAAAATAGTGGACTGGTGTAGAATGAGAGTGGAAATCGGTAAAGAGAAATCTAAGTTTGGATGAGTTATAAACAATGATTTTTCTGATAGATATGATAATAACATCACAACTTGGAAGGCAAAGGACCCAAAGAATTTAGTGTTGATTTATAAGAATCCACAACAGGGTCAAATTCTCCATCCCCACATTCACAAGAGGAAACTCAAGGAGAAGGGGCTGATACTCCATTAATTATTATTGAAGCTCTTAAGAAATTTGATCCCTTAATAGAACAATTAGAGAATTTTCCAAAAGGGGCACAATTAATGAGTAGAATGCATTATTCTTAAGAGAGAGCCATTATCATAGAAGTCATCACGATAGTAAGTAGGACCAAGTGCCTAGCTCTGGGTGGAGAGCCCCCTAAAATGGAAATATATTGGACTGAGAAGGATAAGAACTTTGTGCTTACACCAGTGAGTTTCACTACTACATCTATAGTGGAGCTCAATCCCATTTTTGAAGAGACATTGCAGGAAGAGCCATTGCAAGAAGGAATGTTTGGGGAAGATACAGAGAATGATAAGCCTACGGTATTTCATGTGATTAAAATAAAAGCCAAAAATACACCGGAGAGGGCTCAGAAAGAGGTCTGTAAGAAACAAGATATGGATAAGGGGAAGATTATTGAGAATACCCTTATCTCAGTTGTAGAAAATGAGGTACAACAAATACAACAATAAAGTACATAGTCATCTCTAGAACTTCCTACATCTCTAGGCGAAAATATGATTTCTATCCTATCTTCTCCTTCTCCTCTTTCCCCAAAGAAAACTCCTTCCCCTTCTAAATAAAGAGTTGAAACAAAAGTGCCCTCTACCCCCCATAATTCATAACTTGTATCAAAAAAGATCCAAGTTGATCCATATCCTCCACAATCACTTGAAATTCCTCCTTTATCATCCACTGTAATCCTAGCTTTGCCATTGCAACTACCCACATCATTAAAAACACAAGTTGTTTCATCTAAATCCACTCACCCTTCTATAAGTTTTACTTCAGTTTCCATGCATTTTTCTATTGTAACAGTAGCAGTAGTCACAGAATCAACTGCAGTTACTACCACCATTTCATCATCAGTTACTGGGTCTGTCCTTCTCTATATTATTGCTTCTCCTCCTCCTACAAGTTATCCCATGCTGGCAACTTTGCAAAAGGAGAAGGAAACTTTATAGAAGATTCAGGACTTTTGGGTAGAAAAGTTGTCCAAGCCTTCTAATAAGATGGCTACAAATATAAGTACCATGTCTTTTGATCCATTTTCTAGGCACAGGGAATCCAGGTCCATTATTCCTCTAGTGAGTAAGCCTAAAACTGAAATGACTGCTCAAGACTATCAACTGGAAGAGTATACTGAGGACATTGAGCAGTTACCTATTGAATATAAGTTGGTTATAGCTAAAGCCCACTTGGATAATTTCTATGTCAAAGTTGATATATAAAAAGAGAAGGTTGACAAGCTTGAGCAGACAATAGAAAATCTTGAGAAGACAATCAATAACCAAAAATAGATAGAGAAAACTATTAGAAATGAAGCAAATAACTAGAAAAGCAAATTATAAGAGGCCAATAAGCTCAAATAACAAGTAGATGAGAAAAATAATAAAAATGAAGAACAATCCAAGGATATACGGAGCTTGAAACACCAGATTCAAATTGAAAAGGCCAAGTTTGTAGGCTTCTCAAAAGTAGGGCTAAAGAAAGTAAGGAAAGAACTATTTTTTGAGGTTTTAGAGAAATTCTCAGAGCTACAACCCATTATTGACTACATGGATGATGCAATCCACCTTATTCAGAATACCCAGGAAGATCTGGATAACTTCACTAAAGAACTACAACCCATGGTGATTCTAGTAGATCAAATTTATAAGATGATATATAGTAGGCTCAGTGAGACTGTTAAGTCTATTTCTAACAAAGAATGAAATAATGCTAGATTGGTCACCAGAGTTGTAGTAAATAAGACCAAATTGTTGCTAAAATATTGGATGTTGTATGATAAAGTGGAAAATACAATTCAAGATGTAGTGGACATCAATCAAGATATGGTTTAGAATTTCTTCAGAGGGTTATGGCTAGAGAATAACACTTTATTATCAGAGGAATAAATAAAAAAGAGCGTATCCTCAAGCCTTTAATATGAATCTAAGATTGATGCCTTGGAAGATCTAATTGATCAAGACCAGGTTTCACAAATGATAATTGATTTAACCAGACTTTGAGACTTGATGGAAGAATTGTTAAATAAGCGAAGCTCTGCTTATGAAGATACTGCTGAGTTGGAGTACATTCAAAAAAAGACTTAAGGAGACTTCCAACCTATTTGAAGTAGCTTGGAAACAAGACTTGTAGACTTTAAAGCTGATGGTACAGTTGTTTGGTGATGATATTGAAGAAAAAGATAAAGAGCAGGATTCATTTGTTGAAGAAGAAGAATTTGAGCAAGATCAAGAGGATAATGCTTCAAAAGAGGTTCAGTAGGAAGGAGAATAACCAAATAGGGTTACTACAAATCCTCAAGAGGAACAACCATAAAGTGTTTGTTGTGTTAAACATTTTTTTAGTCATGTAGAATTTTTGTATTTTTTTTGTTCTATTTTGACTCTAACACTTTCAGAAGACAACAATAAAAGTATGAAGCTGAGATATGTAGAGAACGAAAGTTTTGTGAAGGCATTCATATCATTTTTAATAATCTTTAAAAGGAGAGCATGGATTTATTTTTACTTAACATTGGAACAGTTTTGAAGGAGTTGTAGAGGTATTTAGTGTTTCCAACATGATCTCGATATGAATCGTTACCCTTTCGGTGAATTCACTGGTTTTTCAGAGGGTAATGATCATATGGAAATTATTCTATGAAGCATTGTTTGAAGATTAGCATTTTTTGACTCCTAATGACCAATGGATAAGACTTTGAGTTCAATGGCTTTGCAAGCAAATCCACTCGGGAGGCACTAGAATGTAGGCCCAAAATGGCCACATCCTTAGAAAACTTTGAAAATTTATTCTAAGGCATGAAAAGGACTTAGTGTTTTTCAGAGTGGATCAGTGCAAGAAGTTTCAATCCGCTTGATACTTAGTGTTTTTTGCAAACATGAGTGAAGTGTTCTATTCCACCTGATACTTAGTACATCTTGCAACGGCTTATCGAGAAGTTTCCAATCCACAATTTTCTCGATACTTAGTATATCTTGGGAAGAGTCTTAATGATGTAAGCATATTTCAAAGTGCGGATTGGTGATATTGCTTTATCTCGTACGATTAAATGACTAAGTTTCAAGAATACCCATTCCATTGAGTTCTAAGGCTATTTTTGAGTGGAATGGTGACAAGCTCTGCGCTACTCAAAAATAAGGTCTAAAGTGCTCAGAAAATAAGTAAAGGTAGTGGAATAGCGCAAGGATAATTTTTCATTACGTTTTGAGCGAATTGGTGTTTTCGTAGTCAAACCAAGTCAAAGTTGATGGAGCAAAAATTGAGCATATTTCCACCAATGTCGTATGCCATGGACGTGATAAGGAAATAAACAATTTTTAAAAACTAAGTGAGCATATTGACGATAAGTTGTATTTCGCTCGAAACTCAGTGTATTTTTCTCGTAACCTCAAATCCACTGGTCAAAGACATCCAAGTTGACGTTAGCATTATTTTTTGAGATAATTGGTGATTTGTTCCTCTCTAATGGTCTGTAGAGCATTGTCAAGGTTTAATTACAGCCATCCTCTGAGTGCATCAACAATGGATATTTTGTTGATATTTTCATGAGCATACAAAGGCGTATTCTTGGTGGATGAAAGCCAATCAGTTTGAAGTGGGTAGGTGAAGCGTCCAAGGGTACCAAGAACCAAGAACCATAGTGGTTACAAATCTACAATGGAATGGAGTTCGCAAGAAAGATGAATGGGTCAGATTTGGTTTCTAACGACCTGAGTTTCAACTACCACTATCAGACCAGCAAGTTGTCGAGTCGATCTACCATGGCGGATGACTTCCAACAGATTTTATGGACTCAACAAGTGAATGAAACAATGCCATCATCGCTCTCTTTTGATCTTTCATATGTTGAATCCTTGTAATGTCTCTAATTTCTTTCATTATAAACTACAAATAAAGGTCAAACCCTTAATTTTTAGGGTTGGCTCTAGCTGTTTGCTTGATCTACTATGTAACATTTTTTGCAAACTAGTGGAAGGAGCATTACTCGAATTTTTGACTCAAGATATTCTATCTTTGATATCTTTCAATAAGAGGTTCGATATGTGAATTGCATTTCTATCAATGTTGTAATGGTTAGTTCATTCCATTTGTGTTGGATTACTAGTTGTTAAGGTAATTTAAATATATTAATAGTTAGATCTGTGTTGGCAAGAAGTTTATTTCTACAAAGTCTGATTATTGATCTATTATGCTAAATTAGATTTTGATATATTAGATATTGAAATTACTTCTTAAAATATATCTCTGTTCTACTTTATCGTATGAATATTTCATGGTTTTGGATGATGCTAATCTTGAGTGTGGGACACTGGAAATAGTTTTCCAAAGGTTTTCCCTGTGGACGCCTATGTTGTTAGCCCTATTCGACCACTATTAATGCATAATTTCTTAACCCTAAACCTTTTCTAACCCTATTCCTCAAAGATATTATTGAGCTTAATTGAGTCAATATTCTATTTAGTTGACAATATTTGGTCCATCCAATGTTGAGTTCTAAGCTGTGACTATCGGGTGCAAGCTTGGCTATAAAATTGGAAGATAGACAGCTGCAGTATCAAGTAAAACTTGATGACAATTTGGATCCCAACAGTAATAATATTTTTAATATATAAGTTTCTAGTAATATATTTTACATAATTTTTTATGTTTGGGGCTAAGGGTGGGGAATGAAATGTTTCAAACTGTAGGCGTAGTTTAAAAAAAACTCTAAGCATATGTTTCAAACCATAGACAAGATTTTATAGAACCATGAGGACACCTACATGTTAGGGTGGAACTTATGATTATGCATTGACTTAGATTGAGTGTACCCATATTATGGATCCAAGGCCAACATCATGTTCTCTGTGATCTCTACCAAAAAAAGTATCCTTAACATTTTTCATAAGGATAGTGGAAAGGGAGGTGTTTTACACCATAAGCTCAAATTTCAATCCACAAGCAAGAATATTGTAGAGACATGAGAGGCACTAAAAGGTAAAGTCTAAACTTATGAATATACATGGATCTAAGTCCAATGTACACTTATTATGGATACAATCCCACAATCATGTTCTTTATAGGCTCTACTAAAATAATTACCCTTAACATTATAGGCCAATGTTGAGGTCCGACAGGTAAGTTGTAGGACTATATATGTCTTGGGTAATTTTCAAGTCTCATTTTTCTCTTGTAGTTAACTCCTATGTAATCTCCACTTCAAAGGTTCTTTACACTTTCCTACCCTAGAGCCTACAAAAAAGAAACAGTTTATCTACCAAAACAATTTATCATACTATAAATATTTATTATAATTTATTTACTATTATTTTAAAATTAAGTAAAATAAATTTTAAGTTTAAAAATATAATATAAATTTAATTTTCAAATGGCATGAGATCAACTAGTTAAGTTCCTTGACTTTCGAGGAGACCCAACTTTAAACATTGTCAAATGATATATGCATAATTGCTAAGTTGTGATACAACTATATGATCATGATGTAATACAAGTGGTTCATTTTCAATCCCAAAAAACAATTTAAAATAATAATGTATATTATGTCTTTTCAAATAACATATAAAATACAAGGAACATTACCCACAAAGGAATAATTACAATCACCACAAAAGCAATCCATAATTAATTGGGTAAATTTAGCTTCCTATGTCTATTCCCATCATGCCATTTTTAAAAATATCTTTATTACATTAGCGTACTTTTTTTTACATTATTTTCCACTAGGTTGTGTGATATGTACATTTGTGTGTGAGTAGTTATTACTTAATTTAAATTAAAACTAGTATTTCATCTATTTATATGGTGGTAGTTTCTAACCAAATCAAAGGAATAGTAAGTAGAAACCCAAACCCAAGCATATGTATCCATAACAAATTATAGGATGACATATTTTGTGGTGAGGAGATGTGAAAATATTGCAAGCATCCATTATGATTTTCAATATTATTTTGTGTACCTTGGAAAGTATTTGCTCAAATATCTTCATGTACATGCTACAAATGTGAATATGCATGCAATAATCAACATGTAGACAACATCATGAGCATTTATATTTTCCACCTGCATTATAATATTTTCCTTCCATAATATCGTACACCTTTTTTAATTTTTCATAATTGAAATATAGTTGTGACACTTGTGGTGAGTCTTAAACACCTTCATGCAAAAATATTTCCACTTTATAAGTTTCACAATTATTGCAATATGTTGTTTGTGAAAGAATTAGGACTGTAATTTCAAGTATTTCTTACCATTTTATAGGTTTGAAAACTATTGTCATAACTTGCTCATTTCATTCATCCATAACTGACAAAGGCTTATGCATAAGAATGTGAAGGCAAGAGAAACTTAAAAAAAATTATAACTTTTGTTAGCTTTTTGAATAGATTAATTTATAGAAAGCTCTTCCCAAGATCAAGAATAAATAAAATATATTAAACTAACAATAAATAAAAATAGAATAATAATATATCTTAACACAAATATGCACAATATACAAGGATGATTCTTATTGATACATTGCTTGGAGAGAGATCTCCAATATATAAGTTTGTATTGCTCTCCTCAAACATTCGGGAGATGAATTATTTCATATTCCTCATATGGAGATAATGCTCTCACCTTGCCACATATCATGTGACCAGGGTTATGCATAGTGGCAAATATTCATAAATTGGGTGAATATTAGGATTTTCAAAATTACAAACTGACGAATATGAGGACCCTCGATGTCAGCCCATTCACCTAAAATTTTCAGGACCAATTTTTTCTTAGGGTAAACTTACCATAATATATATTCAAACATAGGTATATTTGTACTCGTTGGAAAGTGCTTTTCAATCCTGATATAATGGTGGTATTTTTATGAAGTTATAAGGTTATTTAATAGGTCAAATTTTATCCCAAATATGACCTTACTTTTTAGGGCTTCAAATACCCCAAATTTTGGTGTGAAAATGAATAATTTCATTTGCTTAGGATTCATCTTGATTTACCTTGATTTTGATTAGGATTCACCATTTTTTTACAAGTACATTTCGAGTCCAACCCCTTATGCATAACCCTGCATGTGACTCTTCATTCTCTCTTGACACCTTGCACTTTCTCTCTTATTGACACATACATTATATAAAATATAAGTCATCTACCAAACTAATATTGTAAGAGGGCCAAATAGTGTAATATCTCCAACACCCCCCCATATTACGTTATTTTGTAGGAAGGATTTGTGCCTTCTTTCTTTGATTCTTCTTCAATATTCATTCTTCAGCTCTAACTCTGTCATGGTTGGATATATGCAATATTCATTAGGTATTACTTTATATGTGTTCGCTTCTGGATCAATATATCTAAGTCACCTCAGGGTCTCTATCTTTGGGTAACTACCTCAAGATCTCTATATTTGGGTCACTGCCAATGGATCTACCTCTGGGTCTTTACCTCTAGGTTACCTCTAGGTCACTACATTTGGAACTCTACCTCTGGGTTATCCACTAGAACATTTATAAGATCATCATATTTGTCGAATCATCACTACATATGCTTCATATCTCTGTAGAACAAACTTATATTAATGGTCTCTTCTCTTACTAAGGACCAATATACTTATGATGGACCTCCTTGCTCAGGTCTTCTTTCTCTCTATCTACTATGGGACCTCTTTTCATGGGTCTCCTTAATCTGCTTTCAATTTCAATATCAAGGTCTATCTTCAAGACTTGAATCAATCTTATAGACTGCCTTTCTATTTCGAATAGATTCTTGGAATAAGTAAACTCAATCGATCTATCTTTGAGACCTAAAACTTTTATCAAGATCTATATATGAGACTTAACTGCGACTCAAATCAATTCCTGCATGAGAAAAGTTAACGACCTTCAAGCAATCGAAGGTAAAAGTCTTCTCTATCTATTGTAGGAAGCTTCTCAACTTCTAAAGATTAATTTTTCACTACAACAAAATACTTACATAATTTTCTCTAGAATTAATATGAAACTTCTATGAATATTTTCAATAATATGAAGTAGAATGACAATAACCAACTTTTCCTAAGTTGATTCATTCTCAAAATAAAATATTTGAGAAAGATCATGTCCTCCATAAATTTTACTATGGAAATTCCAACATCTCTACTTTATATCCATATCTACTGCAATATCTTATATCCATATCTACTACAATAATTACATTTATTCTCTATTATAATTTTATTTTTCTATTTTATCCTTCATTATTACTTATTTTGTCAATCCCTTTAATATCACTATTTCCTATCACAAATTTAATTCATGACTCCTTTCTGCTCATTTGTCCTAACATATTCATGTCCTAACATATTCATCAACCTTTTTTTCAAAAAAACATATTCATCAACCTAATTGCACACGAAGACGGTCATTTCTATGAGTCTATTAGTTCTAGACGGTTGGTCCAATAGTTGACACCTTTTTCTCTATGCTCCCAGTACAACCTGTCTTCACCCAGATTTCTTAGAAGACTAGCCCTTAAACGTCTGAGATACCTTCCACTGATTAAATTGCAAATTTGAAATGATTTTACACCACGTACGCAATTCACTTTCCAAACCTTAGTCTTATCACTCCATTCGATTTTCCACCAACTTCAGGCAAAAAAAAAAAAATCTATCGTCTGAAATCAATTTGAGTGCAGAGCTTTCAATGTTGATCAACACCTCCTCCCAGTGGCGTGCCTTCAGCTGGTCGCGCTTCAAAGTGTACCACTTCTCCTGGTATGCATCAATCAAATGATGAACCTCGCTCACATGCCTGCATTTATTCACCTTCGGCAGCATCATAGGCAATGTTCGAATCCTGGGGCACGCAGCAAGATGAACCTCGCTCACATGCCTGCATTTATTCACCTTCGGCAGCATCACCTCACTCCCATGGAGTCATCCTCCTCATCCTATCACGACGAGCGGTTGTTGTCGTCTCTTTATGCCAAGAATGTTGCGGGTGTTAAGCATGCAGCCTATTCATAACTCTAATAAATCATAGAATTTTGAAAAATTCTTATTGCTTCAGGTCATGCTGAAGTTTAAAGGAACCCTGTCGCAGTCACTCAATGAACTCTCAACTGATGCCTTCCACAATAGGACCGCGCACATTCACAGAGTGGTTGCTGAGTCTATTGCTGCCTCCATGGCGTTTGGGTATGTTATTTCATGCGCAAGAAAGATGACACCGGTTAGCACTCAGAGTCTTCAATACTCTACCAACCACCGCAATCGTTTGTGTAAGAAGCACTCTAGCGACAGGTATATTGCTAATTTTTGAAAGCCTTTAACCACTTTCACACAGAACAACAACGATTGCACAATGAATTATCTTTTATCTTATGGGCATGTCATCAGATGGTGACCATTGTTTCAATTCATTGGCAACCTTACTTTGATTATCTCTTAGTAGCTTATAAATAGATTAACTTAGAGAAAGTTTTTCTTAAGATCAAATCAAATATATTAAACTACTAATAAATTATAATTAAATAATAATATCTCTCAATACAAATATATAAGGATGATTTTTATTGATTCAGTAATTAAAAAAGAAAAATCTCAAATCATATGATGAAACACCCCAATCATTACTAGAATGTGTAGTTTATCTAAGATTTCATTCTTCTTTAATTACTTAGAAAGATGGATTATTTTCTTGAAACACACGTAAATTTTAAATGTTTCATATTTCCACACTGAAAAGGTCCTTTAACTAATTTTTTATGTTTTATTTATTTAGAAAATTTAGATTATTTATTTTGATTATCTTTAATATTTAAAAAAAATTAATTTCCTTTAGCAATATGAGCTTGACTATTAAAATTAATTTTATTCATAGGAATTAAATTTTCTTGCTTACCAAACAACAAAGTATAAATGTCATCCAAAACTAGAATCAAGCATTTTTTATATTAAAAATAAGAAAAAAACCTCATAAGGAAAAAGGTTTTTGTAAAATAACATAATATTTTTGTCTTGGGAGACAACGGGGGTTGGGGTTTGGCTCTTCTTTGGGAGGTCCAAGGTTCAAATCATGGAATGCATGTGTGTTGCTATGTGTTAAGCCCCCTATTAATAAGCTCAATTCTCCCCTTTATGAGAGGTCATGGTGGGATAGGGATGCCCAACCATTAGCGTTGGTTGTAGAGGTTTCTCATACTAACCAAAAAATAAAAATAAAAACATTATCTTCTTAACTTTACACTCTATAAATTTTGATCTTATTTCTTTGATGCAAAAATATAATCTTCCCTCAACATAATCATGCATCCTCCATTTGCCTTTGAAAGAACTTTCTCAAGTATATACCAAGCTTTGCTACGAGAAGGTTCTTTGAAAATTTAAAACCACAACTCATTTAGGATTACCTAGCCAATAAGACCACAATTCTTCATCACACTTATTTAACCAAATATTCTTTTTGTTTACATTAATATTTTATGAGTTTTTAATTTACATAAACCCTAGTGTATAGGAGATCCTCAATTTTTATTTTCTTAAAAAAATATTTGAACTTATAAGATTATATCAAGAAACATAATACATGACATGATGTTAAGATTAAAAAAATAGCCAAAAAAAAGTGCTAAAGAAAAATATAAAATGAAGAGCTTAAAAGATAAGGAATTTGATCCAATCAACAATGAAAAATAACTTTGGAAGAGCACAACCCAAGATAAAAAAAAGTGCTAAAGAAAAATATAAAATGAAAAGCTTAAAAGATAAGGAATTTGATCCAATAAAAAATGGAAAATAACTTTGGAAGTGCACAACCCAAGCTAGCAGGTTGTTTTCTCCATGTTGCCCTTGTTGGAAGCTTATCAAAAGCTTACTATCTTGCTTTTTGATGGCACTTGAATCCTTAAGCTTGATGATTACTTTGTGCTTGATAGGAGGCTTACTTGTACACTTGAAGAATTGATTGGTTATAAAATATAATTGCTTGAATGCTTACAAGGATGAGATCTTAAATACCTAAAGGATAAGACCAAGTGCTTACAAGATTATGGAAATATTTTGGTATAATATTGTCATGTAAAATGCTAAATACCTATGTTATGTAAATCCAACTGTAAGAGGATAGTAAAAATGTCTCTCAACCCAGGTGTTGTAGGTGAGTTGGAGAGGAGAGGGCAATCCTCCAAGGAAGGTCCCAGGTTCAAATCTCCACCCTACCAAAAAGCTGAATTGGGTATCCAAAATCCAATTGATAATGTTGGTACGGGCAGGGTCGGGTGTGACTCTCAGGTGACTTTGACGGTGTAGAACCCTCTTTTCATGGTCTCTCAGACCAAGGTGGCTCCACAAGGGGTTTTTTGCTTAAAAAAAAAAAAAATTGTCTCTCATCACATAAAAACTCCAAGAAAAAGAAAATAAATTGGTAAAACCCCTATTCTCATAAAAATTGTAATACATGGATATAAACCGATAAATGTTTTATTTTCTCATTCTTAGATTCACAAATTTTGCAATATGATACCAAGGGAATATATATCCCAAAATAAACCCTAAAATGAAACCCTAAATCTTAAAACCCTAAAGATAAAAAATTACTATTTTTTGGGCAATTTGTCCTTTTTAGCCAAAAATGACCTTTTTTTAGGAAATCACCAAAAAATCTCGGATAGCCCTCTAAATTAATACACATCATTGTATATTAAGCCTCCTAGAAAATATCAACACCTACCCATGTCTAAGAAGTTATTAAATTCCAAATATCTTTTCTTCCAATTTTCTAAAAAACACTAAATTCCATTTTTGGGGTACTAAATGAAGGAATTAGGGCTCGATAATATCCTAAAAAATATTCTAGACCATAAAGTAAACTTTTCACACCATTTTCCTTCTCTTTATCTAGATCCACATATCAAGCCAATCCAACGGTCGTATCAAAAGTTATGCCCTCCAAAAGATAAGCTCCTGCATAATTATTCTAGAGAGATTTTGACAAAGTTTTGGTGCTTGAAAAACTTTATCAAATGGTCATCTAAGTGCTATTTTACAAGTAGCCATGGATTCTTGTGGGATAAGATGCATTGAACTTGAAATTATGGAGATATGATTAAAGAAGGTGAGAATTTGAAAGGGATCAAAAGGGGATTAATAAAAGATCGTGAGAATTAGGAGTCTTAGTATTGGGGTTCTGCTCTAGGGACTATAGATCACAAGGCATGATTTGGTTCATTAATGATAGGTGATTTGAAATATATAATAAGCCACGCTTCTTGATTTTGACATATTATAGTCAAAAGCATTAGGAGGTAATAGCATCGTTGATGCTCTTGCACTAGATTTTTTACCTCATGATCGTTGAAGGTCAAAAGTGAATGGCAAAGGTTAAAATTGATTTTTTTTGTGAAAACATTACTATTTTATGATAGTATTGGCAGTTCTATCACTCATGCCCCAACAATATCATTTTTAGAGCAATAAATGCTCTAAATTTGGGCACAAGGAAGGTTAATTCAAGTTAATTGATTAAAATGATGATTGATGAAGGGAATGAAAAACTTGAAGGTTAGCCTTGCATGCAAAATTAGGTATCTACATTCACAACAAATTCATATTGCAATTTATGTCTCTATCATGTATTGATATGAAAATTCTATCAAAGCAGTGTTGAAAAAATGTAGTGTCATGATTGAGGTCTTCATTAAAAGTGTATTTTCTTGATGATATTATTTTTATTTATTTTGAACTTGTCATATATTGGTTCTTCTATATGTATAAAACTAACATCCATTATAATCCAAACTTACTCAAAATCAATGTATTGAATTTTTATCTCTTTTGTGGTTCAAATATATAATTTTCGACAAAGACAAGTTGGAAATATCTTCATGAAAAATCAAATTTATTTTCATGTAAAAAAAAACTATGTATATCATTGATGTAAGGATAAATCAATTTATAAAATTTTCTATGAATTCCTTAGCACTTATATTGAAATCTAAAAGCTATACTTTCTTTGATTGACCTCTTTACTACTTATGTATATCATATGTTCAACCCTATAATAAAAATACATATATAAGTATATAAGTCTAATAAAATTATCATTCGATTTATATAAAACATAAAAATATTTTGCACAAACAATTTTACATGAACACAAAATATCATAGTTGAACCATGTCCCATTCCCAGTTAACTTTAAAATTCTCTAAAATGTTAATTCCTTCTAATGGAAAATTTGAAAGATTTCCACATGAGGAGAAATTATCATTAATGCATATTCTTGGTTGTGTAGGGGGAGAGGTGAAGTTTCATAAACTTTTAAATGGAACTAAAAGTGCACATGGTATCTATAATAACATATACCCCTCAATTTATTCACTTTGCTAAACTAACGTTTGAGCTTCTCAAATAATAATTACCCAATTTTTATGTTTGGATGTTCTTTGTGAAAGGTTGCAAATATTTTTGTCATATTAATAAAATTCTTTGGATGTGTCCCCCTTTGTTTCTAAACTAGAATAAATCATGATAATTTGCTTCTTGTTAGGTATAGTGCAAGTTTTTCCTCCTAAAATATAGTGATGATCTTGTGTGTAGCCTGATATCTTCAAAAAATATAAGGATATCTACACCTCAATATTTATTTAGATTTAATATCTTTCCCTACAATATTCCTTCTCTTTAAAACCTTTGGATTGTTCTCTTTGAAAACCATATATAAAACAAGTTCTACTTGTTTGTGGTTGTAAACCATGTAACATCAAAACAAGTACCTTTTTTAATTGGTTGGATGAAGGGATTTGGATAGGGTCGCTAAACCTTATACACAGAGTTTTGAAAGGGTCCTAGAACCTTTTACAGAAGGAGAAGGCCCTTGGGAAGGAACCAACAGATCAAAATCCCAAAAGACCCTGCAACTACCAAGATAGATAAAGAAAATATAGGGGCCCATGCGAGGGGGACCTCAACAGGATCACCCGTACCATATAGATTATATTAGCAAAAGGGGTAGTAGAAGGAACACATTTTCTGCTCGCTCACAAATGAAATGAACTTGAAAATTGAAAGTTCTTGCCTAAGCTAGGAAATAGCCATACAACATCCCAATCAAGCTAAAAATTAAAATAAAATCCACCTAAGACAAGAATGCATTCCCAATCTAGCAAAATCTTGCTCAAAATAGAATTAAAAAAAAATCTTCAGGGCCTCCCATGAATCGTGATTCTATAGAAAAATAGCATGGTCTCCACTAGATCAACAAAGGTAGAGTATATCATCCAGATCTCCATGCACCGTATCCAGTGGATATACTCTCCCAAAATGCTCCTAGGAGACTAGGACTTGATGATGCATGCATTCACAGGATCTGCTTTCCCAGGATGGTAAAGCGGGTGAACAACACTATTGTAAGATAGGGGTCCTCTTGGCCCTTGGTAGAAATCCCAATAAATTAGGACTTGTTGATGTACGAATCCTTAGGTTCAGCTCTCCCAGGATGGGAAGTTATATTTACTCCATTGTTGGAAGTCAAGGGGCCCTCCTAGCCCTTGATGGTACTCTTAGGAAATTGGGACTCAATAGTGTATGCATCCACAGTATCTACTCTTCCAATATTTTAAAATGAACTCACACCACTATCGGAAGACAGGGTGCCTTCCTAGCCCTTAATAGAGCTCCCAAGATACTAGGATTCGATGATGCACGTGCCTATAGGAAGGAGAAACTGACAAACACCACTGATGGAATATAGGGGGTGCTCCTAACCATTAAAAAACTCCCTAGTAAACTAGGATTCGAGGATGCACGCATCCACATCCATAGGGTTCACCCTCAAAAAATGGGAAAGCAAAGATACAACCTCATCGAGAGATAGGACCCCTACTGGTCCTTGAAAAAACTAATAGAATAAAAACCATGAGGATTTTCACCTTCATTAGAAGGCATAAAACCAACATTCTAGGCACCTCTAGGATAATATTTAAAATTTTTCACAAGAAACCCACTTACGATTAAAAAAACAAGAGGTGTTTTCTCATTCAATAAGAACAAGAAAGGACCACCAACAAACCCTCTAAAACCAGAAACTATACAAAAAGAGAGGTCTAGATCCATCCCAATTTTAGTAGACTCCAAACCTATCGAAACACCAAATCCAACTCCAAAGCTCCACATCAGGTCTCTCCTACCAAAGTAGCACACTCATCCTAACCCTCTCGCACACCCTATCCCACTGTCGCACTCTTGTGCTCCCACTCCCATCCTAACCCTCTCCTGCTCTCATGATCTCTTGCTCCCACTTCCAATTACCCAATTTTTTTTTATTGTTTCTCGCTCTCCCACTTCCATTCCCATCCTAACCCTCTCCCCATAGACTATTGTTAAACTCCTACAAGTAGCTTAACTACTAACTAAACTATTAAATATTTTTTATAATATCATTGGTCAAATAATTAATATTTATTTATTTTACTAATATAAGATCAAAAATTATAAATGTCATAATAGATTATATAAATAGTAAATAAAAATATATTTTTAATTCTCATTTGGTCAAGCTTCTTTGATTTTTAATAATAACATTTTGTTGCATAACATGATTGACATTAAAATTGGTAATGGCATCTTTATTTGGAACAACAGGAGATGTGGGTCTAAGGGTGTTGTAAAAATATTGGATAGGTTTTTGGTTTCTTCCTTATGGATAAGTTCTATCTGGAATATTAGTTCTGTTATTTTGTACTAGAAAGGCTCTGATCATTGGCCCATCAAGTTGATGGTCAGTAATTGTGGTGTTTATATAAAATCCTCCTTTAAATTCCAGTTAATGTTGTTACGGGAGCCTTCTTTACAGAATATTATGCGGGTTTGGTGGACTCAGGGTAAGCCTCATCATGGTACTGCTATTTATTATCTTGTTAAGAAACTTTAGCATGTCAAATATTAGATAAAGAAGTGGAATAGACAGAATTTTGGTAATATTTTTCAGGCTAAATTGGATGCTCAAGAGAATTTGGATGTTATTACAAGATATATTAGGGATTATGGTCTTACAAAGAGAAATCTCCTAGAGGAATATGTTCCCCTTAAGGAGTTAGCTGAGTGGGAACTTAGAGAAGAAATTTATTGGAAATAGAAGGCCTGAATTGATTGGTTGCAAAAAGGGGATAGAAATACGGTGTTCTTCTTCAATTCAGTGAAGGCTAGAAGACACAGTACTATCATTTCCTATCTTACTTCATCTCATAGGGTTCAGTTAACTGCAAATCAGGATATTTCAGGTGAGGCTGTTAGGTTTTTCTCTTCTTTGTATTCTAAGGATTCTTTGTCTGCGGATGTTGAAGAAAATAGTGTGTTGAGTTGGATTCCTCCTATGGTTACTTATGAAATGAATGATGCTCTCATGCGTCCTATTTCCATTGATGAGCTTGAGGGTATTGTTTTCCATATGAATAAAGGGAAAGATCCGAGGCCTAATGGTTTTTTTGTGGAATTCTTTCAAGAATTTTGGGCAATTGTTAAATTGGATATCTTTTTTGTTGTGCAAGAGTCTTTCAAATCTCATAAAATGTTGCATGCTCTAAATTCTACTTTCTTGGTGGTTATTCCTAAGAGAGAAGGATACACTTATGTTCATCATTTTAGACCTATTGCTCTCTGTAATGTGGTGTATAAAATTTTAACAAAGCTGATTGGTAAGCGTATTGAGCCTTGGCTTAAAAATGTCATTTCTGATGACTAGGGAGGTTTTATGGTGGGAAAACAAATCCTAGATGGGGTGACTATTTTTGCTGAGACCATTCACTCTATGGGCATTTATAAGGAAAAATCTATGTTTATAAAACTGGATATGGCTAAGGCGTATGATAGGGTTAAATGGTATTTTTTAAGCAAGATATTTCTAGCTTTTGGTTTCCATTCCAACTGGGTAAGTTGGGTAATGAGCTGCATTACTTCGCCTTATTATTCTGTTTTTGTTAATGGTCAACCATATTCTTTGTTTCAAGCCTCAATAGGTCTTCGGTAGGGCGACCCTTTTTCCCCTTATTTATTTATCATTATGGCTAAAGGTTTGGGTAGACTTCTGAAATCACATGTCAATCAGGGTTTGATTCATGGTTGGAGGTCGGGTATAAGTTTACCTCCTTATTCTCAATTCTCATATTTAATTTGTGGATGATACGACTCTGATGGGGCTCACTTATATTAGGGAAGCTACTAAATTTAGAAGGGCTTTGGATATATATTTGGCTTCTTCGGGGTAAAATATTAATGAGGGGAAATCTTCCATTTTCTTCTTTAACACTAATTTGCTTATACAGGCTTGTATTATGGAGATTCTAAGATTTTATATTGGTGCTCTTCCTTTGTAGTATTTGGGTATTCCTCTTTCTATGAGTCCTTTGCCTCATGAGATCTTGAACTCCATTTTGGACAAATTTCATGCTCATGTTTCTCATTGGACTGTTAGATGGCTCTCCTCTGCTGGTAGAGTTTTACTCCTTAATTCTGTGGTTCAGGCCCTTTGCATCTATAGGTGCATGATTCAGATTACTCCTTCTAGATTTATTCATGAGTTGGACTCTTTGTCTAGATGATTTTTATGGGCTAGTAATTTGGAGTCTTCGAAGTGGAGCTTGATTAAGTGGGAAACTATTTGCAGACCGAAGTAAGAAGGGGGTTTGGGTCTTCTTAAGACCAAGCTTGGGCAAATATTATTTCCTATAAATATTTAAATGGGGTTGACAGTTATGATATTCCTCGATATAGTTTTTCTGTTAGGGGCTCTTTCATCTGGAACACTCTTAAGAAGGTGAATCTTGTTAAGTAAGGTTTATATGTCATAAAGGTTCCAAGGCTCTATTTTGGTAGGATGCTTGGGATGGGTTCCCTGCTATTTTATCCATGTATCCTCATATTCAGAATCTATGTAAGGTTTTTTTGGATGCAAGTTGGCATCGGGTTATGGACTATAAATTTTTTGACAGATTTGGCTAGCTTGAGATTGTTCGTTGGAAGGATCCTATAGATTGGCTTGCAGGGGGTACTTGTCAGGAAAGAGAGTAGTTGGCTCATATTTTGGCTTCTAGGAACTGCTATTATTTATAGGATAATGATATTTTGGCTTGGGGATTGGATCCTAGAGGGGTTTATTCGATGGCTTTGGGATACAGGGATTTGGATTGGCAATATTTTAGGGATGCTGAGGTGCCCTAGTGGAAGCAGGTGTGGTCAAAGATCTCTTGGACTAAATTTAATTTTTATTTGTGGTTAGCTACTCACAATAGATGCATTACCTAGGATAATTTACAAAAGAGAGGTTTTTAGGGACCTTCTTTCTATTTTTTATGTGCGAACATTGAAGCGTCTTCAAGTCATATTATTTTTCAATGTTATTTTGCACGGGATATTTGGCATCTTTGGTGGGGGTGTGAAAGCAACCTTGTGCCCATGCTTATTATCTTTTAGAGTTCTAGAGGAGTTTATGGAGACATCCTGATAAGGCTTTCTTTCTCCAGGTTGCTTGGACTATTGGGCCTTCTTGCATTCTGTGGCAAATTTGGTTGGAAAGAAAAAAAAAAAATCATGATAAGAATCTTACCATTCCTCGGCTTTGGTAGCAAATCATTGGTATGATCTAGGAAACAGTATCTTCTAAATTCCAAATTAGTATTCCTTTGGAGCAGTCAGAGATTTTGATGATGCAAATTTTAGGATTTTTGGATAATGGTCATCTTCCTTCTATTTCGTCTGGAAGAAGATATGGTAGAAAAAAGGTGCAGAGAGATGGTAGATGACATCCTCCTCCTCTAGGGGTGTTCAATATCAATATGAATGGGTCTCCTTGGTTGTAATCATGGGAATGCTGGTATTGGAGGAGTAGGGAAAAATAGTGTTGGGAATGCTTGTTTCATTTTTGTATGCTATAAGGGGATACACTCTAATAATTATATGGAGGCTCTTGCTATCTATTGTGCTTTGGGACATGGGTTGGCTATGGGTTGGCGAAGGATAATATATGAGTCTAATTCACTGATTATTACAAATTTGTTAAAGAATCACCATCTTGATAATGTTCACTAGAGGTTGACCTTGGTTGTTCGACAGATTCTTCAAATGTGTTGTAATTTGGAGTTTATCTCTTTTGTTCACATTCCTAGGGAATGGAATAGGGTTGTGGATTGTTTGGCCAAATGGGCTTCTCATTTTTAGGGGAATTGGTCTGTTAAGGATTGGGATCACCTCCCTTTTGACTGTTCTCAGCATCTTCATAATTTACTTGCTGAGGATATTTCTAGTTGAGGTTTTTGTTGGCTATTTTTTGGTGGTTGTTTGTTCTTAGTTGTAAGGTTTATTTGATACAATAAATATTTACCCCTCTTTTATTAAAAAAAAATGATAATAATATTTTTAATATACAAGTTTCTAATAATATATTTTACATAAAATTTTATGTTTTGGGGGCTAAGGATGGTGAGTGAGAAGTTTCAAACTATAAGCGTAGGTTTCAACCCATGGACAAGATCTTGTAGAACCATGAGGACACCTACAAGTAAGGGTTGAAATTATGACTATGCATTGACTTAGGTTGAATGTACCCATATTATGGATCCAAGGCCACCCTCATGTTCTCTATGATCTCTACCCAAAAATTTACCTTTGACATTTCCCTTAAGGAATGTGGAAAATGAGGTGTTTCACACCATAAGCTCAAGTTCCAATCCACAAGCAAGAAACTTGTAGAGCCATGGGGGCATTGAAATGTAAAGGTCAAACTTATGACTCTATGTGAACCTAGATCCATTGTACTCGTATTATAGATACAATTTCACAATCATATTTTTTATGAGCTCCACTAAAATATTTAACCTTAACATTCGAGGCCAACGTTGGGGTCCAATAGACAAGCTATAGGACTATATATATATCTTGGTCCATGTTAAAGTCTTATTTTTATCTTTTAGTTAACTCTTGTGTAACCTCCACTTAAAATATTCTATACACTTTCCTACACTCGAGCATACAAAAAAGGAAAACTTTATCTACCAATTTATGATTATTATATTATAAATATCTGTTATATTTTATTTATTACTATTTTAAAATTAAAAAAAATAAAATTTTAACTTAAAATATTGAATAAATTTAATTATCAAATCACACGATATCAACTAGTTGAATTCCTTAGCTTTCAAAGAGGAAACCCAACTTTAAATATTGCCAAGCAATACATGCATAATTGCTAAGTTGTTGTGATACAATTATGTGGTAATAATATAACACAAGTTTCCTTTCAATCCCATAAAACCAATTGAAAAAATATTTTTATATTATGAATTTTCAAATTACATATAAAAGACAAGGAACATTACCCACAAAGACATAATTACAATCACCATAAAAGTAAGTCATAGTTAATTTGGTATTTTTCGGTCACTATGCCAATTGGCATCATGCCATTTTTTAAGATATCTTTATTACATTGAAGTACTTGGTTTACATTATTTTCTAATAGGTTGTGTGATATATATATATATGCATGTGTGTATATATATTAATTAATTTAAATTAATACTAGTATTGTCTTTATTTATAATGTGGTAATGTCTAACCAAATCAAAGGAATAATAAGTGGAAACCCATACCCAAGAATATGTATCCATAACAAATTATAAGATGACATGTTTTCTGGTGAGAATATGTGAAAAATATTGCAAGTATCCCTTATGATTATCAATATTATTTTGCGTACCTTGAGAAGGAATTTCTCAAATATCTTCATCTACTTACTACAAATGTGAATAATCATGCAATAATTTGCATGTAGACCATGGCATAAATAGTAATATTTTTTGCCCGCATTATGATGTTTTCCTTCCACAAACCCATTGCACTTTGTTTAGTTTTTCATAATTGATGCATAGTTGTCATGGTTGTATTGATTCTTAAACACCTTCATGAAAATTCCCACTTTATAAGTTTCACAATTACCACCATATGTTACTTTTGGAAGAATTATGACCTTAGTTTTAGCTATTCCTTATCATTTTTTAGGTTTGACAACTATTGGCATAACTTTCCCATTTTATTCATATATAATTGCAAATTTTTATGCACAAGAATATGAAGGTGAGAGAAACTTAACAATTATATAACTTTTTCATTGATTCATTCTATGAAATATTTTTTAACATTTCGTGAATGTCTTAAATATAAATTTATCTAGACAAAGTTGTAATTTCCTCTTTGTTGGACATTTTGAGTAAATGAATTGTCATTGATGTCACGAGTGAATGGTCATTGATGTCGAAAGTCAGTTTTAGTGAGCAGTGCAAGGAGAAGCAACTCCGCAATCAGTGCAGAAAGAAAAGTCCACTTCCAGTTGGTCAAGAACCAACTCCAGGTAGTCATATGTGGTCCAAAGTGCAAAAATATTTGAGATAGAGCTAAGATCAAGCTTTAGAGGTGACAGAGTATAGAGGATGATAGTCTCCAATGGATAGAGATCCATTAGCCAAGGCAGTGAGGATAGGTTTGTTGAGTGGGGATAGAAGTCTTCAGTGGATAGAGATCCATTAGCCAGTGCAGTGGAGGTAGTAGTTCTTCTAGAATATCACTAATCAGAGCTAAGGAGAAAGGAGTTCTCCCTTGGATAGGCATACATGAACTTGATTAGGGGATTGGTGTATCCTTTGGACAGAGGTCCATAAATATTGTAATAGAGAAAGTATTCCCAAGAGATTGATTGAAAAAAATTTAGTGAAATATTTTCTCCATGGAGTAGCCCACATTGGGTGAACCATGTTAAATTGGTGTTTCTATTGTGTGTGGTGATTTTTGCATTGCTTTTATTACTATTGTTGATATTGCTATATATACATTACATAATACTAATTGGGAAAGAAAATTAAAAAGTGGTTTTATAATGTTCACCCCCCTCTCAGTATAAGCTTGTGTTCTTCTCTACTTGTGCTATCTAGAATATAGAGAGTAAGTTTGTTCTTAAATTTGGAAATAATAAATGTTAATAATTTTATTTTTAATAGGAATGTTTGTAGTTCCAAAAAAAGAAATAGTAGTATTATCACTGATATAAAGATTTTTAATCTCTTTTTTAGTCACTATAGAAGAAGAGCATGAAAAATCTCCAATCACATGATGAGAAGTGCCCCAATGTAAAATCTCCTCAAGAAAATATGTCATACAAAATAAGTAGCAAAAAGAGATTATTCATTACTAGAATGTGTGGTTTATCTAATATTTATTTCTTATTCAATTACTTAGAAATGTCAACTAACTTCTTAAGACATGTATATTCTATATGTTCCATATTTCCATAATAAAAATAAGGTCCTTTAACTAATTCCTTATGCTTTATTTATTTAGAAAACTTAGATTATTTATTTTGATTATGTTTACTATTTAAAAAATTATTTCCTTTAGGAATATGAACTTGACTGTTACAATTAATTTTATTATTAGAGTTAATTTTCCTTTCTTACCAAACAAAAAAGTATATAAGTCATCCAAAACTAGAACAAAACTTATTTTTGTACAAAAAAAGAGAAATGCCTTATAAGGAAAAAGGTTTTGTAAAATAGAATAACCTTCTTGATGTACACTCCCCAAACTATGATATTATTTCTTTAAAGTAGAAAGATAATGTTCAATCTAATCAAAATATTCAAGTTGCTTTTGAAGCTTCAACTTAATCATGAATCCATAATTTTCCTTTGAAAGAGCTTTTCACAATATATACCAAGCTTTGCTAGTAGAAGGTTCTTTGCTAATTTAAAACCACAACTTGTTTAAAATTACATATCCAATAAGACCACATGCTTTATAATACTTGTTTAACTTAATATTCATTTATTTTTGTCTACATTAATAGCTTGTCATTTTTTCATTTACATACACCCCTTGTGTATAAGAGATCAGATTTTTTTTTTCCATACAAATTAAGACACAATATAGATAACATGATTTTAATATTAAAAATAGGAAAAAAAAATAAAAATGCAAAATAAATATAAAATGAAGAGCTTAAAATACAAGAAACTTGATAAAATCAACAATGGAAAATAACCTTGGTGTCAAAAAGGATGACACCAAGGATTTCGTCAATCTGTAATTATCTACAGTTTGTCTTCTATTTCTGGACTCTGTCTTGTTAGGACGTTTTATTTCCTATTTCGTTCTTGTTATTTTGGTTTGTTTCTATTTTAGCCAAATGTCTTAGGCTTTAAATGGGTGCCATGACATTTTTGTGGATGATGCATCACTTAATCTTGCTACTGTATTAAGGCGTTAGGGTGCCTTTCAAATGCCCTCTTTAATATAATTTTGTTAATTTACAAAAAAAAGAACAATGGAAAATAACCTTAAAAGCCCTTGTTGAGAAATTAAATAAATCCTATAAATTAAAAATAAAATGTATTCCCATACTTTAAACATATAATTGAAAAGTAACTATGATAACACTCAAAAACTAATCGTATCGATGAATTATTTATTCCATGGATTATTATTTTTTCCTTCAAATATATGGGATAATTTGTGCCTTCTCCATATTTTGCTTCCTTATAATTGAGGTATAACTACAAAATTTAAATCAATAGTTTCCAATCTATGTTTCAAAGGTTGCTATAGAATTATTATAGAAAGGAAGCAGGGTGGGAGATGTTTGAATTCAAATTTTACCCTCTTCTTGTGCATACTCTCTATAGAATTGCGCTACTAGGGTAGGGCCTCCTTATTCAAGGAGAATATACCCTCAGGTGAATTCATTGAAGGTAGTAAGATGGTTTAAATGGGTTAGTTTTGGGTGCCTTCTCTTCTATTTGAAATGGGTTTGAATTTGTGCATTCCTTTGGCTACTTGAATCAGGATTAGAGATGTTAAAAGAAAATCCTATTATAACTTTTACTATAGACTATACAGACTTGGATGATGGTGAATTAGCTAGAGAGGTTGGTGATAGATAATTTAATGTACATAGGATAGTGATTGAATCTTCTCATTGCTATTTTCTCATCTCTTATAAGGATTTGAAGACTTATGATCCAAAGACTTAGCTTCAAAATCATGAGTAGGGGATCTAGCTGATTTGTTATACAAAAGCAGTGAAGGATGTTGTAGAAATAAGTATTTGTTTTTGAATCCCTTCACTGGTCTTTTTTGTGCTTTCTTTTTGTCTTAGAAGTGATGACTTTAAAATTTTTGGAAAGGAAGCCACTTATGAGACTTAAGTGACACTTTGTTGTCTTGGATAGCACATTGTTTTTTGGTCAACAAAGACTAAGGATCAAATCTCACCAACATAATGAAATAAAATAAAATGAAATTTTGCTAACATGGTGCCTCTATGCGCCACCTAATCCATTTTTTTATTATTTAAATCTAGTGAACCAATCAAAGTACTACAAGTGTCAAAAATCTAGGGAAGTCAAGGACCTAAAGTGGAAGATCAAGATTAACTCTTGCAACTCTAAGGTTTGGGTATTTAATTTTTTATTTTTTGATGATTATTTGAGAAAAACTTGCTAAGGCCATAACTTCTCCATACAAAAGCATTTTGAGCACTTTTTTTCAAATCACATGATTTTTTGAGCTCTACACATTGGTGACATGATTTTATGGATATGTTCTAATGGTAGGGGTCAAAATATATCAAATAGTTCTCAAGCCCTATTGCCCTATTTTGAAAGGATAATTTTTCAATTTTCTATGCAATCAAAATATTTCACTTAATTGATTTAACTCATTCATGAATATCAAATATTTCATGATATATTTCTTCTTATATTTCTTATCTAGGTACTCTTACAAGTTTGTTACAACTCTTATTTTAAGTGGGATCATGTAAATCCTCTTTTGATGACTAAAATCGGGTAGCTTAAGGGTAAGGGAAATCTCCAAATAGGATGATGTATATCTTAAGAGGAAAAATATTAGACCCTCTTGTTATATTGGCTTAGGCTAAACTCTTTTATATAATTGGGGTTTTGGTATTGTTATAAATTCCCCCCACTATTCCTCATTTCAACATTGGAGTATTGTGAATCTTATTTATGGATAATACATGATTATTTATGGTGCCTACAGGTGCCCCCAATCTATGTATCTTTTTATTTCTTTCATCCTTTTACACTTTCTATATAATATTTTAGTGGACAAATTGCATTTGTTCCTTTCTAAAAAATATTATGAATTCCAATAGAAAGATATTAAAATTCAAGAAGACAAATTTAAATGAGATGCTCACATTATTCAAGTAGTAAGATGAAATACAATCCCTCTTTAGGGTCATATTTAATATTCATAGAAATGCATGAAAATTTGTAGAAATGTAATATTTTTTAAAACCAACCTATTTGAAGCTTGGTCAATTGTTGATATTTTTGGATGTTGTTGGATACATGGATGGTCTAAAGCAGGAATGGTGAAACTACTCTAATATAATTTGTGATCTTGGAGTTCTCATCGGTGAATAGATATTGAATTGGTAAGGGAAGAGTAGTAGTGCAAATCCACTCAAGCTCTTCCACATTGTATCACAGGTGGAGGAGACCAAATTAGGGTTTGAGTGACCTCCATTATTTTGGGCCACATGAATATTTGACAATAACCGATGGCCAATTTTAGAGTAATATCATTGTGGTTTGAAATCCTTCACTTGATTATTTCGATAATGAGTATAGGGTTTACGAATCACATCCCCTACCAAATCACAGTAAGGACTAGAGCATAAACCATGAAGGCAAAATATGAAGACTTGACATTATCATTGAAAAATATATGGGTGGGCAATATATCCATGGACATGATGGATGCCATGTTGATGAAAGCCTCACAAAATTTGGATAAATTGATAGCATAACAATGTATCCCCAATGAAACTACGTGTTTGTGTAATTTAAGCACATCAAACATGCCAAGGCTATAAAGGAGAGCTTGTCAGACATCACTTTTAGAGGCAAAAATATCAAGATTTATTTTGTGACGCTAAATAAGACAATGATTTTTAAATATAATTTACAAGAAGGGAAAATGGAATTCAATGTGAACAATAATGCCAAAAATTCTAATAAATCCTTAAGAATACTAAGATCAAATGCTAGGAACATAAAAATAGGGTGCATCAAAGAAGTCAATAGTTTCTTGATAGTGAAACTCCAAATGAAATATATTGAGAATGATATTGATACCATGGAGTGAAGGCGATTGATCTCATATATTTATGGAAGTTTACCCCAAACTATCTACACTCAAAGCCTGGGCATCACATATCTAAAAACCTAGAGGTGAGTTCACTATTTCAACTTATCCTAATGGTTATTTTCTAGTTCTATTTGTAAATGAAGAGGACCGTGAATATATTTTCCAAGGTGGCCCTTGGTTCTATGGAAGGGTGAGACTTTTCATGAAACCATGGCATACCAATTTCTAGGCAGAGGATAAGATGTTGTATTTTAGACCAATATGGGTTAGGTTGTTTATACTCTGAAGAACATAAACTTATATTGAGAGGGGGGTGAACAGTATAAGATAAAACTTTTTACTTTTCAATCCAAATAATAACAACAATAATATCAAAGTAGTAAACATTGCACACATGATCACACACATGAGAGACATGATTTAATGTGGTTCATCCAATGTGGGCTACTCCACGAAGAAAATATTCCTTATAAATTTTCTCAATAAATATTTTGGGAATCAAATCCCTATTACAATGTTTATGGACCTCTGTCCAAAGGAGACACCAATATATTTATGCTCTGGTTTGTGGATCTCTCTCCATAGGAGATCTTTATTCCCACTGCTTTGGTTTGTGGTTCATTATTCATAGGATAACTCTATCCCCTTTGCTCTAGTTCATGGATCTCTCTCCATAGGAGAACTCTATCCCCTCTACTCTGTTCAAATTTGATCAAATCTACTCACAAATCTGCTCACAACACTATTTTAAACTTACTCAAAAGTCGACCTCTAACCTGCTCACAAGTTTATCTCAAAAATTACTCAAAATCTACCTCTAACCTACTCACAAGTCTGCCTCTAACTTGCTCACAATTTGCCTCAACCCTACTCAAAATCTATCTCTAACCTGCTCACAATATGTCTCTAGCCTACTCACAATATCTACTCAATTTTACTCTAATACATGCTCATAATTGTTTATAACACATGCTCAAAATATTTCTCAAAGATGCAAAAACTTATCTTCAAACCTAGCACAAGTAGTTCACAATCTCTAGCACAAATATCTCAACCTCTTTCAAATATAGAAGCATAAAATCCTAACCCAAATATTTTCAACAATGCTTATCAAACAATCCTTTTATCTCCACCTTATGTTCCAGAAAACCTTGCTCAATAACACACCTCAAGAAAGAAAAATATGTCCATACCTCTTATTTGTTCTTATGGAGATATATCTTCAAAATATATCTCATAAATAACTACTTTTTCTAATGCCACTTCAAGGGTTATATTGTGAGATACTTTCTCAAAACATCCACATGAATTTTCACCTCAAAAGATATTTCACCATATAAAATTAACAATAAACTATCAAACCACTAAACACCTTATTACTCCTATTCTTTCATGCAAAATAATGCTCAACAAAACAAATCAAAAATTACACACATGAATTTCACATATACACCTTATACCTCCTTATGAAAACAAAAATAATGCACTTAAAATTTCAATAAGACCAAAGAAATTATAACTTCATCTCATGCATCAACCAAGCACTAGCAATCTGAAATTTCACCTTTCATCCCTTTCTAAAACAAAAATCAAATCACTTTACTATCCTTATAGATCCTTAACCATTTCACATCACAATGATAAAAATTGACTAATCCTTATAACTCCCTAACCAATCAATATGATAAAAATTAACTAACCCTTATAACTCCCTAACCAAGTACAAAACGTGAGAATAACTCGCTCCAAAATAAAATAAATTATTAATTCAACATTATATTAGACTTGGAATGTCGTAGCCTTATATAAGTTACAAAATAGGAATATTAACCAAATAGCACAAATAACGCTAACAGAGCGTGTTAGGAGAGTAATATGATAACAACTAACTACGTAGTGAAATTGACTATGACTAACCTAGGATATTTAGATAAATATCCAAAAGGTAAACAGTAAATAGTAAAAGGTAACTAACCTAGTAGTAAAAGTAAATACTAGTGGTAAAAAGTAACAAGCTACTTTTTACCATGCGGTAAATAAAATCTACCTAATGTAGGGAAAGGGTAAAATATCCAAATGATGGAATATTTACTCTAACACAAAATGCATACCTTTTTTAAAATTTTAATTCTGCCGTCAAGCGTTTTTGCCTTTGATTGAACCTGTGACCTCACTGGCCCCCACGCCCTAGCACAAGGGAAAAAACCATGTGGGCTAACTACCCACACAAGCCCAAGGAGCACGTGCTCCTTTTTATCCTCTACCAACGATGCAAAATATTTTGATCATGCAAAAATCCTATGTGCGAATAGAGCCCCAAACCTACCACCTACAACGTGCTCTGCAAGTCGAGCTTGCCAGCTAGGCTACCATCCCACATCATATAGTGTTTGGGCACCCTTTATCTTAATCTTTGCACTGCCTCAAAATTCGCATAAGCCTCTCTCTCTTCCTCCACCACTTTTATGAATGAAAAATGCAAGTATTAATTCTCGATATGATTAAAAAACTTTGGCTTGCAAAAACATTAATCTTTTTATACACTTTTCCCTTTGAATTTGGACGTCGGCTCAACTTGGAAAAATTGCCTCCATGCAAGTTTGAATTTTGGCACCATCTAAACCTTTTTAAAATATTATAATAATTTAAATCTAAGGTAGATTTAAATATTATAATTTTATTTTAACCTTTGGGTCCATTAATTTTTAATTATTATAATTATTTAAATATTCATAGATTTAAATATTATAATAATTTTTTTTCTTCTTCTTGGACTTTTTCTTTGGAAAACCCCTTTTTCTTTTGCAAATGCCACCATGGTAAAACCATTAAACCTTTATTTTTTTGGACATAAATGACAACCAATGTCATTAACCTATGCCATTAATTCTTTGACATCAATGACAACAATATACTCAAAATTTCCAACAAAATCTCAACATAATTCTAGAATCAAATAGTCTTTATGGAAATATGGAACACCTTGGGGACATACATGATGATGACAACTAGTTCTCTTAAAAAAAAAAAAATAGTCAATACCCAAATCTATGTCTTGATAGACTTCGATAAGCCCTTGCTCAAAAAAGTTATATTGTAGTTTAGAGAGAACCAATGGGATCAAGAAGTTGATTGTGAGAATGCCCCATTTAGATGTCATATTTCGATGAGTATGAACATCTAGTGAGATATTGTACTCATAGGATCCCAAAATAAAATAATGGAAACACAGTCCTAGAGGGTTTTGAAGTACAAAAAAAAAGAATACATAGAGGAAACCTGAGTAAAAAATATGATCTTGTCTCAACTAACAGGTATACACTTCTACAAATAGATAATTTAATATATGAATAAATAGATACAATGAATATAGATATGGTACAAACCCAATTCCCAGATCAAGACAAAGAAATAAATATAGTAGATCAATAGGACCTAGCTTTAACTATATCCAATCCAAAAGATCATATTCAACCCAAAAGTTCTAAAAGGAGAGGTACAACCATAGAGATGAATGAAAACATAGAAAAATTCATACTGAAGAGAGAGACATCTTAAGAATTAGTATAAAGGGCGATGATTCCCTATTCTCAAGTCTTGGATCTAAAAGGAATCCCTGAGCCAACCGAGATGCACCAAGAAACTACCAAGAAACTAAAAATGGATACGAACCAAAGAATAGGTAGAAAAATTAATCAATACAAATTAGCCAAAGATGAAGAAACATTATTAGTAGAGGGGAAGGTTAAAGGCCTATTTATGTTTCTACCATGTTAAATATCCTAAAGGTTGTTATTTGAGAATTGGATTAAATTAATCAGTAGTTCCTCTGGAGTGGTACTAAGGAGAAAATAAAATAGGGCTTGGTGAAATGGGACACTTTATGTCTTGCTAAGAATGGAGGGGAATTAATTGGATAAAGGTGGCTAATAACTGTCAATACCATACTGGTAATTCAAAGGTTGGTAGATATTGGATCCCTATTGAGGACTGGCCTATTCAAATCCCATAAAGGCAAAGACAAGATATCCAAGGCATCCTTCATATGGGATCCCTCTCTTGGCCCCATGAAAAATATTATTTTGGATGGAACAACACTACTAAGGGTGAGTATTCAGTTGCTCAAGGTTATTTGACCTTATGCCATCATAATACCAACCATTCTTCTGACATATTTTCTCAATTGTGGGCTCAAAAGCTCTGGCCTAAGGTGAGGTTCTTTAATTGGCTTTTATTGCATCGTAGGGTGCTTCTTGGTGAGCAACTTATGAAGCGTGGTTTTCATGGCCCTTTTAGATGTGAAATGTGTGAAGAGAATGTAGAAAATATCAACCATATTTTTATTGTGTACTTTAGCCTCTGAGCTATGGAGGAGAATGGCAACTTTACTTGGCTTACAATGGTCCAATTTTTTCACTTTTGAATAGCTTTGGAAGGATTGGCCTAATCAAGAGGGTGTTGATCATTTTATTAGGCAGTTAGTTTGGATGGGTTCTACCATTCTTCTTTGGAATATTTGGAATGAAATGAACAGTCGAATTTTTAATCAAGATAGGAAGGATATTCACTATATTTGGCAAAAGACCATAGCCAACTTAGTTGAATCAGTCCATCAACTCCTTAATCACCCCCAAAACTCCCACCAAAGATGGGATCAAGTGATGCAAATATTGAATATTAAACCTTCTAAGGGCAACCAACTTAAAGGGAATGTGAGTATTAGTAAGATGGATAGGACTAGAAATTGGCAACCTCCTCCTAAGGATTTTGGAAAAGTAAATACTGATGGAGCCTCTAGAGGGAACCTTGGAAAATCCAGTGTGGGAGGAATTGGTAGACTTTCATATGGCTCCCTGGTTTTTAATTTTGCTGAGAATTTGGGTATTCTTTCCAATAACCTTGCTAAGGGGTATGGTATCCTTAGAGGCCTTCAGGAGGCTACTAAGGTTGGATGGGAAAAGGTGTTAGTTGAGTCTGACTCTCAACTTATGATTAATCTCTTGAAGACTCCTTCTAAGAATCATAAGGTGGATTGGAGAATAAAAAGAATTATTGAGAATATTCATTTAATCTAGATGGGATTTTTGAAATTTTATTACAATCATGTGGTCAGAGATCAAAACAAGAGTGCTGATGCTTTAGCTAATTGGGCTTTTGACAAAGGTGATCTTACTTGTTATGGCCACCCTCCTATATGGTGGGCTTCTCAAATTAGGGAAGCTCTTCTTTCTATCATTTCTTTGGATGGCTCTAGTTCTGAAGGTACCTAGTTTCTTCTTGTTTTTTTTTTGTTTCTCTTTGGTTCATTCAGTTTTTTTAGTTCCCTAGCTCATTCTATTCTTTATTTTGTTTCCTCTGTTGATTCTTGCATTAATAGTCTTCTGGTCTAGATAGGTCATTGTTTTGTTCTTTTTTTTTTTTCTTGTCTTCTTTGTTTTTTTTTTTTAGTTTTTTAAGGTGGGTGGGTTCTTTTGTTTTGTTTTGTTTTTGTGTTCTTTGTGTTGTTTTTTGTTGTTCTTGTGTTTTTGTTGTTTTTTTTTTTTTAATGTTTTTTGTTATTGTTCTTGTGTTTTTTTCGTTCTTGTTCTTGGGTTTCTCTTTGTTTGTGTTATTTCATTTTTTTTATGTGTGAGTGTTTTCTATGTTTTTTTTTTTCTTTATTGTCTGTTGTTGGTTTTTTTATTTTTATTTTATTTATTTATTTTTTAGGTTTTTGTTGTGTTTATTTTTCATGTTTTTTTAGGTAATGTTTTTGTAGTGTTTTGTTGTTTTTGTCTTGTTTGTTTTTTGTCATGTGGTTCTTGTGTTTTTCTATGTGGGTTGTGTTGTGGTTTCTTTTATCTTATTGTACATGTTTGGTTGTGCTTTTGGTTTTGACACACTCAAGGAGCATGTTTTTTATTTTATTTTATTATTTTTGTTGTTATTTACTTTTTTTAATTTTGTTTTGTGTGTTGGTTTGCTCCTTGAGTATGTAAAATGTGGTAGGCCAGGTCCGAGTCCTGGGCGTTTTTGGCGGAATGGATACCCCTGCCTCCTTGGGTCTTACCCGAAAGTGGCATCCCTTTTGGGATGTTTTCCACAAATAAATAAATAAAAAAATAATGAAGGGGAATTAGGATTCTAGTATTCTATTAATAACAACAAAGCTTTAGCTGCTCAATTTTATTGGAGAATTTTATATAACCCCAATGCTCTTTGGGCCAATAATCTTCATCCTAAATATGCTAAGAACAAAAGTCCTTAAGACCTTGTTCGCTATCAGTTGCCTACCAAAGGTTCTCCCATTTTAGTGGTTCTTAAGATTGGTGAGTATTTGATAAAGTAAAAGTTATTTTGGATCATTCATAATGGTCAACAAATGAATTTTTGGATAGATTCTTGGAATGGTCACCAGCATTTGATAACTCAGTTTCCTGATTGGAGGCCTTGGATGGAGGACCTTCACTAACCTAATTGGATAAAGGTGGTTAATTATTACCGATACCATACTGGTAATTCAAAGGTTGGTAGATATTGGATCCCTATTTATGACTGGCCTATTCAAATTCCAGAAATCCAAATACAAGACATCTAATGCATCTTGCATATGATATCTCTCTTGGTCCCATGATAAAGATTGTTTTGGATGTAACAACACTACTAATTGTAAAATTCAGTTGTCAAAGGTCATTTGACCTTATGCTATAATAATCCCAACCAATATTTTGACATATTTTCTCAATTGTGGTATCAAAATCTTTGGCCTAATCTGAGGTTCTTTACTTGGCTTTTATTGCATTGTAGGGTGCTAACTGGTGAGCAACTTATGAAATATTGTTTTCATGGCCCTTTTAGATGTGAAATGTGTGGAGAGAATGTGGAAATTCTTAGTCATCTATTTATTGATTGTACCTTAGCCTCTGAGATATGGAGGAGAATGGCCATCTTACTTGGCTTACGATGGTCCAATTTTTTTACTTTTGAGCAGCTTTGGAGGCATTGGCCTAAATAGGAATGTGTTGATAATTTCATTAGGCAGTTAGTTTGGATGGGTTCTACCATTCTACCTTGGAATATCTGGAATAAAAGGAACAACCAAATTTTCAATTAAGAAAGAAAGGATACTCACTATATCTGGTAAAAGACCAATGCCAACTTAGTTGAATCAGTCCAACAACTACTTAATCACCCCTAAAACTCTTAACAAAGATGGGATCAAGTGATGCAAATATTAAATATTAACTCTTCTAAAGGCAACCGGTTTAAAGGGAATGTGAGTAATCACAATATGGATAGAACAAGGAATTGGAAGCCTCCTCCTAAGGATTATGGAAAATTCAATACCAATGGAGCTTCTAGGGGGAACCTTGGAAAAGCTAGTGTGGGAGGAATTGGTAGAATTTCAGATGGCTCCCTAGTTTTCACATTTTCTAAGAATTTGGGTATCCTTTCTAATAACCTTACTAAGGGGTGTGGTATCCTCAAAGGCCTTAAAGAGACCACTAAGGTTGGATGGGAAAAGGTGTTGGTTGAATCTGAATCTCAACTCATGATTAATATTTTGAAGACTCCTAAGAATCCTAAGGTTGATTGGAGAATAAAAAGAATTGTTGAGAACATTCAATTAATCCATATTGAATTTTTAAAATTTGATTACAATCATGTGGTCAAAGAACAGAATAGGATTTTTGATGTTTTAGCTAATTGGAAATTGGACAAAGGTGATCTTACTTTCTACAGCCACCCTCCCAAAAGGTGGGCTTCACAAATTAGGGAAGCTCTACTTTTTATCCTTTCTTTGGATGGCTCCAGTACTAGAGGTACCTATTTTCTTTTTTACTTTGTTTTTTCTTCTCTTTGATTCGGTCAGGGTATTTTAGTTCCCTAGCTCAGACATATCTTTCTTATGTTTCCTCTATTGAATTTTGCCTTAAAAGTCTTTTTGCCTAGAAAGGTCGTAGTTGTGTTTTGTTTTGTTGTTTTTCCTTTTTTAATTTTTCGAGGGGCATGTGTGTGTTTTTGTATTGTTTTGTTTTTGTGTTGTTTTTTTGTGTTTTTGTCATTTTTGTTGTTTTTGTGTTTTTTTTCTTTTTTATGTGTTTTTGTTGTTTTTCATGTTTTTTGTTTTTCATGTTTTGTGTTTTTGGTTTTTTCAAAGTGTTTGTGTGATGTTTTGTTGTTTTTATGGTTTTATTATGTGTTTCGTATTTTGTGTTTTGTTGTTATTTTTTATTTTTTATTTTATTTTATTTTATTTTTACTTTTATTTATTTTTATTTTTTATTTTGTTTTGTTGTTTTTATGATTTTATGTTGTTTTTTTTTGTTTTGTTTTTTTTATGATTTTATGTTGTTTTTGTTTGTTTTGTGTTTTTTTTTTTGTGTGGTTTTTTTGTGTTGGTTTGTTTTTTTATCTTTGTTTTTTTTATGTTGTTTTTTGTGTGTTTTGTTGTTATTGTTTTTATTGTTTTAGGCATGCTCATTGAGTGTGTCAAAGGGAGTAAGCCAGGTGCGAGCCATTGGTATTTTTGGTTGAATAGATACCCATACCTCCTTGGGACTTACCCAAAAGTGGCATCCCATTTGGGGTGTTTTCCACAAACAAAAAAAAAATATCTAACCCAAATGTTCACCCCCATGTAAATCAATGAAGATCATCACATGGAATGTGAGAGGGCTAAAAGGTAGCCTATCTAAATAGAATGAGGTCAAACATATGATACAAGTGAATCAACCACATTTGGTGTTCCTTCAAGAGATGAAACTTGCAATGGAAGAGATGGAGGATCTAGTACAAAAAATTATCCCAATAGGAGGAAAAAAGCATTAGGATCCATAGGAGCATCAAGAGGTGTGGTATGATTTTGGATGATCTTAGGATTGGTAGTACAGAGAAAACAATTAGATCACATTATGCTATGTATAAATGTCTACTCACCCATGACCCTAGAGGAAAAGAGGTACCAATGGAAAATTATTTCTTGCTTCTTAAAGCATCACCCTAATGCAATGCCCATAGTAGGGGGACTTCAACACTATTACCTCTTTGGCAGAGAAGATAGAAGAAAACTAAATCTTGGATGGTAGTTCAAATGTTATGCTAGAGCACATCTCTCATCTCCACCTAGTGGATATTATTCTAGAGAATGAACTGATGACTTGGTCCAACAGAAGGAGAGGGAAATATTGTATCCTAGAGAGATTGGATAGGTTCTTGTTGTTGGAATAATTTATTATCAAAGGATATATACCAAGAACTATAACTCTATATAATCCAATATCAGGTCATTAGCCAATGCTCTTGGAAATGTGGAGGTCCACAGGATGCCATACACCCTTTAGATTCTAGCTGATGTGGTTAAGAGATAGTAGGCTACAATATAAAATGCTTTAGTGATGGCAAGATGGAAATCCTAAATATGGTACTGACATGTCATATTTTACAAAATATTGCAATACATCAAAACTTGACTCAAGAAGTGGAATTGGGAAAATTTTAGTGATGTCCAATAAAAAAAATAACACCACTATACAGTTGGAGCAACTAAATTATCTCCTTTACAAACAAAAATCAAGAGTCCAATCGTTATAGAAAGGTGATTAAAATATGATATTCTTCCACAAATCCCTTTTATCAAGGTAGCCCCACAACTTCATAACATCATTGAGGGACCAGAATGGAGAACAAGTGTATACAAAATAAGGGATGAAGGAAGTTGCAATGGATTACTTCTCTACACTATTCCAAGCCATAGAGCTAGATTCAAAAGAGTAGGAGGGGATCCTCAAGAATATCCTCAACACTATAACACAATTAGAGAATCAAGTCCTTACTGCATTAGTAACAAGTAAGGAATTGAAGCAAGTGGCATTTAAAATGAAAAAAATAGAAGATCCTAGGACCAAATGGATTCCCAATTGAGTTCTACCATGAATTTTAGGATATCATCCAAGAAGACTTATTGGAGGTAGTGGAAGAAGTTATATTTGCAAATGTGGTGCTTAAAAAAATTAATAAGACTTATATAACATTAATATCAAAATCTCAGAAGGCGAACAAAATATCCAACTTCAGACCAATAGCCTTATGAAATATCCTCTATAAGATCATCATGAAAATAATGGTGCAAATATTTAAGCCCTTATTCCATAAGATAATCTCTCCACAATAGGTGGGCTTTGTAGAAGGTCCACATATAATTGATGAAATTGTATTGGCTTAGGAGGTGCTTCATTCCATGCATATGCAAAATAATCCCTCCATGTTCATTAGATTATATCTATTTAAAGCATATGACAAATTGGACTGACAATTTTTCCAAAAAGTGTTTTTACATTTTGGATTTTCCTATGAGTGGGTTCAATGGACTATAGGGTGCATATCATCAATTTCATATTTAATGATGATAAATGGTTGTCCCTCTCACATTTTTAGGGCTTCAAGAGGAATTAGACAAGGAGATCCTCTATCCCCCTATATGTTCATCATATTAGCAAAAGTTCTAGGGAGAACATTAACCAAAAATAAAAATAGAAGGAACTTGGAAGGAATAACAATGGAAATGGAGGTTGACTCTATTACTCATATATAATTTGTGGATGATTCTACCTTGGTTGATAAGACAACAATAAAATAGGTATCCAAATTTAAAATGATACTCAAAGCCTTCATAGCAACAATAGGTCAACTAATCAACAATGAAGATAACGTTGAGCAAGGTGCAGCAACAATATTGTCATTGTTGTCAACACAGTTAGATAGATCTGTTGATTCAGTGGACAGGGAGTTCAAAAGCTATTCAGATGCGAGAAGACGGGAGTTCAAAGGTTATTCGGAGTATGTACGGTGATTTTCCAAGAAGACCGAAGTGGCCCATATGCAAAAGATCAAAGAAAAAGACAAGTAAGAAAAGTGTCGCGATATCGCGACATATACGACGAGCAAGAAAAAACTATCACGATTTCGTGACATGTTGGAAGAGAGAGAAAAAGCAGGAAAAAATGTCACGATTTCGTGACATGTTGGAAGAGAGAGAAAAAGTAGGAAAAACTATCATGATTTCGTGACATGTTGGAAGAGAAAAAGGCAAGTGGAAAAACTATCACGATTTCGTGACATGTTGGAAGAGAAAGAGAAAGCAGGAAAAAGTGTCACGATTTCGCGACATGTTGGAAGAAAGAGAACAAGTAAGAAAAGTGTCACGATTTTGTGACATGTCGCATTTTGTGACTAAAATAGGAGAGAGAAAGTAAGTTTGAAAAGTGTCACGATATCATGACATGTTGGATTTTCATGACAAAAGAAAGAGAGGAAGTGTAGAAAGCAGAATTGTACGATTTTGTGACAAGTTTGAAGAAAGAGAAAAAGTAAGAAAAGTGTCATGATTTCGTGACATGTCACATTTTTGCGACTAAAATAGGAGAGAGAAAGTAAGTTTGAAAAGTGTCATGATATCGCGACATGTCACATTTTCGTGACAAAAGAAAGAGAGGAAGCGTACGAAAGTAGAACTGTCATGATTTCGTGACAAAAGCAGAAAGCAAGACTTTAGAAGCAGAAGTGTCACGATTTCGTGACAAAAGCAAAGAAGTAAAGTATGGAAGCAGAAGTGTCATGATTTCACGACAAAAGCAAAGAAGAAGACTTCGAAGGCAGAAGTGTCACGATTTCGTGACAAAAGCAAAGAAGCTAAGTACGAAAGCAGAAGTGTCACGATTTCATGACAAAAGCTAAGTTGAAGACTACGGAGGCAAAAGTGTCGCGATATCGCGACAAAAGCAAAGTCGAAGTCTATGGAAGCAGAAGTGTCGCGATATCGTGACAAAAGCAAAGATAAAGTATACGAAGGCGAAAATGTCACGATATCGTGACAAAAGAAAAGATGAAGTCTACGGAGGCAAAAATGTCATGATATCATGACAAAAGAATAGAGAAAGCGTACGGAGGTAAAAGTGTCACGATATCGTGACATGTATTTTCGTGGCAACAACAACAAAAGAAGCTATGAGAGGTAGAAATGTCACGATTTCATGATAGGTCGTAAATGCGCAAGTCAAGAAGGAGAACTCGACTGAAATGAGAAGTATGATAGTGGACCGACATCTTCTTGAGTTGAAGCCGACGAAGATCGATGACAGTCGACTAAAATTAGGGTTTACAGTTGTTATGAAAGCCGACTAAGATTAGGATTTACAACCGACTAAGATTAGGGTTTTCATCATAAAAAATATTGTTATAAAAGGAGGGTTGTTTGGAGAATTGAGATATGGTTGAATGTGTGTGAAATACGGTCATTGTGCGTAGAGAGCAAGTCGTGTCGAATCATGCTAAGTGCAAAATTTGCAAAGAGAGCAGAGTGCACAAAGGGAGAAGATGATCGTGAAGTTTGACTGTAATGAAGCAGAGTGTGCGAAGTGATTGCGCATAGAGAGAAGAGTGCATAGAGAATGCAAAGGTGAAGAAGACCAGTTAGGGTCTTGCAAAAGCAAAGGTATCTTATTGTCAAACTTATAGATTCAAATTGAAGTCCAGGTTGCAGCTTGGCATCAGGGGTTGGTGCTCCTTTCTGTTGGTGCAGATAAATAAGGGGTTGGTGCTGGTAAATCGGGGGTTGGTGCTCCTTTCTGTTGGTGCAGATAAATCAGGGGTTGGTGCTCCTTCCAGTTGGTCTTTGGTAAATTGATTGTAAAGTTGGTGCTTTGCAAAGGCTGGATTTGGATGGTAGTCCAAGCGAGTCATTTTTGAGGAGTAGCCACATTGGTGAACCTCGTTAAATCTTGTGTTGTGTGATGCTCTTTTGTTATACTTGTTGTATCTAGTAATAAGTTTTAATTGTTGCGGTATTAAGAGCTGTAAATTTAAGTTTATAGAGCTACACTGATTCACCCCCCCTCTCAGTGTCATTGTAAGACTAACAATTGGTATCAGAGCTAAGTTCCTGTACAAGCTTAACCGGCTAGGGTGATCTTGGAAGTAACACAATGGCAGGTGGTGAAGGCTTCTCATCAAACAAAGCACCATTGTTTGATGGATCTAATTACGCGTTCTGGAGAATCAGGATGCGAGACATATCTCTGTGCTTTGGGATACGACATCCGGGATTCAGTAGTTAGTGGATACACAATACCCATCACTCCTCCAAAAGAGGCTGATGAAAAGAAACTGTTTGAAAATAACTCAAAAGCAAAGAATGCTATCATGTGCGGATTAGCGAGACGGTGAACTAGTAAAGATCATGAACTGTAAAATGGCAAAAGAAATATGGGACAAGCTAAGGAGTATTCATGAAGGAGACGATAAGATCAAGGAGGCCAAGTTACGGACACATCGAGCTCGGTTCGAAGCATTAAAGATGAATGACGATGAAAACATTGAGGCATATATGTTAAGAGTTAATGGAATCATTAATGCGATCAGAGGACTCGACGAGGATATCGAAGACTCTACCGTCGTGAAAAAGGTATTAAGATCTCTTCCTCAAAGGTTTGATTCTAAAGTCTCAGTGATAGAAGAAGCTAAAAATCTAAATTATTTTAGTATAGATGAGATGTATGGTTCTTTGACTGCATATGAGATGAGGATAGGAAGATCTAAACCCATAGACAGAGAAGCTGCTTTTAAAGCCCATAAAAATATGAAAGCAAAACAAGAATTCGAGGAAGAAGAGACATCAGATGAAATGGAAGCAAACTTTGTTAGAAAACTAAAAGGGGAAAAGGAAAATACAGAGGAAAGTTACCGTTTAAATGTTTCAATTGTGGAGGCGTTGGGCATTTTTCAGCTAAATGTCCACTTAATGAGAAGAACAAAAGTGATGAAGGATCGCACCAAGAAAGAAGTGACTGGAAGAAAAAAACAAATTTCAGAAAAGGCAACTTCAAGAAGAAAAGTTTCATCTCCAGGAATGCTAGTTCATCAGAAGACAGCTTCGGTGAGGATTCCGAAAAGGAAGAAAGTTGAAGCTCTTTTCATGGCACTCGAAGAAGAAAAAATAGAAAAAGAACAGGGAATGTGATGAAGAATAAATTGATGCAAAAGTAAATTTGGAAGAGGAACTAATTGCAGCTCTGGATGAATTGAAGATAGAAAGAAAAAAGAATAAGAAAATTTCAAGAAAGCTTGAGGATGCAAACGAAATCATAACCAGTCTGAAAGTACAGATAGAAGAATACAAGAAAATATCTAAAGATCTCGAAGTACAAATTACCATGAAAATAGATTATTGCTACAAACTAGAAGAAGAGAATGTTGGTTTAAGGATGCAGATAGAAGAGATGAATCACAAAATTAGTTGCTATCACAAACGCGAAGAAAGTTCTATGAAGCTGGATAAGATTATAAATGACCAAAGGCATGCAGGCATCAAATTTGGTGCGGGTTTCGTCGAAGGAGAATCATCAAATGGATCAAAGGCCAGAAATGTAGAATCCATAAAGAATGAAGATAAGAAACAGGTTGATCAAGGAAAAACGTCTCATGCAAAAGAAAGCAATAATGCCAGGCACGAAAGGAGAATTGACAATGATGGATTCACCAATGTCACACATCAAAGAAGAAGAAGACCTATGGCTCCTACGACAACATGGCAAAGACCATCACCCGAGGTTCAATTATCCCTTTTCTGGTTTCTGTTTTAAATGCAATGGCTATGGACATAAAATCTCGGACTACAAATATAATGTAAGACCAAGGAATTTCACCGGTAGAAATGCTTTTTCTCCTCTGATGAATTATACGGTAGAATGTTATAAGCTGTCATAATTTTGGGCACATTGCAAGAAAGCTGTAGAAGTACATTTGCATCAAATCAGTTTCAGGGAAGAAAATTTCAACCAAATAGGATGAGACAAAATAGAAAACTTCTCGAAAAACATGCACAAGCTATTGATAAGGGAAAGGCAAAACAAGAGCCCAAAACTACTATCAAAACGGAGTGGAAAGAAAAAGAGCGACTTAAGGAAGAAAAGGAATCCTTAATCGTACAAACAACATTTAAAGCACAGAATAAATATGTACCATGGATACTTGATAGTGGATGCTCCAGTCATATGACAGGTGACAAACAGAAATTTGAGAAGTTACAAAAATATGAAGGTGGTTCGATAAATTTTGGAAACAATGATGGAGCTAAGATAGTTGGCAAAGGTTCAGTTAAAATTAGTGACAAAAAAATTAAGTGAGAAGAAGTCTTGTTTGTGGATGGTTTGAAACATAACTTGTTGAGCGTAAGTCAGATTTGTGATAAAGGTCATGAAGTAGTTTTTATGAAGCGGGGTTGTGAAGTCGAGAAAAACAAACAGTGGAAAATTGATAGCAAGCTGGATCAAGGACATCTGGCAACTCTGTACACGCTCTCGAGAGACTTGAGAAGGAGCTTGTTTTATTGGACAGGAAGAAGAAAATTGGTTGTGGCACAAGAGACTCGGTCATATCGGTTTTGATAATCTAGTAAAAATCAACTCAAAAGAGGCGGTGAGAGATATTCCCACCATCAGCAAAACTGCAAACAACATTTGTGCTTCATGCCAAAAGGGGAAGCAAACTAGAGTCACATTCAAAACAAAAGAGTACTACACAAGCAAACCTTTGGAACTAATACACACTGATTTATGTGGACCCATGAGAACACAAAGCATAAATGGTGACAAATATTTTATGTTGTGCATTGATGACTATTCCAGAATGACATGGATATTTTTCTTGAAGCATAAATCGGAAGCTTTTGAAATGTTCAAGACTTTCAAAAACCAAGTTGAGAATGAAACGAGGAAAGAGGATCAAATGTTTAAGATCAGATAGAGGAGGAGAATTCATTTCGAGAGGAGTTTACGAGTACTATGAAAAATACGGTATTAGGAGACAGTTTTCAGCGGCCGGGACACCTCGGCGAGAATGGAGTGGTAGAAAGAAAGAACAAGACAGTGCAGGAAATGGCACGGACTATGTTGGTTGAAAGCGAGTAGCAGACATGATTTTGGAAAGAAGCGGTCCATACTGCGGTGTATATCCAAAATAGGTACATGTTGAGAACACATGAAAGCAAAACTCCTTATGAGTTGTGGTTCGGTAAAAGGGCAACAACAAAATACCTCAAAGTTTTTGGCAGCAAGTGCTACATCAAAAGAACTAAAGATAATCTTGGTAAGTTTGAAGATAGAGCGGATGAAGGTATTTTTGTTGGTTATTCATCAAAAAGCAAAGCTTACAAATGCTACAACAAGAGGCTAAAGAAAATTGTGGACAGTGTCGATGTTAAATTTGATGAAGGTAGAGAACGAGTAATTAGCTATGAAAAGAACTACCCAATTTATGAAGAGGTTATTGAAGGAGATGAGGAAAACGAAATGGAAAAGATACAAGAAAATTGACTCGAGATGATTTAAGTTGTGATTCAAAAGTGGAAGAAAATAAGAAATTCAAAATAGGCGAGTTGGAAAAAAAATCATCCTAGAGAGCAAATAATTGGAGACCCCAAAGTTGGTGTTCGGACAAGAAGAAGAGTAGTAAGTAACTACTCTCTATTATCCGACATTGAGCCCAAAAATGTTGCTTGACGCAAGCAAAGATGAAAGTTGGATGAAGGCAATAAATGAAGAATTAGATCAGATCGAGAAAAACGAAACTTGGGAGTTAGTACCTAGACCTGCAAATAAAAATATAATCGGGACTAAATGGATTTTTTGAAACAAATTGAATGAAGACGGACAGGTAGTCAGAAATAAAGCAAGATTGGTATGTAAGGGTTATGCACAAGTTGAAGGCATTGACTTTGAGGAAACTTTTGCACCGGTAGCTAGACTAGAGGCAATTAGAATGTTTACGGCTTTAGCGAGTCTACAAGAATTTCAAAGTTTATCAAATGGATGTGAAATCAGCGTTTTTGAATGGGAAACTTGAAGAAGAGGTTTATATTGAGCAACCGAGATGGTTTCCAACTTGGTGATGATCCCAACTTGGTTTGCAAGTTGAAGAAAGCATTATATGGCTTAAAACAGGCACCCCGAGCATGGTATGCAAGGCTAGACAACTATCTCACTCAACAAAGGTTTAAGAAAGGTATGGTGGATAGTAATTTGTATGTCAAAACAGAAAATGGGCATCTTATTGTTCTTGTTGTATACGTAGATGATATCATATTTGGCGGCGACAAAGATGAGTCGTGTAAAGATTTAGCAAATAAGATGCAGAAAGAATTTGAAATGTCAATGATTGGTGAACTTTCGTATTTCCTCGGGTTGCAAGTTAATCAAAATAAGAAGGGCATATTTATTTCTCAAGTTAAATATGTGAAAGAGATGTTAAAAAATTTCACAATGGAGGATTGTAAGCCAGTTAGCACTCCCATGACGACAGGTTGCAAGTTGAGCAAGGATGACAAATCTCCACCTGTTGATCAAACCATGTACGAGATCTATGATTGGGAGCTTATTGTGCACGATAGCTACCGGACCGGATATTTTGCGAGGCGGTATGCATGGTAGCACGATTTCAGGCTAATCCCAAGGAGACTCATGTGACAGCGGTGAAGAGGATTCTTCGGTACCTCAAGGGTACTATGGAGTATGGGTTATGGTATCCGAAAGGTAAAGACTTCACCCTTATTTCGTATTCAGATGCAGATTGGGCAGGATGTGTAGATGACAGAAAGAGTACCAGTGGAGGTGCATTCTATCTTGGAGACAGATTGGTCGCGTGGCACGGTAAGAAACAAGAGTCGGTTTCTTTATCGACGGTAGAGGCGAGAATATATTGCGGCGACAACATGTTGTACGCAGGTATTGTGGATGAAACAAACCCTGAAAGATCTTGGTATTAGCTTCGGTGAGCCAATATCGGTTAAGTGTGATAACACCGAGTGCCATTAACATCTCCAAGAATCCGGTTATGCATTCACGCACAAAACACATTGCTATCAGGTATCACTTTTTGAAGGAGAAAGTTGCGAAAGGTGAGGTTAAGTTGGATTTTGTTCCAACTACGGAGCAAGTAGCAGATATCTTCACAAAACCATTGCCCAAGGAAGTTTTTGAGTACCTTCGTAATAAATTGGGAGTGGTCACACTTCCCAAGAATTGACTAGCTACGGGGATCACATTCTCGGGGGGAGCATTTAAGTATTTGATTATCTTTTTGCTCATGTTCATGATTTTTGCTAAGTGTAATAAATTTTGCCTGAGAATGTTGTGCATGGACTCGGGGGAGTCTGCGGTAGCCCTTTGGTATTATTGTCAAAGGGGGAGAAGAGTTACGAGGAAAGTGCACATGTGTTGCCAACAATTCCAAAGGGGGAGATTGTTGAGCAAGGTGCAACAACAGTATTGTCATTGTTGTCAACACGGTCAGATAGATTTGTTGATGTAGTGGACAGGAAGTTCAAAAGCTATTCGGATGCGAGAAGACAGGAGTTCAGAAGTTATTCAGAGTATGTACGGTGATTTTCCAAGAAGACCGAAGTGGCCCATATGCAAAAGATCAAAGAAAAAGACAAGTAAGAAAAGTGTCGCGATATCGCGACATATACAGCAGGCAAGAAAAACTATCATGATTTCGTGACATGTTGGAAGAGAGAGAAAAATAAGAAAAACTATCACGATTTTGTGACATGTTGGAAGAGAGAGAAAAAGTAGGAAAAACTATCATGATTTCGTGACATGTTGGAAGAGAGAGAAAAATAGGAAAAACTGTCACGATTTCGTGACATGTTGGAAGAGAAAAAGGCAAGTGGAAAAACTGTCATGATTTCGTGACATGTTGGAAGAGAAAGAGAAAGCAGGAAAAAGTGTCACGATTTCGCGACAAGTTCGAAGAAAGAGAACAAGTAAGAAAAGTGTCACGATTTCGCGACATGTTGCATTTTTGCGACTAAAATAGGAGAGAGAAAGTAAGTTTGAAAAGTGTCACGATATCGCGACATGTTGCATTTTTGCGACAAAAGAAAGAGAGGAAGTGTACGAAAGCAGAATTGTCATGATTTCGTGACAAGTTCGAAGAAAGAGAACAAGTAAGAAAAGTGTCACGATTTCGCGACATGTCACATTTTTGCGACTAAAATAGGAGAGAGAAAGTAAGTTTGAAAAGTGTCACGATATCGCGACATGTCGCATTTTCATGACAAAAGAAAGAGATGAAGCGTACGGAAGCAGAACTATCACGATTTCATGACAAAAGCAGAAAGCAAGACTTCAGAAGCAGAAGTGTCATGATTTCGTGACAAAAGCAAAGAAGTAAAGTATGAAAGCAGAAGTGTCACGATTTCATGACAAAAGCAGAGAAGAAGACTTCGAAGGCAAAAGTGTCATGATTTTGTGACAAAAGCAAAGAAGCTAAGTATGGAAGCAGAAGTGTCATGATTTCATGACAAAAGCTAAGTTGAAGACTATAGAGGCAGAAGTGTCACGATATCGTGACAAAAGCAAAGTCGAAGTCTATGGAAGCAGAAGTGTCGCGATATCATGACAAAAGCAAAGATGAAGTATATGGAGGCGAAAATGTCGCGATATCACGACAAAAGAAAAGATGAAGTCTACGGAGGTAAAAATGTCATGATATCGTGACAAAAGAATAGAGAAAGCGTACGGAGGCGAAAGTGTCACGATATCGTGACATGTATTTTCGTGGCAACAACAACAAAAGAAGCTATAGAGGTAAAAATGTCACGATTTCGTGATAGGTCGTAAATGCGCAAGTCAAGAAGGAGAACTTGACTAAAATGAGAAGTATGATAGTGGACCGACATCTTCTTGAGTTGAAGTCGATGAAGATCGATGACAGTCGACTAAAATTAGGGTTTATAGTTGTTATGAAAGCCGACTAAGATTAGGATTTACAACCGACTAAGATTAGGGTTTTCATCATAAAAAATATTGTTATAAAAGGAGGGTTGTTTGGAGAATTGAGATATGGTTGAATGTGTGTGAAATACGGTCGTTGTGCGTAGAGAGCAAGTCATGTCGAATCATGCTAAGTGCAAAATTTGCAAAGAGAGTAGAGTGTGCAAAAGGGAGAAGACGATCGTGAAGTTTGATTGTAACGAAGCAGAGTGTGTGAAGTGATTGCGTAGAGAGAGTAGAGTGCATAGAGAACGCAAAGGTGAAGAAGACCAGTTAGGGTCTTGCAAAAGCAAAGGTATCTTCTTGTCAAACTTATAGATTCAAATTGAAGTCCAGGTTGCAGCTTGGCATCAGGGGTTGGTGCTCCTTTACGTTGGTGCAGATAAATAAGGGGTTGGTGCTCCTTCCAGTTGGTGTTGGTAAATCAGGGGTTGGTGCTCCTTTCTGTTGGTGCGAGATAAATCAAGGGGTTGGTGCTCCTTCCGGTTGGTGCTTGGTAAATTGATTGTAAAGTTGGTGCTTTGCAAAGGCTGGATTTGGATGGTAGTCCAAGCAGTCAATTTTTGAGGAGTAGCCACATTGGTGAACCTCGTTAAATCTTGTGTTGTGTGATGCTCTTTTGTTATACTTGTTGTATCTAGTAATAAGTTTTAATTGTTGCGGTATTAAGAGCTGTAAATTTAAGTTTATAGAGCTACACTGATTCACCCCCCCTCTCAGTGTCATTGTAAGACTAACGAGATAAATCAAAGGTCTTATTTTTTTATTGCTCTCCTATATAGAATGTTGAGTTATAGATAATATTAGGTTCTAGCAAACTTATATTCCAATGCCCTATTTAGGAATTCCACTCAATTTGGGTACACAAAAATGTGAGGATTGGGTATGGCTAATAGATAGGATGAAGAACAAATTAGGCAAGTGGACAAATAGATGGCTCTCATCAAGAGGAAGAATAACCTTGGTTAAAGTTGTACTCCAATCCATACCCATCTATGTTTCATCAGTGTTGAGTGTCCCCATAGTTGTACTGATATAATTTGATAATATCTATCATCACTTCATCTGACAAGGTTCAAAGGAAACTAAAAGGTGGACCCTTCTTAGTTGAGATAAAATATGTTGACCTAAGGAAGAACGGGGAGTAGGCCTTAGGACTATAGTTAAAAATAATAAATCAATAGCAATAAAACTATATTGACGATTTGCTAAATAACCTGTAAGTTTTGGGGAAAAAACCTCAGAGTAAAATATGCAAAAAAATAAAGGACCAAAGGATATAGTTCAATCAACACTACCATTCAAAGGCTCCCCTATCCTATCAGTACTGAATATAGGAGAGGGGATGATCAAAAACACTCTTCTAGATTGTACAAAATGGAGAAAAATCTAGGTTCTAGTTGGACTCCTGGGATGGCTCTCCCCCATTGATAACATAATTTCTAGAATGGGGACCCATTATAGAAGAATTACACAAAACCAACTGGTTGATAGTAGTATACTATAGTAGACCGATAGATAGAAGCTGAGAAGTCAAGAAGTAATGGATTCCTATCCTACAATGGTCAATACAACTATGGGATCCCCAAAAAGTGGCAATTCTAAACATTTTAAGAAAAATATCTTGTTCTTGTTCTCAAGAAGATTATTGTTCTCAAGAAGATGACTCTTTGGTATGGGGTAGATTTAACCATGAGGAATACATAGTTGCTTTAGGTTATCAAACACTTAATTAGACCCATAATAGTCACTTCAAGGACATTTTTAAGTAGATTTGAAAATAAAAATTATGGCCTAAGGTGCAATTATTTTTTTGTTACTACACAAAATGATCCTTATAAGGGAACAAATCATGAAGAAGGGTATACATGAACTATTTAAATGTGAGATGTGTTGGGAAATTTTTGAAACCATTGGTAAAACTTTAGAAAATGATGGTATTACTCTTGGGAATCAAATGGTAGTAACTGAGATCTCTTGAATAGATATGGAGAGAATGGATGAATCAAGTAGGAGGGCTAGACTATAGAAAATTGGTGTGGGTAGGAACTTCTCTTCTAGTCTAGAACCTCTAGAAAGATATGAACAAAAAAAAATTAATTAAAACTATTGAGACAACTACCTTATATAGAATAAAATAATAACTAATTTGGTAGATTCCATCCAACACACACTCAAGACTCCTCAATTATGAAGTGACAACTACAATCGAAGCCTTGCTATATTAAAATAGATCTAACTAAAAGTAATCAACAATGATTGGCAATCCTTACCTCAAAAATTAATAAAACTAGAAAGTGGATCCTACCACTAGGAATGGGTAAGGTTAATACTGATGGAGCATCAAGAGGGAATCCAAGTAAAGCTAGTGCAGGGGGATAGGAAGATTATTTGATGGTATCCCTACCTTTTATTTTGTAGAAAATTTAGGAATCCTTCCTAATAACCTAGTTGAAGGACTTGCTTTGATTAAAGAAATCCAGGAATCCCTCAAGGTAGGCTAGACTAGAGTACAAATAGAATCGGAGTCATAGATGATCAAAAATTGAAGAATCCAAATACTAAGAAAGGGAAGGATTGGAGACTTGAAAGAGTGATATATACCTGTATACAACAAAACCTAGCCACTTGTCATCCATCCTAATTTTCCCAATATTTTTGCCTATTATTCATATATATGTATGTTTATTTATTTTATATATATTTAAATATTAATATTTTATATATTATATTTTATTTTTTTAATATATATATTTAAGTGAATTAATCCTAGCCATTCGATTTCACTTAATCCTATCCATACAGCCATGTCAATCCATGCCACACCCTAGATTTAATATCCACCCTCTGATATGCTTTTATCTCAACCACATGATTAGTGTCGTTGAAACCCTAGAATGCCCTAGGTTGGATTATTAATAGGAGATATTTTAATGGCTCAATGGTTGGAAGTTCCTTGAAAATCCTTGAGTCCTTGGCTACCTAAGTTCCATTCTTGTATCTGAGTACTCTCACCTTCCATCCTCACTTGCCATATCATCCACATCCATCATCGTCCCTATTGCACAACTATATTTGCTTCTGTAGTCTTTCTTCTCAGTCGTCGAATGTCCTTGAGTGCTTTTTGTCACCACCAAGCACCTTTGTGCACTTTCCCTCTATTTCCAAGTACCTCTAGATACCCTCTACCATTATAAAACATCCACAAGCATTTCCTATAGTCATTGAGCACTCCTGGGCATTTTACATTATAATTCTTAAGTCCCTCTAGCCTCCAGGGAATGCTAGGGCATCATCGTGCCAATCCACTGCAACAAATTTTATCAAATCAAAGAATGACAAATAAGCAATGTAAATATTTTTATTGTTATTTCATTCTATGCATTTTCAATTTCTGTTCATGTTATTTACATCATCTAGCTAGGGTTTTCTATTGATTATAGAGGGCCTAAAATTTTGGAGCCCTAACAGTTGCTACTAACCCATTTTCTATTTTATTATGTGCATATCTAGAAGTGTTACATTAGCATTGGATAACTGCTTAAGCTGGAGTGGCTCGAAATTGGATAACTAGAAGCCCAGACACTTCTGTTGGGAGTAGAGACACATTTTGAGACACCACCAACATTATTTTCTAGGGTTTCAGAGAACCCTAGCTATTGTAAAATCTATATCAAAGAATTCAAGGATTCTTATTGTAACAATGGATTTTTGAGGCTCCCCCATTAATATAAAATCATTCATTTTGTAATATTATCTTTTGAGTTTAATTTATATCTTGTTATTTGGTGTTGTGTTTTTATATCTTCAAATGGCGATCACAGTGGGACCCACTAAGGGTTTCTTTTTGTGATTTGCTTTGCTAATTTATTTGTTGTTTTTTGTCATATTTTATGGTTTTCAAAAGTGTAAATTTCATAGTTTTTACTAGATTTAGGGTTTTTGAAAACTTGCAAAAAGTTGTAGAAGGTTCACGAATGCCCAGCAGTGCTCGAGGGCTATCCAAAAATTCCCAGGTGTGTTTCAAAAAATCCTAGGGGATTTCTACAGAGAGTTAGAGTAGAAACATAGACTATTTTGTAAGTCTACTATTAAAACCCTAGATTTTTTGTTTATGTATTATGGCAATATTACATTTTTTTAGGTTTCTAAGCTAAAAAGAACATCACTAATTAATATGGGAAAAACATTCGTATTAGCTTGCATCTTAGGTTTCAAATTAGTCATTTGCATCCATCCACACTTTTTATTTGAAGTTTTTGGTTTTATGTTGTATTCATAAATTGAAAAATATTGCATTCTAATTTCATGTAAAAAAACATTTGTGTAATTAATTTGCATTATAGGGTTAGGGATTCCTATTTTTGTAGGTCTAAGTATGAACATTATTCATATATCAAAATTATCCCCGTACTTGGGTGATTCCATACGGAGGAGTAGACGAACCCTCCAGTTGTCTAGATCAGGTCTTAAACGGTGTACTCTATATCCTTTGGAAAATTTGGTATTTTGGGTAGTGGCTTCTAATTTAGACTATCGAAAGTAGTTATCTTTCTAAAATTGTATGTACACACTAGAAAATCAGAAATTTTAAAAAGAATCACACACTGCATGCTTCACATTTAATAGTAGTGGCTGGATTTCATCACCAGCCATTACTTAAGATTTTGTGATGGTGGATTTCATCTCCATCCACCAATCTCTACCCTTATAAACCTTAGGTCACCCCTAACCAAACTTGTTGGATTTAATCATTAGCAAGAATCTCTTTGCCCCAGCTTAGCCATAGTTTACCCTTCTTTGGTTAATTTAGATTAGCACATTTGAAACACACAAGATCAAAACCTAAGAAAATGAACACACATTAAAATGAGATAATCAATGAATGAGGTAAGACACATGTGTTAAATAAACTTAGCATTGATTGTTTATTTTTCTTGTGAAATTTAAATTTTGTGTTTCATTTTACTGCATAATCTGTATTTTGGTTTATTTGCTTATGGTATTAACGAGTAAACAAAAGAAATCATTAAATAAAGATAATTTAATGGAATATTCATCCACCTTCCTCACCACTTTTGAGGTAGATTTCTTGAATGTGACATAGGCAGATCTGTCTACAGGTCCCTCATATCCCTTATCACCCACAACCTTTCATATGGTTGTTCTCCAAGTAGAGTCAACCTCCTCAACCATTGATAACCATATTACCCACATAGACATGGCATGAGTAGAAGCTCTCATGAAGTCTTCTAACTATGTCTTAGAGTCAGTCCTCAACTCACCTAGACAATATCCTACTTCACAACAGGAGATTTTTTATTCCCAACCACCATCCAAGTTTACTCAGGTGTACACTAACCCTCTTTTTGAGGCTTCAATTGCACCTTCCTCTCATGTGTCCATTCCCCAATATTCATGTGCTCCTAGCATTTCATACACATCCACATACACTAAAACCTTGTATGAAGCACATGTAAATACTTCTTCACAAGTTTCAGCCTTACAAGTTACCATAATAAGTGTAACTTATCCCCTAGGAACATCTTTCATACCATCTGCTTCCATACCTTCCACTTTTGAAAGAGTTATTAATGAAGCATGGGAACACTTGAAAAAATTTCTTAGGCAGCATCAAAATGCTCAACAACAAGTACAAGTGAACCCTAAGCCTTTACCAAACTCTACTCAGACTATCCTCATTAACCATGGTCCATAATGGACACCACAATATTTTATGGTTTCTATCCCTATTCCTCCACCAAGTCATACCAATACCCATCCTATTCCCATTGGCCAACCCAACCATAACCCTCATGCATCAAATTCATTCTAAAATTCTCCATATTTTTACCATAAATCTCCCATTAATCAATTTCCATCAAATTTACCTATTCATCATCACCAATATCACCCCGCAATATTTTTCTACCCCACCTCAAAATCATCGGGTAATTCATGGCTTCCACATTCCTGAAGAAGACCCTTGAATTAAGGCCATGCAAAAATATATAGATCAGTTGATACAACATACCCTTGGTTTGACAAACCAGAAGCTAACCTTACGTCAACTAATCAACCAACCTCTTCATCCTTTGGTACCATCACCACCATATCTGACAGACTTCATGGTGCCTAGGTTTGATAAATTCAAGGGAACTAAGGATCCCAAATATCATGTGAGAACGTTTGTACACTCATGTTTTCAAATCCAAAATTATAATGCTCTCATTCTCATAACATTTCCTCAAACATTAGGAGGAGATGCCATAGAGTGGTATAATCAATTACCCAGTCATAGTATTTATACCTTTGAACAATTTATTGACCAATTCTTTGAGTGATTTATCCTAAATGTTAGAAAGAAAATCTCATTATCTGATTTTTATGCTTTAAGACAACATGATGATGAGTCTATCTACGATTTTAGAAACAATTGGAGGGTTTTCATTACAAATTTGCCACTCACCCTATCAATGGACAAGCTAATCAAATTATTCACCAAGAGTTTTTTAAAACCCATATCTTGGATGCTTCAACTATAGACTTATTGTTCATTTGAAGAAGCTCTAGCACAGGCTAGTATCATAAAGGAAATAAAAATCCAAGGCATACTTAATCCTAAGAAAAAGGAATGGCAAAACAAGGACCAATAAAAAAGCAACTATTATGGCCAAGCAAAATCAACACAAGCTACCCCAACTAGTCAGTCCAATCATGTTAATCAAGTGGTCATGAGCTAGTCGATAATGGCTCAACAACAATCAGTGCAACAACCACTGTAATAAATTGCTTATCATGCAGTACCCTCGGCAATTCAAGCCATGCAAAAATTAGTACCAGCTATATAAATCCATCCCCAACAATAGTCTATTTGAAAAAATCACCAATACACCCTATGCTTCCCTTCTCTGAAGGTTGTATGACACAAATAAACTTGCATTGCCAGAAATTAGACAAGATGATCCTGCTAAACATAGTAAACACTATCGGGAACATTTATTTTATCCTTATCATAGGCAAAATTGGAATGACATTAAAATTTGTCATACATTTAAAGACATAGTGCAAGACCTTATTGACTTGGAGGCAATCAAGCTTGACAACCTCCTTGCTCAAAAAAACAAAAACCTTGAAATTTTTTAAACACCAATTCGTCATCATGAGGAGATGCAACCAAATATATGATGATCTAATACTAAAATCCCTTCTAATCAATTCAATCATGTCCAACAATACCAAGGGTTTTTAGGGGCCATCCATGTGGTCACTGGAGGTCAAAGAAACAATCAAAAAAATGCAAGGCAACAACCTCAAGCAAGTGTGTCACAACCTCCCACATCGCCACCCATTCAATTTACCCTAATCCTTTATCACCCATCCACATTACTAGCCAATAAATTACTCCAATTCATCCCATCAATCACCCCCATGACTAGTCATCTCATTGAGTAGTCGTTTAACCACAAGTATAAACATGGCTTCCACCAAATTGTCAATTTATGAATTAATTTAATAATCTACCCCACATCATGAGGTATTAAAGGATATTCTCAAATCCATTGAACTAAAATATCAAGATTCTAATGCATTCAACAATTTTGTAGGGAGTATTCAAACATACATGGAGCCTTCTATCACATTTTATGACTTTGATATTAAGCCAATATCATAGGATTCAGTAGACCCTCCATTGCATATCATGGCTCTAATTAACAAGAAGTCATTTAAAATATTCCTAATTGATACCGGTTCCTCTATAAATATCATCACAACGTCTGCTCTTCATCATCTTAACCTTCCCCCTATCACCAAGTCATCATTCACCTTAAACACATTCAATAATGCTTTGTGTTCCAAAGTTGGTACTATTATTTTTCCCATTGAAGTAGAGATCAAAACATTACATACCATGTTCCACATCTTGGAAGGATCTATGGCATACAATGTACTCCTTGGAAGACCTTGGATGAGGGAAATGATATATGTCCCTTCCATTTTACATCAATGTTTAAAATATGTTCATGAGGGACAATTACATTGCATACCGGTGGATGTCGAACCGTTCAAGTATTGCAATTTCATTTCAAATCCTTATGAATATGTGCTTCCTTCCACTCACCTTTTCCTATCATTGTAAACCAATACACCTACCACTTCACCCATTTCTTCATCAAAAGATCCCATTTTTTAGGACTCCCTTATCACCAATCCTTCATCATCTTCATCATTGACTACATGCACATGTGGTAAAATTCAATCCACATCCTTGTCCTCCAAAATATCATCCATTTAGGAACCTTACCAAACCAATCCATCGCCATCACCTGATGTTTCACAAGTCGAGTTGACAAATTGTGAGACATATTCATCATCATCACTTTTCGAGCCATCGTCCAACCAAGGTCCTTCCATATCTTACCAATTCAAGGTCCACCATGCTAATATTGGTATTGATAAATTTGTGGTCCAAGACATAATTGTCACACCCCTTACCATTCCTAAGGCTAAGGATTTCAGTCACCCATGTAACCCACCTTTAGCTATACGAGTGGTATATGACATGGTTTTAGCTCCAAATAGCATAAATTTTATATTTGGATTTTGATTCTTCATCCAATCCAGCACCCCTAGAGGAACCTAAAGAACCAACACTTGCCAACATTCCAAACATGTTGGGATTTCCATATCGCTATTTTCACATAGTCAATTGGCAAGGTCATGGCCTAGGATTGCATGAACAGGGAGTTTCACAGCCTATTGATGTTCCATATCAATAAGTGCACGACCGTTCAGATCTAGGTTACCACCCACTTTTCACCACCTCTTCTCTTGAAAAATCCTTCCGAAGGCTTAATCTAAATGCATGAGAAGAAACCCTCCATCCCAATGATTCTCACGATGAAATCTATGAAGAATTCAAACTTATGTTGATAATTTCAGATGAATCTAAAGAAGAATAAAAGCCCATTATTCCCGATACTGAACAAGATTATTTTTATCTCAACGTGTTCCCCATCCATGAGCTCATCTTTTGCTTGCTTCTTCCACAAGAGTGAGTTGACCCTACTGGTGATCCACCACCTCCATTCCATTAAGCCATTTCATAAACCAACTTATAACATATGTAAAAACACAAAAATGGTGGTTTTCACCACTACCAAAAATAAAATCAAAAATAAAAAAATATCAAAAATCAACAAAAACATTTTTTATTTTCTTTGCATTGCATGTATATATCATTTAGTTAAGTGAATTTGTTTGTGCTGCTTTATGTTGTCCAGTTTAATCCAGCTCCTTGCACAAGTTCTTAGGCTCTATCCATTCCATACAACCTTATCCACTTTACCCATAAATCAACATGAATCCTATTGATTTATTCACCCCACTCCATAATCCATATGATCTAGCTAAACCAATTCCAATTGACATAATACTTATCAATATGGATCGGATTTCCTCACATCCATAATTTTTTGAGTTTATCTTATTCGAGGAATTGTTGGGGGCTTCCACCAACTATATTCGCCCATCCCCTCTGCCTTCACCTTCACCCTCACCTTTAGATTCTAAGGTTTTCTAGGCATACATAGATGAGGATAAGCTAGAACAGTTTGACGACATCTTATATGAAATTCATCTAATCCCTATGCCCCATCAACTTGAGTAAGGTTTCCACATGTCCATTGAAGATACCATTGATGTGGACCTTATTTCAGACAAAGACAATCCCCAAATTATCAAACTTGGTAAAATTTTATCACCCGATGAACAAGAGCAATTAATTTCTCTCCTCAAGAGGAATAAGGGCATATTTGCATGGTCCTATAAGGACATGTCTGATCTTGACCCTAGTTTGGTTGTCCATAATCTCACCTTACAACCTGATGCTAAGTCGGTCAAACAAAAACTTATGAGGATGCATCCTACCATGGCCCTCTTGGTAAAAACAGAGCTTGAGAAACTCTTAGACATGAACTTCATAGTTCCTATCTACTATCCTGAGTGGCTTTCAAACATGGTACCCATTCACAAGACTAACGGGGCAATACACATTTGCACTAATTTTCAAGATCTTAACAAAGTGTGTCCTAAGGATTAATTTCCTCTATCAAACATCGATACTCTTGTTGACACATACACTGGCCATGAAATGCTTTCACTCATGGATGGTTTCTCAAGATACAACCAAATCTGAATAAATCTTGATGACCAACATAAAAAAACATTCACTACATCTTAAGGAAATTTTGGTTACAAGGTGATGCCCTTTGGCCTCAAAATTGCAGGTGCAACTTATCAACGTGCCATGACATAAATGTTTCACGACTACATGCATAATATTATTGAATATTATGTGGATGATATCTTGGCTAAATCTAAATCTCAACAAGAGCACATTGGTGTATTAAAGAAAGTTTTTGATCAACTTCTAGAACATAATGTAAGGTTGAACCCCAAGAAATGTGTCTTTTGTGTTACCTTGGGCAAACTTCTAGCATTCATTATCTCCAAAAGAGGCATTGAGGTGGACCTAAACAAGGTCAAGGCCATCATGGATATGTCTCCCCAACTAACTTAAAGAAATTGCATAGTTTACAAGGAAAGATTCAATCGATCTATCATTTCATTGTGCAAATTTCTAACAAATTTAGGCCATTCAATAACCTACTACAAAATGGGGTGTCATTTTCTTGGATAGATGGGTGTCAAAAATCCTTTGATGACATTAAGAAATACCTAGCTTCTTCGCCAGTCTTAGCTCCTTCTCATCTGGGGATCCCATTCTATCTTTATATTTCAGCAATGAACATTGCATTAGGGATAATTTTTGCATAAAAGAAAGAATAAAATTGAGAGCAAGCCATCTACTACATTAGTCGAACATTGGTAAGGTATGAAACTAAATACACATGTAGAAATATTATGCTTAGCAGTGGTTTTTTCCACTAAGAAACCTTGACATTACATGCTTAGTCACACAACATATGTCATAGCTAGAGAAAATTCTTTGCATTATATGATGTCACACACTTACAATAACACTCACATTGCTAAATGGATAATGCTTCTTACTGAATTTGACTTGGAATTCATTAGACAAAAATCCACTAAAGGTTAGGTAATCACCGATCAATTTGTGAAAGCTCCACTACCTAGTGATCGTCACTTGATTATTGAGCTCCCATATGATTTGGTATTTGCTATCACTAAACAAGAATAAGATGTCATTCTGGAGGAAGATATCGATATCACACTATTATTTTATGGTTCTAAGTGCATGAAAGGTCAAGGTTCTAGAGTCGTGTTTCATACACCCCAAGGGGTACCTATCCCCTTATCATTTAAACTCAACTTCCAATGTATAAACAACATTGCAAAGTATGAAGCCTTAATCCTAGGTCTTCAATAAGCTATAACTATGAGCATTAAGCATATTAGGATATTTGGTGATTCTCAACTTGTTGTTAAGCAAATCAATGGAGAATACCAAACCAAAGAACCTACCATTAAGCTTTATCACGAAGTAGCAATGAAATTGCTCTCTAATTTTGATTGGTATGAAATCAATAGTTTACCACGTTTTACTAATAGATTTGTAGATGCTATGGTCTCCCTTGGATCATTTATTCCAAAAGACTCCTTTGGAGAGGTACAACCCCTTATAATTTCAATGGTCTCTAAATCTGTAATTGTTCGTGCTAAATCTAAAGATGAAAATGGTGTTTGATTTATCTAATCAGATCAATATGAGCCTTGGTCAAGCCATATAGTAGCCTTTCTCAAGTTTGGAACACTCTCATATTCCATGTCTCAAAATGCTAAACACACTTTCAAGAAAAATGTAGCTCATTTTATTCTTTTGGGGGACATATTTTATAAATGTGGTTATGATGGAGTCCTTCATTGTCTTGAGTCTAGTGAGGCACAAAGAGCCATAGATGAATCCCATGATGGTACTTGTGGTGGTCATTTTAGTGGAATAGCCATTGCAAAGCGTATTTTATGCATGGGTTATTATTGGCCCACAATAGAACGTGATTGTTGCACTTATGTCAAACATTGTAAGAAATATCAAAAACATGCTAATTTAACTCATGCATCACAAGCTCTACAACCCATTCAAATCATATGGCCTTTTTCACAATGGGGCCTATATATAATTGGAAAATTTTCACCTCCTTCCTCAGGACAACATACATTCATCATCACAACCACTTAATACTTCACAAAGTGGGTTGAGGCAATTCCTCTAACCATTATGATACGACCTAGAATTGTGGAGTTTATACTTCATCACATCATTTGTCGTTTTTGTATTCCCTCGGAAATAATTTTAGATAATAGCAAGTCTTTCAATAACAAGTATGTTCAAGCACTTTGCGAGAAATATAACATTCAACATAGTTTCTCGACTCCTTATTACCCACAATCTAATGGAAAAGTTGAATCTTCCAAAAATATATTAATTTATATTCTCAAGAAACTTGTTAAATAAAATCATAGAGATTGGCATACACAAATTCCCTTGGCATTATGGGCTTATAAAACAAGCATTTGCATGCCTACATGGGCAACACCATTTTCATTGGTCTATGGATCCAAAGCAATCATGCCTCTTGAGCTTGAGATACCCTCCTTGTGAATTTCTTTATAGGAATTCATAGATGATGACACCGCTAGACAAACACATCTTGACCAACTCACACTTCTTGATGAGAAGTGAGTCAATTCTTTAGAACATTTATGAGTTTATCAATACCACCTAAAGCATGCTTACAACACCAAAGTTCATCTACGTGAATTCCAAGTAGGAGATATTTTCTTTAAAGATAACCAACAAAACACCTATGCATTGTCACATCTTCGTGATAAATTTGTGGCTAATTGGTTAAGTCTATACATTGTTACTCAAAAAGTGGGTAATGGTAATTATAGGCTTGCCAGTCTAAAGCACTTAATTTTATACACTTGAGAGCATTCTATGCATAATTAAAGTATCTATATATGTATATATATACATGGCTAATACACAAAAACATTTGCATACATTTCATTCATATCATTGCATTTACTTTGCATATACACTACATTTAAAAAAAAATACATCAACATACATTTCTTATTACATTTTACATTTCATAAACATTGAATTTACATCCACATTTAATATTAGGGATCATTTCTTAAGTTCAAGATTTTAATTGGTCCAATAAATTCATGTTGCCTTAATCAGGGGCACCTTCACAATATTATCCACACAATTCTACCAAGTCAAATAGCCATTAGCACAAACCACACATTCAAAATTTCTAGGTGTTTTTGGTCACTCAGCCACTCCTAGTGTTTTAAGAAAACTCCAAAATACATGTCGAGTTCCTTTTAGGACCATTACACATCTACACTAAGAAAATATTGAGTTTTGGGAATTGACTCCAAAACACTCTTGAACCAAAAACAATGTCACATCTTAAAAACATCTTGTGTCATAGAGGATAACACCATACTTGGTATGAACCTCAAAGTGAAAAGGGTCATCCTAGCTAGTCCCATCATGCTACATAGTCCATATGAATAGTGGTTTTCACCACTATCACAGTTGCTTCCAAATATAAAAGTTGTAGTAAGGATAGGGTACGATTATCATCACACTTAGGTTAAGAATCTGATTCCCCAAAACTATAAATATTTTACATCACACACCACTGATCATTGGGTTGTAAGGATCGTACTACATTTTTAGTCAGATGGTTAGGTAGTCATCCCCAAAAATTAAGATATCAAAAACACAAATCGTGGACTATGGATTTAGCCTCCATAGGAGCTATAGACACTTGACTAGCATTGGAGTACGCTCATGCGTGGTGATGCATCTCTTTTAAAGAGACCTATGACTGCACATAAGTACAAGCTAGCTTCCTGGTTCCATCCATAATATGTTTATCTAATTTATTCAATATGAGTTAATAAAATCACTTGCACACACATTGGTTCTTGATTACCTTGAGTCATTACCATGCTCTTGATTCGGTAAATATATTCATTACATACACATTTGGTCCTAGAAGGATTAGGCAGTTTTAGTGAGTTTGTTTTATACCACTAGTATGTCTAAGTCTCTATAAAGCAGTCATTTTTTCTATATCAACATCCATATATTCTTCCATATCAATATCCATATCTTCTTCCATATCAACATCCATATCTTCTTCCATGTCAACATCCATGTCAATTCATGAGTCACTTAGCCCACATACCACCAAGTTTGGTGCCCCTGATTAAACAACAATGCTAGAAACATGGTCAAGCAAGATCTAAACTATGAATTATCATTAGAACATCTGCATTCCATACCTTGCATTAATAAAACAATGCTAGAAACATGGTCAAGCAAGATCTAAACTATGAATTATCATTAGAACATCTGCGTTCCATACCTTACATTAATCATCCATACATTCCACTTTGCATTAATCATCCATAACATATCATATACATTCATCATCCATATACACATGCATTACAAAAAATAATTCCGCAAAAAACATTCATACAAACACATCACACAAAATGGTAAAATCCATGTATATATATGTATAAATATCACATGTACAATGAGTACCAAAAGGCTACATACAATAGAGCACCAAGGCTCATATACAAAAAGTGCATCTAAGCACTAGCTACATCCTCCAAGAAGACCCATGTGACCTAGGAGGAGCCCTATATATAGAGCTATGCCTAGACTCGCTATGCATGGTAGCCTTAGATACAGATAAGGTTGGAGGATTAAGAAGTGGAATATGATGTTCCATCAACCTATCCTTTAATACCTCAATATACCTATGCCAAGATTGAAAGCGTGCTATATCGACATTATGTTGACGCTCCCTATCTAGTAGCTCTACCTAGAGCCTTGCGATCCTCTCATCCTGAGTCATCACCATCACATATCGCTCTACTACCTGATACTCTAGCCTCGCTCGATCTTCCTCATCCTAGTGTGGAGGCCCATCTAGAGTCACCTCCACATCATACTCATCTCCATCATCTCCCCCACTCTTGAGAGCCTACCTAGTTGCACCCTTAGTCCTCCTCATTTAGATATCTTATTGAAGGTGTTGTCTCTTGGGGGTCTCATGGGTCCCCTCACCATCACCCTCAGCATCATCCCAACCTTTTCCAACCACTACTCAAGTAAGTGCTCATGGTGGTTGTGTAGTGAACCACGCATCATAATTTTTGGTAGTCCTCACTCATCCACATCTAAGAGATTCATCTCCTTGTCATCCTCATAGGTCACCCTCAATAGCTTCGCACATGGTAGCCCTGTCTCCTCATGATGCCTCATATAGTGTATCGAATCATATGGGACCTCCTACCTCAAACCAAACTATCAAAGTACTCATAAGAACTGAAAATACTCAGTCTCACTTTGATATCTCCAAACCACGTACCTAGCCTATCATACCTATTGTATATGCTCTCCATATTGAGTCCACCTACTACCCCACTACGGTCTCCATATCACTTAGGTGGACGTTAGTCCAACCCACAAACCCTAGTACCACTAACTCGTCAACATTGATCAAATTGACTGTACCTCCATCCTTGACTACCACCCATCTCCTAGCGTAGGGTTTCTCCCTACCCAAGCAGGCTTTTGGTAAGCCCTCCATTTGACCCACAATGAAGGGCTCCCATCCACAATATTATAGTAACAAGTTGCATCCTAACCCCTTCCTCCTATGCCTCCTCATATCATAGAGCTTTCGGTACACCTACACCAATAAGGTAGGAGCCCATGCATACACTTGCAACCTAGTGAGCATATCACTCACTAATCCTATCAAGTTCCAAGTGAACCTACATCCAGTGTTGTTTGGGGCCACGATGTTGGCCAACATAAACATGACCAAGGCACAAAGGACATCCAACTCATTTTCCACATACATGGACAAGTAAGGTATACCTCCACTCCCCACCTTCACACTCTGCCAACTAGCACCAAACATATTTCTCATCTTTGTTCTCCAATCGCGTCCAACCTCAATGCGAATCCCCTCCACTGGAACCTTAAGGATGTAGTATACATCCTCAAGTGTGATAGTCACCTCTCCAATAGGAATCTAAAAATTTTCCCTATTTTTATCCCACCTCTTTTCCAAGCTAAAGAGGTACCCCTCATCTGCCCTCACCACATCAATTCGAGCTACCTCATCTAGCCCCACTGCCTCTAGCAAATATCACCCATCCTTCACCACCGCCTTCCTCATCTAAGGAATGTACGATGAGAACTTGTGTTGAGCCTCCAAAATCCTAAGTTGCAGCGCAGCACAAAGTATTTTTTGGCACATTGAAGTGCACCAAGGCATTTTTAGAAGTGTCCAAATACCGAAAAACATTTATGCAGGCTTAAAATGCCAACTGGCATTTGGCTTCAATTTTAACAATTTTTTTTTTTTTTTACAAAACAGTGGCTTATCCCAACCAAATCACTCCCTATTTCATTCACACATTTTTTGCATCATATTAATAGGTTTTGTGAATATTCCAATTGATTTGGATGCATAAATTTTATTTGCGACCATAAATTACAAATTCGCTTGATAAGTTACAAAAGCACTCCAAAAAAATCCAAATATTCACAAAACAATCACAATCATCACTCTCATAATTCATACATCATCATTAAAATCATTCCATATAATCATTTCCATTGCCAAGTTTAAATGACATGCAAGTGAGTCTTGTATCTAGTGAGTCTTGTATCACTCTCATAATCAGCAATTTGCATCCATGCAACTCGATAAGATGAAGAGCCTACAATAATGAAACTAGGTCATTTTCATCATTCCATATCTCATTTTTTGAAATCACAATCATATTTTGTACTTCACATTTTGAGTGAAACCTTACCAAGAACAATTTGCCCAAAATTTGTCACTGATGGCGTAGTTCGTGGCGCTTAAAACATGGAAAATATCACATTTCATCATTGCACATTTTCTTTATAGTCATCATGGTGACTGGTCTTAACCAGGATGATTGGTTCCAATCATAGGAATTATCTGACAGTTACTATTTGGCCCTCCGATGTTGACTATTTTTACTCTTTGCATTTTTCATCTTTGCATATCAATGACATAGGAAGGCACATTCTTCACTAGCATTGAATCACCCCAAATTTTGGGTAACCACATGTGGTTTTGACTTTCCCACAATGGGATACATATTACATGATCATGACATCTACACTTGGCAAAAATCCCTTCATCTATTGGGGAAAAAACAGACAAATATTTCACAAATCCCTTCATATGTTGGGGTAAAAACAAACACATTTTTCACAAATGCCTTCATTTGTTGGGGAAAAAATAGATACATTTTGCATCACATATTTCATAAAACCCTTCATCTGTTAGGGTAAAAATAGACACACCATGTTACATTTTCAACCAATTCCATTCCCACCATTGGGGCAAAAACGGTATTACATTTGCATCATTCATTTGCATAGATTTTTCAATTGGCTCATGAGATTCATCTACAAAATCATTTGCCAATTGAGAGGGTAAGCTATGTAAAATTCAAATTATTTTAATCTTTTATCTCCAAGATCATGTTTCACATCCCAAGATAAATTTGCTTCTGCACCTAGCCAAAACAGGTGTCTTGTGTTTTTGCACTGCATTGTATTTCATGCAATGTAGTACAAAAAGAGGCATTTGTAGACACCAAAACCTAGCCACTTGTCAGCCATCCTAATTTTTCCATCATTTTCACCCATTATTCATATATATTTATATATATTTATTTTATATATATTTAAATATTGTAGACACCAAATTACAACCACTAAACCTCCATCCTAACCATCCCACCACCCACTTGTCTTCCATTCTACTCTCCCACCAATTATTTGGTCCAATTCCACCTTCTTGCCATTTCCTAGCCTAATTGGGATTATTCTAATAATATTTTATATTTGATATAATATTTTATTATAATTTAATATATTTATTATAAAATATATATAAATAAACTCAATTAACCTCAACCGTTCGATCAGATTTAATCTCCACCCTCCATATTCATTAATCCATGCCACATTCAAAAAGTAATATCAACCTTAGGCTTCAATTTAATTTCAACTACACGATTAAAAAGTGTCAAGTCGAAACCTTAAGATAACCCTAAGTTGAATTATAAGTAAGAGCATTTGTAAATGCTCAAACACTGGAACCCTGAAACTTGGAGATGATATTTTGCATTCTGAAGGAATTATTGGTGAAGCCCTAGCATAGAATCCTAAAGATCTGAAGCCCTATTTCGTCGATAATACTTTTGTTGTTCCAGTTTCCAAGTGCACGCCAGAGCCTTCCACCATCCACAAACCTCAAATCTGAAGCTATTGCATCAACATATCTACGACGTTGTCTACAATAACTGATCAATAGTAAGGAAAATCTCATTTTTGTATATCCTATTTAGTAATTTGTTGATATTGAATTGGCGACAAATAAGTTGTTCCATAGTTAGCATTGTTGTTTTACCTATAGAAGTAGGGGCCAAAATGTTGCACACAATGTTTCACATCTTGGAAGGAGCCATGGCATATAATATACTCCTTGGTAGACCTTGGATGAGGGAAATGAAATGTGTCCCATCAATTCTCCACCAATGCTTGAAATATGTTCATGATGGACAAATCCATTGCATCCCCATGGATGTTGAACCTTTTAAGTATTGTAATTTCATTTCAAATCCTTATGAATCCATGTTACCTTCCACCCATTTATTCTTGGCACCATCATCAAATCCATCCACATCATCTCTTAATCTACCTCCTTCTTCTAATCCATCTTCGTCTTCTTCTAAGGCTCCCATCATAGAGGAGCTACCCATCACATCACCTTCTCAAACATCCATTTCTTCTTGTACATGTAATTGCGGTCAATCTTCCATTAACACATCGTACATCATAAAAAATCCTACTACAACCACTTCTTCTACTCCATCTCATCACTCCACACCGCCATCCAATCCAACTCCATCAGTTGATGTGTCACAAGTCAAACTTTCCTATTATGACATATTTAACTCCCCACCATCCACAACCAATCCAGAGCCATTAGAACCTTCACCATCCACCTCATCAACCCAAGTCGAAGTTCACATCACCAATCCTGGTATAGGTGAGTATGTGATCCAAGACGTCACCATCACTCCCTTATCCATTCCAAAAGCCAAGGATTTTGGATGCCCCAAAGACCGTTCTTTATCCATAGGTGTTGTCTATGACATGAGTGCCACTCCAAATAGCATTAAATTTGTTTATGGAGGGTTGGATTTCTCAACTAGGGCAAACCCACTTGAAGAACCAAAAGAGCCTAGGCATGCCAATATACCTAACGTAGAAGAGTTTCTAGAAAGATACTTTAATATGTTCCATTGGCAAGGTCAAGGTCTAGGTTCCCATGAAAAAGGAATGCATGATATCCTAGATGTCCCATATAGAGGTGCCCATGATCATTCTGGATTAGGCTATACCCCATTGTCCTCCATCGCTTCTCTTGAGCAAGCCTTCAAAAAGTTTAGCCTCAATGATGAAGAGCCCTCCATCCATCCATTGCCATAGACATCCTCTCTTGAACAAGCCCTTCAATAAATTCACATTGAAAAAGTAGATGAGGCTGATCCCATCAATCTCTCCTATCCCATCTTCGATTTTGATGATGAAAGTTATGAAGAGTTTGAGGTTATGTCAAATGCTTCTGATGATTTCGAAGAGGAGTCACATCCCATTGTCCCCATAACCCAATAGGAAGAGTTTTACCTCCGAATGTTCCCCATCCATCATCCCATTTTCTGCCTACTTCTTCCACAAGAGCAAGATGATCCACCTGGTAATTCACCTTGAGCCCCGCATAAGCCAAGAATTGTAACATATGTACATACTCCAAAAAAAAAAATGTTGCTCTGATGTTTCATGTTCACTATTACAGGGATACCCCGCCTCGACATCGGTTTCGATTCAATTGTTCCATCCCCACATCTATCCAAACCATATTTCCTCCCACTAAGTCAATATGAATCCTATTGACTTATTCACCCCACTCCGTAATCCATACGATTTGGCAAAGCCAATTCCCATTGACGTCAGCCTTATTGATTTGGACTGGATTTCCTCCTCACCCTCCCTCTCGGAGTTCATCCTATTCGAGGAATTGCTAAGGGCTTCGGCCTGCTACATTCCTCCTTCACCGCCACCTTCACCTCCATCACTTTCTACCAGCAGTTCTGAGGTCTTTCAGGTAGAGTTAGGCAATGATAAGCAAGAAGAATTAGATGACAGCCTAGACTATCCCGACTGGATCTTAGGCCTAGTACCCATTCACAAGCTTAATGGAGCGACACACATTTGTATTGATTTTTGACACCGGTATTAGCTCTTCCTTGTCTGGGGGTACTTGGCTAGGCATTCTATTGTTAAAGGTAACACTTTATATGTACATATACATGGCTTTAAAAAAAAAAATCAAAAACAACAAAAACAAATTGCATGCTTTCACATAGGCATTACCACATTGCATTTTCATTTACATCTAGGCATTTTTCATTTTAATTTTTATTCGCATACACTACATCATACATATTCCATTGCATTGTACAAATTCCATTTGCATATCAACACTCCATTGCATTAGGCATATACATTTGCATTCATCCCATCCCATGTTCAATGATCTGGCATAGTAATGATGATATGGCCATAAACAAAAAGTCAAGTTATAGAAATTGGGGGTACCTAATTTGATACAATCATGCACCTTTCACAAACCTCATAAGCCAACAATACCACATGTCAAAATCACAAAGCCTAGATTTTCAGTCACTCAGCCATTACTAGTGTAGCAAGCAACCTCCAAGCGGATGTCCAATTTTCTTTAGGACCAACAACACACTTTACACACTAAGAAAGTCTTGAGCATTATCAATTGATTCCAAACACAATCTTGAACCAATCACATTCTATCACATCTTAAAAATATTATGAGTCAAGGAGGGTTAGTTCCATACTTGGATAGTACCTTGAAGTGAAAAGGGATAATCCTCGCTTGTCCCATCATGCAACATAGTCCAAAGCAAAAATAGTGGTTTTCACCACTACCTCAATTACTCTTCAAACATAAGCATAAAAACATAGAGTAGTAAGGATAGGGTCAAAATTCTCATCACACTTCGGTTGAGAATCCGATTCCCCAAAGCTCTATACAAAATTAACAAATAAAATCCCAAACACCCTTGATCCCTCAAGTCATAAGGATTCGTACTTCACATCCCTAGCATGGATGGGTAGTCATCCCCAAGGCCTAAAAGATCAAATCCCATTGGACTATGGAGTGAATCTTCATCGGGGCTATAGACGCTTAGCTGGAAGTGGAGTAAGCTCATGCGAGGTGACATGTCTCCTTGGCAAATAGGAAGACCTTTGACCACACATAAGGACAGGCTAGCTTCAGGTCATCTCCATAATAGGTCATGCCCAATTTACTCATAGTGGGTCAATGAACTTCACATGCACACACACTGGTTCTTGATTAGATAGGGTCATTGTCACACTCAAGATTTGGTAATTGAACCTCACTTGCACACACATTGGTCCTAAAGAAAGTTAGACAACCCAAGTGAGTTTGGTTGATAATACTAGTATGTTTGAGTTCTTGAAAATGTTGCAGTACTCATTCCATATCAACATCCATATCTTCTTCCATATCAACATCCATATCTTCTATCATGCCAACACCCATGTCTTCATAGTGAGTCAAGTTGCATAGCACCACCAAATTTGGTACTCTCGATTGTCAAAACAATGGACAGCAAAAGTGGCCAATAACATTTTTAAACTATAAAAGATCATTTGAACAACATGCATTTCTCTCATATAGATCACAATCAATTACTTGCATTAATCATACATAACACATCATCATTAGATTACATATACATTACATTCTTCATACATTTACTTGCATTAATCATCCATAACTCATAATCATTAATAACACATCATTAGATTGCATCATCCATATACACCTTAGGCACAACACATAGTTAGCTTGCATACATCATTCAAATAAATATTAGGCATACACATCATGGTTAACTTGCATTCATCATCACAAACATTAAATAAAGCATTGCATAACACATAAAAACATCCACACAAAAGATAACACACACATATGAAAAAGCCATGTATATATATATAAAGTGTCCAATGTACAATCAGATGCCAAGAAGGCTACAAAAGGGAGCACCAAGGCTCACATGTACAAAAGAGTGCATCTAAGCACTACATCAACTATCCATGAGAAGACCCCTGAGACCTAGTAGGAGCCCTCGGCCTAGTACTCTACCTCGACTCCGTGTGCCTCGATGACTCGACCATAGACGATGAAGGAGGATCTAGCAAAGTGATGTGATGTTGCATACACACATCCTCCAAGGAATGTGCATATGCCTCACTAGCATGAAGTCATCGCAGGTCCTTCTGATGTCACCGCTCCTTCACCAAAATCTCTACCTGGAGCCTCGTCACTGTCTCCTGATCCCTAGCTATAGTCGTTGCCCGCTCTACCTCTAGCCGAGCTATAGTTGCCCTGGCCTCCCTCTGAGACTCTAGCATAGTCTATCGCTCCTCCTGCAGTAGCTCCAACTCTACCCGTAGCCTAGCCACCTTGGAGATCTCACCCATATCCTCATCATCCTCCCTCTCCCCCTCTACCAAGTCCACCTTCGAAGCCTATTGGGCTGCTCCCCTTGACTGCCTCTGACCCATCGACCATTGAGGCCTCATCCTCTTCGGAGTCGACCTCGACCCCACAGCTACCACATCCACACCAACAACCTTTGGCACCCATACTGGTTGGGCACCAAACCACTCCACATACTTTGGAGTCACCCCGACATCATCCACGTCGGGTACCTCCAGTTGCTCATCATCCTCCAGCTACACACGCCATGGCTCGGGGTAGGGAAGTGTCCCCTCATCCCTCCGATGTTGATATAGCATCGGCTCATCCGGAACACCCTGAGGCAAACCAAACTGCCTCAACACCCATGAGTACTAAAAGTACTCCACCTCCTCATCCCTCCATCCAATCAACCATCGAGCCTACCTCACCCGATGTAGCTACCTCCTATCTCCATCCCATCTGGCTCCTCGCCATGGCCTCCACATCACATCTTCCTGAGTCATGCCCGACCACATGTCCCGGTACCACTACCTAGTGTGTACCTCTCATCTAGGCTGAACCTCCTCAACCACCACCCATCACATTGCATAAGGCTCACCCATCTGCCATGACTCACATGGCAACCCCTCGGGTCAAGCTATCACAAAATACTCCCAAGCCCAGCATTGTATGAGGAAGCTACACCTAATCCCCTTCCTCTCCCTCTGCACCACCTCATATAGCTCTTGGTATAATTATGCCAATAAGGCCTGTGCCCATGCATACTCCCGAGGATCTATCAATAGATCGCTCACCAAACCCAATAGGTTCCAAGGGAACCTACAACCAGTGCTATTTGGTAGCACTATGTTCGCTAACATGAACATGATCAAAGTGGGGAGCGCATCTAACTCCTTCGCCTTATACATGCTCAGGTAGCATATCCCTCCATCCCCCATTTGGGCCTCCCACCACCGATCCCCAAACATTTTCTCCATCTCCACCTTCTTATCCCTCCCAACCACCACCTTCTCTCCTTCTATTGGCACCTTGAGAATGTGATACACATCCTCAAGAGTGATAGTAGCCTCCCCAATCGACAGTTGGAACGTCCCTCTATCCGGGTCCCACCTCTCTATCAAAGTAGAAAGGTACCCCTCATTAGCCCTCACCACATCCAGTCTCACCACTCCCTCTAAGCCCACTCTACCCAACAACCTCCAATATTCCTCCGACAGCTTCTTCCTCATCCCCAAAATGAGAGGAGAGAAGCGATGTCGAGGCTCAATATCCCTCAGCTGCAACAAACAAAAACACTTTGTTAGTTTTAAAAAAATTCAAAAAAAAAGAAAGCAACAAAATAAAAATAATTTTTTGCACAAAGGAAACAAATGGTCTTACCGAGACAAACGGCGCCTCTACTCCACCAGCAGCACCAAGCCCTTCCACCGCCATCGCTTTCACACACACACCCACTAGCCTCACTTAGCTCACCAAATCACTCCACCCCTCAGACGCAACTTCTCAAAGTCAACAGCACACGAATGAGCCTAAAAGTTTACTCAGAAAGCTTTTTATAGCTTTCACTAGCGCATTCAAGCGTAGACCTATGCCTAAAAATTATGGGTGCTGATGTGCATCTACATGGCACGTGGATACCTACGTAGCAGCGCACATGAGGCGCCTGCAACAAAGGAGTAAGAAGACAAAAGCCCTCAAAATGGTAGCTCCACTCATCCAATATGCACCAAATTTCATCCACACATCATACACACCATAAATGTTGATTTTGTGAGATCACAAATAGTTTTGCATGCGTATTTTTTGAGAACCAGCCAAATTCATCAAAAGCATGTATCACATTACAAAACGTGTCCAACAAAGTCCAATTTTCACAAAATCAACATTCCACAATTCTTCATCATCTACTGCATCATCCCACCCGATTTTATGTATAGTGGAGTTGATTTGACTGCTCATTCACTCATTTCTAACATAATCAATCAACTCCATAATCAACAAAATCATCATTGCATAAATCCATTAGGCATTCTTCCGCAATCATCGTGCATATATCATTCATCATTTTTATCTTGTCCAGTTCATTCAAGCGAACCTCGTATCTAGTATGTTATTCTATAAACTTGGCAATTGCAGTGATAATAATCCATGCAATTTGGTAAGATGAATAATCTACAATAAGGACACTTGATCATGATCATAATCAATTATCTCATCATCAAAAATCACAATCACATTTGGCACCTCACATTTTGAATGCAACCTTGCCAAGAACAATTTGCTCGCAATCAATCATTGATGTCCTTGTTTGTGGGGCAAGAAAACATAGATAACCTACAATCACAAACACTCATTCACTTGACAACAATCATAATACAAGACACCGGTAAGTTTGATTGGTTCCATCATGGAATTGGTGAAGAAATTTCCACAGTCAATACCCAACCCCTACATTGACTTAGTCAGCCTGCATCTTCATACCTTGCATACTCAATGATGCCATTGCGGTAACTTGTTCAACACACATCAAATCATCCCAAATTTTGGGGCAACCACATTACATTATGCTTTCCCATGATGGGATACATCTCACATGATCATAACATCTACACTAGACAAATACCCCTATCAACCATTGGGGCAAAAATGGTATCACATTTTTCATCATTCATATCATCTACAATCGCATGGTATTATATACCAACCCCCTTCCCACCGTTGGGGCAAAAAATGGTATCACATTTTACATCATTCATATCATCCACAATCATTTGCATCTCACATATTTCATTCATCAATTGCACAAATTCATTACATCATTCATTTTTCAATTGGCTTGTGAGATACATTCGTAACTCATTCACCAATTGAGGGGGTAAGCTACACAAATTCCAAAAATTCTTTAGTCTTCAACTTCAGTGCACAAATCCAATGACAGAGAGAAGCTGCTTCTATGCCCATAGCCCAAGTAGGTGTCTCATGTTTTTGCACCATATTGTGTTTCATGCAACATGGTACAAAAATGGGCATCTGTAGACACCAAATTACAACCACTAAACCTCCATCCTAACCATCCCACCACCCACTTGTCTTCCATTCTACTCTCCCACCAATTATTTGGCCCAATTCCACCTTCCCGCCATTTCCTAGCCTAATTGGGATTATTTTAATAATATTTTATATAATATTTTATTATATTTTAATATATTTATTATAAAATATATATAAATAAACTCAATTAACCTCAGTCGTCCGATCAGATTTAATCTCCACCCTCCATCTTCATTAATCCATGCCACATTCAAAAAGCAATATCAACCTTAGGATTCAATTTAATTTCAATCGCACGATTAAAAAGTGTCAAGTCAAAACCCTAAGAGAACCCTAAGTTGAATTATAAGTAAGAGCATTTGCAAATGCTCAAACCCTGGAACCCTAGAACTTGGAGAATTAGACATTGCATTCTAGAGGAATTATTGGTGAAGCCCTAGCATAGAATCCTGAAGATCTAAAGCCCTAGTCTACCGATAATACTTCTGTTGTTCCAGCTACCAAGTGCGTGCCAGAGCCTGCTGCCATCCACAAACCTCAAATCTGAAGCTGCTGCATCAACATATTTGTGATGTCGTCTATAATAACTGATCAATAGCAAGTTAAATATCATTTTTGTATATCCTATTTAGTAATTTGTTGATCTTGAATGCTCTCTGATTTTATTATTAAAATCAGGTTTTATTAATATCTGAGAGACTCACACTGTGGAGCCCTCACAGGTATTACTAACTGTCTTTGTTTTGTTTTGTGTATGAAGATCTACGAATTCCACACCTTATTTGATGGTTGTTGAAGCTAGAGTGGCCCAACCTTGGATATCCGAAGCCCACTCAACCTGTTGGGATCAAGAACACACCCGAATATGAAGACACTTCCATTGCTACTAGCTAGGGTTTCAGAGAACCCTAGCACCACTGTAATATATATTGTATCAAATATTGGCATTGAACATTGATTGTAATAAAATGAGTTTATCGGCTCCCCCCATATTATTGAATACATTCTTTTGTGCAATATTTGTGTCTCACTGCATTATTTGATTTTTTGCTATTTTATTTTAAGTGTCATGTTCTTGCATTCAAAAATATTAATATTTTATATATTTTATTTTATATTTAATAAATATATATTTATATAAGTGAATTAATCCCAGTCATCCTATTTCACTTAATCCTATCCATCCAACCATGTCAATCCATGCCACACTCTAGATTTAATATCCACCCTTCGATATGCTTTTATCTCAGCCATATGATTAGTGTTATTGAAACCCTCGCATGCCCTAAGTTGTATTATTAATAGGAGCCATTTTTATGGCTCAACGACTAAAAGTTCTCTGAAAATCCTTGAGTCCTTATCTACCCAGGTTCCATTCTTATATCTAAGTACTCTCACCTTTCATCCTTGCTTGCCATATCATCAACATCCGTTGCTGCCCCTCTCGCATAGCCAAATCTATTTCTGTAGACTTCCCTCTCAGTCGTCGAACACCCTCGGGTGCTTTCTATCACCGCAAAACACCTTTGGGCGCTTCCCCTCCACTTCCAAGTGCCTCTAGGTGCCCTGTGCCATTCTCGAGTGCTCACGAGAATTTCTTACAGCCACCAAGTTCTAGCGAGTGTTTTACACCATAATTTTGAAGTCCCCCTAGCCTTCAAGCGACATTAGGGCATCGTCGTGTACTACAATAGATTTCATCAATCAGAGAACGATAGATAAGTAAGGTATATCTTTTTATTGTTATTTTATTCCATGCATTTTTAGTTTTTGTTCATGTTATTTACATCATATAGCTAGGGTTTTGTATTGATTATAGAGTGTCTCACATTGTGGAGCCCTTGCAGTTGCTACTAAACCATTTTCTATTTTATTGTGTGCATATATGGAAGTGTTACATTAGTGTTGAACAACTACTTAAGCTGGAGTGACCCGACATCGGATAACTAGAAGCACACTCACTTCTGTTGAGAGCAGAGATGCATTTTGAAACACCACCAACATTATTTTGCTAGGGTTTCGGAGAAACCTAGCTATTGTAAAATTTGTATCAAAGAATTCAAGGATTCTTATTGTAACAATAGATTTTTGGGGATCCTTCCATTAATATAAAATCATTCATTATGCAATATTGTATTTTGAGTTCAATTTATATCTTGTTATTTGGTGTTGCGTTTTTATCTCTTCAATACCATTAGATCATAGTTGACCAAATTTTAGACAGTGGAGTTGACACACATCCCCCAAGAACAAAACAGGGTAGTGGATGCATTGGCTAATTTGGCTCTAGATAAGGACGATATCATATGCTATGGATTTCCCTCAAGTGATGGTCACAAAAAACCAAGGAATCGCTTCTAGCCATTCTCCGGATGCTTTACTTTGATTTGTTGTTTAAATTTTTTAGGATTTATGTAGCGATAGTATAGTGTTGTATGTATAAAAGTAGATCTCATCGTAGAAGGAAATATCACCTCTATATTATTAACAACTGACTCAAAAGTGTATTTGTCTAAAAAGGGCAAAGATGTACAATTTATTGATTTGAAGAAATAAAATCGTTTTTAACAAAAAAAAAAAAAAACTTAATTAATTGTTTTATAAATATAAGTAAATAACTTCATTTTTTTAATCTTTGCTTCTAACATCAATCTATCTATCTTATTAAAAAAAATACTAGGCAGTAGCTGTGTTTATCTAAATCTTTTTAGACAATATGGTTTGTTTTAAAGGAACCAAAACTTTGAATATTATAATAAGCCTACTTAAAAGTAAAAAACCATAAAATTTAACTATTCAACAAAAACAACAGAAGGATAAACATAAGGTATTTCAAATGTCTAACTTAATCTAAAAACCTATAGAAAACATTATTTAGAAAAAAAAACATAACATAATATAATTACCTAGTAGATATTCACAATCTAAGATTATTGAGTAAACCAATGCAAAACAATCGTGCTTAATTCAATTTAGCATTAGATTATGTTCAACTTCTTTGCAAGACAATCATTTAAAAAAAAAAACCGGCAAACTTTTAAATTCTTTTAGTGAACAAAATAACCGTAGTATGTGTCTTTTAACCATTAACCTCCAATACAAACTTCATCATTAAAAAAAACAAACATTTAAATTCTTTTAGTGAACAAAATAACAGTAGTATTTGTCTTTTAACCATTAACCCCCGGTATATTTATTATTACACGATCAAGCATGTATATAATAACTTTTTTCAAAATTAGTGTGAGACACACTGACAAAATGGGACATGCAAGTTAAGGCCGTAGGTGACAAATCACAGTTATAGATCAGACAAAGCTGGTTTTACGATGCGACTTTCAAGTATAATATATAAAGATAGGCATGTTCGTGTGAAGTAGAGGAGAATGATAGGCATGTTCGCGTGAAAGCATGCCATTGCGGGCAATGAAGAAAGGGGATGGGTGATGGGAAGTCGGTGCTGAATGAATGAAGAAAGGAAAGGACACGTTAAAATGAGACATCCAAGTTAAGGCCGTAGGTGACAAATCACAGTCATTTATAAATATTCAAGGATGGGAGTGCGAACCGTGGAAGAAGTTGGAAAGAGGACAAGAATGAGAGTAATGAGGGGAAAGGACTATTGCGGCCATTCCCCAACTGGGGACGAACAGCACATAGGACACAGCATAGCACACATAGCTGAGGCTGGTCTATCCCTTAATGCAAATTTATTGTCATTGAAGTAGAACAGAAAGATGGGCATAGTGATGTGAAAGCATGTGATTGCGGTCAATGAAGAAAGGAAACGGGTGATAGGGAGTACATGCTGAATCACATCATATTAATTGGTCAATGGGACATGCCAGTTCAAGCAGTGGGTGACAAAACATGGTTAAAGTTCCTGCAAGCGTGGAAGATAGAGTTGGATTTCTCAGTTTTGGTTTTTAAGTTTTTGCGATACGGCGCGACTTGCCGCGGGAGTAAGTGCGGTCTGGTCTACCAGAGTGAGACTTTTATTTTTATTTTTTAGTAATATTTTTTATATATATTTGTTGTGAGAATTGATTTTGGGTTACATTATCAATAATACAAGTGACTTCTTTACTAGTAAATCATATCACCACAATTTATTCAAGTTACATTTAAATGACATTATTTCTTTTTAAACATTTATTTATTCTATCTAGAGGCAAGGATTTTATATTACCAGGTCTTTCGTCTTTAGAGGCGATGATTTTATATTCGCAACAACCTTTAGCCAGACGTTAAGCATATTTTAGGAAATTTGCATCTTATTAAAAGTTTGTTTGCTTGTTGTTTTTTTTAAATTTAATTAGAAATTTTAAAGATAATCTATTTTTTTCGAGGTTTATTATTAAAATATATTAAAAAAATATTCAACAATTAAAACTTGAAATATTTAATTTTAATTATTATTATAATATGATTTTGTATATTATATAAAGTACGATCTAAAATTAAGTGTTATTTTTTCTTGTTTTAAAAATTTAATTAAATGTTTCGGTATGAGCAAGAAGCAAGGGTGAGTAGGAAGCAAAGTATGAGTATGGATCAAACATATTACTTCTTCTTCTTCTATATTTTAGAAGAAACTCAAAAACAAAAGGATTTATGTCAAGAAATTATGAGAAAGATGGTAAAAAACATCATTTTTTAAAGTTTTTACTAAAAGTATGGATGCCCTAATTAGAAGTAATGATGCATTAGTTGGAAGTATAGATACCCTAATTAAAAGTAATGATGGCCTTGTTGGGAATATGGATGCTCCTACTTAGCCATAAGAGGTAGAGTGAATATATGGCAAACTTTATCCAAGTAGAAGATACTACACCACAAGTTATTATCAAGATCTAGCATGATATAATGGTCCTTAAAAGTAAAACAATTAATATGTAAGTTCCATGGATACTAACCAGGTTTTTTAGAGATTCAAAATTGGATGGGGATTTGAATCCAAATTAGTCTACGACTCGTCTTTTGAAAGGATTTTTCCTCATTATCTTCTCTAGTTTGAAAATCATGAATAAATAAATGGATGGTGTTCCTTGGTTTAGGGACAAAGATGCATTATATTTACGTATTGAGAATTTTTGTGTGGAGACAAAGACTATTAAAGGCTTCTAGTATGGATTAGTTTTTTTGGGCTTCCTTATCAACTTATCAGTAAGGAGATTTTGAAGGATATTAACAACACTCTAAGGGAGTCCATCTAAGATGGGCTGACTCCTAAGGAGAGAAGATATATTTTATACATTCAAATATGTGTTGCCATGGATATTTCAAAATAATTACCATAGTCTATTAGGATTAAATATTAATCAAGAGAACGATAACAAGTGGATTATAAAAACATTGCATTCCAATGCTGTAAGTATTAAGAGATCAATTGCATAGCAAGAGATTGCAAAGTGAAAATGATGGAGAATTTTTGGCATGATACAAACTTCAATATGAAGTAAGGAGATCATATCATAGTAAAAGTTGGGTCAAGTCAAGGATTTACCACTTCTAAGAAAGTGCAAAGAAAACCTCTCCATCATCAAATGGAAAAGGCCATTGTAGTTTACTTAAATTAACCAACGAAAGAAAAATTGATGTAAGGTATAAGTAAGTACAATGCAAGTTCAAACTTCAAATTCAAAAGATGTTAAAGGTGTAAAGGAATATGGGAAGACAAATTTTGAAGTGAATGAGGTGAAGGAGGTCAAGGTTAATGAAGATAAATCATCTTTATCAAGTAGCATAAAATTCTCTCCTAAAATAAAAATGAATTTTAGTATAGAGTGTATCCATTGCACTTTAGGGTTTGAAGAGAAGCTTAATAAAAAAATGTGTATGGAGGATATCTTTGAAAATTTAGGGTTTCCAAGGCAACATAAAGAAGAAAGTATTTACTATACAATTACTTGCATTTCATATTTTCTAAAGCAACATAAATCTTTGGAAGATAAGTCTCATTATGAACAATATGGAAAAAATAAAAGAGGTTGATGAGGATGGAAGTGTTGGTGGGAATGGAAAAAGGAGAGAAATGTCATCAAAGCATGAACACAAAGAAAATAAAAATCAAGATATATCAATTTGGGAAGCCAAATAAAATACCATAAGTATTAACAAGAAGTGGGACTAAGCCCACTAATAAAAATAAAAAGTGATGATGAAAATAATATCATGGAATATTAGGGGTATGAATAAGATCCCTAAAACCATTACATAGGGGTTTCATTACACAGTGCCATTGCTCATATAAAACCAGTATGCATCCTCCCAAAAATAAATTTTATCTCCCTTTCCAACCTTCCACCTCAATCCTTTCCATAAAATATTTCTAGTTTTCATCAATCCATTCCACAAGGAATATCCCATTGGAGGATTAAGACTATAGGCAAAGGATACTCTATTTTGGATATATTTAGCTAATAGGATTTGGGCCCAAAAGGATATTTTTCAAGCATTTATCTCCATCCCACCTTGTCCATAAGAGCTCAATTCATCTACTTCACCTTTCTAATTCCCAAACCTCATTCCTTATTAGGCCTACAAACTGTATCCCAAGCCACCAAACTCATCCATTTTTTTTCTTCCACACCTATCCATAAAATGTTCCTCTAAATTTTCTATAATTTTTTAGCTATTTCTATTGGAATTTTAAACAAATACATCATATAAATAGGGATATTTTGAAGAGTAGATTGTAATAGTTGAATTTTACCTACTTGAGTTAAAATAGAACCTTTCCAACCCATCAACTTTCTATTGAATCTTTCAATTACCATATCCCAAAGATCACTCCTCATTCTTCCAATAAAAAGAGGCATTCCAAGGTAAACATTGGGAATATTATCCACACTACGGTCAAATATTTTAGAAATTATTTCCTACCTAATGATGAGGCACAAAAATGCCTCATTATTTCATCATTCTGCACATCAAAAACTATCATATTTTGATCAATAATAAAGTTATTTGCCAAATATGTGATTAAAATAAATTATTATGTTGATATTAGCATAAATAAATGTTAAGAAGAACTTTGCTACTATTTTGACTATTTTTTGCACTTTCTATCATTTATTTGCATGATTTTAGCAGTATATATGCATAATAGAAATAGCTAGTAAATAAAGGCTTTATGCAATCTGATTAGCTAAGTGATTTTAAACTGATTTCTCACATCAAATAATTTTCTAGGATGACATGGCATCAAGGAAGCCACATTGTAGCTAAAATAGGGTATAATACAGTTGGACAAAGAATCTATAGGAGCAGCTCTGGAATATTTGGGCAACCAGCTAAAAATTAATAAGGAAACGATGACAAACTTCAAAAGTGAAGATAAAACTATTTGGGGAGCATTGGAACAATTAGGAGGGACCCACAAAAAAATTGGAAGAAATCCCACATGACCAAATTGAATCCAACAACATTTGATAGGTGTGCAACCTGATATTCCGGAGCTGCTGCAAAAAACATTAAAAATAGCAAAAAAATTGGGTTTTGACCAGATCTATGGGAAAATGAGCAGGTTTATGCATGGATATCTATGACCAATGATATTAATATATTCTTAGCATATTTCCCTTTAAATTGGAGATAAATACAGTTGCACACCTGGCTGTAAATTGGATTTTATTCTAATTTTGAATTGAGTTCATTGTAGCCAAGCAACAAATCAAGACACATCAGTAGAATAGATTAATTTTCATTTGTTGAACATAGGCTTGGGACATGGAAAAAACTATATAAATAAATCCACCTATCTACTTTTAAAAAGTTGAAAAAAGGTTAGAAAATTAGATAATAGGCAGGCAAATATGAGATAACATTTTCAACAATTTTTATAATAGTAGGAATTTTTCAATAAAAGTGTAGTATTTTCCATGTCATTTTGATGTCTTGAGTGTATAGTTGGAGCTTATATTTTGATGTGTTAGACGTTCTTCTAGACCTAGAATAAAGGGACCACTCTCGAGGTTGGTGGAAGAAGTTACAATTTTTACAGTTTTTTTTCGTTTTTGCTTATTTCTTGTCAAAACGTTGTCAGTTGCTTGCTAGAATGTTGTAATAGGTTTTTGCTTTGTTTTCAAGTGTGAATGTGTGAGTGTGGTTTTTTATCTAGATGATATTATTTCCTTATGTATTTCTCATTTTATTTCTGCAATTTCATTTACAAAATTTTATTTATAGTTTCAACAATAATTTTTGTTTTAGCAAATTCTGTTTCAGTAGCTCAACTTTTAGCATTTGTTAATTTAGTTGATTTTAATTCAGTATTCACATTTCATAGCACTTCAATTTAGCAATGAAGTTTTTTTTTCCTTTAGCACAGTTTAATTTTACAACGTAAATAAGTTTTAATTCTGCAAACTAAGTAGGTTTCAATTATGCAATTTAGTGATAGTTTGATACTTGCAAGAACCATCTAAACCTTTGTTCCTACAAGATAAGCAAGTGCCCTGATTTATGAACTATAGAAATACCAAACTTATCTATCGTATATAGCCTTGGACACCATCCTGGATTTGATAAATTAAAATTAAATGATGAACAATAACAACACTAAATATTTTTAGCACCATTATCAGGGAACATAGGTGTTGTTAAAGGATAAATCAGTCATACAATTATTACTGTGTCAATTTATATCAAATAAATCTTAGAATAACTCTTAAATCAAACAACTTACATAAAACATAGTTGTGTTATTGATTTTTGCATTTCGTATATTGGGACATAAGCATCGAATTTATAAATCGACCAAGGGATGAATATGGGAAGACAAATTTTGAAGTGAATGAGGTGAAGGAGGTCAAGGTTAATGAAGATAAATCATCTTCATCAAGTAGCATAAAATTCTCTCCTAAAATAAAAATGAATTTTAGTATAGAGTGTATCCATTGCACTTTAGGGTTTCAAGAGAAGCATAATAAAAAAATGTGTATGGAGGATATATTTGAAAATTTAGGGTTTCCAAGGCAACATAAAGGATAAAGTATTTACTATACTATTACTTGCATTTCATATTTTCTAAAGCAACATAAATATTTGGAAGATAAGTCTCATTATGAACAATATAAAAAAAATAAAAGAGATTGATGAGGATGGAAGTGCTGGTGGGAATGGAAAAAGGAGAGAAATGTCATCAAAGCATGAACAAAAAGAAAATAAAACTCAAGATATATCAATTTGGGAAGCCAAATAAAATACCACAAGTATTAACAAGAAGTGGGACTAAGCCCACTCATAAAAATAAAAATTGATGATGAACCAATATCATGGAATATTAGGGGTATGAATAAGATCCCTAAAACCATTACATAGGGGTTTCATTACATAATGACATTGCTCATCTAAAACCAAGGGTTTCTCTGATAATAAGCATCCTCCCAAAAATCATTTTTTTCTCCCTTTCTAACCTTCCACCTCAATATTGTCCATAAACAAATTCTAGTTTTCATCAATCCATTCCACAAGGAAGATCCCATTGGAGGATTAAGACTATAGGCAAAGGATACTCTATTTTGGAGATATTTAGCAGATAGGATTTGGGCCCAAAAGTGATATTTTTCAAGCATTTGTCTCCATCCCACCTTGGCCATAAGATCTTGATTCATCTACTTCACCTTTCTAATTCCTAGACATCCTTCCTTCTTAGGCCTACAAACTGTATCCCAAGCCACCAAACTCATCCATTGTTTTTCTTCCACACCTATCCATAAAAATTTCCTCTTAATTTTCTCTAATTTTTCATCCATTACTATAGGAATTTTGAACAAAGACATCATATGAATAGGGATATTTTGAAAATTAGATTGTAACAGTTAAAGTTTACCTGCTTGATTTTTCCAACCCATTAACTTTCTATTGAATATTTCAATTACCATATCCCAAAGATTACTCCTCATTATTCCAAAAAAGAGGCATTCCAAGGTTAAAATTGGGAATATTATCGACTCTAAGGAAAAATATTTTGGAAATTATTTCCTATCTAATGATGAGGCACATAAATGCCTCATTATTTCATCATTTTGCATATTAAAACTACCATATTTTGATCAATAATCTATTTATTTGCCAAATATGTGATTAAAATACATTATTATGTTTATGTTAGCATAAATAAATGTTATGAAGTACTATGCTACTATTTTAACTATTTTCTACACTTTCTATCATTTTTTTGCATGATTTTAGTAGTTTAAATGCATAATAGAATTAACTAATAAATAAAGGCTTTATGAAATATGATTAGCTAAGTGATTTTAAAGTGTTTTCTCACCTCAAATAAGTTTCTAGGATTATGTGGCATAAAGGAATCCACATTGCAGCTACAAAAATGGTATAATATAGTTGGACAAATAATATGTAGGAGCAGCTCCAGAACATTTGGGTAACCACCAACAGATTAATAAGGAAACTGTTAGAGTAAATCACTATATAAAATATAGAAAGCAATTATAGTGTTTCAAACTTTAACACCAGAATTGACAAAATAATACAAACACACAGTAGAAGAGACAACGATTTTAACATGGTTCACCCAATGTGGGTTACATCCACCTAGAATTTTCAGTCCTTTCTTTCTCAATCCAAGCAATAGAGGGTTACAACCTACAACAAACATCTGCTATAATTTTCTCTCTATATTTACAAGGAATCAACACAGTAATTTTCTCATTGTCTACTATGTTTTTCCTCACAACTATATATAAGAAAAAAACAGAAAAAAATCTACTTTTCTTAATACATTCCAAGATTAACACTGAGTTCCCAGCACCTAATTTTGGGATAAAAACAAAAAAACTTTTCCTGGCTGTCCTGTTGTAAATCCGAAATCTTTCTTTGGTAGACTAATAGACTGTAAATCTAGAAACTTTCCCTGCCCGTCCTACAGTAAATCCAAAAACTTTCTCTGTTTAGCCTCCTCATAATTAGGCTCCATTCCTAACAATATCCCACTTGGAGACTAATTCCATTGCACCATACTGCAACCAAGGACTGAAAAATTCTCATCATGGCCTCTTATTCCTTAAGGCCAACTGAAGTTGAGCAAAAGCTCAACTTTTCTCTTGACACCACTTTTGTAAGCATATCAATAGGATTTTGTGATGTGTGAACTTTCCCTAATTTCAAAGATCCATATTCCACTACTGATCTAATGAAATGATACCTGAGTTTGATGTGTTTAGTTTTTGAATGGAATGCCGAATTCTTCGCAAGGTGTATAGTACTCTGGCTATCACTCCACAACCTATTATCCTCTTGCTTCTTCCCCAGTTCTTCCATTAGTCTTTGCAACCAAACTATCTATTTGCTTGCTTCTGTAGCAGCAACATATTCAGCTTCAGTGGTTGAAAGGGAAACTATGTGTTGGAGTTTATAAATCCAACTAACCGCTCCTCCTCCTATAGTAAATATGTAGCCAGTAGTGCTCCTTCCACCATCAAGATCACCTGCCATATCAGAATCTACAAAACCCTTCAAGCATATATTAGAGCCTCCAAAATTCAAAGAATAATTTGAAGTTCCTCTCAATTACCTGAGTATCCATTTTACCGCTTGCCAATGTCCTTTTCTCGAATTACTCATAAATCTACTCACTACTCCCATTGTGTGGGTAGTGTCTGGTCTTGTACAAACCATTGCATACATCAAGCTTCCAACCGCTGATGCATAGGGAACCTTAGCCTTATGCTTTTGTTCCTTTTGTGTTTTGGGACACAAATCTTTGGTGAGTTTGAAATGCTTTGCCAATGGAGTAGCAATAGAATTTGCATTGTTCATATTGAATCTCTTAAGCACTTTTTCAATGTATTTTGCTTGTGATAATTTTAGAGTGTGACTCTCCTTGTCTCTTGTTATCCTCATACCAAGGATTTGTTTGGCTTCTCCCAAATCCTTCATGGCAAAGGATTTAGCCAACTTCTTCTTGAGCATGTTTATATCTTGCATATTTGTTCCTGCACCTAACATGTCATCCACATACAATAGCAAAATAACATAGTTGCCATTTCCAGTTTGCTTAAAATATACACAATTATCACTTTGACATCTTTCAAACCTTTGATTAGCCATGAACTTATCAAATTTTAAATACCACTGTCTAGGAGCTTGTTTTAACCCACACAAGCTCTTTTTGGCTTACATACCCAATCCTCTTTACCTTTCACCTGAAAGCCTTCCGGTTGGTGCATATAAATTTCCTCCTCCAAATCACCATGAAGAATTATTGTCTTCACATCCAATTGTTCCGAGATACAAATTTTCTATAGCTATAAGACTCAAAATAGCTCTAATAGAGGTCATTTTTATGACTGGAGAAAAAATCTCATCAAAATCAATACCTTTTTTCTGAGCGAATCCCTCGACCACTAGTCTTGCTTTGTATCTCTTATGTCCATTCTCCTCTTTAATCCTGTACACCCATTTATTGGTCAAAGCTCTTTTACCTTTGGGTAGCTCAACCAAATCCCAAGTTTGGTTGTGGAATACAGAGTCCATTTCTTCATTCATTGCAAGCTCCCACTTATTCCTGGTATCCATCTGTAATGCTTCCTGAAAACATTCTGGCTCACCAGCATCAGTATACAAAACATAATCAGAGAAACGTTGAGAAATTTTACTTATCCTGGTAGATCATCTAACAACACTTTCTGGAGATTGAGGTTCTTGTTGCTGTTGCTATACATTTTGATCTTCTACCACTTTTGGAGTTACCTTTTCTATGTGTCCATCAAGGTCTATGTATTCAGCAATTTCCTCTTTCTGTTTCTTTCCTTCCCTGCAACCGATCTTTATACAAGTTTTTTTCATTAAATATGACATCCCTACTTCTAATGACTTTCCGGTTATCACAATCCCATAATCTGTAACCCAATCCATCAATACCGTAACCAATAAAATAGCACTTTTGGGCCTTAGCATCTAACTTATTTATGTTCTCTTTGTCTATATGCATAAAAGCCTCACATCCAAATACCTTAAGGAAAGAATAATTTACTGGTTTACCTGTCCAAAGCTCTTACGGAATTCCTCCATCCAAGGCACTAGACGGTCTTCTATTAATCGAATATATTGTAGTATCAACAACATGAGCCCATAAAAATAATGGTAAGCCTGCATGAATTCTCATGCTCCTAGCACGCTTCATGATGGTTCTATTCATTCTTTTTGCAACCCCATTTTCTTGAGGTGTTCTTGGAACTACCTTGATTCTTCTAATTCCATTTTTAGAACAAAACACATCAAATTCTCTACTGCAATATTCTCCACCATTATCCGAATTTAGACACTTTAACCTTTTTCCAGTTTCATTTTCAACTAATGCTTTCCAATTCTTGAAGGTATTAAAAATATCACTTTTATTCTTAATGCAATATATCCATGTTTTCCTTGTTGCATCATCAATAAAAAGTACATAGTAAGAGGAACCTCCAAGAGAAGTTACCTGAGCTGGGCCCCAAACATCTGAGTGCACAAGCTCCAATTTCTCTTTCTTCCTTTCCTTGCCATCCTTGAGAAATCTAACTCTCTTTGCTTTACCATAAACACAATCCTCACAGAATTCCAAATCAATTTCTTTTAACTTAGGCAATAACTTTCTTGAATGTGAAATTTCCATACCTTTTCCACTCATATGGCCAAGTCTTTGGTGTGACAAAGATGCACTCTCACCTGTAGAAACTAAATTCATGGAGCAGTGAGAAAAATCAATAAGTAAATAAAGAGTACCCACCAATTTACCTCTAGCTACTATCAATGAATCTTTAGTAACTTTCCAAGCATTTTCTCCGAATGCAACCGTGTATCCTTCACCATAAAGCTTACTTGCCTATATAATATTTCTCTTTAAATCTGGTATGTGTCTCACCTCTTTAAGAGCCCATTGACATCCATTTGGGGATTTAATCAAAATCTTTCCAATACCCACGATTTTACATGGTTGGTCATTTTCCAATAGAACCTGTCCATAATCTCCATAAACATAATCTATGAAGTATTCCTTATGTGAGGTAGCATGGAATGAAGCACCACTATCAATTACCCAATAATCACTATTTATATCAAGAGATAAGATTAAAGCATCTTGTAGAATTTGTCCAGTAATATTGTCTTCTGAAGTGTTACCATTATTATCATTACCTTCATTTCCATCACCCTTTCTTTGCCAACAGTCCCTCTTGAGATGACCCTTTTTGCCATAGTGCCAACACTGTAGATTTCCTTTTCCACATGATTTGGATCTGCCTTTGGATTTTCCATGATGTGAACTCTTGCCTCTTTCTCTTCTTCTTCCTCTATTCTCAATAGTTAAGGCGGTGCTATATGATTCTCCTGTGGTTTTTCTTCTCATGTCCTCATTGAGTATCACACCAACCACATCATCAAATTCTAATTTATTTGAACTCAAAGTAGAGTTACTTACCGCCATTACCAAACTGTTCCAACTTTTTGAAAGAGAGCATAAGATTAATAAGGCCCTAAGCTCATCATAAAAATCCAATCCTACTGAATGCAATTGATTAGTGACAGTATTAAATTCATTTAAATAATCATGCACAGATCCTCTTTCACTCATTTTCATGTTAAATAACCTTTTCATTAAGAATACCTTATTTGATGGTGATGGTTTCTCATACATCTTGGCCAACTTATCCATGACTCCCTTGGTAGTCTTTTCATCAAAGATGTTGAAGGCTACGGTGGCTCCCAAGCACAGCCTCACAGTACCCAATGCCTTTATATCAAGGAGACTCCACTCCTCATCAGACATAGTTGAAGGTCTCTTTTTTTCCCCCTCAAGAGGTAAATAAAGATCCTTCTAGTACAAGTAATCCTCCATCTGCATCTTCCAAAATTGAAAGTTCTGGCCATTGAATTTTTGAACTCTAAACCTCCCTTCTTTCGCCATTGCTCCCACTTGATCCAGAAATTCTCCTTTTGTCAAGTGCACCCAACAAAACAACCGCTCTAATACCACTTGTTAGAGTAAATCACTATATAAAATATAGAAAAACAATTATAGTGTTTCAAACTTTAATAGTAGAATTGACAAAATAAGACAAACACACAATAGAAGAGACAATGATTTTAACGTGGTTCACCCAATGTGGGTTACATCCATCGATAATTTTCAGTCCTTTCTTTCTTAATCCAGGCAATAGAGTGTTACAACCTACAACAAACATCTGCTATAATTTCCTCTCTATATTTACAAGGAATCAACACAGTAATTTTCTCATTGTCTAATCTGTTTTTCCTCACAACTATATATAAGAAAAAAATAGTAAAAAAAACTGCTTTTCTTAATACATTCCAATATTAAAACTGAGTTCCTAGCACCTAATTTTGGGATAAAAAAAAAAAACTTTTCCTAGTTGTCCTGTTGTAAATCCGAAAACTTTCTCTGGTAGACTGACAGACTGTAAATCTGGAAACTTTCCCTACCCGTCCTGTAGTAAATCCATAAAATTTCTTTGTTTAGCCTCCTCGCAATTAGGCTCCATTCCTAAAAAAAACAAGGACAAACACCAAAAGTGAAGCTAAAACCATTTGCAGATCATTAGAGAAATTAGGAAGGAATTTCCAAGCATTTGGAAGCAATACCACATGATAAAATTGAATCCAACAACATTTAATAGGTGTGCAACCTGATATTTTGGAGTTGTTGCTGAAAACTGCAAAAATAACAAAAAAACGGGTTTTTGACCATGGATATCTACGACCAATAATATTAATATATTCTTAGCCTATTTTCCTTCAAATTTGAGGTAAATACAGTTGCACACATGGCTGCAAACTGTATTTTATTCTAATTTTGGACTGAGTCTGTTGTAGCCACATAGTAAATCAGGAGCCGACAATAGAATAGATTAATTTGCATTTGTTGAACATAGGCTTAGGACATGGAAAAAAAATGTATAAATAAATCCACCTATTTGCTTTGAAAAAGTTGAAAAAAAGTTTGAAAATTAGATAATAGACATGCAAAAATGAGATAACATTTTCAATAGCTTTTATAATAGCAAGAATTTTCCAATAAAAGTACTATATTTTCCATATAATTTTGATGTCTTGAGTGGATAGTTAGAGCTTATATTTTGGTGTGTTATATATTATTCTAGACCTAGAATCAAGGGCCCACTTTTGAGGTTGGTGGAAGGAGTTATTACAGGTTTTTTATTTTTGTTTATTTTTTTTCAAAACATTAGCATTTTCTTGCTAGAATGTTGTAATTTGTTTTTGATTTGTTTTCAAGTGTGAATGTGTGAGTGTGGTTTTTTAGATATATGATATTATTTCCTTATGTATTTATCATTTTATTTCTACAATTTCATTTACAACATTTAATTTATAGTCTCAACAATAATTTCCTGTTTTAGAAAATTCTGTTTCAGTACCTCAATTTCTAGCATTTGTTAATTTAGTTGATTTTAATTCAGTATTTAAATTTCATAACACTTCAATTTAGTAAAATTAATGTAGTTTTTGTTTTCCTTCAGCATAGTTCAATTTTACAACTTAAATAGGTTTCACTTATGCAAACTAAGTAGGTTTCAATTCTACAATTTAGTGATTGTTTGATACTTACAAGAACCATTTGAACCTTTGTTCCTACAAGATAAGCAAGTGACCTAATTTTTGAACTATAGAACTACCAAAATCCTCTATCATATATAGCCTTAGACACCACCCTAGGTTTGATAAATTAAAATTAAATTATGTACAATAACAACACTCATTATTTTTAGCATCGTTGTTAGGGAACATAGGTGTTGTTAGACGATAAATCAGTCATACAATTATTACTGTGTCAAGTTATATCAAACGAACCTTAGAGTAACTCTTATAAAAAACAACTTACACAAAACATAGTTATGTTACTAACAATTGCATATCATATATTACGACATAAGCATTGAATGTATGAATCAACCAAGGGATGAAAAAGAACGATTTATTAGAATAAATTTCCCATCAACCATAGGAAGGTAGTATTCCTAATACAAGGGTGATTTACCTACATTTGAGATTACTGATAACATTGAAAGAGGATTGCAAACCTCATATTCAGGAAGTGTAGAAAATACTATGGGAGAATTACAATAAGAGCAAAGAAACCAATGCCATTTACTTCCAAGACTCAAAAATATCTTGGAAACACAATCAAAGGAACTCAATTTTGTCGAGCAAATACAAGGAATTTTTTTCCATAATATCAATATCGAAATGGCCCATGTTTTCCCACAAATTGGGAATAAAATCCTTGGTCTATGTCACAGTCTTACTGAGAACCACCACAACAATCTTGGAATCAACTTCCATGGTCATCCTCTCAGGAATGGTCATAATATATGTGGACAAATCCACAATGGGATCAACAAAATCCACCATGGATGCAATCACAATTGCATGGATACAACTAGGGACAATAGTACCAACCATACTAGGGACAACAAAGATACCCAAATTCACCATAAAATTTACGGCCTGGACCTACTCAAAATCTTCCTCAGGAATGACAATCACAACAAAAATAGTAGGTGAAACAAGCTTCATTTTTTACTCAACCTGTGGCCAACTCCAATAATACTAGATAGGTAGACCCTATCTATGTGGTTGAATCTTATGATACTGCCACGTTAAATATAATTAATTATAGAAATATCTAGTTACGTTTAGTAAAGACACTTCTTAAACCTACTCCATCTATAATTGTAGAAATGGAAAATAATGAAAATAAACAAGACCCATCTACATCTGACCCACAACAATCACATGTTGAGAATTAAAAATAAAAAGAAAAAGACTTAACTCGAAATGATTTACCTTCTTCATTATAAAAACTACATACCTTGAACTATTTGAGAAACCTAGAATCTCTTCGAAATTAGATTTAGTAAAGTAACTAACATACTTAAACATCACAATTCCTTTATTATAGGCTATTAAGGATATAACATTAATCAACAAAATCATTCATGAAATTTGTATTTAAAAACCAATAAGGAAGAAGAAATCATTTCCCAAAATTGCACAAGTAGATAGAAAGTTAATTGATATTTTTTCAGGGAAACTTATTCTAGTAAAATATGGTGATCCAAGAAGTCCAGTAGTCATGGTAACCATAGGATCAATGTAGATATCCAATGTTATGATTGATCTTGGGGCAGCCATAAATATTATGAAAAAATATATGATGCAAATATTACAATTGAATAACTTGAATCCTACATCTACCATATTATAAATGGTTGACAGATCTATAGCTAAACCAAAAGGAATAATAGAAGATATTCCTATAACCCTTTTCTCATGGGAATATCCAGTTGAATTATTGGTTTTATAACCTCGTAACTCTATGAATGGTTATTTGATAATTTTAGGAAGGCCTTAACTTGCTATTATAGCAACTTTCATTAACTATAGGTTAGGGGATATGATCATTTCAAATGGGATTGATCCAAAGAAGATTTATTTATATCCTCCTACAAAACCTTCATTTAACTTTTTAGGTCACTTGTGGTTTCCTGATTTTGATGAAGAAAATGAAGAAACTATCTCAATATTAGCCACCATAATTATGAAAGACCACATAAAAAAGTTTAATTCATGTGAAAGATATTTTTTTGAAGACAATTATTTTGGTTAACAACATGTATGATTCAAGACTCAAGGATGAACCAACCACAATCCGTCCTCTATTATGGAATGATGAGAACACGAATCGAAATAATTATTATAAATTTCATTACAAGATAGTCCTTTAAAATTACCACATGGATGGCATCGTCATATTCTATCACCCCTTAATTGTCCTATATCATTTATAATTTCATTAGGAATTGAATTAAAAAATGAAACACAAAATTTCCATTCTCTCTTACCGCATCATTATCCTCTTAACTCCTTGACAACCAAATTTGAGGGAGTTAATTCTGTTTATCCTGAAACAAAGCATGTAGAAGGACAACTAGGGAAAATTTTGAATATCAACAACTAGTTGACTAATGATCATGAAGAAATATTGCCTTTGCATAGGATTACAAGGATATGTTAGGAATTCATCCTGATGTGTGTACTCATAGAATATATACAAAAGATGTAAAACCCATGCGACAACTACAAAGGTAACATAATCCTGCTTTGCGAGACATCGTAAAAGATGTAGGATTATTTTATCCAATTTTTGATAGCCAATGAGTTTATCCATTGGTTATTATTAAAAAAAAAACAATAAAATGAGAGTGTGTGTGGATTACCGAAAATTGAATAAAGTCACACATAAGGATAATTTTTCATTGTCTTTCATTAACCATGTGTTACATACACTCACTAGAAAGAAATATTTTTGTTTTCTCGATGTATTTAGTGGGTATAACCAAATTCAGGTTGCACATGAATATTAAGAAAAAACAACCTTCAGTTGTCCATGAGGAACTTTTACCTATAGAGTCCTACCTTTTGGACTCTGTAATGCACCAACAACTTTCCAATGCATTGTTATGGTCATCTTCTCTAACTTAACTAATGAATGCATGGAAATCTACATGGATGGTTTCATAATTTGTGGGGAAGCCTTTCATAACACCTTAGAACATCTTTATAAGGTGCTAACCCATTGAGAAACTTATAATTTATCCCTAATTCCTAAAAAATGTTTCATCATGATGGAAGAAGGCATTGTCCTTTGCCATCATATCTCATAAGAAGGAATCAAGGTAGATTCCAAAAGGTAGAAATCATTAAAAACCTTTCTTCTCCATAGACTCAAACAAATTTTAGGATCTTTTAAGACATATTGGCTTTTATCATCATTTTATACAAAATTTTAGTGCAATTGCAAATCCTATGTTTGCATTTCTAACAAAATATTATGAGTTCAAATGGACTAAAAAGTGTTAAAATACTTTTGACACTCTAAAAGAAAAATTGATCACTCCACCTGTGTTGAGAGGTCCAAATTGGAAATTACCACTTCACATTCAATTTGATGCATCCAATATTGCAATTGGAGAAAAATTAGGGCAAGTGGAAAATGAATAACATTATACCATATACTATATTAACAAGAATCTCACATGAGATAAAACAAATTATACTACCACCAAAAAAGAATTTGTAGCGGTACTATATGCTATCAACAAATTTTACCACTATATTATCGGGTATCAAGTGTATTTTCACACAGAAAACTTGGTAATTGAATATCTAATGAATGAACCTATGGTTAGTGGTTGAATAATTCAATGGTTACTACTACTACAAGAATTTGATATCACAATAGTAAATAAACTAGGGAAGGCTAATGTAGTAACAAATTTCTTGTCTAGACTGAACAACACAGGAAAAGAGGAATTAGTAGAGGATGCCTTTCCTAGTGAGAAATTATTTACAATATCAATAAAATCACCATGGTTTTTTGATATTACTAATTATTTAGCAATGTAATAAGTTAACTCTCATTTTTTCACAAAAGAAAAGAAAAATTTGGTAAAACAAAGGTTATAATTTATGTGGATAAACAATCTAATATTCAAATGTGGACCTGATCACATATTACATTTATGTGGTTGATAATATGAGGTGTATGATGTCCTTCATGAATATCACGATGAATTGTTAGAATTTTTTTGGAAATTGACTATTATTGGCCATCTCTTCACAAAGATGTAAAAACGTATATACAACATTGTGATTCATGCCAAAGAATGGGAAAACCCACATCCACAAATGAAATACCTCTACAACCTCAAGTGGTTTTAAAACCATTTGAAAAATGGTGGTTAGATTTGTTGGACCCATTGATCCACCTTCTCAAGGAAAGGTATATATATTGGTATGTACTTATTATGTAACAAAATGGGATTAGGCGCGTACTTTAAAACATGCCCATGAAGAAAAAGTTGATGAATTTTTATATTCTCAAATTTTTTAGAGATTTGGAGCACCATTATCTATTACTATAGATCATGGACCCCAATTTGCATCAAAAAGTCATAGAATCATTCATTGAATTATATGAGATCAAACATAGGAAGTCATCACCCTACCATCCATAGGCAAATGGCCAAATCAAAGTCACTAATAGAGAATTAGAAAGGATCCTATCAAAAATAGTTGCTTCTCATAGGAAGAATTGGTTTAACATGTTACCAAAAGTTGTTTGGGCATACAACACAACATGGAAATCCATTATGGGTTTCACACCTTATGAACTGGTCTATGGTAAGAAACCTCTTTTTTCAATTGAATTTCAAAGTACTAACATTTTGCACATCTTTGGAAATTAGTATTGAATTATTGTAAGTATAGTTGGACAAAGTTTTGCAACTTAATGCATTGGATGAATTTTGGTTGGAGGTATTGCACCAAACATAAATAATCCAACAACAGTGGAAGATGTGGCATGATAGTCACATTCAACAAAAGAAATTGAACCAGGAGATTGGTTATTATTGTTTGATTTTTGCTATGAATATTTTCCTGGCAAGTTACAAACTCAGTGGCTTGGACTATACCAGAACAAGAAAGTGTTCAAGAATGGAGCTATCTATCTTTTTCATATTGATGACTCGAGGAGGAAGTTAGTGGTCAATGGACATCGCCTTCAGGTATACTATAAACCATTTATTAAGGAGGATTTTGTATAACATGTTGCATATTTGGATTTATATGTGATGAAAGAGAGACTTTCTCTCATTTCAGATTCAGAATGATTTACAAAAATTTGAAAAAAAAAGGGAATAATCTTGATTGTGAGATTATTTCATGGACACAATCAAGACATATTGGATATTTTGGAAAAAAAATGCATAATTCAATAGTGAAAAACTTATTAGGTGCTATTGAATTAAGGCCTACATGAAAACTAGTTTTTGGCTTGTTTGACTTCTTAATTTATCAATCGTTGTACAAATATCACTTACTACACGTGTAATATATTTGTTTTCAAAATTTATGTAGCTTGTTAACAATCAATAGAAGTAACTTAGAGGTGCATGAAAAATTTTCAATACAGTAAGGTTTGTTTTTCTTGCATTTTACTCATAGTTAGCTTTGACATTTGATGTATGATAATTAGATATTTGGCAAAAACTACTTATAAATTTGGCAAAAATATGAAACACCTTGCTAAAACATTTCAAGAAACATCCTATCCTCCCATTGGTCACATAAAATTTTAGGTTGGTAGCATGAAAAATGGTAATTTTAGGAGATCTATAATATTCAGATCTTAGAAATGATAGAGCTTCAGAAGGTTTAGAGCTCTAGAATGAAATAGCTTTAAAATGTCCAGGAGCTCCAAAAGGTGTGGCTACAACAAAATTTGAAAATTTGTGGAGCACACATTTGAAAATATATTAACAAATAATAATAATAATATTTTTGATGTGGCACTCACGATGCCAAATGTTGACTTTACAATAGTTTTTCAACTCAAACACAATTTGCAAACAAGCACGTGGAAACCATCGAAATGATGTCACCAACATGTTCTGAAGCACTCCCATCATACCTCATTATCATGCACCATTCTAGAGCCATGCGACTACAATATCGTAAGGCATAATGGAATGTAAATTGAGGAGGATGGTGCAAAAATCCTATAATGCAATAGTCCCATCGTGCAAATCATATCATTGATTTTAAACTCAATCGCTCTTGATTTTTGTGCAAGGAATGGTTGTAATAAGCTTAATCAAGGAAAATTTTCACATCACCACCCTCTATCCATACCGTATGTTTAAAATTTCTTGGGTAAACCAAATCCAAAGGTGATATGTGTCCACCATGCATTGAGATGATGAAATCTTATGCATGCAAATAATAGGGTAATTTGCACCATCTTCCAGAGCTAATTGTCACACTCAAGAATGATGAACATGAGGACACAGTAATCATAAAACTAGGGAATTTTGCAAATCACCAAATTTCATAGGTATTACAGTGCAAACCAGAAACAAAATTAAAGTAAACCAACATTGCATGCAAAAATAATTTACCAAAAAATATAAGAATGATCTAAGAAATAATAGCAGAATTGAGTGTAGTATAATTGCAAAGTGCAGTAAACTTGCAATGTAGTTGAAGTAGAGTTGTAGTAGACTTGCTGTAAAGTTGCAGAGAAGATGAAAATGCAACAATGGGGTAGAAACGTAAAGTTGAGCTGAATACCATAGAAGAATTGCAGTGCTACCTATAAGTTATGGAAGTGTTCCAGTAATCCAGTTTGATGTTGTTTCTATAAAATTTTGAGGTCTACTCAGAGGTATTGGTTGTAGAGTTCACCAAAACTCTCCAAAACACAATCAATGGGATGCAAATTGAGGTAACTCCTCTTGTATTAAGTCAAATTAATAAATTGTCACTTCAAGAAGTAAAAATAGTTAGAACTTTTAAAGTAGCACTCCTTGAAGTAGTTAGGGCACTACAAAGAAAAAGGGCTTTAACGGTGTCTGAATTAAGGCAATTTTTTATGATGGTAAAAAACTGCCCTAATATAACCTAAGAGGGTGATTATAAACCATTGTATTAGGGTAACCACCCTCTTAGGAATAAGATGATGGTTATAAACTATAGTCTTAGGTTGACCTAAGAGGGTGGTTTATAACCACCGTCATAGGGATAAACCACCATAAAAAAATAAAAGAAATAAAAGACGACGGTTATAAACCACCATCTTAAAAAATTTAAGAAATAAAATATGATGGTTAAAAACTATCATCTTAGGTCACACCTAAGAGGGTGATTTGAAACCATCATATTAGGTCACACCTAAGAGGGTGATTTAAAATAATCATCTTAGCTTGTCTCACTTAAAGAAAATTAAAGAAGGCATGGGAAAATCGAATTGTAATGTTACTCTTCATGGGAAATATTTGGCATTTCCCTCTTCTCTTGGCTCTTGGAAAGGATGCATGGGACAAGACCTGGAGGAATGAAGCCAAAGTGTTTATCAATTGCAGCATTTTATTGTATGTTTTTAATGTTTTTATTTTTCTATGGAAACACGAGAATGGTTATGCAAATTTTCTTCCTACGGGGATGGCCAAATGATCTCATTTGAGTTGAAGATATCTTAAATTGTTTTTTTTTCGTAAAATTAAGGGAAGAGAATTTTGAAAGGGCCCCAAAATATTTTACAACTAAAATAAGACATCAAACCAAAAAAATGCACTTCAGCACTTAAACAAAAGATTACCGAAACTGTACTACAACACTAACCAAAATAAAATAGTAACTACATAAACCAACACCACAAAACACAAGATCCAAAGGGCTAAGAGATCTGAGAAGACCTGTGAGAGAGCCAAGGTAGTTCAACAACACAACATCTAACTCTAAAATAATCCCACTGGAATTTTGGGCCATATCCCAACGGTCCCCAACAGATAACCACTTCCCAAGGTAGGCAAACGAACCAAGGCAGAAACATATTCTTGATTCCTACTCCCCATTTTTGAAATAATTCTTGCTCCTCATTTTTGAAATAATTCCCGCTTCTCATATTCGAAATAATTCTCGCTCCTTTTTTTTTAATTAATTGGGTATTTAAAAATACCTTCATTAATGAATTAAATGGGGTATTAAAAATACCTTCATTAATGAATTAAATGGGGTATTAAAAATACCTTCATTAATGACCAATAATTAATAAATTGATTGGGTATTTAAAATACCTTCATTAATGAATTAAATGGGGTATTTAAAATACCTTCATTAATGACCCATAATTAATAAATTGATTGGGTATTTAAAAATACCTTTATTAATGAATTAAATGGGGTATTTAAAACTACCTTAATTAATGACCATTGATTAATAAATTGATTGGGTATTTAAAAATACCTTCATAAATGAATAAACTTGGTATTTAAAATACGTTCCCATCCAGGAATACAAGTAAGCAAAAGACAAGCCACATAACTGGCAAAGAGATATAGTTGTCCAACCTCTTTAAAAACTGCACAAAAACTTCTAACCAAGTGAACTACCACCACCTGAGAACAATTAACCAACATAAAATGAACACAGTTGATGAGGTCCTGTGGAAAGTCCCCTTGCCATACCCTATATCCATGAATATTCACTCCAATATTTGCCATCATGTCAGCAACAACATTTCCCTCCTTGAGCGTGTGACAAATTTGAACATCTTCCAACTCCCGATACAACTTTACTCCTTCATCAATTAGATTGGCAACCTTCCAACTAACATGGCACACTCCAATAAGCATATTAATAATGTTGTGGGAATCACCCTCAATAACAACTTTCTTAAAATTGAATTCATTAAGCAAGGTAATCCCATGGTAAGTCACCCTCACCTCCGCCACCTACGAAGAATTCACACCCAAAGAATCAACATACACTAGCAAAATATTTCCATAATGGTCCTGGATAATGCCACCTGAGACTGCCTACCCGTTCTTCCCTTGGCTACCCCATAAAAATTTAATTTCACCCACCTGATAGGGGGGCACACCATTTAATATAATTCCTTATGTTAGGTGTCGACAGTGGTCGATATGTATTTCCAAAGCCCAAAAATTATTCCAACCTAATTTCTCATTGCTTTGATGCCTTCGACAAGTCCATAGACATCACGACGCTTTCCACATTCTCCATCATTTTACCAATAATATGATTACTCAATAATATCATAGCCACCATCTTCTCCCTAAATATCTTTGCATTTCTTGCTTTCAAAACTTCCCACATCGCATGGGGGAGCAAGTACCACCAAAAACACCTGAGGCGATGGGAATGAAAGGGCGGAGACCACTAAAAGATACAATCAGAAACTATTTTCAGGAAGACCCACTCCACACCCAAACGTCTGAGAATAGAAAGAATTATCTCCTTTAAAATACAACAATTGAGCAATAGAGAGGTTGAATCCCAATCATATTCACAAAGATAACACCGATTGACCATATGCTAGCACCTTTTGAGAAGATTCTCTACAGATAATATTTGGTTTTGAAAAGCCAACCAAAAATATATATTTACCCTAGGGGAAAGATGCTTAAGCCAAAGCAACTTGAATGGGAAATGTGATCCCTCCATATTTAAGCAATTATAGGCTGATTTGATCGTATATCTTCCTAAAATTTCCAACCACCAGATAAACCGATCTTCAACATTTACTTGTAATTCTTGCAATTGTATGCATTTAGGAGTGTATTTTGTATGTTTGTATGTAGACTTTGGGTATCCTATACAACATACCTATTGGATCATTAAATTATTCACACTTGTTACCAGAAGGATTTTATTTGAATCGCTAGTAGGTAAATCTAGGGAAAAGTGGAAATAGTTCTATACACACTTTTATAGAGTAGAGTAGGAATACATTTGTCTTTTAACAATAACATTTTCATTGTATGGTTAATTTTATAGGAACCTCAGATAGCAGAGACAGATTTTTATGTGAAGACATTGGTGAGGAATATCTACGTACTTTTTTTTAGGATTGAGATACCTGTGGTAGAAAAGGGTAAGGAGATTATGGATCTCTATAACCCTTCCACTCCTCTGCCATCATGGTTCATTGAATTTTACCTTGATGTTTATGCAAGCCTGTATGGAAAATGTGGGTTTAGATTAGCTCTCCAAATTCCATACCAAAGTAAAGAGAGGTAAGGATGCAAAACCCATTTATAGTTTGATATCTAAAATACCTACAAAGCTTATTTATCGCATAGAGTTGAATGATCTTTCTTTTGATTTTGGATGCTCTTTTGCAAGACTTGGGAGTGTATGTCTCGTCTGATAGATTTTTTTGTAAAATCTCACACTCTGCTGATTATAGGTACCAAAGATAATGTCTTCAAGTTTCTAGGTCTGAAAGAATATGTTGGCAGCGAGAAGCTCAAGGCTGATGTGCCCAATCTCGACATCATATTTTTCTAGAAGGAAGCCATTTTGTCTAGGAGCAGTTTCTTGAGGAGGTTAATAACCTTCTCCTTTCTTCTTCATTAAACACCTATAGTTTAAAGGTTTTAGCTTCCATAACATTCAAGAGTAAATGGTTCTAAATACAAACTTGTTATAAAAAGTTAAAAATTAGATTCAATTGTACCTTCATAGTGGTAACATTTGTATTTATAAAAGAACTTTTAAAATGAAGTAAGTTCTAGGTGTTGCGATGGAAATACAATGAAATTAATTCAAGGTTCAAAATTCTTGAAATACCACTGGGTTACTTTAGTATGACCCTGTAAAACTGGAGGTAGAAAGAGCCATTCAAATTTTTTTAAACATTTGGTTCGATAGGAATTACCTTTAGGAAGAGTAAACCACACTAAACAACGAAATCAACGAATTTTGAGTTGTGACTAATCTTTTTAGATAGACCTTAACTTGTTGTGCATTGTTTCTACGAAGGTTTGTGTACCAAATTGGAATTTTATTATGCCCAATCTGATCCCCTGTCCTTATATTAATCTATACCAAAGTGTTGATGTTAGGAGCTAACAAAGTATGATTTTATCTATTTTTGTGGGTATTGGATATGCTCCTTATATTACCATGCAATCTTTGTATGTTATTACATTTATGCAAATGCCAATATTGCAAGTCATCCAAACAATAACTTGTTATAAAAAGGGCATTACATATTTGTATCCACTGTAATATGCCTCCTTTCAACAAATTAGACCTCTATATTTCGTTGGAGGAATTGCACTTCAATTTAACTATAAAATGAAAAGAACCACATATTCAAGAAATTTTAGATTTACGTATATTTGTCCTATGTCTTAATAGGGCAGTCAAACTTTTAATTTGTTTTGGATATAGGGCAGTCAAACTTTTAATTTGTTACGTATATTATACTAATTGAGCATAAGTTTTACTTTTCTTTTCCATAGTCTTTTTTAATATAGGAGGAATGTTAAATAAAAGAGTACAAAAATCAGCATAGAAGCCTATCCAATAAGAGCAAAACAACTACAGTTTACAACACTAACATAAATAGGTGTTTTAAAAAGACTAGAAGGAGCCCCTACAAGGAAAACATGGTCATCAAGTCATAATTGAACATGAAAAATAGTAAGATATGTGTAAATCAAAATACGCAACGGGGCTCTTTTACGATCACAAGGATGACCATAGGCTTAAGATCCATATGGTCCATAATGCCAGAGATAAAGTATCTAGTGACCATGTTTGTTCATTATTATCAGTACCATGCATATAGAACTTTGCCTATTCTCATTAAATATTAACTTAATATACTTTGTGCTTGACCTTGGAATCTACACTTTACAAAATATCATTACTAGATTGGAGTCAATATATTGATAAATGGAAGAACCCAACTATTATTTTAATTTAAATATTGAGGACATTACATCTTGTCACTAAAAATTGAAAGGGGGGTACCAAATTTTCTTGTTGTTTTTATTTTGTCACAGTTCAGTCGAAGAGTAAAAGTGGTGGCTGTAACCTCCTCTTGCTACCCTTTGTTTTTATCTTATATTTATAACCTTGTGTAACCTTATTTGAATCAGTTACGTGGTAAGAGGGTTAGTTACTTGCAACATAATTATTTGTGATGCATTTATATTATGATGATTACTTAGTCTAAGTTATGGATTATAGATTAGTATTCTAAATATGCATGTATTGTTGTACAATAGCATGGTTCATCAAATGAGGAAGACAAAAATTATCTTAGGACACCTTATTCCACACTCAAAGTTGGGTTTGCGGATGAGATAAAGTTGAACCTGATGATGAATATTCTTATTTTATTTATCTATTTATTTATTTATTGAATTATATGTGAGATTGAGAAGTGTAATATACTGGGACATATTTGTTTTAGGAAAATACTTTTGAGAGGCTTATATTGGCAAGTTGACTCTTAATATAAAAAAGTGAAGCCTTGTTTGGATAGATTTATGTATATGTAGTTTTTGTTTCATGGAGTGTATGAACTTTTATGTATTTATCCTAAGTATCCATTTTGTATAGTATATTTATATGGAATGAAATTGCCCAACCTAATTTACATCATATGTAAGTACCATGTAAGTATGACTTTGAAAAAATAGTAGTATTATAATAGTTATGCTAGAAATTATGCATGTATGGCCTAGCAAGATTTTAATCTTTATCTTCTTGGAAGTTCAGTTCAGCTAATGTCATTTGATTAAAACACCAAGGTTTAGATTAATATAGTAAAGTTTATATTAGAACACTAAGGTTTACCTATGGAATTAAAACCTTGCTTTATCTTTTTGACATATTCATTCTAAACTACTTGAAACTGAAATATTTTAAGGTTTTGTTTCTTTCATCTATTAAGGTGCTCTATATCAATGGTGAAGTGTGTGTGTATTTATGTGTATGCCATATGAAATGTGTAAATGTGAGAGGGCTTGATTGCTAGTAAACTACTTTGATGTAGGAAAACATAAGATATAAGTTGGAAACTAAGTGAATCTGACATCTACTCAGGTTTGGTCCTTCAAAGGTCTCTAGCTTATGCACTTGATTATGATAAAATTTGGTTTCTCTTTCCTATGCAGTTCAAGATATGAACTCCTCTTTATAATTATCATGCATAATAAATACAACAAATATCAGAAGGCTTGATTGCTGGTAAACTACTTTGTTGTAGGAAAACATAAGACATAAGTTTAAAACTAAGTGAATCTGACATCTACTCAGGTTTGGTCCTTCGAAGGCCTCTAGATTATGCACTTGATTCTAATCTAATTTGGTTTGTATTTTCTGTGTAACTCAAGATATGAACTTCTCTTTATAATTATCATACATAATAAAGACAACAAATATCCAAAAATATAAATTTTTTATGTAAAGTGCAAATTCGTAACTTGTGCATATATATCAATTTTATCCTAATGTATGTTGGTTGCATGCAATCATTCTGGAATGTCTTTCTTATAGTCCTACTTCTGATGTTTCTATTATTTGATAAAAATTGTTTTACTTGTGAAGTTTACTAATTGCAATACAACATTAGAGGTATGTCGTCCATGTTGAGATTTAGATGTTTCAACCATAGAAAATAAGTGAAAATTGGAATAATGAAAAAACATTCTATTTGGAAACCCAGACTTTAGCATTTCAAATTACTTAACAACATTGAAACATGAGTCTTATATGGTTATCATATTTTAGTTCCTAGCCATGTCTTTATTTGATAACTAGGTTGGTATTTGGCGAAGGTGTGGACCATATAGGGTCACCTATCATTCTCAACATTAAGTATAATGCCACGGGTAATGCAATGGGTAAAGAAGCTTGTTATCATCACACAAGATTTGAACCTTGGTCTCCTCCTTAAATGTCAAGAAATATAACTGATTGAGCTAATGTCACTTGATGGCTAGGATAACAATTTGATAAACTTGCTATTTTTAAATTTGTTTTGAGTTTCAAGATATTACAATATATATTGTAGCTCATCACATACATTTAATCCCATGTGATAATGCATAAACACTGTAAGGAAAGAATGAGAAAATCCTAGAGGGGCAATATTGATGAGCCACATAAGGAAGTGATTACCCTTGACAAGTCTTTTAGAAGACTTTGATTGTATCAACCAATTTTTTTTTTTAGGATTGATTTGACTACAAATTTGTGCTAGCATAACATCAAAATTTGTACACATGTATATCTTTAACTTGCTTTTGACTAAGAATGCACCTTTTTTATTTGGTATTACTTAATTGGTAATTTTATACTTTGCTTTCACTTTCAATGGCTGGTTATGTGTTATGGTAATTTATACTTTTGATTTATTTAAGATATTGTATCCATCATGCTTGTTGTGTTTATGCTAGAAATGTTTAGGTGGAGATAATTCTGCACTTAGTTTGGAGAGTATGGTGAATGAACTGACAGGTGAATTAACATTTATCAGTGTCCTTTCATGTTGCTTTTACTGATATTGTTTTTTCTATATTATGTCTTCGATGATATTTTGAAAGCTGATTATATAGTTATTTAGTGTAGGATTAGAAGGATTTTGTTCAAAAACTTCTTCTATGACAACTTTACATTTATTTAGGAATGATTTCAAGCCAAGTTCAAAATATCTTTACCAGTTGTTGTTCTTCTTTCGAGCAAATTATGATGGTAATATTTTTCATCTTGTGGAATCCTGTCGTTTACTTTGTAGGATTGTCCAAGCATCTGGTAATATCTATGTGAAATATGAGTTGGATTGTGTTGTTACTTTAAAATTTTAGATATATCGTTAATATTATATGTGGTTTGAGAAATTCTTTAATATTTTTAATCATTATATTACAATCCTTGAAAACATTGAATTATGAAATGACTGAAATTAGCAATCATGCATTTTTGGTAAGTTAATGGTAAATACTATATTGATATAGATGTGAAATATTGGGATCATAAATATTTGATACATTACCATATAGAAGCATAGATTTATTTATGACAAAAGTAAACACAATTTAAGCTCTTAAATCTAGTTAACTAACACAATTATATTTATCCTTAAATATTGAATGTTTGCATATTTGTAATATTGAATGAGAATTTAAAGAGTGCAAAGTGTGACATCAGTGTGTTTATCTCATGGATTTGCATTTTCTCTTTATTTTTCTTCTTGAAACTTGTATCGTGCCTCTATATTATTTCAATGTAAGTGACATGCATCTCTTATAAAGCACGTCACTGAGAGGGCAATCACAAAAGTTTAATAGGAATGAAATTGATATACTAATTGACTTTCAAAATATGATAAATCTCTATGTAAACTCTTGAACTTTGTATGGGCCTTATATGCCATACTATAGTGAGTCAGGAGCCCAAGTAATATCCAAATCCCTTCCATCAACTTCTGTAATGCCAACCAGTTGAAAGACATGGAAACCATAGATGCTGATGAAAAAGATCATAGTTCATTAAGGTGATTCCTATAATTAATTAATTTTTTGCCACAATTGTTTCCATTTGCACCATAAAAAAACATTTTCCTAAGAATTTTTCAAAGTATTTGTTGATTGTATCCATAACTATATTATTCATGTCCTTTAAATGGGTCTTTTGACAAGCTCTCTTTTTCATCGGTTGGAACTGCATAATTGTATCAGAAAACTTAGCTTCTAGTTCTTTGTTGTCTTTGCAACTCAAAATTTCTCTTCTTTAATGAATTATTCTGAGACAACAAAGCTTGGCTTATAGGTTTTATTTTGAACTTAGGTTGTATTTAGAACCATCTGCAATTTTTATAGTTAATGAAATTCTTCAAAATTATCCATGTGGGAATGACTCACGGGGGCTGGCTTATCAAAAACATCTTCTCTGAGAAACCTATTCAGATAAGTTGTCATACTATTATATTAATGGTGGTCTTACATTCTAACAATCATCTCAACTTGAAATTTCAATCGAATGTCATGTGCATTTTTTTAGATTTATTGAACTTGTAATTTTTTTATTTAAATATTATTTCTAATCAGTTAGTTCTAGAAATTAGGCTTCACTCTTGAGTGGATTTATATATGTTGAAAGTCACATTTCTATTTTACAAGGAGTTCTTATTTAACCTTTTCATTTTGCTCAATATTCACAATCTTATTTCTTTATAACATTCCTATCATCAATGCCTTAGTCTTGTAGATTGGAAAAAAATGTCTAGAGTAGATGAACACTAGACCTTGCCTTTTATCTGCTTGATGACAATGAAGCCTGCCTGATTGATCCTAAGCTACCCTTTGTGCATTTGGTTTTTGGAATCATTTTTATTGTTTATGGCACATTTTGAACATATCTTGAAGTCTTTATTAATTGATCTATATTCCCAAGCAGTTCAATTTTGTACAAATATATGGTATAAGTCACATGTTAATATTCATTGGGTCAACTTAGAAAAACTCATAAAAATACATGCTATAAATCACATGTTAATATTCATTGGGTTAACTTAGAAAATTTTATTTTTCATTTATATTTTAGTTAATGGGGATATTGTGTTAGCCTTGGTCTAGCATTAACATCACTAACTTTTCTACTTTGTTTTTATTAGATGTTGCACAATTATGGCTATGGCAATTATCATGAGGAATGATTTTATATCATTTTAATGTCATCCAGGAGGTAAATGCTCTTACAGGCTTGCAGGCCTCACATTCTATTGTTGGGGTTATAGTGTTTTTCTTGAGAAATTTAGTTTGACATCATCACCTGAAGCTACAATGACAAAGAGATGGAAATTTGGAAGTATTCGGTGTTGAATTTTATATTGATACTAATTATTATGCTGGTTTTAGATTGAAGAGGATATCTTGTAATTCAAAACTTTCAAGTGACTGGTCTACAATTGCTCAAAAGGTGGGCTATTTTATTCATATTTCAAGTCATAAAGAAAACTTTAAAATGAGATTGATGAAAAATAGTTGGTTTCAGAAAACATCATTCTTATATATGCCAATGACCATGTTTAAGATTCTTCATGTGGGCTGTGTTGTTAGGCATGCAATACTTGCATAATTTATTCCTGGACTCAACATATTTGTTTCTTGGATGGAAAGCTCACTCTATACATTGCTTACATTTATTTTCCAACACTGAACCACCTTAAAGATTTTAAAATTTCTCTAAATTTTCCTAAAAAAAACCATTGATATGGCTATTTTAGTTTTTGGAATCCTTTTTACTGATATGGCTATTTTAGTTTTTGGAATCCTTTTTAACGTTTATGGCACATATTGTACATGTCCTTTGTGAAACTCTTTCAAAAACTTGGTAAATCAAGAAAAATAATCTTTATAATTAATTATGGATGTATATGTATTGCAATCTAAGGTATAGATTATGCTTCGAACTTTACCAAGAGGGATACAAAAAGAATAGTAGGGTCCATGACTGTTAAGAGAGGTTGATATTTATGCGGAGAACATCAAGCCTCATAGTATCGATGGGCGTGTCACGTCAGCATAGCTGACTACATAAAAGGTTTACCTGATGCAACTAGAGGTTATAGTGGCGATAAAGAGCGAGATTCGAACCCACGAAGAGGCATAGAAAATTATAACGAGTTACCAATTCCTCTAGTATAATAAAAAAAGAGAGATTGATATCTATCTATAAGGAATAATACATGTGTATTAATTTTGATTTAATTTCGTCTCTATATGTGAGATTTGTCCTGGTATATTGTTAAGCACTTCAAATTTTCATTCTAGTATTGTAAGCATTTTGGTTTTTAACAAAAATACACAGATACATACGTGTATGGAATTCAAAATCTTAACAAAGCCACCTAATTTTCACATTTGATAAATTTTTGCGTAACTTTTGATTTTTTAAATTGTTCTCTTTTGACGGATTTTCATTTTCCCTTCATCTCTTTTTTCTATTTAATTATTCCATTTCAATTATTTTCTTGAAGACACCTCTTTATTTAGCAAAAAGTTTAGCAGTAATCCATTCAATTCTCTTGATTTATCCAAAGAAGGAGCATGCCTACACTTGTCTATCACTGCCAAAGTATCTTTCTATCCGATATGATTGTATCACAAATACACGCACAAGAAAATGTGGGCTTCAAGTCACAGACTCAAGTGCAAATATCAAATATTGACTGATCTAAATAAGTTGTATTCAAATATTCTAAACTATTGAATTTTTCTACCTTTGGAGAGCATAGACCTCTTCCAAATTTAAAATTATGTCATTCTTTCCATAGACAATCAAAACCTTCTGCCAAATAAGAATAGTTAGTGCATAAAAAAATGATCTAACAAATATTACAGAGGACTAAAGTACCACTCATGCTTTGGGATTTTACCTAAGAAAATGTGCTTAGACATTTGTGTACGTAATTTTTTCGATCTTTATATAAAACTTGGAAAACACAGGTGAGAGAAGATTCCAGCTGTAGGTAAAAATGTATATTTTTGTGAAGGTTCATAGTCCCTATCTTCGTCCATGCTTTTGCCATGTGATGACCATTGTAACAAAAGAAGTCCTGATTCGAAAATAGTATAGTACATTTGATAAATGCAAAAAAAAAATCGAAATTCATGTTGTCATGGTTTATATATATATATCACCCTAATACGATGGTTTTAAACCATCATCTTAAGTTTTTTTTTTTTAATTTTTTAGAAATAAATAATAATATGGTAATTTTAAACCACTGTCTTAGGTCCTAAGAGGGCAGTTTTAAACCCTCATATTAGGAACTAATACGATGGTTCTCTGAGGTGGTTTTTAGCCGTCATTGTATGGGCATGGACTTTTTACGATGCTGTCATATATGATGGCTGAATAACCATCCTTAAAGGTCTTTAAGGGCGGTTAAAAACCATCGTTCAAACCATTTTTTGGTGTAATGGGGCTTTTCAAGTAGAGGGATATTCTCAACCTGCAATGAAAATTAACAATAATATATGAAAAGGGGTTAAGAGAGTTAGTTTACAAACACCATAGGACAAGGTAGCAATTTAGGTCATCAGATATTTAACTTGTGAAGGTCAATTCATTGTGTTGTTTTACCATCATATCAAAATCCTTACACACCTCAGACATGGCACACAATGTCTAGAGGTTAGAGTTAACATTCCCCTATATCTGCACCATGAATTATGTAATATGGCCAAGAGATACCATAATGGGTAGGGGTTTTTTAGATACCATGATCTTATTAAACTTATTTGCAAGCATCATTTTAGAGGAAATCCTCAAACCTTCAACAGGTACTTTGAACCTTAGAATGAATAGATTTTTGTTGAGAATGAACTAGAATTAGGATATGGAGTAACCACTAGTAAGGCAAAGACCTCTAGGGTAAAAATTGATGTAGGGCTACTTTTTAACTTGAAAAAACCCATCATCCTCCCATGCATAGTTATCTACTAAAACTAGGACACAAAATAAAAGAAAAGCTAAAAATATCCCAACAAAAACCCAAGGATTAGGAGAGTGATAATTAAAATAGGGGATGCTGAAATTCCTACTTAGATAGAAATTTTGGCACAACAAGTACCTTCTAGTCCTGATACAATAAGTGAAGAAGGGGATGATATAAATTGTACAAATAAGTTTACAAAGGAAAAATATGAGAGAACAAAACATGTTGGTGGTACACAAAAAATAGAGTCACAACCACTTAGGAGGTCCACCAAACATATGAAGGGAGTTCTTATAGATGAATCTGCTAAACATGGAGGAAAATAGATTGAGATATAGCGAAATTCACCTACACATCCTCTTCTTAGAAGAAGTCTAAGGAGGAAGTATTAGAAAGCTACTCTAGATCAGGAAACAACACCTCCTACACCACCTAGACCAAGAAGGAGAAGATTAATTCTACAAGAGGATGAAGATGATTTTTTTGAGGAAACACCTATTGAGGTTGAAGTACCCATGCAGCAAAATTTTTCACCAGTGATGGGTCTTCCCTCATATTCTCTAGAATCTAAAGAACGTATAGAATATGAACCGGAAGACCCCATGAAAGCTACAAGGGTGATAATCAAAACCCAACAATCTTGCATTGAAAAGATAGAGGTGACCATCAAAGAAGAATATGTATATATTTGTAAATTATTGCAGGAGTTGTGTGACTTAAAGAATAAAATGAAATAGCTAAAAAATATGCTTGTAGACTTTGTATTAGGGGAAGAAGCAGCTAAAATTTTGCTTTATTTAGCAGGATAGATTTTGAATGCAAATGCACCAGAGGACACTCTAGAATTACTTGATAAAGTTGAGCTAATTACCTCAAATTAAGAACCTCTTTTTTATGCATCTACCATGGTTGTTGTTTCAGTAGAACAAAAACAGACAGGAGTTGCATTTACAAAGAGAGCTGGAAAAGAACTCATGGAGATTGGGGAGAGCTCCCACCACGAAAAATATGTTATGAAGCCTGAGCAACAATAGATTTTGTAGGAGCAGCTTGCAGTAGAATTAGATTCAGAATATTCAAAAGCATCTTTAGAACATTTTGAATTAGCTCTTGAACATATAGAAGCAGCTTCAAAATAATCAGAACAACTGCAAACATAAGCCCCAAAATAAAAAAATGGTCAAATAAATGTTTTAGAGAAGAATATTTTGACAAGAGGAATTGTCAGCATGCAGATTGAACCTATGAAAAATGAAATACCAACTAAATAAGAGGTAAAATAGGTTCTTTTGGAGACTTTTAGTAGAGTTCAAACTCCAAAAGTAGGAGTGTAGGCTAACATCCCTCCAATACCAAATGCTCCACCTATTATAGTATGTCAACCAAATATGGTAACATTGGTAGCACATAATGTAGCCATAGCAGGTTGGATAGCTGATTACCAAGCATTGGAAACACACTTTGTAGTAATGCAGCCATTGGAGGAACATAATAGAAGACAAAATACATAAATTATAGAGTTGCAAGCCAAAGTGAGAAATTTATGTTTGATTGTAGAATAGCTAGTGCAGTGCAGAAGACTTGTCAGATTGTATAGCTTATTTCTCAAGGAGATATTTTTTAGATGGTAGGTGATGAGGATTTATTCTGGTCTATCTTATGGCTTGTCTTCTAATCAGGAATTTATTGATGCAAACTTGCAGAGTCTTGAAGAGCAACAAAATCTTCTATGTGAGTTTTACTTGCATATGTTTGTAGTGATAGAAGATGTCTACTTTACACCTCATATATACACAGGTGATGTACAACTTAGAGCTTTTACTTCCACATTGCAAAATCAAATATGTTGGTATATAAGATTGTATATTTAGGACCAAGCCTCTTGCTTAGACATGTCCAGTCTAACCCAACAACTTTCATCAATCAATACTTCTCTTTGATCCAAAGACCAACCATCAAAGCTGCCTATCTTGAGTGCCTTAGGGAGAGTGTGGCTTATTTTCAGTAGTTTTATAGAAATATTTTTGATAGCTCATTGGCAACATGCAAGAGTAGGTGGGATGAGCTACCCATTTATTTGAGAAATAGAGAGCCTATTTCACTAGCAAACCTGATATGGTCATGTAGAATGGAAGTGGCATTGATAGATGTCATCTTGGAAATAAAAAATTAATGGATAGGTCTACAGTTTAGGCCACCCACCATCATTACACTTGTGTATTTTTCCTTTGACTCTGACCTTGAACCTGAATAGCAATTTCAAAATTGGTTGGTAGAATTAAAGGAAAACAAGGGATACCATTCGGGAGACCATAATTTTTGGGGAATCTAGTAGAGTAAGTTAGATATAAATGCTTATGTAGCACAACAAAATGCATGAGGACATGCATCAGGTTAAGTGGGGGGAATGATGAGGCACAAAAATACCTCATTATTTCATCATTTTGCACATGAAAAACTGCCATATTTTGATCAATAATATAGTTATTTGTCAAATATGTGATTAAAATGCATTATTACATTGATTTTAGCATGAATAAATGTTAAAAAGTACTATGCTACTATTTTGACTATTTTTTGCACTTTCTATCATCTTTTTGCATGATTTTAGTAGTAAAAATGCATAATAGAAATAGCTAGTAAATAAAGGCTTTATGAAATCTAATTATTTGAGTGATTTTAAAGTGTTTTTCTACCTCAAATAAGTTTCTAGGATGATGTGGCATCAAGGAAGCCATGTTGCAGCTGAAATAGGGCATAATACAATTAGACATAGAATCTACAGGAGCAGCTCCAAAACATCTGGGCAACCACCTGTAGATTAATATGGAAACGAGGACAAACACCAAAAGTGAAACTGAAACCATTTGGAGAGCATTAGATAAATTATGATGGACCCACCAAGCATTTGGAAGCGATCCCACATGACCAAAATTTAAGCCAATAATATTTGATAGGTGTACAACCTTATATTTCAAGGTTGTTAAACAAAAACTGTAGAAATAGTAGAAAAATAGGTTTTTGACCAAATATTTAGGAATATGATCAAGCTAGCACATGGATATCTATGAAAAATGATATTAATATATTACTTACCTATTTCCCATCAAATTAGAGGTAAATACAATTGCACACCTGGTTGTAAACTAGCTTTTGTCCTAATTTTAGACTGAGTTTGTTGCAGTTAGGCAGCAAATCAGGATCCAACATCATAATAGATTAATTTACATTTGTTGAACGTAGACTTAAGATTTTGAAAACATTGTATAAATAAATCTACCCACCTACTTTGAAAGAGTTGGAAAAAGGTTAGAAAATTACATAATAGACAGGCCTATAATAGCAGGAATTTTCCAATAAAAGTGTAGTATTTTCCATGTCATTTTGATGTCTTAAGTGGATAGTTAGAGCTTATATTTTGGTGTGTTATAACTTCTACTAGACCTAAGATTAATGTTCCACTCTCAAGGCTAGTGTAAGGGGTTGTTACAGTTTTTACAGGTTTTCTATTTTTGTTCATTTTTTGTCAAAAAGTTGTCAGTTTCTTGCTAGAATGTTGTAATTTGTTTTTGCTCTATTTTCAAGTGTGAATGTGTGAGTGTGGTTTTTAAGCTAGCTAACCTTATTTCCTTCTATATTTCTCATTTTATTTTTGCAATTTCATTTACAATATTTTATTTATAGTTTCAACAATAATTTCCTATTTTAGCAAATTCTATTTCAGTAGCTCAATTTCCAACATTTGTTAATTTAGTTGATTTCAATTTAGCATTTACATTTCATAGCACTTAAATTTAGAAAAATTAATAAAGTTTCTATTTTCTTTTATCATGGTTCAATTTTGCAACTTAAATAGGTTTCAATTCTGTAAACTAAGTAGGTTTTAATTTTGTAATTTAGTGATAGTTTGATACATGCAAGAACCATATGAACCTTTGTTTCTACAAGATTATTAGATTTGATGAATGAGCCATGAGTGATAAAAATCATAATATGAAAAATAATATGCAATAAATTAAATCTACTAGATGACTGAGGTATGCTAAAATATAAAAGATATAAAATATTACAATGTAGCTATGGAGGAAGTGAGCACTCCATTAACAAAGCTACAAATCTACATCATATCCATCACCAATAAATGGTGTGGAACACAATACACTAACCTACGCTATCTAAAAATGTCTGCCAAATGTCATATATATCTATCTAAGATACCATACTTATATATGTAAAATAGGATGCTTGCCCAACACTCTAACTAGTTGTGCATAGGACACCTTGCACATGTACAACTTGCACATGGACACTTGTCCATTTATTACAATGCATGAAGTCACTAGATAACTTGCACAGGAAGTAATCTAGGTATGTCTCTTGGAGGATACATTTACATAACCCAAATGATGGAATAGACATTATTTTCAACACCCATGTATTACATTATTTGGGTATTGAGGGCTTTAGTCTTCCATATGGATTCTATTCATCTACTTTTGCTTGGTCTTCGTCATCTTCTTTTGCATTATTTATATCCAAGTTTATTAAGAAATTTGTGTCTTCATATGATGAAGAGTAGGATGCAGCTACGCCTTCTATTCTCATTGGATAATCTTTGACATATTCAGATTCATATTCTATCTAGCCACCTTTTAAGTCCTCCTTGCAAGTATATTCATTTGATTTTGATTTTTGATGAATAAGTAGGGCATGATGCATTTGTCCTCTCGTTATTTTGTGCTTACCTTTTTGGTGTGATGATTTTTCCTCTGTTGATTTAATATTCATATTTTTATTCCCTTTTGTATGCCTCTTATTCTTTTTCCTTCTTCTCTTCTTGTGATTATGCTTTGATTTAGGTGAAACCTCAGCTTTAAAACAAGTTAGTCTATCATCACAAAAGTATTGTTCTTTAACATTAGCTTGTTTCTTGTGTTGAGTAAGTATGAACACAAGATATCCAAAGCATCCTTCATATGAGATCCCTCTCTTGGTCTCATGAAAAAGATTTTTTTTGATGGAACAACACTACTAAGGGTGAGTATTCAGTTGCTCAAGGTTATTTGACCTTATGTCATAATAATCCCAACCATTCTTCTGACATACTTTCTCAATTGTGGGCTCAAAAGCTCTGGCCTAAAGTGAGGTTCTTTAATTGGCTTTTATTGCATCGTAGGGTGCTTACTGGTGAGCAACTTATGAAGCATGGTTTTCATGGCCCTTTTAGATGTGAAATGTGTGAAGAGAATGTAGAAAATATCAACCATATTTTTATTGAGTGTACTTTAGCCTCTGAGCTATCGAGGAGAATGGAAACTTTACTTGGCTTACAGGTGGTCCAATTTTTTCACTTTTGAACAGCTTTGGAGGGATTGGCCTAATCAAGAGGGTGTTGATCATTTTATTAGGCAATTAGTTTGGATGGGTTCTACCATTCTTCTTTGGAATATTTGGAATGAAAGGAACAACCAAATTTTTAATCAAGATAGGAAGGATATTCACTATATTTGGCAAAAGACCATAGCCAACTTAGTTGAATCAGTCCATCAACTCCTTAATCACCCCCAAAACTCCCACCAAAGATGGGATCAAGTGATGCAAATATTGAAGATTAAACCTTCTAAGGGCAACCAACTTAAAGGGAATGTGAGTATTAGTAAGATGGATAGGACTAGAAATTGGCAACCTCCTCCTAAGGATTTTGGAAAAGTCAATACCGATGGAGCCTTTAGAGGGAACCCTGGAAAAGCCAGTGTGGGAGGAATTGGTAGACTTTCAGATGGCTCCCTGGTTTTTACTTTTGCTAAGAATTTGGGTATTCTTTCCAATAACCTTGTTGAGGGGTGTGGTATCCTTAGAGGCCTTCAGGAGGCTACTAAGGTTGGATGGGAAAAGGTGTTAGTTGAGTCTGACTCTCAACTTATGATTAATCTCTTGAAGACTCCTTCTAAGAATCATAAGGTGGATTGGAGAATAAAAAGAATTATTGAGAAGATTCAATTAATCCAAATGGGATTTTTGAAAGTTGATTACAATCATGTGGTCAGAGATCAAAACAAGAGTGTTGATGCTTTAGCTAATTGGGCTTTGGACAAATGTGATCTTACTTGTTATGGCCACCCTCCTATATGGTGGGCTTTTCAAATTAGGGAAGCTCTTCGTTCTATCATTTCTTTGGATGGCTCCAGTTCTGAAGGTACCTAGTTTCTTCTTGTATTTTTTTTGTTTCTCTTTGGTTCATTCAGTTTTTTTAGTTTCCTAGCTCATTCTATTCTTTATTTTATTTCCTCTGTTGATTCTTGCATTAATAGTCTTCTGGTCTAGATAGGTCATTGTCTTGTTCATTTTTTTTCTTTTGTCTTCTTTATTTTTTTGTTTAGTTTTTTAAGGTGGGTGGGTTCTTTTGCTTTTTTTTGTTTTTGTGTTCTTTCTGTTGTTTTTTGTTGTTCATGTGTTTTTGTTGTTTTGTTTTTTTTAATGTTTTTTGTTATTGTTCTTGTGTTTTTTTCGTTCTTGTTCTTGGGTTTCTCTTTGTTTGTGTAATTTCAAATTTTTATGTGTGAGTGTTTTCTATGTTTTTTGTTTTTGTTTATTGTCTGTTGTTGGTTGTTTTTATTTTTATTTTATTTTTTAGGTTTTGGTTGTGTTTATTTTTCTTGTTTTTTTGGGTTATGTCTTTGTAGTGTTCTGTTGTTTTTGTCTTGTTTGTGTTTTGTTATGTGGTTCTTGTGTTTTTCTATGTGGTTTGTGTTATGGTTTCTTTTATCTTATTGTGCGTGTTTGGTTGTGCTTTTGGTTTTGACACACTCAAGGAGCATGTTTTTTATTTTATTTTATTATTTTTGTTGTTATTTACTTTTTTTAATTTGGTTTTGTGTGTTTGTTTGCTCCTTGAGTATTTCAAAGGTGGTAGGCCAGGTCCGAGTCCTGGGCATTTTTAGCGGAATGGATACCCCTGCCTCCTTGGGTCTTACCCGAAAGTGGCATCTCTTTTGGGATGTTTTCCACAAATTAAAAAAAAAAGTATGAACACAAATAATGATAGATAAATAATCAGGAATTCTTCTAGAGAAAAAATAACCAATCTTTGTGAGTTTCACCATGCTATGAAGAGAATTTCACGAAGATAGTTAATCAAGGTCGTAAAGCTACCTTTTTTGGCTTACTTAAGAAATAAGGAAAATTTCATCTTATCAATAGAAGATAGATACATGTATCCTTATAATTATCTATTAGATTTTGGGAGTAGAATTCAAATTCATGGAATAGTTATTCATTATTGAAAGCTTTCCTCAAAATCTCATCCATAATGCTTCTTTGGAATTGAAATTTGATAGGATTTTAATAGTCTTATCTTATGGATACCTAGTGATAAAAGAATTATGTAGTGCTTTTTGTAAAAATATAGTTCAATTCGATTGATTTTGTACAAGTTTTACAAGAATCAAAAATCAACTTTTAACGCCTTATCACTCCTATTGAACTAAGCACTATTTCAGTTTGAAGAGGTTTTGATGTTGGAATTCTTTTGTCCCTTTTTTAGAGATTTGAGACAAGTAAAAAATAAATTTATCCAATCTTAATAAAATCCCTTAATAACCTCCTTTATATCCCTTGCATTATTTCTAATTTCTAAATAAAATAAATTTGATGGAGTAACCCTTATGACTCCCAAGGTTTGGAAATTTAGAGAAATGATAATAATATTTGTAGTATAGTTTAATCCAAGTTAAATTCCTTACTCCTTATAAGTAGGATTGCAAATTTTAAAATAATAAGATAAGTCACCTCTTAAGCTTTCAAAACTCTAAGTTTCAACCTTATTTTATAATCCTTGTAACTCCAAAATATGAAAGTAATAAATAATGGGATTTAGACCTTATCTTATACGTAATATAGCCTTAATGTTTGGTGTTTTCCATGACTAAATATAATAGTGTCTTAACTATACCTTGAGTTCTCGGATTAATGGATATTTGATGTTAATGTTGTACATAGGCGCTGAAATGTTAACCTTCCAAAAATGGGGAGCCTTTAGTGCTCCTTCTCCTTTGTCTTCCATGCTACAGAACATTTTTGCTTCTTCTCTCACACCCTTGATTGTGCTACGTTTGTCCTTAAAACATCTTGATTGTGCTTCACTCTTGTATTTTGGTCTTAGACTAGAAGATGCCTTTTAAGCAAGATGGATCATAGGCATTGTGACAAATATCATGTTCATTATGTGTGAGCGCTCCCTTATTTATGTAACTCTCCAGAATAATTCACCAGTGCTTCTTGAAAACGTATAGGCCCTTGTGTGAAGCTGATAAATGTAATAAAGTGGCATGAATTTCCTTGTAACTCCTTCGTAGAATCTTCTAGAACATTGAGAGGAATGATCACTAAAATACCAAGTGTCAATTCTGCAAGGAGACCCTTATTGTAATACCTTCAAATATGGAGATTATAAAATTCTATATTTCTAACATTGCTTGGGCAGCAAGCAAGATTTATTGTAATGCCCTCAAGGATGGATATTATAACTCCATATCTCCTTTTATTTTCCAATGTTGCTTGGGAAACAAGCAAACTATATTTTCATAGGTGAATGGGCGATGCACTAAAGATATTAGACGACAGTTCGATGCTTCCTTTGGTGAGTGGTATTCTCCAATATTGAGGCCATGAATGTAACACCTTTTTTCCTTTATTTTATGCCTCCAAACGCATTGATTTCACTACTGCTAATTTGACATATTTTTGAGATTGATATGCACTCGCTTGACTACGTAACTATGGCTCATGGATGATCTGAATTGAGATTTTCTTCTACAGGAGCGTACATCCAAGGATGAGCTCTCAAATGGCTCCTTCTAGATTGGGAGGAGGAGTGCTGACGTTCAACATTTAATGACTATTCCTATTCCCTATAGGAAAACATGCCCTAATATGACACTTTCAAATCTGCACATATGCTATCAAAAAATATATTAGAGTGCAAGATGATGTATTATATTTCATAATAAGGCTTTTAATAAATATTATTTTGCAATCTATTTCTAGATTTTTAGATTCTGGTTTTATGGCAGATTTCTTGCAATATAAGGTTTTGAGGTTGTCTTTGACAATAGACACACCTTCCCATTTTTACTTAGATACTTTTGATAGCAAGTCCAAGTTTCAATAATAGTCTATAGAAGTTCTTTTAATTGATGCAAATTTTTGACATTCTTTTGTTTTTGCATTCACTTGTAATGCTTCTCACTTTCATAAGCTTCTATCTCTATTTTTGGTTAGTTATGTTCTTCTCCAAATTTAGAGTATTCTAACCCTTATTGGTGGCTTCTATTGGCCACATCAAGTTGTAGATTTTTGTACATCAATAGTGTCTTTAGACACTTGATACAAATCAATTTTTGTGTCTTTATGGAAACACAAAACTAATTTTATTTTTGAGATTAGTATAATAGTACAAATTTTTTAATGCACTAATATTACACCTTATCACTCCAATCAACTCTCAAAGAAATGCACTTAATAATCTACTGCAATTTCACTACAATCAATGATGTAGGAATTAGTTTTCTTTTTCAATAATAGATAATAGGCAATTGAATACTTAAAAAGAATCTATTTTATTTGCACTTTAGAAGAATGAAATCTAATTTCATTTTTGCAGCTTTAATCCAATTTTAGGTGCTCTAATAAATATAATAAGTATTTAAATTTAATGAATCTTTTTGCACCATAAGTTGCATACCTTTTTCTATAGCTCTTCTTCTACCTTTTTAGAGGATGTAGGCATTGGTATCTAGGAACACAAAGTTGTTGCTTTTGGTAGGATGTCATTCATAACTTCTTCACCAAATTATGGTCTTGAACTTGCTTTTACGAGGCTAGGATTTGGTGGCTTTTTCTCCTCTTGTGTTCTCCTCCTTCTATTGCAGAATTGGAGAAGTCTATATCTCTAGGGCGATGCCTTCTTGTTGTGAGAGGTAATATTCAAATCTTCAATATTTGGTGAGCTTCTTTAGTCTTTAAGTCTTCTTACCAAAATATCACTTCAAGAAGGATCTTCTTCTAGGGTTTGGCACTCCTTACAAAAAATTCTTCTCATATTTGGAACTCCTTGCCAAATTCTCCTCTTGGGATTTTTTTCGAATGGCAACAACTATCCCAAGTCCTTCACTATCAAGGACTTCACCTGTATAGTGGATATCTCTAATGAGTTCTCAAATAACTCTCTTGATATTTAGCAAGGCTCTCCTAGCCTTTCTTGGATGCTCGATGAGACCTTCTCAAGGTATTTGATCTGGCAACTTCTGATGGTATTTCCTTAGACATTTTCTTAAACCTTCAGCTTATAGAAGTATTGGTGGTGAGATCTTCTCTTGGATATTCTGACTCTACTACTTCTGGATTTGAGCAGGACTCTCCTAGTCCTTCTTCCAAGATTGGAAGTTCTTCAATGAGATATTCTCCTGATATCTTCTCTTTTGCTTCAGGATTAAGCTGATTCTAAACAAGATGCTCTTCCTAACTTTCTTGTAGGAAGTCTCCCAACTCACTAAATATTTTATTCCTGCAACAAGGATATTAGTACTAAAATATTTAATCTACTTTTGAATCAAATATTCTTCTCAAATTCTTCTTTAGGATCAAGGCTTTTGTGGCCTATTTTGATGTTAAGGCTTATGTGGTCTTTTTTAGTACCAAGGCTCCTGTGGTCTTTTTCAGTATCAAGGCTTCTATGGCATTTTTCAATATCAAGGCTTCTATGGAATTTTCAATATCAAGGCTTCTATGGCATTTTCAATATAAGACTTCTATGGATTATTCTGCAAGGCTTCTATGGCCTTTTTGTATAAAGGCTCTTGTGGCATGTTCTTCAAGTGTGAATTTTTACAATCTAGCAATGTAGATCATCAGTATCCTATCTTCACCACAATACTTCATAGGAAGTATATTCTTCTCTCGCACGATGAACTAACCTTTGCACTATGAGAGCACTCTGACCGTCGGGCAATGAAGTTGGATTCTCCTAGTTGTTTATTGTAGGAGGATTCCCAATCCTCTAAGGATTAATTTCCTACAACAAAAGAAACTTTAGGTACTTGTTAGCAAACTTCAGATGACCTGGATGATCTTCACTAGATGATTAGTCAATCTAGTGGATTGAAATGTTAAGTCCTAGTCTTCACGAGTTTTCATAACAACTCTATGGAAAATACTCTAGACAAAAATGATCTCAATATTTTTGAAACTAAGATTCCTTTAAATAGTATCTTTGTGACTCTCCCAAAATCTACCACCTAAATGCTCTTGAGATCTTTTACTAGTGGCTGGTCCAATGGTGCGCCAGTTTGACAAGACTCTCAGGCTAACCAACAATGGTGGTTCCCTAATGACCTACACAAATTATATCTATCGTGGCTATTATACCACTATTAGCTTTTGATGAATGAGCCATGAGAGATAATAATCACAAGATGTAGAATAAGATGCAATAAAGTAAATCTACTAGATGACTGAAGTATGCTGAAATATAAAAGATATAAAATATTACAATGTAGCTATGGAGGAAGTGAGCACTCCATTAACAAAGCTATAGATCTACATCATATCCATCACTAGTAAATGGTGTGGAACACAATCCACTAACCTATGCTATCTAACAATATCTCTCGACTATCCTATCTATCTATCTAAGAGGTCATCCTTATATATGCAAAATAGGATGTTTGCCCAACACTCTAACTAGTTGTGCATAGGATACCTTGCACATGTACAACTTGCACATGGACACTTATCTATTCATTACAATGCATGAAGTCACTAGATAAATTGCACAGGAAGTAATCTAGGTATGTATATTGGAGGATACATTTACATAACCAAAATGATGGATAGAAATTATTTTCAACACCCCCTGTATTACATTATTTGGGTATTGAAGGCTTTAGTCTTCTATATGGATTCTCTTCATATGCTTTTGCTTGGTCTTCATCATCTTCTTCTTCTACATTCTTTGTATCCAGGTTCAGTAAGAAATTTGTGTCTTCATATGATGTAGAGTAGGATGCAGCTATGCCTTCTATTCTCATTGGATAACCTATGACATATTCAGATTTATCTTCTATCTAGCCACCTTTGAAGTCCTCCTTGCAAGTATCTTCATTTGATTTTTATTGTTGATGAATAAGTAGGGCATGATTCAATTGTCCTCACATTCTTTTGTGCTTGCATTTTTGGTGTGCTGATTTTTCCTCTATTGATTTAATCTTCATGTCTTGATTCCCTTTTGTATGTCTCTTATTCTTTTTCTTCTTCTCTTCCTGTGATTCTACTTTGATGTAGGTGAAACCTCAGCTTTAAAACAAGTTAGTCTATCATCACAAAAGTATTGTTCTTTAACATTATATTATTTCTTGTGTTGAGTAAGTACGAACACAATTAATGATAGATAAATCATCAGACATTCTTCTGGAGAAAAAATAACCAGTCCTTGTGATTTCCACCATGCTATGAAGAGAATTTCATGAAGATAGTTAATCAAGGTCGTAAAGCTGCCTTTTTTTTCTTACTTAAGAAGTAAGTAAAATTTCATCTTATCATTATAAGATAGATACTTGTATCCTTCTAAAGTATCTATTATATTTTGGGAGTAGAATTCAACTTCATAAAAGAGTTATTCATTATTGAAATATTTCCTCAAAATCTCATCCATAATGCTTCTTTGGAATTGAAATTTGATAGGACCTTAATAGTCTTATCTTATGGAACACTAGTGATAAGAGAATGATGTAGTGCTTTTTGTAAAAAAATAGTTCAATTCGATTGATTTTGTACAATTTTTGCAAGAATCAAAAATCAACTTTTAACGCTTTATCACTCCTAATTGAACTAAGCACTATTTCAGTTTGAAGAGGTTTTGATGTTGGAATTATTTTATCCCTTTTTTTTAGAGATTTGAGTCAAGTAAAAAATAAATTTATCCAAACTTAATAAAATCCCTAAATAACCTCCTTTATATCCCTTGGATTATTTCTAATTTCTAAATAAAATAAATTTTATGGAGTAACCCTTATGACTCCCAAGGTTTGGAAATTTAGAGAAATGATAATAATATTTGTAGTATAGTTTAATCCAAGTTAAATTCCTTACTCCTTATAAGTAGGATTGCAAATTTTAAAATAATAAGATAAGTCACCTCTTAAGCTTTCAAAACTCTAAGTTTCAACCTTAGTTTATAATCCTTATAACTCCAAAATATGAAAGTAATAAATAATGGGATTTAGACCTTACCTTATACGTAATATCTCCTTAATTTTTGGTGCTTTGTAGGACTAAATATAATAGTGTCTTAAGTGTACCTTGAGTGCTCGGATTAATGGAAATTTGATGTGAATGTTGTACGTAGGTGCTGAAATATTAACCTTCCAAAAATGGGGAGCCTTTAGTGCTCCTTCTCCTTTGTCTTCCATGCTACAGAACATTTTTGCTTCTTCTCTCACACCCTTGATTGCACTACGTTTGTACTTCAAACATATTGATTGTGCTTCACTCTTACATGTTGGTCTTAGACTAGAAGATGCCTTTTAAGCAAGATGCATCATAGGCATTGTGACAAGTATCGCTTTCGTTATGAGTGAGCGTTCCCTTCTTTATGTAACGCTCCAAAATCATTCACCAGTGCTTATTAAAAATGTATAAGCCTTTGTTTGAAGCTGATAAATGTAACCAAGAAGTATGACTTTGCTTGTAACTCTTTCGTAGAAGCCTCTAGAACGTTGAGAGGAATGATGACTAAAATGCTAAGTGTTAATTTCTCATGGAGACCCTTATTGTAATACCTTAAAATATGGAGATTATAACTCTATAAAATTCTATCTTTCTAACATTGCTTGGGTAGCAAGCAAACTATATTTTTCACAAGTGAATGGATGATGTGCCATAGAGCTTGGATGACATTTCGACACTTCCTTTGGTCAGTATTCTTCTCCAAGATTGAGGCCACAAATGTAACACCTTTTCTCCTTTATTTTATGACTCCAAACACATTGATTTCATTGCTGCTAATTTGACATATTTTTGAGATTGATATGCACTCACTTGACTACGTAACTATGGCTCATGGATGATCTGAAATGAGCTTTCCTTTTGTAGGTGTGTACGTCCAAGTATGAGCTCTCAAATAGCTCCTTATATATTTGGAGAAGGAGTGTTGACATTTATAATTCAATGGTTTTTATTTTCCGTATAGAAAAATGTACCCTAATATGGCACTTTCAAATATGCACATTTGCTGTCGAAAAACATATTTGAGGAGTGCAAGATGATGTATTATATTTCATAATAAGGCTTTTAATAAATCTTCTTTTGCAATATATTTCTAGATTTTTAGATTCTGGTTTTATGGCAAATTTCTTGCAATATAAGGGTTTGAGGTTGTCTTTGACAATAGACGCACCTTCCCATTTTTACTTGGATACATTTGATAGCAAGTCCAAGTTCCAATACCAGTAGATAGAAGTTCTTTTAATTGATGCAATTTTTTTGCATTCTTTTCTTTTTGCATTCACTTGTAATGCTTCTCACTTTCATAAGCTTCTATCTCTATTTTGGGTTAGTTATGTTCCTCTCCAAATTTGGAGTATTCTAACCCTTATTGGTGGCTTCTATTGGCCACATCAAGTTGTAGATTTTTGTGCTTCAATAGTGTCTTTAGACACTTGATACAAATCAGATTTTATGCCTTTCAGGAAACACAAAACTAATTTTCTTTTTGAGAGTAGTATAATAGTACAAAATTTTTAATGCACTAATATTACACCTTATCACTCCAATCAACTCTCAAAGAAATGCACTTAATAATCTACTGCAATTTCACTACAATCAATGATGTAGGACTTAGTCTTCTTTTTCAATAATAGATAATAGGTAGTTGATAGAAATTAATTTGGAATCTAATCAACTCCTAATAAATGTGCAATTGAATCCTTAAAAAGAATATATTTTATTTGCACTTTAGACGACTAAAATCTAATTTCCTTTTTGCAGCTTAAATCCAATTTTAGGTGCTCTAATAAATCTAATAAGTGGTTCAATTTAATGAATATTTTTGCACCATAATTTGCATACCTTTTTCTGTAGCTCTTATCCTGCCTTTGTAGAGGATGTAGGACTTGGTATCTAGGAAAACCAAGTTGTTTATTTTGGTAGAATGTCATTCATAACTCCTTCACCAAATTATGGTCTTGAACTTGTTTTTATGAGGCTAGGATTTGGTGGCTTGTTCTCCTCCTTTTGTTGTAGATTTGGATAAGTTTATGTCTCTAGGGTGGTGCCTTCTTGTTGTGAGAAGCAATATTCAAATCTTCAATATTTGGTGATCTTATTCAATCTTTAAGTCTTCTTGTCAAAATCTAACTTCAAGCAGGATCTTCTTCTAGGGTTTGGCACTCCTTGCCAAAACTTCTTCTCGGATTTGGAACTCCTTGCCAAATTCTCCTCTTGGGCTTGTTTTCAGATGGAAGCAATTATCCCAAGTCCTTCACTATCAAGGACTTCACCTGGATAGTGGATTTCTCTAATGAGTTCTGAAAGAACACTCTTGATCTTCATCAAGGCTCTCCTAGCCTTTCTTGGATTCTCGATGAGACCTTCTCAAGGTCTTTGCTCTGGAAACTTTTGATGGTCTTTCCTTAGATATTTTCTTCAAACTTCGGCTTCCAAAATTTTTTGTGGTGATATATTCTTCTGGATATTCTAATTCTACTACTTTTGTATTTGAACAAGACTCTCCTAGTCCTTCTTCTTATTCTTCCAAGATTGGAATTTCTTCAATGAGATATTCTCCTGATCTCTTCTCTTTTGCTTCAGGATTAAGCTGATTCTGAAGAATATGCTCTTCCTAACTTTCTTGTAGGAAGTCTCCCAACTCACTAAATATTTTATTCTTGCAACAATAATATTAGTACTAAAATATTTAATCTGTTTCTGAATCAAATATTCTTCTCGAATTCATTTTTAGGATCAAGGCTTTTGTGGCCTATTTTTATGTTAATGCTTCTATGGCCTTTTTTAGTACCAAGGATCCTGTGGTATTTTTAAGTATCAAGGCTTCTATGGCCTTTTTCAATATCAAGGCTTCTATGGACTTTTCAATGTCAAGGCTTCTATGGCCTTTTCAATATAAGACTTTTGTGGCTTCTTCTGCAAGGATTCTATGGCCTTTCTGTATCAAGGCTCTTGTGGCCTATTCTTCAAGTGTGGATTTTTTCAATCTAGAAATGGATATCTTTAGTCTCCTATCTTCACCACGATCCTTCATAGGAAGTCTTCTTCCATGGTATTCTTCTCTCGCATGATGAACTAACCTTTGTACTATGAGAGCACTCTGACCGTCGGGCAATGAAGTTGGAGTCTCCTAGTTGTTTATCATAGGAGGAGTCCCAATCCTCTAAGGATTAGTTTCCTACAACAAAAGAAACTTTAGGTACTTGTTAGCAAACTCCATATGACCTGGATTATCTTCACTAGATGATTAGTCAATCTAATGGATTGAAATGTTAAGTCCTAGTCTTCACAAATTTTCATAACAATTCTATGGAAAATACTCTAGACAAAAATTATCTCAGTATTTTTGATACTAAGATTCCTTTCAATACTATCTTTGTGACTCTCCCAAAATCTACCACCTAAATGCTCTTGAGATATTTTACCAATGGCTGGTCCAATGGTGTGCCAGTTTGACAAAAATCTCAGGCTAACCAACAATGGTGGTTCCCTAATTTCCTACACAAATTAGATCTACCATGGCTCTGATACCACTATTATCTTTTGATGAATGAGCCATGAGATATAATAATCACAATATGCATAATAAGATGCAATAAAGTAAATTTTCTAGATGACTAAAGTATGTTGAAGTATAAAAGATATAAAATATTACAATGTCACTATGGAGGAAGTGAGAACTCCATTAAAAAATCTATAGATCTAAATCATATCCATCACTAGTAAATGGTGTGGAACACAATCCACTAACTTAATCTATCTAACAATATCTTATGACTGTCCTATATATCTATCTAAGAGGTCATCGATATATATGCAAAATAGGATGTTTGTCCAATACTCTAACTAGTTGTGCATAGGACACCTTGCACATGTACAACTTGCACATGGACATTTATCCATTTATTACAATGCATGAAGTCACTATATAACTTGCACACGAAGTAATCTAGGTATGTATCTTGGAGGATACATTTACATAACCCAAATGATGGAATAGACATTATTTCCAAGAAAGATAAGCAAGTGTCCTAATTTATAAACTATAGAACTACCAACCTCATCTATCATATATGGATTTGGATACTGCCCTAGATTTGACAAATTAAAATTAAATGATGAACAATAACAACACTCATCACCTAACCAAAGGTGTATTGATAAAAACATTATGCTCTTCAAAAAGTTAATTAACTGACCTGAAGCTTATTTATAGGTTTGAAGGATAAGCTTAATATTCTCAGCCTCACTAACTAATGCTTCAGACATAATAATGGTATCATCAACAAATTGTTGATGAGTGACCAATTCTAAGTGATAAGCAGGTCTAATTCCTTTGATGAAAACTTCATCCCTTGCTATTGTTAGGCTTCTTCCTAGAGCTTCAACAACAATAATAAACAAATAAGGTGAAATATGGTCACCTTGCCTTAGCCCCCTTCTACCAAGGAAGAAACCCACTGGTTCTCCATTAACTAAAATAGAGTAGCACGGAGTAGAAATACAAAGTCTGATCCAATTCCTCCAATCTTACCCAAAACCAAAATGTTGCAAGACCCTATCTAAGAAGCTCCAAGAGACTCTGTCATAAGCCTTGTTCATGTCCAATTTTAGCAACATACCCTCTAAACAACTAGCTTTCATAGAATACAAGGTTTCATGCACTGTTACTATCCCATCCAAAATCTCTCTTTTGCACAAAACCACTTTGTTGTGATGAAATAATGTGGGGGAGAATAATCTTCAATCTATTAGCTAGAAATTTAGTCAGGATCTTGTAAATAGAATTACATAAGCTAATAGGGCAAAAATATTTTAACATATCTACTCCTTGCTTCTTTGGTATTAAAACCAGGAAGGTAGAATTCCACTCTTGAAGAATAGTTTTTTCCCATTGGAACTCTAATAAGGCATTTGGGAATCCATTTGGACCAGGGGCCTTATCCTTTTACATCCTAAAGACTGCATTGTAGACTTCCTCTTCTATAAAAGGGTTGCTTAAGACACAATTACTCTCATTATTCACTACTGGGGAAATTTTGGCTAGCATTTTGTCAACTGAATGAACAACTGCTTCATCTTCAACACTTAACAAATTGTGATAAAAGAATAAATTTCTTTTTAATATCTTCCTCTTCTAAAAACTTGCTTTCATTGTTAGATCTTAGAATATTAATTCTATTCATTTCTTTATGTTTGATAGTAGTAATATGGAAGAAGCATGTATTGTGGTCTCCATCCTTAAGCCAAAAAACTCTAGACTTTTGCTTCCAATGAGTCTCCTCTTGGGTAAATTATTTTAAAATGGAGGAAAATTTATTAAAGTGAATTTCCTTAAATTCATTAATTTAAAAATAATGGATATGCAAATAACATTTAATATCCTTTAAATTACTATTATTCCTTTAATCAATTATATGAGATTGAAACATGTTCCATCTATTTGACATCATGATACATAGTGGTATTATGACAATTATGCATGTAATACTTGACATGATTATGGGTCTATTCCTTGAAAGTTGAGCAATATAACTAGTTGAGCTAATTTTTTTTCAATGGGTTATATGGGATTGAGATAGGTCCCACCTGTGCTATATCACTTGTCAAGATTCAAACTTAGATCTTCTCCTTGAAAGTTAAATAATCTAACCAAATGAGCTAATATCATTTGATATAAAAAAATTACTTTATAAGTATTTAAATTAATTTTATTTTTTGGGAAAAGATAAATATTGCTTAATTTTTTTCCATATTTGTTAAAAAGTTATTATTATTATTATTATTATTATTATTATTTTAGTGAAATATATAAATATATTAAAGAGGAAAAAAATCTTCTATAACTAAATATGTTAAATCTCTCCTTTTAAAGGAATTGTGATAATGGTGACAAACATAAATATCTTTTGCATTACTTTTGAATAAATGTTAAAATGTAAATATATATTTAAATGTATGTAAGAAATAAGTTATAGGTGGCTTCTATTGTGATCTATTCCTATTAAAATAAAATAAATATTCTTCATATTCCTTAAACTACTATGTTTCTGCAATAAGCTTCTTGATATAATTTTTATCAAGAGGAAAAATCTCACTTGAGTAATTTTTTCTATAAAAGTTAAAATTTCACTAAGATAAGAATCAACATATTTATTGTATAAATAATCTACCATTTAATTTTCTTCTCTATAGATATGTGAACATTTCCAACATATTACCTATAAAAATAATTGATGAACATTAGCAACAATTTTATTTTTTATCTTGTCCTCACATCCATTTTTATTGATAGCATCAGAAACAATTTTGAAACCCCCTCAATTGAAATATATTTCTATTTTTTTCAATTGCAATTTTGATCCCTATAAAAAAATTATGTTATCCTATACATAGTTGTTAGTTGAAGTTCCATATTATTATGAGTAAAAAAAGGACAATTTTGATTTCATTATTTTAAAAAATACAACCTCCACCAACTTTCTTGGATTTCCTTCGGAAGCATCATCAAAATTAATTTTGGTTAGCCCAACTTTTAAACATTACTAATCAAATTCTTTGTGTTAATTTCATCATTGTAGATGCCCCTTCCATTTATACTCAATTCTTGTCACCAAGAGGCTAAAACCTCGTTTTCTAGACTTGAGACTTCCCATGATAAACACCATTTATATAAACATTTTACAAAAGAGACAATAATATGATTCAAGCTTGGTCTTGACATTGATTTTTTTTGTATTATTCTTTTCAAGCCATAGATTCCAACAAATAATGGTTAAGACCAAATTCTCCATAGAATGTATAATTCTTTAGTTGTAAAACAAGTATCCCAACATTTTATCAAGTATTTCCATGTCAATGGAGTTGCCTAACATATTCTCATATTATTCAAAAGGCGGTCTAAAATGGCGTAATAAAAGGGACAATAAAGAAGTAAATGATATTATGTTTCTAGATGCTTCTCACACAAGGAACTCCTAAAATATCCTTCATATCCTCTTCTTTGTAGACTCTTTCTTGTGAGAATATTGCTTTAGACTGCTAACCAAAGGAATTTTGAGGTCTTATGAAGGGTCTCTAATGACCAAATACTATTCTAAAGGAAATATTTGAGAGTAAAACAAATCCAATTGCTCTATATCCTTATATCCACCATCATTAAGACATTCTATTATCTGACATAGCAATCAACTTTGGTCCTATGTTGTCAAATCCAACCAATGCCTATGATGATATCATAAGATTTTATAAGAGCCCCATATAGATTTACTTCAATGGTAAACTTAGACAATTCAAACATAGCCATAAAAATACATTACTCTACTCTCCTTTTTGCCTAATTTCATATTAGACATTCCAAGAATAATATATGTAAGTAGCTTTTATATTTATTCTATTTAAAATACGTGCAAAGATAAAGCTTTTGTTAGTCAAAGAATCTGTCTAATGGAAAGGTTTGTGCACCCACAAACCTTGACCAACATTGAAATACCAAGGAGCTTGTGAGAACTATAGTGGTTAGTATTCAGAGAATGTCGGTTCCTAGAAGTATCAACTAACTATACCTAAATGCATTGGGAAAATGGTGCTAAAAAATAAAGGAAGCTAAAGCTAGAACTTACAATGGTGCAGATTAAGCAACATCAAGACAAATGTAAAACCAAGGATTATGCAACTAAACAACCAACTACCTAACAAACCAATCAGTTTTGCAACCAATTATAGAACATTTTATTTTTTTTTTTTTTGTAAAAGAGGGTAAAAATTTATTAACTCAGCAAAACATTCATGATACAAAGAAAAAGCAGAAGCTATTCAGACATATCAGCTCTCAATAAAGAAGAGAGAGATTGAGAGCAATCAGAAGAAAGTTGAGACCAATTTTGAACATCCCAACCATCTTGAAACTTAGAAGCCCATTTAGCTAACAAATCCGCTACCCTATTCCACTCCCGAGGAATATGCACAAAAGAAATGAAGTCCAAGTGAGCAGAGATATTAAGAATTTTCCGAGCAACCCAACTCAACCGCCAACAACCATGAAGACTATCTCCAGAATTTAACAAATTTATAACAATCTGAGAATCAGATTCACAAACAATCCGACGCCAACCCAAAGCATACCCTTGCTCCAAAGCATATAAAATTGCGAGTGCTTCCATGAAGTTATTAGAATGATGTCCCTTAAAGCAAGAGAAAAAAAATTGGATAGTACCACTACTATCCCGCCCCACACCACCAATACCAGCATTACCCGGATTACCCCGGAAGATCCATCCGTATTAATTTTCAGCACTCCCGGAGGAGGCGGATTCCATTTTCCAGCCCTCCGCACCCGATTATTCTGACCCATCCATCTGCAAGAGACATTAGGACCAGGACCATTAACCATCAAGCCTAATCTTTCCATGATCTGACGTTTCGCATGGTCCACGGGAGAAATAATCTGACATTTTGCAGACACGCTTCTGGATCATTCGCAAAATCCTCTCGCTGACCTTGGAAGTAGTTAACTCCTTACCTTGGAAAATCCGACGGTTCCGTTCAAGCCAAATCTGCCAAAAAATGCATGAAGGACCAATACTCCATCCAACTTGTAAAAAGAAAGCCGCTGCAGGAGGCCGCCCCATACTCCTCCAAAAATCAACTATTGATGAAGCATGCGAACAAGGGTGATTCCATACTCCCCACCAATAATGCCAGACTTGTCGAGCAAAGTCACATTGGAGAAGTAAATGCCCAACAGATTCTTCAGCCTTCCCACAGTTATAGCATAAAGAGGGGCCAACAAACCCACGCTTTTGAAAATTATCCCAAGTGAGACAACGATTATGAGTAGCCTGCCACCCATAAAAACTACACTTCGGCCAAATAAACTTATTCCAAACTTGCTTCCACCACGGAACCTCCTCCTCACCAAACCGCTGCCGATCCAAAACACAATAACCAGCAGCAACCAAAAATATCCCTCTATTATCTCTTCCCCATGCTAGCACATCATCCCCAGGTAGAGAAGAGCAGGGACGGCTAGCGAGAATACGGGCCAGCTCTGCCCTCGCATCCATAGTGCCACCAGCAGGCCATTCTCGAGGATCCTTCCACTGGAGACTAACCATCTGACCAAAGGACTTAACAGTTTTGAAATCTGCCACCTTCAACCATCCAGCATCCCAAAAGCATTGAGCAAGATCTTGAAGATGTGGAAACTCGCTAAGAAGAGGAGCAAAGCCATCCCAAGAATCCCGCCAAAAAAGAGCCCGAGACCCAGTATAACAAATCCAGTAATAACCCCCGCTTAACCAACTCGCTCCCTTTTTCAAAGTATTCCAAACAAATGATCCTCGACCAGTCAAGCTGTATCGAGGAATCTCTGAACCTTCCACTCCCCTAAGATACTTGTGGGAGATAATCTTGGCCCAAGTTTGCTCCTGATTACTACACCAACGCCAATACAGCTTAGCAGCCAAAGCAGTCCCAAAAAGAGAGCTTAGACGAAGACCCAACCCCCAGCTTGCCTTGGTCGACAAATAGTCTCCCATTTAACAAGACTCCATTTTGAGGAACCAAGATTGCCAGCCCATAGGAATTGCCTAGAAAGAGAATCCAGGTCATGAAGAAAACTTGTCGGAGCAATCTGAATAAGGCATCTATACACCGGTAAAGCCTGAACAACCGACTTCAAAAGTAAAACCCGACCAACAAAAGTTAACCATCTATGAGTCCAATGACTAACTCGACTACGAAATTTGTCAAGTATGTTAGTCCAAACCGCCCTAGGTAGAGGACCAACAGAAATGGGAATCCCCAAGTATGTAAGAGGAAGAGTTCCAACCTGAAACCTGAGAATCTGAACAATTCTAGCTTGAACCCTGGGATCTGTATTGAAAAATAAAATAATAGACTTGTGCTCATTAATCTCCTGACCAGAGACAGCCAAATACAAGTCCAAAGCATGTCTAAAGTTGGTTGCTTCACAAATAGAAGCTACACCCAAGAGAGCAGTGTCATCAACAAACTGAAGATGGGAAATGGCTGGCCTACTATTCTCCTATTTCCATCCATGAATAAGACCCTGGTGAACCTGATCTTTAAGCCAGCGACCCAGACCTTCAGCCATAATTATAAACAAGTACGGAGATAAAGGATCCCCCTACCGAAGACCCCGGGAAGCATGAAACAAAGGAGAGGGCTTTCCATTAATTAGGACAGAATATGAGGGAGTTGTAATACAACTCATAATCCACTCAATCCAAGAAGGATCAAATCCAAAGGCCAAGAGGATTTTGTGAAGAAAAGACCATTTCACCCCGTCATAAGCCTTCGCCATATCCAACTTCATAAACATAAACTTATTCTTAGAAGTGCTCATAGAATGAATCGCCTCGACAAGCAATAGCCACTCCATCCGTAACTGTCGGCCACCCACATAGCCACCCCCGCTCATCGAAACAACTCTATCCAGCCAAGGCTTGAGACGCTCCGCAATCAGCTTAGTAATAATTTTATACACCACATTGCAGAGAGCAATAGGCCAAAACTGATCAAAAGAGCTAGCACCCTCCTTTTTAGGAATTAGCATCAAAAAAGTGGAATTCAAAGCTTTCAACAACTGATGGTTATGAAAGGACTCAAGAACAACCCTCAAAAGATCAGATTTAATAATTTCCCAAAAGTGTTGAAAGAACTCAACCGGGAAGCCGTCAGGCCCCGGAGCTTTCCCAGTCTTCATAAGGAAAACTACCCTTTCTAGTTCATCAATGGAAATAGGTTGAAGAAGGCATGCATTGATCTCTTCTGAAATAACAGAAGGAATACAACGCAAAATAGTATGATCATCAACATGATCCCCACAAAAATCCTCAGAATATAAGGAAGAAAAAAATCGAACAGCTTCCCGAGAGATATCCTGAGAAGCAGACAACTGAATACCTTGAGAAGAAATAATCGAAGAAATACCATTACCGTGTCTTCGAGCCTTAACAGTGTTAAAGAAAAAAGTTGTATTTCGATCTCCTTCTTGTAACCATTCCACCCTGGCCTTTTGCTTCCGTAAAATCTCTTCCCGAAGCTCCCATTCTTGAAGTTCATGCAAAGCTTCGTACTCCTCCCCGCAAATTCTCGCTCTCGTTAACCCATGATCTCTCGATATGTCTGGTGATAACATCAAGCCTACTTTGGGCCAAAGTTTTAGCCTGAAATAGATTCCCGAAACACCGCCTGTTCCACTTTTTGAGTTGATATTTCACAAATTGGAGTCTTTTAACAAAAGAGTACATAGCAGTACCGTGGGAAGGACAGCCCTGACTCCACCATACTTTCATCAACTCGTACAAAGAGGGATCCCTAAGCCACATTAACTGGAATTTAAAACTTGGATGATGATCCATTTCTTGCCGAGAGATAACAAGTTTAATAGGCCAGTGGTCTGATCCCCTCCAGTCAAGAATCGTTGAGTTAGTAACCCAAGAATTGCTAATCCAAAATGAAGAAGTAAGAAACCTGTCCAACCTCTCAGAGATCGAGTTAGAACCACACCGCTTATTCGTCCAAGTGAACACACCATTCTTTGGCTTAATATCCACCAGATTAAGAAGCTGAATATTATCATTAAGGAGTCTAGAGGCAGGCCCCAAAGTACCCACACCACCCCTCTTCTCATCAATACTAGATACAACATTAAAATCTCCAGCCATAATCCAAGGATAGAATGGAACCAAGGCTCGAACACTTTGAATATGATTCCACAGCAGCACCTTCCCAAGCAAGATCCGAGGGGGCGTAAATGTTAGTGAACAAAACCACTTCTCCAGACTCATGGCAAGAAGCTATCATAGAAAGAGATGACTTATTCGATACCCACCAAAGAGGAGTAAGCTTCTATGGATTCCAAAGGCTAACAAGCCCCCCAACACTACCCACAGCCCCAACACACTGACAAAGACCTCGAGGCCAGAGTTTAGAAGCAATACTAAATAGACCCTCCACCGATAATTTAGATTCTTGAAGAAAAACAACATCCGGCTTATGTGCCTGAACCAAATCCCGAATAGCTTTTTGACGAGGTAAGCTATTCAAACCTCTCACATTCCAAGAAAGAACAATCATTTAGAGAGAGAAGAAAAGTGAGACTCCAGGGGTTTAACCACCCCACTCTCAACCAATGTTTCTCCCTCCATATGCAGTTTATGTGCATCTTTCTTTCTACCCGCCTTAATCAGCTTCGTAGGGGCCTCTTTTTTAAAGTTCTGTTGGAGTAACCCTAGAGAAGGACTAGGCCAAGAACCCTTTCCTCTACTAGAAGTCAGCAAATCAGCCAAAAGAGGGTCATCCCCTTTCACACCGTCCTGTTGCCCCTCCGAAATAGGAACAATTGCCAGGGCTATGTTCAAAGAAGAATCTATCACTTCCTGTTGCCCATTAGGATTCAACACCTCAGTTACATTTTGAGTATCCATATTCAAATTACCATTCATTCCTTCATCAGGAGATACCAACTCATCTAAGGCATCAAACTTATTATACAGGCCATCCATTTGTCTAGCAGTAAAGGTCCGCTTCAACCCTTTTCCCTTATTACGATTCTTAACTGGAACAAAGCCTTCTTTGTCTACCCCACTAACATCCATGGGAGCCCTCCCCTGTCCAGGTCCAGCCTCTTGTGTAACTGACTTCCCACCCTGAGATTGTAGATTTGGATTTTTAGAACCAAATGATTTATTTTCAGGCATTTTAGGGCATTTACGCTGAAGATGCCCGTACTCATGACACAACCGACAACGGAAAGGAATAGTTTCATAGTCTAATTGTTGAACCCAAGAAAAAGAGCCAACACATATTTGCATAGAATCGGTAGAGGCTTAGATAAATCCAATTCCACACAAATACGGGCACATGAGACTACCTTTTTGTCCGAAGTTTGCTGAGACGGTCCCACCGGTTTGCCTAACACCAATGCAATCATGTGCAAAATATCCGTCCGCCAAAACTCCAAAGGTAGCCATGGAAGTCGAACCCACACTGGAACCCTAGAAGGAATCTCCTCAGCCGGATTAAAACCCATATGCCAGGGTTTAATAAACAGGCCAATCTGGTTGTAAAAGTATGGGCCCCCCCTCAAAAGCCCTATTCCGGTCTTCCAAGCAGGAAAACACCACCGTAAAGAAATTATTAGCTCCCATCATGATCTCCATATCACCGACCGGGTTCCAAGTACTCCTGGCCCACTTTTCAAATGCCAAGAAAGGGATGCGAATACCCAAGAATTTGCATATTAAAGCATGATTTTGCATATATTCAACATCATCTGCAATTGACTCAGCCGAATCACAAGAACAAAGCCGCTCCCCAGCCTCTTTCCAAGCATCCATTAACTCGCTTTGCACGAAACCCTCCTTCCAAAGAAGAATTACTTGGGCCTCGAAGAATTACCCTCTGCATTATGCCAAACAGAAGAAAAGCCTGAGCCACGAAGGGCTTCCTTAAACGAGACATTATTCCGACATTGGGTACCTCCAGGCAAAGCCATTCATGCTGTTCCAAAAATCTCAAAAATCCCTTCTCCTCAGAGCACCTCCTAATTTTTTCCTCAGAGCACTTGGATCTTGTTCTCAACATGTATTTTCAACCCATAATAGAACATTTTATTTTACTGTATCTTGCCAAACCACAAATTCTAAACAAGTGAATGAGTATAGCGTAAATATAGGATTCAGAATAAAACACCATAAACATTCAACATGCTTAAATTAGAAAGAAGTGATCATCAATACATACATGTTTTGCAAATAAATCAAACCAGAGGTCAAACAATAGTCACTTTGTATTAAGATGCAATATTTTGTTTTACATATGAATTGTAAACACCTAAGAGCCGACCAATTTTTATTTTACATCATTGTATATATAGACATGTCTATAATATCATAATTATCATAAAATATCATTATTTGGAAATGGATTGCTATTATGTCAAAGATAGTACAAACTGATTGGACTACTCAGAAGTGTGGCCGCTCCAACTATCTCATCATATTCTACTGATTTATCCAAAATTTGTGCTATGTTGAGTAATGTTGACCTTGTTTCTTGCATTTGGTTCGTTGCTTTTCACTGACTAGTTTTTGTTGAGTCGGCATATCGCTCGCATGTACCACTAGAATAACCACCTTACTAAGATTCTTCTAATAGATGATCTTATCTTCTAGGTATCCTAAGATGGTAGTAATTCCTATGCAAGTGGTCGAACACTAGATTTTATTGAGCTGACCACCAAGCTTATGCATTGCAAAGTCATGATATCATATACTTGGGGTCTTGGAGGACTTCGATCAGGTAGAGGAGATTTAGTGACATCAATACTTACTTTCCTTGATATTTGGCAATCTCTAGTATCAAACTGAGGATTGGGCACTTATTCAAGCATTTTATCGAGCATGGATCTTTTGATCTTCTAGAATTAGACTTCAACAACAGGTCGAATCTTGGTACCTTTCTAGATGTTGGTCAAGTATAAATCATCTAGCACCCTCCAAACTCTATTTTTGTTGGCTTTCTATATCTAGGTGGATAGTAGACCACCTTCTAGGCCTCTGTTGGGTGTGAATATTTTGACGGTATTGATACTAAGTAGATTCTTGCAATATGAAATCCTTCCACTATGGGTCGGGTATTTGGTACCTTGTCGGGACTCAGCCTGGCTTGATTCCTACAACACTTCTTGGACTTGGTCATTTTTTGGTATTCATGTGTCAAAAATTTTAGATCACCTTGCTCTCCAATTGGGTGTAAAACCTTTGATCTCTCCTAGATAGGCCGAACATCTAGGACCTCATCGGGATCTGATCGACTACAATTATTTTGATCACTACAAGCTTCTTAGTTGGACCGGATATATAGGATTTTCTTGGGCCTTTGTGAAGTAAAAAACTTTTGGCCTTACATAGACTTGGTAGATTCATACTCCTTCATCGAGCTGGATCTTTGGGACCAACTCGAGCCTCGATCAAGTGCAAAAATTTTGGCCATCTCTAGACTTAACCAATTTTGCACTGAATACTTTTATATTTCCTAGTTTATTCATCTTCAACACTTTCTTTTCAAAGTGCATGTTGGTGGTGGTCAAAAATACCCACATTCTTAGCGACTCCCAAGGGATTTTTATCTTGTAAAAAGTGAAGAACCCAGATTGATGTTGCTTGCAACCAAGGGCTCCCTGATTTGGAATTTTTAGAAATTACCATATTTTCTCTTGCTATATTCCTTATCCTTCACTCTTTCATTTTTGGGGGTAATATGCAGATCTTATATCAGTATTCCTTTCAATGCTTATTTGATCTTTCATATTGTTAATTTTATGGCACTCATTCCTAATTTTCCCTAGATAGTTGAGCCATGCATGTTGCTGTTACATTGGGCTTAGGAGTCGTTAATTTTGGAAGTACTATGAATTACAATTGTACAAGTAATTTAATACAAAGTGAAGGATCCCACTTTCATCATTTATTTTGTGGTAAGCACTCTTGTGAATCTCCCTCCTATTGGGATTCTCTTTGTGAAATTGCTCCTAATAATTCTCCCTAGTATGAAATAGCCTTTGGAAGGAATAAGGATCTGAAGTCGATGACACATATTATTCCACATTTCGACGGGAGAGTCTTGTTAACAAAGGCTATATTGATTGTATTGATAATAGGCCTTATAAATACATAGCTAAGGCCAAAGATAGCCTAATGCATTAAGCGAATATGGCACTAAAAAAATAGTCTAACAACTAACCTACTAACAATATACTAACTAAATAATGGAATAACGTATATTAATAATATACGCTAACATCCCCCCTTATTACATTATTTGGGTAATTGAATAACTATTAGCTACACTATTATCCCCCCATACAACAATATTTGGGTAAAGTATATAACTACCCCAATACAGTGAAGAAGATGTTGATATGCTGGCTCTTGCTCTTGCTCGGGCTCTGTCACAGTGCTTTGGCTGCTCCTAAGCAAAAAATGGATCATTCCTCACTTTGTCTTCACATCAACGAATGTCCTTATTGTAATCTTGTCATCCAATAAAATTGCATGGGTAACCAATCACTGCAACCACTAGGTGTAGTAGAGTAGATCACTTCATACGAGGTTCATTCAGTTACAATATGATTTTGCAAAAAAAATTGATAAGGTAGCTAAGGTGTCGATCGCTGCCGAAAATGCACCCTTATAAGTTCCTCATTTTTGTTGCAAAACATGTTGTAATATCTGTAAGAAGTGTGACTAAGGTGTCGGTCTTGCCGAAAATGCACCCTTATAAGTCGTCCTTCCTTTTTAGCAAAAAATAATGTGAAGTAAGAAATGTGTACCCCCTTAAGTGCAAAAGATATGCAACTCATGAAGCTTGTTACAAAGATTACCTCTTAGGAAAATCTACACCAGAAAAATCCCCCCTTCTATTACAAGTACTTCAAACAAAGAGTTTGCTATTTATGAAGCCTAAAAAAGAGATATAATCACCCCTTTACTTCAAACAAAAACCTATGCTATTTATGAAGTCTAAAAAACAAAGTGGTGGAATGGTGCTTACATAGGATGACAAATTTGTGTCCCTTAAAGAATGATGAGCCATGAGCACTTGGTGTGCTCTTTCTAAACTAGAATCAGAATCGAAATGAGATACTTCACTAGCAACATGGCCTCTGTGATGTGCCTTTGCCATTTTAGCTTTGCTTGTTTGGAAAATGAGTATCCCCCCTTGTTGGGGAAAAATAAAATGCAACTATGAATCTTTAAAAAACTTTTACAAAGCTAGCCTTTGAGGCAGATGTGTCACAAAAAAAAAAATCCCCCCTGTGTGAAGTACTTCAAACAAAAGATGTTTGCTATTTATGAAGCCTAAAAAAATAGGTTTGGAGGTTTGATGATTTTATGCCTTGTTGATTGCCTTGACAAGGTTTATCTCCCTTTGTGTTTGTAAAATTTATCCTCCATTTTCACTTTTGCAAAAACAAATTTGACCCCCTTCTTAAGTTTGACAATTTTCCTCCTAAATGTTTAAAAACTTTTTCTAATGTTTAATTAAATCATTTTTTTTCAAAAGAATATTATTTCAAATATTTAGTTTTATTTAAAATATCTTTTTCGAAAAAAAAAAAAAATTAATTAAACTAAGGAAAAAATTAAAAAAACATAAAAAAGAAAAAAATTTAGAAAACAAACTTTAACAAAAAAATCTCCTCCCTCCTCTGGTGGTGCCCTCGACCATTGGTGGCACCGCTCAGGGAGGCGTTTCAACCATTGGTGGTGCTCCAATCTGCCTCACCGGGCGGCGCTGCCTCCTGCGACACCACCGCCTGCGTTGGCTCCGACGTTGTCTACTGCGCTTGATGATCTTTCTCGAAAAATCTCCTCTGGTGCTAGGCAATAGGCGATTGCTCCTTTCCATTCCCCGACAAATATTACTGCGTAAAATACAATAAACAGGGTGTTCGGGCTGCACTGCCTCCCATAATTCTTCTCGCTTGCCACCACCTAGATCTGGGCTACTCTGCAAAGCATCTACAATGGATTCAGTGCATCTACAATTTACGTCTATCATGATGACGATGTTATTTCACCAATGCATAATCTAGTCTGCAATAATTTTGGACTTTGTCGGGGCAGTATTCGTCGTCTGCAAATCAACGATCGGCTCTTAGGATCTTGGAAAAAAAAATAGCAGGTAATTTCTTCGATGTGCACAAGAAATAACACTAGATGCTTCTGTCCGACTGACGATATGCTGAAATTTATCCACCCAACAAAATATTGTCCTTGGGCATTGCTTCCACAGAAGCGCGATGCTTTCACCTTTTATCGTTCGATTGGGAGTTGCCACACCAAACGCGACGTAAAAATGGTGAACGTTTGTATTTTCTATGCTTTGCAGGCACGGGATATTAGCACAGAGTATCAAATTTTATGATTCTCCTACTGTATCCTTGTGCTTGGCCTATACATTCACCAAAATGTTGTTTCAAAGGTTATTTCCAACGCTCAAGCTTCTACGATGCTCAATCGTGGCTGAATCGTTGTCACTAATAATGCATTAATACAATTGGATCGTTGCAAATTGCATGCGGGAGGACTTGCATAGACCACCATTCACTGCTTCACGGCTTTTCTGGCCAGGAGATCACAGTTGTTGTCTGCAACAAAATGATCTATGTGATTTTGGCTGCAACAATCTCAGCAACATCCGTAGTTCTTGGAGCACAAAAAATATGACATCAATCATTGGAGAAATACGAAGTCACCGCCTATCAGCTATGTGCAAGGATTTGAATCAACGCAGATTCTTCCTCCTCCGAGCATCTCTGTGAATGGCTCAGCCTTCAGCTACTGTGATGAGCGACGCTTCTCCATAGGATTACAAATGTGGTGTGGTCGTATTGAGTAATTTTCCTAGGCTTAGGAAAGCTACACGTAGATCCAAATTCCAAAGGAGATCTATTTGTTGTGATCACCTGGCCTGAAAAAATTTGTGACACGTGACTACAAATATTGTCACAACCAATGAAGGATGATTACGTCACAGGTTTCGGAGATAAATCACCAAAGGGAGCCGAGCTTCGGAAATGAATCCAAGCTATTATCCCAAATTCATGGGGCTGTCAACTAAGGAACGGTATAAAAGGAAATACACTCACATAGGTAACTGACTACCCTCGGTAGTCTAGCCCTTGAGTAGCTACCCTTTGCACGATCCATCTCGCTAAGCCACATTATTGTTTGAGATTAACCAAATTTTTTCTACCTTCAACACGTTCTTCGATGCCTCCATGTTACACGTTCGCTAAGCCACATTATTGTTTGAGATTAACCAAATTTTTTCTGCCTTCAACATGTTCTTCGATGCCTCCATGTTACACGTTCGCTAAGCCACATTATTGTTTGAGATTAACCAAATTTTTTCTGCCTTCAACATGTTCTTCGATGCCTCCATGTTACACGTTCTCTGTCCAACTTTAACATGAGGTTTCCATAGTCTTAGGTCCTCCAGTTAGCCTCGCATCCGTCACTTAGGTGAGATTAACCACGTTCAACACGTTCTTCGATGCCTCCATGTTACACGTTCGCTAAGCCACATTATTGTTTGAGATTAACCAAATTTTTTCTGCCTTCAACACGTTCTTCGATGCCTCCATGTTACACATTCTCCGTTCAACTTTAACATGAGGTTTTCATTTGTCTGCCTTCAACATGTTCTTCGATGCCTCCATGTTACACGTTCTTTGTCCAACTTTAACATGAGGTTTCCATAGTCTTAGGTCCTCCAGTTAGCCTCGCATCCGTCACTTAGGTGGCTGTCTTCCCGACCGCTTAGGTAGTGAGTCCTGCATCATGTCAAGAGCCACGATCCACCATTCTCACCACGTCATGCCCTTTGAGATCTGATAGTTTACACAGTGGGGAGTCATATTTGTCAAACACCACAAAATTCGTCTGTCAGATTCAGATCTGACAAATACCATAGGATTATTGGTTTCAAACGAAACCCTATTCAATCATATTGGAGTAGGAATCTAACAAATACCATAGGATTATTGGTTTCAAATGAAACCCTATTCAATCAGATTGGAGCAGAGTGGAGGCCTGCTCCTCTTGCTCTGATACCATGTTAACAAAGACTATATTGATTGTATTTATAATAGGCCTTATAAATACATAGCTAAGGTCAAAGATAGCCTAACGCATTAAGTGAATATGGCGCTAAAAAAATAGTCTAACAACTAACCTACAAACAATATTCTAACTAAATAATGGAATACTAATGCATATGAATAATATACGCTAACAAGTCTAGTATTCCTTTGAGTTCAGAGGCAGTTGTTCTTAATCTGCGAAGGTGATCATAGGGAGGATCACTGTACATTTTGATAACATATTCAACCTTTGTTAAATTTGGGTGAGTTTATAGAATAGTGCAAAGGCTTTGTCCACATCCACTGGTTCTGGTATTGAATTAATCTCACTCTCATATTTGATGCACTCTTCAAACAGTTGATTGAGTACGTCTATCTTGATAAAAGTACCATCTTAATTCTAGAAGCTTGGTGCACCCTGAGCCTTGAGGATATTTGCAATATTATTCATTTTTGCAGCTTCCTTTTTTATGATGGCCAATGCTTCTCGTACTAGGTCAATGAGATCAATTATTCAAAAAATATGGTGAACTAGGAATTTCCAATCTTCGATATCCTTGTTAGATTATTTTTTCATCTCTAGGAACTTATTAAGATATTTAAGCATTTTTCTAAACCTCTATGCTTCCTAAAACCTGGCCATCATGATGTTATCTGCCCTTATCATTTCCTTTATGGTCTTTGGATATGGTCCCAATTCATTTTAGTTTTTCATAGAAATAAGGAAATGCTGCCATAGTTATTCCTTTTATCTTTTCCAAGTACAAACCGAGATTTACCTCAACCAATGTTTGGAAACTGCTAAGGTGAGTAGGATTTTTCCTACTCTAGCTCATTCCTTTTAGTGACTAGGGTCTTTTCTTGCTCCTCTTTCTTATTCTTTAGCTCACAAATAGTCATCTTTTAGTACTCCCTCTCTTCTTGTAGCTTTTGTAGCTCAACCTTTAGTTGGTTGACTTGCTCCAGTCACAACTCCTTTTCAGAAGGGGCTTTATCACTCTTGAGATTAAGAATCTTATTTTTAAGGGCCTTCTTCTTCAAATTTTCATTAGCAAGCTTGGACTTGAGGGTATCTACCTCCTTTTTAGTAGCTACTAGCTCTTTTTATATCACTTTGGCTTACAATAGTAATGTACCTATTTCTGTGTGAATGACCTCAGAAGTCTCTACCTTCGATATTGTGGAGATACTTCTTCTATACTCTTTTGTATCCCATTATTCTAGTCTCATTTGAGAGGTTGGATTCTTCACCTTTGGTTCATCTATCACCTTAATTATCTCATATTTAATGGTATCGAGTGTATCAAAGCCCATGATAGTGACCTCCTCTTATCTCACATGTAGTTTTTCATACTATTCCTCCTCCTCTCTTCTCTTCTCTCTGCAAATTAGATAGTAGGAAAGATTTATGGAAGTGATCCCAGGGTAGAAATAGAGAGAATAGAGCGGAAAAAAAGCAAGTATTAGAGTGTAAGGATAAGATATCACATATTTAAGGGAAACTATCTTGCGTAGCTTGCTCCTTTTGTTATTCAAGAGGAGGGGTGAAAGGTGAAGGATGTGTGGGGATTCATGAGTAGCGAAATTCTGTGGAAATGAAGTGGACTCTAGAATAATGGAGTAATGGATGTATAGGATGTGGTTAAGAGATATAGTGTTGGTCAAAGGGAAAAGAATGTTCTTTTGCCTTAATTTTTGCAATTGTAGGGATCATTTCTAAGAGCATTTGGGATTTACGAGGTGATGAATATAGGATTTCTATAGAGGGAGGACTCGAATTACCATGTGGTTCAAGGGATTAACCTGTGTCTTGCACTTACCACTTTGGCTCCTCCTTTTGTATCGCTCTAGATACTTTGGCTTCTACTTGTTTAATATTTACTTGTTATGCCTCTTCCTCAACCACCATTGATTCACATATTTTTATCTCCCATTACAACTCTTACCTCTTTTTGACTTGCCTCTATTTATCTTCATTTAGTCTTTGTTTCCTGGCAATTTTATCAAAGACTTCTGGAATCAAATGATGCTTTCAATTCTTGCTTGACTTGGAAATTTTACTGGAAGACTTGTGTAGATTTTCTGAAGGGGCTTTAATTGCTTTAGGTTTTGGTGACCCCTTGATATGTAATTTGGGTGGATTTTGGGGTAATGACTCTTCATCCACTTCTTCATATTTGAAGGTTTGAGTTGCTAATGTTTCTTGCAGGTATTCTACTTAAAATTCTTGCTCTCCTTCATATGCTATATTTTCAACTATTCAAATTCTAAGGACTTTAGAGAACAAATATTTCTCATGTTTGCTCATCCAACTATTGTAATCCTTGTCAAAATTATCATTGAAAAATTTATCTATACTATTAGGCGTGGCTTTCTTAATCATGTTGTATTTGTAACGCAATATCCACTATTGCTCAACCTTTTGTTATTTCCAGTCCTTATCCTCCATAATGGTATCAACCATATCTGGATCCAAAAATTGGTCTTCATTTCTTTCTGGGTTAAACACTCACTCATATATATAACACGTCCTCCATTCTAGTATTTCTTGCATTTCCAAATAGTTAATTGATGTCACTTTGTCCTCCAAAATATTCCTAAACTTTTCAATTTGTGGCCACGATAAGTGCTTGAATCTAGGTACCTTAGTGTTTATCTTTAGATTTTCAGCCAATATACCTTCAAGATCATAATTCCACATATATGGCACTACTGGAAATTTCAATGCAGATAGCTTGGCCTCCAAGTCTTGGTATTGTTGTGTCTCTCTTCTAGATATAATTATATGTTTAACCTTGACTAGAAACTTGAACAATTATGCTTTCTTTTTGCTCTACCCCAGGGTTTTCTCTACTACATATACTTGTCTACAGGTGTCCAAGCCAAATACCTAGTCAATGATATAGTACAACAATAAGTATAGAAATTTAGAGAAGCCATATATTTTGATGATGGTGCCCTACTCCAACAAATACTAGTCTCCTGTCTCCCATGATTTTCCCTTAATTTATCAATTGCTTTAGCAAAAAGGTGAAAACACCTTCCATAAATTATTGCTAATGTCGGTCCCAATAATTCCTTTTTGAATTCAAGGTATGGAGAGTTATCTTTGAGAACGTGGATGTAGTCCATTATTGGCCGGTCCTTGCCTTCCTTATATGTTCTTTGTAGCAGAATGTTGTACCTATTTACAAATATCATATAGTAGAAAAATAGCCAAGATACATACAAGGAGTATGTGAATACACCGTCCCTTTTCTATTTCAGTGACCTCAATTTGTCTTGAATGTTGACTACCAAAAATTATGTCCAGTCGAGTATTATGCAAGAAAATACCTACGTTACTCTATTGGCCATGCCCATCTGATACAAGTACACTGTGAGTTATTTTTCAATCCTAAAAGTATTGCCAACATGGATAAAATGGATTGGGCCTCATAAGATAATTTGAGCAACCTTCTAGGCCTATTCATATAGTCATCTGGTAATTTCCCACCAATTTGAACAAGCCAGTCTCGACCTGGGGGGATTTTGTATATATGTTATTTTCTCCACCAAATCAATTTATTTCATATTAGTGTTTGAACTATCATTGACTGCAAATATTTTTTGTATGAATTCTCTGTTGATAGTAAATAATGGCTTAAAATTACAGTCGCTGACTATGGCTATCTTTGGATCATAGAATTTTGCTACTACATGTATAAGTTCTAGATATGGATGCACCCCTTTAGGAACAAATATGCTCATGTTTGAGGGGTAGGCTGCACTGGCTGGGTGCATTACGGAAAACCTTTTCACCTTCTCTTCATAGCCAATTAAACCAATTCTTATTTTGGGTTAAATTGTAAGTATCGGGTCTTGGATACCTGCTAGCTTATCTATCAGCTCATTGGAGGATTTTTGTACAACAACACTCTTCTTACCCCACCCCATTATTCTTACTCATTTTTTAATTTTTCTTTTGTTGTCGGTATATCGTTGATTCTCTACAAATCTTGTAATGCTTTCCCCTTGTGGTTTACACTCTAGAATGTTGTGGAAGGAAGTGTACCTGGTGTAAGACCCATAAATTTATAGTGTTCAGGTAGAGATTTCAATGGTTAGTCAAAATTTATGTCTTCAGTGGACATATTGCACGTGTCTAGGAGGATTTATTAACAAAAATAATTATATCTTTTAGGATGTCTAACAAGTTTTATTAGAAAGAGTGTTGTCACTCCATGCTGGCCAATTACAATCTGACAAATGATGTCTACTAGCTAGTCAATTTTTTCATCCTCATCATATTTTAATTAGGGTTGCATAATTTTGTGAACCTATGCTTTTCCAGAAAATCTTGTCAAGATCACCAATTTTCAATGCATTAATTTTACATGTTGTATTTAGTAGGTCGTTCACAAAAAAATTTGAAGCATTGGCATTGGGCAGGGTTTTTAGGATCGTTACTAAGATAACTACTTGATATATGTGTTAGGGACTTCAATAATTATTTTAACCTATCATCTAATGTCTCAGAAGATATACTATGGAAGGGTGCATAGCCCAAGATGCTAGATAAGCTAACCATTTAATATCCTTTTTTGAGCATTTATTTTAAGTGATATCAGTTTCTCGAGGTGGGGATAAGATTTAAACTTTATACATAATGTACAGGTGTTCTATTTACATATATACAAGTAGGATGTCACTAATCCTAGGCGTAATTCTTGAAGTGTTGACTGTGTACTGGTATGAACAATAAATGACCCTTTAGTTGGTATAGTTGAAAGGTGTTTGAATTTTTCTTTTATTCTATTATATATGAGTCATATAAGATAAGGTTAAATTCTTCATGTATTCCTGGTTTTGCTCTATCCAAGTCCTATTTGAGCACCAGATCACCCCTCAAATGTCATTATCATTGTTTTTTGGTCAAACCATCGTTTTGGTAATGGAAAGCATTGTTATATGCTTGTTGTCGCTCTTCTTGTAATTGAACAAGTTCTACCATTATCATCCCTAAAGGATGTAAGTCCTATGGACCGATATCTTTTATGGACCTCAGTGTTGAGAGCTCTGTATTTGCAGGTAATGGTAATACAACCTCTCTTCTATAAACCTGAGAACATGACAATGTCTTCAAAACCCCTTTCAATTCTTATCCAGTCAGCCCACAAGCTTTGATCGAGTAGTAAATGCCAAATTTTTAGGTTATTTTCAATATTCCTCCTAATGATCTTAGGAAATTTTTGTTGGTGGATTTTGTCAGGCCATTTCCTTGAGGACAATAGTTAAAAGAAGCATTTTGACATATTTTGTATTTCCTTGCAAGGTCAACAGTATTTTTCCTTATAAAATATCTTGTATTATCTGAGACTATGGTGGCCATAATTTTGAATCTAGGGATTAGTATTTTGATAAATTTAATCACCGTATCTTGCTCAAGGTGCTTGGTAGCTACTCATTTCATTGGAGCCTTGATTTTGGATTTTACCAGTCTCTATTTTTGTCGAAATTTCTTTGAATATAATAACAACTCCACAGTATGTTTGGTCAGGTCCTTGTCAAATACCTTGAGAGCATCATATAACCAAGCTATTACATCATTAATTTCCTTACACAACTTTATGGTCTACTTAAATTCCTATTTTGAACATCTTACATCAATGTTGATGTCTTTTCCAATCTTAATTTGTACCTCTTTACCACTCTTGTTGTCAACCCTTATCCTATGACAAATTAGTCTACTATATTTTTGTCAAATGGACTCTCCAAAGTTATCAGTCATTTGGATATGCGATCACTTTTTTGCTACATGATCTCCTCTTTTTCATCATCCTACTCTTCTTTCAGTGATTGATTACCCATGCAATTCATTCCCTTAATTGGAAAATCAACTATTTATCCATTGTTTTAGATACTTGCCAAAATATATCTTTATCAAGGATGGAGGGTCTGTAAAGAACCCTTATTTTCTTGGGCCTATGGATAATATTAGTCATTGGGCAGCACCCGGTTCCCAAGGAAGCCAATGTGTCAAAGTGAGAATTCGTTTCTCTGAGAATGGCCTTAAAATTCATGGCTTCAAAGGATTCAAGTAGATCCCATACCCTATTTATATAATACCTAAGGTAACATTGATTACAATTGCATTTTTAGTGATTTTATTTATGATCATTTCAGAATCCCCAAATATTTGTATCTGTTTGATCCCTAATTTTTTAGCCTTCTTCAGTCCTAGACATAGTTCTTCATATTTTATAGCATTATTTGTGCAACCCCATGTTAGCCACTATGATTTTTTTTCTCTATTTTGGTCGATGATATCAACACTATTCCTACCCCGGTGCTATTTTTGCATTTGGAACCATCAAAGAACAAATTCTATATTTGATCTTGGTCAGAAGTTTCACTTACCAGAGTTGTTTTTTTGACCTTTTTCGACCTCATAATTGATTAAGTGCATATTATTGTTTCGATCATGGCATTGAATTCTCCTATGAAAAATTGATCTTCTGCTTGCAGATCATCCAACAATTCTTCCATTAAGTCTTTTTCATCGGTGATTAGATTCACTACATCCATTTGTGGCTCTTCCTCAAGCCTCTCTATGTGAAATAAAGATGGTTTTTCATAATAGACCTTGACTCTTTTTCCTTTGAATGGTACCTCCATATGGGAATAATCAAGGGACAATTAACCACCCAACTTAGCAGTAAATTCTCTTGACAGACACATTCTAAAATAAGGTTCTAATTCAATCACTACAATCTCTTGAATGATAGTAATTTGAGGTATTTTATGAAACTTTATCAGGATATATTTGATTACTCCAACTATCTTCATAGGTGTGCCATCTATATGTAGTACTCCAGGGCTATTTCTTGTATATTACATACCCATTATTTCACATATTTCTTTAGGCATAACAATGGTAGCTTCTCTAGAGTCAATCATACAATTATGTACCACCCATACTTCCATCTATAAGGACAAGTAAAAAAGAGGTGGCCTATTTTTTCTGGTTATTGAAGTGCGGTGGCCTTGAGCAAGATTCAAATCTACCTGTTGCTTGCCCTAAATATTTATTGACTTGAGAGAGGCTTGTAGAAGATCTATTTATCCTGGGATGAGGAGTGCATCATACATGCTGATTTTAGATGGAGTTTTCTTCAACTTTTCTATAATGTTGAAACCAAAATATTCTAGTTGTTTCCTCAAATTTATTACAGGTTCCTCATATTTCTCCTTATAGTCCTGGGCTACTTCAATCCTTTGGAATTTGTTCAAGGAAGGATATTTTAATTTATCTCTAGTCTGCTCCCTTCCTTCACCCTCTTTGGTTCCCTTTTGTTGTTGTTTCATTGTATTTTGGACCCGAGCAAGCAAGGTACATCCTTCTTTGGAATATCTTTTGTTCAAAAGGTACCTTAAAAAGGTCTAAATTTTTAGGATCAACGGATAGAGGTTCTTCTCAGATATTGTAAGAACCACTTCTTGTTCTATGGAAGACACCATGAAATTGTAATCATCTACTTCCATCATCATATTGACCTACCCTTTCTACACATTATCTGCTTTCTCAATTGCATTTTTTTGGACATAGTTTTGATGCATCATGCACGTGCTTTTGCCATGAGGGTCATTGCAGGTTGAGCACCAGTAAGTGAACTCTAATCCTGAGGAAGAAAGTTCCTCACTCCCCACATTTAACCCCAAACATAGTTTTTTATCTAAAATATATTATTAGGATTATATATATATATATATATATATAATTATAATTATAATATTATTCATACATATGTGAACTAAAAAATGTTTTCTTTTACTCTTTTTGTAGTCTAACATAATATTTAATATTTTAATATTATTTTAGTAAAATAATTTAATATTAATAATTTGACAATGAATGCTAAGAATATGTTTAATAATTAGTGGTTTTGGTGCATGTTTTGTTGTTATATGCAACTACAAATGAGTATAACTTAATAGTTTATTACTATGGTTTGGAGGCACATGGTTTCCCAACCATGGATTTGAGGTGTGTGTTCATATGAAAATAAGGTTGATATAATGTAAATTGAAGCATAAATGTAAAGTTAAATATAAAATTTAAGTTACTAATTTTTATAAGTGGTTTATTGCCTATCAAAGTAAATTTGGACACTATTCTGCTGCTCATCAAAGCCTTAAACTCTTATGTAAATCCTTTTGAGGCATTGCTACTGCAAATTTTGCCAAATTTATAATTTAGAACATTATGCAATATTAGACTTCTTAGGAACAATAAAGTTGGACATCCTTACTCTCTATTTTCTTATTGGTATGGAGAGCTTATAGTTCATCGAAGTACAAGTAATAAAGAACTTGATGATTTAGGATGCAATAGTTGATCCACTTCACGACCATCATCTATCATTACCTATTTTAGGCATGAAAAATCTTGTTTCCATCTCTTAGGAATTCCAAAAATAGAAATAAACTACATTGAGTGCTAGACCATATGTGTCAAGAATTTTGGCAATTGATTTAAATTCTAGATTAGTATCATAGGAAGCAATTATTGACCATTGATTGGTATTGATAGGAATTATTTGTAAGAACATAGAGTAAAGGAAGGAAAGTTTCAAAAATGTATTGAGCAATTAGTGCTTGAAAATTCAAAGATACTCAAAGACGAGAAATATTGTAGAAGAATATATTAAATCTAAGTCACCATTTATTTTTAGGTATCCTCATAATGATCAAATAGATCAAGCTACATAAAAATCATCATGACATTTTACTAGGAGAAGAATTGCATTGTACCTAAAAAGAAGAAAATATTATCATGATCTATTCTAGGTTGAAAGCAATGGGAAATACACCCAAAAACGTTTCTTCATGTGATAAAAATATATGCAAGCTCTTCTAAAGAAGAATGTGATATATAAATTGGACCAAGATTATTTATGGATTTCAAATGCTAGATTGATAAATCAAATAAACTAAGGGAGACATATGTTAGCTTTTGATGTAGAAAGCATGGAGAGATAGCAATCACGAGATGCAGAATAATATGAGAGAAATTAAATCTTTTGAATGATTGAAATATAAAATATTACAATGTAGCTATGGAGGAAATGAATAGTCCAATATAATGCTACTGAACTACATTGAATCCATCACCAATGGATGGTGTCACACACTACGCTACACTCTGTGTTTCCTATTCTATGTATTTCCTACTCTATATCTATCTACCTAAGAGGTCATCCTTATATAGGAAAAATAGGATACTTGGCCAACACTCTATCTAGTTGTGCAAGGGATAACTTGCACATGTACAAATTGCACAATGAAACTTCTGCACTTATTACATTGCATGAAGCAACTAGATAACTTGCCCCTAAAGTAATCTAAGTATGTACCTTGGAAGATACATTTACATAACCCAAATGATGGAATAGAATTTATTTCTAACACCCTCCTATATTACATTATTTGGGTATTTATGACTTTAGTCCTCAATATGAATCTTCTTCTTCTTCCTAAACTTTGTCTTCTATATTTGCATTATTTGTGTTCAGGTTCAATAGGTAATCTATATCTTTATAAGATGCAAAGTAAGCTGGAATTGAGCCTTCTTCTTTCAAGTGACTTTGCATTGTATTCCTCCTAAATCTGCTTGTTCATATTATTCTTAATATGGTTCCTCTTCTACTGCTCTAGTCTTCATGTCAAGCCCTCTTGTTCCTTTCTTTCTTTTACTTATTCTTCTATTCTAGTGATTTGTCTTTTATGTGGGTGAAATATTTGCTTTATAACAAGTTAATCTATCATCACAATAATATTGTTCTTTATAATTAACTTTTTTCTTATGTTGAATAAGTACAAATACAATTAATGATAGATAAATCATAGACATTCTTCTAGTGAAAATATAACCAATATTTGTGAGTTCCACCATGCTACAAAGATAATTTCATGAATATAGTTAATCAAAGATGAAAAGATACCTTCTATTGCTTCCTTAATAAATAAGGTAAATTTTTATTTCTCATTAGAGGGTAGATACTCATATCCATATAGAGTATCTATTAGGTTTTGAGAGTAGAATTCTACTTCATTGAAAAGTTCTTCATTGATGAAAGATTTTCTCAAAAATTCATCCATAAAAGAATAGTGATTGATAGAATCTTCATATTCTATATTTACAACTTTCCTATTTGAAGTATATAAGATTGATTTGATAAACCCTTTATTATTCATGTATACTTCTTTATATCTCCTTAGTTATGAATGCGTAATTTTAGGTTTTCAAAGAAATCTTATATCTACATAACTTGATAATATATGAATAAAATTGTTATCAAGTTTTGTAGAATTCCTGATGTCTCCCTAGTTATGTTTTGGAGTATTCTATAGTTCTTTTGCAAGATATAGTTAATTTTTTGTTGATTTTGTACAAGATTTTGTAAGCATAAAAAATAAACCTTTTAATCTTAATAATACTCCTATTGAACTAAGCACTTTTCAAATATTTTAAAGAGGTTTTAATGTTGGATATCTTTTATCTATAATACAAGAACATAAATTTCCAACTTTAAATAAAATCTTATGATAACCCTTTTTTAAACCCTTAGGAAGTTTAATCAAATATTTCTAATTTCCAAAAAACTAGTTTGAAGTTGAAAACCTTATCACTCCCAAATTTGGAAATTTAGAACACATTAATATTTGCAAATTTAAAAATATTAATTCCAAGTAGAATCCTTATTTCTCCTAAGTTGTGCAAATATTAATTTCCTAAGTATTTTCTTTCAACAAATATTGATTCTAAATAATATATCAATCTTATGTTATAACCTTATAACTCTTTTTTATGAAATTGAAACCAAATAAGATATTACGACAGTGTAACTTTATGGCATCGGGTGAATGAGGCTATAACTCTCCTCCTTGAGTGTATATTCCCAAGGCTTTAAAGCACTCTATAAATGTTGGTTTGACAAAGAGTTTTCAACTAATATTTTCCTTGTGTTGAACCTCTACCAAATTGCACCCAAAATTGTGTCGAATTTTCACCATCACTCTACTGAATTTTACCCAATCAGTTACCGAGCTTCTATCAACGACCTGTCGTGTAGCACCTGAACTATTGTGAAGATTTTTCCATCGATTTTCTAAGTGTCTTCCACTACTATGCGTGGTGTTTCCAACTACTAAACTTGGTGTTTCCAATTGCTGCACTTGGCTTCCAAGTCCAACCCATCTTTACTACGAGGTAGGATAAGTGAAAAGTGTCACCATATGAGATCTTAGATACTCATGGAAGCTTCTTAATTAATTTTGTGGAGGTCTCAAACTCACTCCATTGTAAGTGACAAGTATCAATATCGAGTTGAAAATATTTCTTATTTTATTATTTCTTGAGCGGTATCCAAGTAATGCTCTTTCCTCAACGTCTCCAAGTTTGTAACGTATGCCATGCTGCTTGTAACTCCACTATTTCTATTATGGGTGCAAAAATTGTAATGTCTCCTTTGTGAGTGTTATAGAGTATCTTCCAATAGATTACAAGTGGCATTTGCATGCCTTTCTTTCTATCAACACCTATATGGAGGCTCTCCAATTCATTTTCACCCTAATCCTTGTTGTTTTACGTAGATGCTTTAGTGTCTCCATCTAATGATTGAGTTGTGGTGGAGATATGGCAGATCTTTGGTGGATATATGGAGTAGCTGTGATAGCCCTTGAATGGATTCTAAATAGCAGCGCTTGGATGAAGACTCCTTGATGCTTTATTCCATTGTTAGCATTTTCTAATGGCAGAATTGCTTTTATACGAATGTTCCTTTCCTTTGACATCCCATTGCTTTATTCGTTGCTTAATATTCTATTATCCTTTGTCTCCTACTTAGTACATTGTTTTGATCTTCTCTTATGTTGTGTCTTTTACATGTTCAAGCATATTTAAAGAGCCATTTTTGGGTGGCTTCTATAGCTTGGGAAGAGTGCTTACGTTCAACCCTCACTTGGTTGTTTTTCATGCTTTTACTATCCCTTTTTTTGGGATAGATTCAAATATATTTTTAGACTGTAAAAAATAGATTGAAATGGTGCTATTATATGTACTATAATGTGTACATAAACTAGCTTTAATGCATCTTCTTTTGCACTCTTATATAATATCAGAAAGTATGATGTTATGGCAGATTTTTTCCTGCACTTTAAGGTTTTTAAGATTATATTTTACAAGTAGACAACTTCCTCATTTTTGCTTGGTCACTTAGATAACAATCCCAGTATTATAGAACAGTAAATAGAGGTTTTTTATTATCTGCAATTCTTTTCTTGCATTCAAACTTCTAAGACTATTGGATTTGAGGCTCACCAAATCTCATTCTCTAAGATTATATTTCTGTTTTGGCTAGTTATGTTCTTCTCTAGGTTTTGGAGGATTCTAAGCTTCTTTTAGTGGCTCCTTTAGAACACTACGAGTTGCACATTTTTTTGCTTAAGTAGTGTGTTTATACACTTAATACAAATCATATTTTGTGCCCTTCAAGAACACAAAACTAATTTCTTTGAGAGTAGTGTAATAGTACAATTGTTTCTCGCTTTTAATGCACTAAGATTGCACTAAGAATATACTGCAACTAATCAAGAATAACCTAAAAATAATTCTTAAGAGTTATTCTGAAATTTCACTACAATTAATATTGTAGGGCTTAGTTTTCTTTTCCTTTTCAAAATAGGTAACACATAGTTGATAGAAACTATTTTTGAAATCTAATCAACTCCTAATAAAAGTGCAAATGAACCTTAAAAAGAAATTTTTCTTTTTGTACTTTTGAATACTGTAATTCAATTTTATATTTGTAAATTTAATCCAAATGTAGGTGCATCTAACAAATTTAATAGGTAGATGAATTAATAAACCTATTTGCACCAAAAAATTGCATACTTTTTTGTTGTAGTTATTTTATCGCTTCTGTAGAGGATGTAGATATTAGTGTCCAAGATAACTAAGTTACTGCTACGATAATGTCCGTACAGTTCCTTGTAGACTATATTGAATAGCTCCTTCTTCACCAAATGATGGTCTTGACCTTTATTTTACGATACTATGATTTGATCGCCTGCCCTCCTATTTTGTTGTCCTCCTTCTGATGCAGATTTGGAGAAGTATTTGATTCTAAAGTGATGCCTTCTTTTTGTGGGATGCAATCTTCAAATATTCAATATTTGGTGAGTTTATTCTATATTCAAGTCGTATTTTTGATTTATGACTTAAAGCAGGATCTTCTTCTGAGATTTGGCACTCATTGCCAAATTCTTCAGCTTGGATTTGGCACTCCTTGCCAAATTTATCTTCTTATATTTGACACTCCTTGCCAAATTCTTCTTCTCTTGGGATTATTTTTGGATGGTGATAATTGTCTTAAGTATTTCACTATTAGAGGCTTCTCCTTGACAGTGGATTTCATTGATGATTTCTTCTTTCAGAATATCTTCATTAAGGCTCTCCTAGCATTTTTCTGGATGCTTGATAAGACCTTCTAAAGGTATCTAATATGAAAACTTTTTATGGTCTTCCTTGAGACCTTTTCTTCAAATTTATTCTCTTGTAAGTATTGGTGATGAGATCTTCCTCTGGCTCTCTGAACCTATTACTTCTAGTTTTTACTAGGATTCGCCTAGTCTTTATTCTCCTTCTTCTTCCTTGACTGGAAGTTATGCAATGATATATTCTCTTGATCTCTTTGATTTTGATCTAGATTCTTAATTGATTCTTAAGAAGATACCCTTCCTAACTTTCTTACAGTAATTTTTCCAACTCACTGAACCTTCATTCCCTACAACAAATTATTAGTACTGAAATATATAGTCTACTTCTGAATCTTCAAATTTAGGATCAAGTCTACTATGGATTTTTTCAGTACCAAGGCTACTATGAAATTTTCCAATGTCAAGGCTACTATGGCCTTTTCCCATACCAAGGATACTATGGCCTTTTTCCAATACCAAGACTACTATGGCCTTTTGGTATTGTCTTCTTCTCTAAGACTTCTATGGGCTTTTATTTCAAGGCTTTTTTGGCATGTTCTTCAACTTGTGAAGTTCTTTGATTCAAAAATGGATATATTTTGTATCTTGGCTTCACCACAACTTATCACAAGATGTCTTATTCCACATTATTCTTATCTTGCACAAAGAACCAATATCTACACTATGAGGGTGCACCGACCTTTGGGTAACAAATTTGGAGTCTTCTATATTTCTATCATAATAGGAGTCCCAATCCTATGATAAATAGTCTCCTACAAATAAAAGAAACTTTAGGTACTAATTAGTAAATTTCCAAATATCCTGGATGATCATCACTGAATGATCTTTCAATCGAGTGGCTTCAATCCTAAGTCTTGGTCTTCATGATTTTAGCTAAAAATCTTGTGGAAAGACTTTGGTGAATTATAGTCTCAAGATTTCCATGAACTAAGACTTCTTTCAATCCTTACTCATGAGTCTCTCTTATTCTACCACCTATATTCTTCTTAGGGATTTTGACAGTGGCTGGTACAATGGCATGTCAATTTTTCAAAATTCTCAAGCTCAATGATAATGGTCGCTTTCCTATAAACCTGCATAAACTAGATTTATCGTAGCTCTGGTACCACTGTTAGCTTTTGATGTAGCAATCATGGAGAGATAGAAATCACGAGATGCAAAATAATATGAGAGAAAATAAATCTATTGAATGACTGAAATATAAAATATTGCAATGTAGTTATGGAGGAAATGAACTCTCTAATATAAAGCTACTGAACTACATTGCACACATCACCAATGGATGGTGTCACACACTACGCTACACTCTATGTGCTTCCTATTCTATGTATTTCCTACTCTATATCTATCTACCTATAATGCCATCTTTATATAGGTAAAATATGATACTTTACCAACACTCTATCTAGTTGTGCAAGGGATAACGTGCACATGTACAACTTGCACAATGAAACTTCTATACTTATTATATTGCATGAAGTAACTAGATAACTTGCCCCTAACGTAATCTAAGTATGTACCTTGGAAGATACATTTCCATAACCCAAATGATGGAATAGACTCTATTTTTAAAACCCCCATGTAATACATTATTTGGGTATTAACGACTTCAGTATTCAGTATGGATCTTCTTCTTCTTCCTAAAATTTGTCTTCTATATTTGCATTCTTTGTGTTCATGTTCAATAGGTAATTTGTGTTTTCATAATATACAGAGTAATTTGGAGCTGAGCCTTCTTATTTCAAGTGACTTTGCATTGTATTGCTCCTTTATTTGCTTGTTCATAACAGTATTTATCTGGTTCCACTTCTGCTACTCCAATATTCATGTCTAGCCCTCTTGTTCTTTTCTTTATTTTTCTTCTTCTTCTCTTCCTATGATTTATCTTTGATGTGGGTGAAATATTTGCTTTATAATAAGTTAGTCTATCATCATAATAATATTTTTCTTTATAATCAGCTTATTTCTTGTATTGAGTAAGTACAAACACAATTAATGATAGATAAATCATCAGACATTCTTCTAATGAAAATATAACCAGTCTTTGTGAGTTCCACAATGCTGCGAAGAGAATTTCATGAAGATAGTTAATAAAATATGAAAAGCTACCTTCTTTTGCTTCCTTAATAAATAAGGTAAATTTTTATTTCTCATTAGAGGGTAGATATTCATATCCATATAGATTATATATTAGTTTTGAGAGTAGAATTCTACTTCATTGAAAAGTTCTTCATTTATGAAAGCTTTTCTAAACATTTCATCCATACAAGAATAGTGATTGATAGAATATTATTACTCCATATTTACAACTTTCCTATTTGAATTATATAAGCTTGATTTGATAAACCCTTTATTAGTCCTGTAGACTTCCTTATATCTCCCTAGTTATGAATGCCTAATTTTAAGTTTTTGAAGAAATATTATATCTTCATAACTTGATAATCTATTAAGAAAATTGTTATCAAGTTTTGTAGAATTCCTTATGACTACCTAGTTATGTTTTAGAGTATTTGTAGGCCTAAAATTTTCACACTCCTTTCATCTAGGATGATGGATCCGTGCCTCAAAGGGAAATGAGAAATTAGTAGAGCTACACCTCAAAAGAGAGGCACTTAATTGTACCTTCTTGTGGTGATTTTTGGATGAATTAAGGGTTCACTAGGAAACTTTTAGCGGCAGTTTTCATACCTAGGCTTGGAATATGTTTGATGTGTTCTTTTTATAAATCATTCTCATACACCTAAGTTTGGGCTTTATGCAACTAAAATATCAATATGTAATTTTTATTTAATAAGGACAATAGAAAATGGATACAAAATGAAATACAATACCTAATATTGGGATTATAAGAAATTATAAGCCTTACTTGAGTTGGATGTTTGATGAAGATTCTGAGGCTTGTAGCAGGACATAATTGCCTCTTTTTTTGACAGAATCGCCTCTGTTTCTGACAGAATACCCTATGTTCTAGACAAAATCGCTTGTGTTCCAGACAAAATTACCTCCGATTTGACAAAATTATAGGTGATTATGTCGCAACCCTGCAGCAAAATAATTGACAGAAAATATGGTTTCTTGCAAAATATGGTAGTTTTCTTTTTTCTTATATTCCAAATCACAAATAGGTTTTAGTTTCTATATTAAAATGAATATGAAATGACATGAGAATACTATGATGACAATTCAACCTAATATGCCATGAATTTATGCAATTATGATCCCAATTTTATGATGCAGTTAATTGAAATGATGGTGAACACCAAGATGCAATATGCAAATTTAAGCAGTAAACTAAATAAATATTGAACAATGCATGAAAAAAAATAAAATAGGGAAAGAGATGCAAACAGTGGTTTAAATCCTTGCCCTCTTGCTGATATGCAGACAGGATCACCTATTTTTTGACAAAATCACCTCCGATCTGACGAAATCGCCTGACGTTTGTGTCAATCGCCTGGCGATTATGCTAATATCTGGGTGATTGTAAATGGGACCTACAATGATAAAATTAAACAAATGGGTATGCGGGGATATGGAATTGAGTAGCAAACTAATGTGAGGGATCATTAAGAGAGTTTAGAAGCTATCTAAAGGAAACATAATTCAACCTGCCAGGCAGTCCAGAGGAAAAATGGAAAAGGGCCTAGATTAAAATAGGTCAAGGAGAGATTTGAGGAATTTGGGAGGTTAGACTAAACATGGAGTAGGTTTTGATCTCTCCTATGTTTGCCCCATCCAATATGCTCACCATCCTCCTTGATTCGATCATTTTCTAAACTAGGTAATGTGTTTTAAACCAAATTTTGTCTTTTTAGCAAATTTGTTAAAATTATGTTTTAAGACAAAATCGCTTAGCGATTTTGTCAATCGTCAGGCGATTTTGTTGACCGTTGGGCAATTTTTCCCAACGGTCAAACAATTTTTGGTTTATTGGTGTGAAAAATGAGGAGATTTCTTCTCACCATTTTAGCCAACTTTCGGGTAAATTTTGAATAATTTTAATAATTTCTATGATGTTTAGGTAAATTAAATATGCCAATTTTACACTACTAAAGGATTCTATAGTGCTTTTGCAAGATATGGTTCAATTTTTGTTGATTTTGTACAAGATTTTGTAAGCATCAAAAATCAACCTTTTAATCTTAATAATACTCCTATTGAACTAAGAATTTTCAAATATTTTAAAGAGGTTTAATGTTGGCTATCTTTTGTATCTAATATAAGAACATAAATTTTCAACATTAAATAAAAGCTTACGATTACCCCTTTTGAAACGATTACCCCTTTTGAAACCCTTAGGAATTTTAATCAAGTGTTTCTAATTTCCAAAAAACTAGTTTGAAGTTGAAAACCTTATCGCTCCCAAATTTGGTAATTTAGAACACATTAATATTTGCAAATTTAAAATTATTAATTCCAAGTAGAATCCTTATTGCTCCTAATTTATGCAAATATTAATTCCCTAAGTTTTTACTTTCAACAAAGATTGATTTTAAATGATATATCAATCTTATCTTATAACCTTATAACTCCTTTTTATGAAATTGAAAGAAAATAAGAGATTACGACAGTGTAACTTTATGATGTCGGGTGAATGAGACTATAACTATACTTCTTGAGTGTATATTATTAAGGCTTTAATGCACTCTGTGAATGCTAGTTTGAGCAAGAGTTTTCAACTAATATTTGCCTTGCTTTATACCTCTATCGAATCGCATCCGAAACTATATCGAATGTTCACCATCACTCTACTGAATTATGCCCGATCAATTACCGAGCTTCTACCGATGACCTACCATGTATCGCCTGAACCCTTGCGAAGCTTCTACCATCGATCTACCAAATGGCTTCCACTATTGTACATGGTGTTTCCAACTGCTGCACTTGGCTTCCAAAGTCCAACCCATCTTTAATACAAGGTAGGATAAGTGACAAATGTCACCATATGAGATCTTAGGCACTCATGGAAGCTTCTTCATTTAGTTGTTGGAGGTCTCAAAATCACTCCACTATAATTTACAAGTGTCACTATTGAGTTGAAAATGTTCCTTATTATATTCCTTCTTAAGCTTTATCCAAGTAACACTCTTTCCTCAACGTCTCCAAGCTATATTCTTTGTAACATATGTCAGGTTGTGTGTAACTCCATTGTTTGGAGTATGGGTGCCAAGAAGTGTAATGTCTCCTTTGTGAGTGTTATAGAGTATCTTCCAATAGATCACAAGTGGCAGTTTCATGCCTTTATTTCTATCAAGACCTATATGGAGGCTCTCGAACACATTTTCCACCCTAATCCTTGATGTTTTACGTAGATGCTTCATTATCTACAAATAATGGTTGAGCTATGGTGGAGATATGGTAGAGCTTTCGTGGAGATATAAAGTAGATTTGGTGGCCCTTGAATGGAGTCTAAATAGCAACACTTGGATGAAGACTCATTGATGCTTTACTCCATTGTTAGCATTTTTGAATGGTAGAAATGCTTCGGTACGAATGCTCCTTTTCTTTGACGTCCCATTTCTTTGCCCACTGCTTGATCTTCTCCTATGCTTTATCTTCTACTTATTAAATTGTTTTGATCTTCTCTTATGCTGTGTCATTTACAGGTTCAAGAGTCCGTGAAGAGCCCTTTTTGGGTGGCTTCTATAGATTGGGAGGAGTGCTTACATTCAACCCTCTCTTGGTTTTTTTCCTATTTTTTACTATCCCTTATTTTGGGACAGATTTAGATCTATTTTTATATTGTAAAATTCATATTAAAATGGTGCTATTAGATTTACTATAATGTGTACATAAACTGGCTTTAATGCACCTTCTTTTACACTCTTTTATGAGATCAAAATGTCTAATTTTATGGAAGATTTTTTACTACACTTTAAGGGTTTTAAGATTATCTTTCACAAGTAGAAAACTTCCTCATTTTTGCTTGGTCACTTAGATAACAATTCCAATCTAATACAACAATAAATAGAGGCTTTTTAATTTCTGCAATTCTTTTATTGCATTCAACCTTCTAAAGCTATTGGATTTGAGACTCACCAAGTCTCAGCCTTTAAGCTTCTATTTTTGTTTTTGGTTAGTTATGTTCTTCTCCAGGTTTTGGAGAATTCTAACCTTCTTTGAGTGGCTCCTTTGGAAAACTACAAGTTGCACATTTTTGTGCTTCAGTAGTGTATTTAGACACTTAATACAAATCATATTTTGTGCCCTTCAAGAACACAAAACTAATTTCTTTTGAAAGTAGTGTAATAAGATAATTTTTCTCACTTTTAATCCACTAAGATTACACTTTAATATTTTTATCAACTCTTAAATTAATACACTAAGAACATATTGCAACTAATCAAGAATAACCTAAAAAGAATTCTTAAGAGTTATTCTGAAATTTCACAACAACTAATATTGTAGATCTTAGTCTTATTTTCCTTTTCAAAATAGGTAATAGGTAGTTGATAGAAATTATTTTTGAAATCTAATAAAATACTAATAAAAGTGCAAATGAACCTTAAAAAGTACTTTTTCATTTTGCACTTTTGAAGACTGCAATCCATTTTTCTATTTGTAAAATTAATCCAAATGCAGGTGCATCTAAAAAATATAATAATTAGATGAATTATTAAACCTATTTACACCATAAAGTTGCATACCTTTTTGTTGTAGTTTTTATTGCGTGTGTAGAGGATATATATCTTGGTGTCTAGGATCACCATGTTGCTGCTATGAGAATGTCCTTGTAGCTCTTTTTAAACTCTTATATAGCTACTTCACCAAATTATGGTCTTGACATTTCTTTTATAAGCCTAGGATTTTATGGGTTGTCCTGCTCTCCTACTTCTTATGCAGATTTGGAGAAGTATTTGATTTTGATGTGATGCCTTCTTTTTGCGGGAGGCAATCTTCAAATCTTCAAGATTTGGTGAGCTTATTTTATCTTCAAGTTGTCTTGTCAATTTCTAACTTGAATCAAAATATTCTTATGAGATTTGGTACTACTTGCCAAATTCTTCTACTCAGATTCAACACTCTTTGCCAAATTCTTCTCATATTTGATACTCCTTACCAAATTCTTCTTCTCTTGGGCTTGTTTTTGGATGGCAATAATTGTCCCAAGTCTTTCACTATCAGAGGCTTCTCCTTGATAGTGGATTTCTTCTATGAGTTCTTATTTAAGAATATCTTTAGTAAGGCTCTCCTAGCATTTTTTAGGATGCTCGATAAGACCTCAAGGTCTCTGATATGATAGCTTTTTATGGTATTCCTTGAGACCTTTTCTTCAACCTTTTACTCCTAAAAGTATTGGTGATGATATATTCCTCTAGATATCTTAATCTGTTGCTTATAGATTCGACCAGGACTCACCTAGTCCTTATTCTTCTTCTCCTTCCTTGACTAGAAGTTCTACAATGTGATATTCACTTGATCCCTTTGATTTTTCCCTAGATGCTGAATTGATTTTGAAGAATATACCTTTCCTAACTTACTTGTTGGAAGTTTCCCAAATCACTGAACCTTCTTTCCCTGTAACAAAGTATTAATACTGAAATATATAGTCTACTTTAGAATCTTCAAATTCAGGATCAAGGCTACTATGGCCTTTTTTTAGTACCAAGGATACTATAAAATTTTCCAATGTCAAGGCTACTATGGCCTTTTCCAATACCAAGGTTAATATGGCCTTTTTCCAATACCAAGGCTACTATGGACTTTTGGTATTAAGACTTCTATGGATTATTCTCTAATACTTCTATGGAATTTTATGTCAAGTCTATTATGGCACGTTCTTCAATTTGTGAAGTTCTTTGATTCAATAATATAGATATTTTATATCCTGGCTTCACCAGAACTTATCACAAGAAGTCTTCTTCCACACTATTCTTCTCTTGCATAAAGTACTAATATTCACACTATGAGGGAAAACCAACCTTTGGGCAACAAATTTGGAGTCTCCTAGATTTCTATCTAGGAGGAGTCTTAATCCTATGAGAAATAGTCTCTTGCAAACAAACGAAACTTTAGGCACTAAATAGAAAATTTCTAGATATCCTGGATGATCATCACTGAATGATCTATAAATCTAGTGGCTTAAATCCTGAGTCCTGGTCTTCATGATTTTTTGTTGAAACTCTTGTGGAAAGACACTGGTCAATTACAGTCTGAGTATTTCCATAAACTGAGACTTCCTTCAGTCCTTAGTCATCACTCTCTCTTAATATACCTCCTAGATTATTCTAAGGGCTTTTGATAGTGGCTAGTATAATGGTGCATCTGTTTGTCAAAATGCTCAAGATTAATGATAATGGTAGCTTTCCTATAAACCTGAACAAACTAGATTTATCGTATCTAGGATACCAATTTTAGCTTTTGATGTAGAAAGCGTGGAGATATAGCAATCACAAGATGCAAAATAATATGAAAGAAATTAAATCTATTGAATGACTAAAATATAAAATATTACAATATAGCTATGGAGGAAATGAACACTCCAATATAAGGCTATCCAACTACATTGCATCCATCACCAATGGATGGTGTCACACACTATGCTACACTCTATGTGTTTCCTATTCTATGTATTTCCTACTCTATATCTATCTACCTAAGAGGCCATCCTTATATAGGTAAAATAGGATACTTGGCCAACACTCTATCTATTTGTGCAAGGGACAACTTGCACAATGAAACTTCTGCACTTATTACATTGCACAAAGTAACTAGATAACTTGCCCCTAAAGTAATCTAAGTATGTACCTTGGAAGATATATTTACATAACCCAAATGATGAAATATAATCTATTTCTAACACCCCCCTCTATAACATTATTTAGGTATTAATGAATTCAATATTCAATATGGATCTTCTTCTTCTTCCTAAAATTTGTCTTCTATATTTGCATTCTTTGTGTTCAGGTTCATTAGATAATCTATGTCTTCATAAGATGCAGATTAAGTTGGAGCTGAGCCTTCTTCTTTCAAGTGACTTTGCATTGTATTGCTCACTTATCTTCTTGTTCAAAGTAGCCTTGATCTGGTTCCACTTCTGCTCCTCCAGTATTCATGTCAAACCCTCTTATTCTTTTCTTAATTTTTCTTCTTCTTCTCTTCCTATGATTTGTCTTTGATATAGGTGAAATCTCTACTTTATAAAAAAATAGTCTATCATAATAATAATATTGTTCTTTATAATCATCTTATAGGTTTTGAGAGTATAATTCTACTTCATTGAAAAGTTCTTCATTGATGAAATAATTTCTCAAAATTTCATCCATACAAGAATAGTGATTGATAGAATATTCATAGTCCATATTTAAAACTTTTCTATTTGAAGTATATAAGCTTGATTTGATAAACCTTTTATTTGTCTTGTAGACTTCCTTATATATCCCTAGTTATGAATGCCTAATTTTAGGTTTTTGAAGAAATATTATATCTTCATAACTTGATAATCTATGAAGAAAATTGTTATCAAGTTTTGTAGAATTCCTTATGACTCCCTAGTTATGTTTTGGAGTATTCTATAGTGCTTTTTCAAGATATCATTCAATTTTTTTTGATTTTTTACAAGGTTTTGTAAGCATCAAAAATCAACATTTTAATCTTAATAACACTCCTATTGAACTAAGTGATGGGGGACAAAAAAATGCAACCATACACATCCAAATTTTCACTCAGAAACTTGGAAACAAACTTTACAAGAACAGAAAACCCAATGTTTCATTCGATAACTTGTAAAGATTTACACAGTAACAGCCCGCAGGCTTTACAAAAACTAGCGCACTGGATTAGTTTTCTCACACTCTGTTGCAGATCTCTAACTCTGCAATTTTGGAAGGAGCACGCACCCAAGACAGTTTAGAATGGCTCTCGGCCCTCAATTCTGCAACTCAACTGTGCAACTTGGAACTGTAGTTTCTCCAACCTGCAACTGTCATTTTCCAACCCCTTTACATGCCTCTGCTTCATCCTTTTATAAATTTTTGGGTGTGCCTCTTCGTCTTCCATTTGCTCCATAACTAAAATTTGTAACATCCTCTGTAACTGGCGTAACTTCTTCCGTTAACTGTTCGTCTGTGCCTATTTTCACTGCACCTTGGTGCCACATGTCGTTCTGTGCTGCCATGTGTCATTCTGTAACGGCCCCTGAAAATGTAGCCCATCGTGATTTCATGACGTCTCCTTCCTCTTCCTCTTCCTCTTCTCTTCTGGTCGTGATATTGTGACATGTTGTGATATCGTGACATTTTGGCTTCCCTGCGCTCCTTCTCCCTTTTGGTCACGATATCATGACATGTCACGATATTGCGATGTTTCCTTTCATCGCTGCCTTCCTCACCTTTGGGTTGCAATATCGCGACATATTTCCTTTCTGCCTCCTTCCTCGCCTTCGGGTCGCGATATCATGACATATTCCTTCGGATGCCTCCACTTTTCTGCTTCGATCGCGATTTCGCAACACATCATGAAATTATGACAATCTCCTCGACACCTTCTTCCTCCTACTGCTGGTCGCAATTTGACAACGGTAATAATTTTGTGACATTCTCAATGGCTCCTCCTTTCGGTTGCTCCTGGTCACGATTTCGTGACAGTCATGATTTTGTGACAGTCACGATTTCGTGACATGTCATAAAATCGTGACATTCTCAATGACTCCCCCTTTCGACTGCTCCTCATCACGATTTCGTGACGGTCATGATTTCGTGATGGTCATGATTTCATGACATGTCATGAAATCATGACATTCTCAATGACTCCTCCTTCTGGCTGCTCCTAGTCATGATTTTGCGACGATCGTGATTTCATGACATGTCGCAAAATCATGACATTCTCAATGGCTCCTCATTCCGGCTGCTCCTGGTCGTGATTTCGTGACGATCGCGATTTCGTGACATGTCGCGAAATCATGACATTCTCAATGGCTCCTCCTTCCGGCTGCTCCTGGTCGTGATTTCGTGACGATCGCGATTTCGCAACATGTCGCGAAATCATGACATTCTCAATGGCACTTTCTCTCTCCTACTATCGATCATGATTTTGTGACATGTCATGAAATCGTGACATTTTCTTCGGCATCTCCTCTCTCTTGCTGCTGGTCGCGATTTCATGACATGTCACAAAATCACGATAATTTTTGCCCTGCACCTTCTCTCTCCTTCTTGAGTCACGATTCTGTGACATGTCGTGATATCGCGACATTTTTTCTATCATGATTTCATGACACCAAGGCAAACACTTAGAAATTTTGATGAAGATGCAAGATTGTTCGGCCGCCACTGGATGCTCCTACATCAAACACCCGAGGTTGATGGAGAAGTGATATTCACTTCTGTGTTGTTCGGTTGCCACCTCTTGCAACATCTCCAAACGTGCACCTGCCTTTGCAGTCCGCTTCAACTCCATTTCCTGGCCTCTACTTCTCAGTTTATCTTCACGCTTTCTGTGCAGCTCCTCTTGCTTTCGCAAATCCATTCTGAGCAACTCCTCTTGCAGGGCTTTCACTTGCCTCTGCAAAGATCTGAACATCCGTAACTATGAATCTTTAGATCTCATATCTCTGACACCACCTCGGTTTCTATGTGGAGGCATTCTGCTCCCTCCTCTCACAAAGCTCTTCCACAGATCCTGGTGCAAGCTGCCTCATGTTTGACGCTCTACTTACATGCTCAGAATCTTCTAGCTCTGATACCACTTGATGGGGGACAAAAAAATGTAACTATACACATCCAAATTTTCACTTCGAAACTTGGAAACAAACTTTACAAAAACAAAAAACCCAATGTTTCATTCGATAACTTGTAAATATTTACACAGTAACAGCCTGCAGGCTTTATAGAAAATAGCGCACTGACTTAGTTTTCTCACACTCTATTGTAGATCTCTAACTCTGCAATTATGGAAGGAGCATGCACCCAAGCCAGTTCAGAATGGCTCTCGACCCTAGATTCTACAACTCGACTATGCAACTCACAACTACAGTTTCTCCAACCTACAACTGCCATTTTCCAACCCCTTTACATGCCTCTGCTTCATCCTTTTATAAATTTTTGGGCATGCCTCTTCGTCTTCCATTTGCTCTATAACTGCAATCCGTAACGTCCTCTATAACTGGCGTAACGTCTTTCATTAACTATTCATCTGCACCTATTTTCACTGCATCTTGGTGCCACGTGTCATTCTATGCTGCCACATGTCATTTTGTAATGGCCCCTAAAAATGCAGCCTGTCACAATTTTGTGACGTCTCCTTCCTCTTCCTCTTCCTCTTCTCTTTCGATTGCGATATCGTGACATGTCACGATATCACGACATTTTGGCTTCCCTGCACTCCTTCTCCCTTTTGGTCACGATATCACGACATGTCACGATATCACGATATTTCCTTTCATTATCGCCTTCCTCACCTTCAGGTCGCGATATCGCGACATGTCACGATATCGTGACATCTTTCCTTTCTGCCTCCTTCCTCGCCTTCGGGTCATGATATCGCGACATCTTCCTTCAGACGCCTTCGCTTTTCTGCTTTGGTCATGATTTTGTGACACGTCACGAAATCGTGACAATCTCCTCGGCACCTTCTTCCTCCTACTACTGGTCACGATTTCGCGACGGTCACGATTTCACGACGGTCATGATTTCATGACATTCTCAATGGCTCCTCCTTCCGGCTTCTCCTGGTCGCAATTTTGTGATGGTCATGATTTCGTGACATGTCACGAAATCGTAACATTCTCAATGGCTCCCCCTTCCGGCTGCTCCTCATCACAATTTCATGACATGTCGCGAAATCGTGACATTTTCTCCGGCATCTCCTCTCTCTTGCTGCTAGTCGTGATTTCGCGACATGTCACGAAATCGCGACAATTTTTGCCCTACACCTCTCTCCTTCCCGAGTCGTGATTTTGCGACATGTCACGATCTCGTGACATGTCACGATATCGCGACACCAAGGCAAACACTTAGAAATTCTGATGAAGATGCAAGATTGTTTGGCCACCACTGGATGCTCCTGCATCACTAAGCACTTTTTAAATAGAGGTTTTAATGTTGGATATATTTTGCCTCTAATACAAGAACATAAATTTTCAAATTTAAATAAAATCTTATGATTACCCATTTTGAAACCCTTAGAAATTTTAATCAAGTTTTTCGAATTTCCAAAAAACTAGTTTGAAGTTTAAAACCTTATCACTCCCAAATTTGGAAATTTAAAACACATTAATATTTACAAATTTAAAAATATTAATTCCAAGTAGAGTCCTTATTTCTCCTAAGTTGTGCAAATATTAATTCCCTAAGTTTTTTCTTTCAATAAATATTGATTTTAAATGATATATCAATCCTATCTTATAACCTTATAACTTCTTTTTGTGAAATTGAAAGAAAATAAGAGATTACAGTAGTGTAACTTTATGACATTGGGTGAATGAGGCTATAACTCTCCTTATTGAGCATAGATTCCCAAGGCTTTAATGCACTCTGTGAATGCTAGTTTTGACAAAGAGTTTTCAACTAATTTTATCCTTACTTCGGACCTCTACCAAATTGCACCCGAAACTATGTCAAAAATTCACCATCACTCTACAAAATTCTACCCGATCAATTACTGAGCTTCTGTCAACGACCTTCCACGTAATGCCTAAAACCTTGTGGATCTTCTATCATTGATCTATTGAGTGGCTTCAACTATTGCATGTGGTATTTCCAACTAATGCACTTGGTGTTTCCAACTGTTGCACTTGGCTTCCAAAGTGCAACCCGTATTTAAAACAAGGTAGGATAAGTGATAAGTATCACCATATGAGATATTAGGCACTCATGGAAGCTTCTTCATTTGGTTGGTGGAGGTCTCAAAATCACTCCACTTCAAGTGACAAGTGTCACTATTGAGTTGAAAATGTTCCTTATTTTATTCTTTCTTGAGTGCTATCCAAGTAATTCTCTTTTCTCAACGTATCCAAGCTATATTCTTTGTAACATATGCTAGGATGTGTGTAACTCCACTATTTGGAGTATGGGTGCAAAGAAGTGTAACGTCTCCTTTGTGAGAGTTATAGAGTATCTTCCAATAGATGACAAGTGGTATTTTTATGTCTTTATTTCTATCAATACCTATATGGAGGCTCTCCAACATATTTTCCACCCTAATCCTTGATGTTTTACGTAGATGATCAAGTATATCCAGCTAATAATTGAGTTGTGGTGGAGATATGGTGGAGCTTTGGTGGATATATGGAGTATCTTTGGTGTCCCTTGAATGGAGTTTGAATAGCAGCGCTTTGACGAAGACTCCTTTATGCTTTACTCCCTTGTTAGCATTTTCTAATGGTATAAATGCTTCAACATGAATGCTCCTTTACTTTGACGTATCATTTATTTGCCTACTTCTTGATCTTATCCTATGCTTCTATAACTTGGGAAGAGTGCTTACGTTCAACCCTCAATTGGTTGTTTTTCCTATTTTAGTATTCCTTTTTTTGGAATAGATTCAAATCTATTTTTAGACAGTAAAAATCATATTGAAATGGTGCTATTAGATGTACTATAATGTGTACATAAACTGGCTTTAATGCACCTTATTTTACACTCTTATATCAGATTAGAAAGTCTAGTTTTATGGCAGATTTTTTCCTGCACTTTAAGGGTTTTAATATTATATTTCACAAGTAGACAACTTCCTCCTTTTTGCTTGGTCACTTAGATAACAATTCCAATCTTATACAACAGTAAATAGAGGCTTTTTATTTTCTGCAATTATTTTCTTGCATTCAACCTTTTAAGGCTATTGGATTTGAGACTCACCAAGTCTCATCCTTTAAGCTTCTATTTATGTTTTTGGTTAGTTGCGTTCTTCTCCAGGTTTTGGAGGATTATAACCTTCTTTAAGTGGCTCCTTTAGAACACTATGATTTGCATATTTCTATGCTTCAATAGTGTCTTTAGAAACTTAATACAAGTCAGATTTTGTGCCCTTCAAGAAAAAAAACTAATTTCTTTTGAGAGTAGTGTAATAGTACAATTTTTTCTCACTTTTAATGCACTAAGATTACACTATTTTATTTTGATCAACTCTCAAATTAATGCACTAATAATATACTGTAACTAATCAAGAATAACCTAAAAAGAATCCTTACGAGCTATTCTGAAATTTCATTATAACTACAATTGTAGAGCTTAGTCTTCTTTTCCTTTTCAAAATAGGTAATAGGTAGTTGATAGAAACTATTTTTGAAATCTAATCAACTCCTAATAAAAGTGGAAATGAACCTTAAAAATAACTTTTTCTTTATGCACTTTTCAAGACTGCAATCCATTTTTCTATTTGCAAATTTAATCCAAATTGAGGTGCATCTAATAAATATAATAGGTAGATGAATTAATAAACCTATTTGCACCAGAAATTTGGATACATTTTTTTTGTAGTTATTTTATCGCTTCTGTAGAGGATGTAGATCTTGGTGTCTAGGATCACCATGTTGCTGCTAAGAGAATGTCCTTGCATATCTTTGTAGACTATCTTGATTAGCTTCTTCTTCACCAAATTATGGTCTCAACATTTTTTTTACGAGCCTAGGATTTGATGGCTTATCCTCCTATTTTTATCTCCTTCTTATGATGCATATTTGGAGAAGTCTTTTATTCTGAAGTTATGCCTTCTTTTTGTGGGAGGCAATGTTTAAACCTTCAATATTTGGTGAGCTTATTCTATCTTCAAGTCATCTTGTCGATTTTATGACTTCAATCAGGATCATCTTTTGATATTTGGTACTCCTTTCCAAATTCTTCTTCTCATATTTGACACTCCTTACCAAATTATTTTTCTCTTGGTATTGTTTTTGGATGGTGATAATTATCCCAAGTCTTTCACTATCATAGGCTTCACCTTGATAGTGTATTTCTCTGATGAGTTCTTTGAAATTATCTTCAGTAAGGCTCTCCTAGTCTTTTTTAGGATTCTCGATAAGACCTTCTCAAGGTCTCTAATATGACAACTTTTGATGGTCTTCCTTGAGATCCTTTATTCAACCTTCTTCTCCTAGAAGTATTGGTGATGATATCTTCCTCTAAATACCTGAATCTGTTGCTTCTAGATTCGACCAAGACTCACCTAGTCCTTATTCTCCTTCTCCTTCCTTCACTAGAATTTTTGTAATGAGATCTTCTCCTTATCTCTTTTATTTTGCTCCAGATGTTGAATTGATTCTGAAGAAGATAGCCTTCCTAAATTTCTTGTAGGAAGTTTCCCAACTCACTAAACCTTCTTTCCCTTCAACAAAGGATTAGTACTAAATTCTATGGTCTACTTCTGAATCTTCGAATTTAGGATCATGGAAACTATGGCCTTTTTTTAGTACCAAGGCTACTATGGAATTTTCCAATGTCAACGCTACTATGGCCTTTTCCAATACCAAGGCTACTATGGTCTTTTTTCAATAACAAGACTACTATGGTATTTTTGTATTAAAACTTATGTGTCTTCTTCTCTAAGAATTCTATGGAATTTTTATGTCAAGGCTTTTATGGCACGTTATTCAACTTGTGAAGTTATTTAATTCAACAATGGAGATATTTTGTATCCTCGCTTCACCACAAATTATCACAAGAAGTTTTCTTCTGCGGTATTCTACTCTTGCACAAAGAAAAAATCTTTGCACTATGAGGGAACACTAACCTTTGGGAAATAAAGTTGGAGTCTCATAGCTTTCTATCATAGGAGTCCCAATACTATGAGAAATAGTCTCTTGCAAACAAAACAAACTTTAGGCACTAATTAGAAAATTTCTAGATATCCTGGATGATCATCATTGAATCATCTATCAATCTAGTGGCTTAATTCCTGAGTCCTGGTCTTCTTGATTTTTTGTTGAAACTCTTGTGGAAATACTCTAGTCAATTACAATCTCAATATTTCCACGAACTGAGACTTCCTTCAGTCCTTACTCATGACTCTCTCTTAATATACCACCTAGATTCTTCTCAAGGCTTTTGACATTTGCTGGTACAATGGTACGTCAGTTTGTCAAATTGCTCAAGCTCAATTATAATTGTGGCTTTCCTATAAACCTGCATAAACTAGATCTATCATAGCTCTGATACCACTGTTAGATTTTGATGTAGAAAGCATGGAGAGATAGAAATCACAAGATGTAGAATAATATGATAGAAAGTAAATCTGTTGAATGATTGAAATATAAAATATTACAATATAGTTATGGAGGAAATGAACACTCCAATATAAAGCTATTGAACTACATTACATCCATCACCAATGTATGGTATCACACACTATGCTACACTCTATGTTTTTCTTATTCTATGTATTTCCTACTATATATATATCTACCTAAGAGGCCATTATTATATAGGTAAAATAGGATACTTGGCCAACACTCTATCTAGTTGTGCCATGGACAAATTGCATATGTACAACTTGCACAATGAAACTTTTACACTTATTACATTGAATGAAGTAACTAGATAACTTGCCCCTAAATTAATCTAAGTATGTACCTTGGAAGATACATTTACATAACCCAAATTATGGAATAGACTCTATTTCTAACACCCCCTGTATTACATTATTTATGTATTGACAACTGCAGTCTTCAATATGGATCTTCTTCTTCCTGAAATTTGTCTTCTATATTTGAATTCTTTGTGTTCAGGTTTAGTAGGTAATTTGTGTCTTCATAAGATGTAGATTAATCTAGATATGAGCCTTATTATTTCAAGTGAATTTGCATTGTATTGCTCCTTTATCTACTTGTTCAGAGCAGTCTTGATTTGGTTCCACTTCTGCTGCCCCAGTATTCATGTCAAGCTCTCTTGTTATTTTCTTCTTTTTTCTTATTCTTCTCTTCCTGTGATTTGTCTTTGATGTGGGCGAAATATCTACTTTATAATAAGTTAGTTTATCATCATAATAATATTTTTCTTTGTAATAAGTTTATTTCTTGTGTTGAGTAATTACAAACACAATTAATGATAGATAAATCATCAGATATTCTTCTAGTGAAAATATAACCAGTCTTTGCGAGTTCCACCACGATACGAAGAGAATTTCATGAAGATGGTTAATCAAAGATGAAAAGATACCTTCTTTTTCTTCCTTAATATATAAGGTGATTTCTTTTTTCTCATTAGAGGTTAGATACTCATATCCATATAGAGTATCTATTAGGTTTTGAGAGTAGAATTCTACTTCATTGAAAATTTATTTATTCATGAAATATTTTCTCAAAATTTCATCCATACAAAAATAGTTATTGATAGAATATTCGTATTCCATATTTATAACTTTCCTATTTGAAGTATATAAGATTGATTTGATAAACCCTTTATTAGTATTGTAGACTTCCTTATATCTCCCTAGTTATGAATGCCTAATTTTAGATTTTTGAAGATAGCCTATATCTTCATAACTGATAATCCATGAAGAAAATTATTATCATGTTTTGTAGAATTCCTTATGACTCCCTATTTATGTTTTAGATTATTCTATAATGCTTTTGCAATATATAGTTCAATTTTTGTTGATTTTGTACAATATTTTGTAAGCATCAAAATCAACCTTTTAATCTTAATAATACTCCTATTGAACTGAGCACTTTTCAAATATTTTAAAGAGGTTTTAATGTTGGATATCTTTTGTCTCTAATACAAGAACATAAATTTTCAACTTTAAATAAAAGCTTATGATTACCTCTTTTGAAACCCTTAGGAATTTCAATCAAGTGTTTCTAATTTCCAAAAAACTAGTTTGAAGTTGAAAACCTTATCACTCCCAAATATGGAAATTTAGAACACATTAAAATTTGCAAATTTAAAAAGATTAATTTCAAGTAGAATCCTTATTACTTCTAAGTTGTGCAAATATTATTTCCCTAAGTTTTTTCTTTCAAAAAATATTGATTTTAAATGATATATCAATCTTATCTTATAGCCTTATAAATCCTTTTTATGAAATTGAAAGAAAATAATAGATTACGGTAGTGTAACTTTATGATGTCGGGTGAATGAGGCTATAAATATTCTTCTTAAGCATAGATTCCCAAGGCTTTAATGCACTCTATTAATACTGGTTTGACCAAGAGTTTTCAACTAATATTTGCCTTGCTTCGAACCTCTGCTGAATTGCACCCGAAACTGTGTTGAACATTCACCATCACTCTACCAAATTATGTGTGATTAGTTATTGAGATTCTATTGATGACCTACCATGTAGCACTTTAAACCTTATAGAGATTCTATAATCAATATTCTGAGTGGCTTCCACTACTGTGCGTGGTGTTTCCAACTATTGTGCTTGGTGTTTCCAACTACTACACTTGGATTCCAAATTACAACCCATATTTAATACGAGGTAGGATAAGTGATAAGTGTCACCATATGAGATATTAGGTGCTCATGGAAGCTTCTTCATCCAGTTGGTGGAGGTCCCAAAATCATTCCAATACAAGTGAAAAGTGTCACTATTGAGTTGAAAATGTTCCTTAGTTTATTCTTTCGTGAGTTCTAACCAAGTAACACTATTTCCTCAATGTCTCCAAGCTATCTTCTTTGTAACATATGCAAGGTTATGTGCAACTCCACTGTTTAGGACATGGGTTCCAAGAAGTGTAACATCTCCTTTGTGAGTGTTATAGAGTATCTTACAATAGACGACAAGTGGCAGCTACATGCCTTTCTTTCTATCAACACCTATATGGAGGCTCTCCAACGCATTTTCCACCCTAATCCTTGTTGTTTTACATAAATGCTTCAGTGTCTCCATCTAATGATTGAGTTGTGGTCGATATATGGTGGAGCTTTGGTGGAGATATGGAGTAGATTTGGTGGCCCTTGAATGGAGTCTGATTAGCAACACTCTCCAACACATTTTCCACCCTAATCCTTGTTGTTTTACATAGATACTTAAGTGTCTCCATCTAATGATTGAGTTGTGGTCGATATATGGTGGAGCTTTGGTGGAGATATGGAGTAGCTTTGGTGGCCCTTGAATGGAGTCTAAATAGTAACACTTGGATGAAGACTTCTTGATGCTTTACTCCATTGTTAGAATTTACAAATGGTATAATTTCTTTAGTACAAATGCTCCTTTACTTTGAAATCCCATTGCTTTACCCATTGCTTGATATTATCCTATAATTTTTCTTCTACTTAGTACATTATTATGATATTATCTTATGTTGTGTCTTTTGCAGGTCCAAGCATTTGTGAAAAGCACTTTTTGGATGGCTTCTATAGCTTGGGAAGAGTGCTTACATTCAACCCTCAATTGGTTGTTTTTCCTCTTTTAGTATCCTTTTTTTTGGGATAGATTCAAATCTATTTTTAGACTGTAAAAATCAGCTTGAAATGGTGTTATTAGATATGCTATAACATCTACATAAACTGGATTTAATGCACCTTATTTTGCACTCTTATATCAGATTAGAATGTCTGATTTTATGGTAGATTTTTTCCTGTACATTAAGGGTTTTAAGATTATCTTTAACAAGTATACAACTTCCACCTTTTTTCTTGGTCACTTAGATAGCAATTCCAAGCTTATACAACAGTAAATAGAGGCTTTTATTTTTTTTAATTCTTTTCTTGCATTCAACCTTCTAAGGCTATTGGATTTGAGACTCACCAAGTATCATCCTTTAAGCTTCTATTTCTATTTTTGGTTAGTTATGATCTTCTCCAGGTTTTGAAGGATTCTAACCTTCTTTTAGTGGCTCCTTTATAACACTACGAGTTGCACATTTTTGTGCTTCAGTAGTGTGTTTAGACACTTAATACAAATCAAAATTTGTGCCCTTCAAGAATACAAAACTAATTTCTTTTGAGAGTAGTGTAATAGTACAAATTTTTCTCACTTTTAATGCACTAATATTACACTTTAATATTCTAATCAACTCTCAAATTAATGCACTAAGAATATACTGCAACTAATCAAGAATAACCTAAAAAGAATCCTTAATAGTTATTCTGAAATTTCACTACAACTAACATTGTAGAACTTAGTCTTCTTTTCCTTTTGCAGAATAGGTAATAGGTAGTTGATAGAAACTATTTTTTAAATCTAATCAACTCCTAATAAAATTGCAAATGAACCTTAAATTTTTTTTTTTGCACTTTTGAATACTGCAATCCAATTTTATATTTGCAACTTTAATCCAAATATAGGTGCGTCTAAAAAATCTAATAGGTATATGAATTAACAAACCTATTTGCACTAGAAAGTTGCATACATTTTTGTTGTAGCTATTTTATTGCTTCTATAGAGGATGTAGATATTTGTGTCTAGGATCACCAAGTTGCTGCTACAAGAATTTCCTTGCAGATATTTGTAGACTATCTTGAATAGATCCTTATTCACCAAATGATGGTCTCGACCTTTTATTTACGAGCCTAGGATTCGATGGCTTGTCATCCTTTTTTGCTTTCCTCCTTCTGATGCAGATTTGGAGAAGTATTTGATTCTAAAGTGATGCCTTATCTTTGTGGGAGGGAATCTTAAAATCTTCAAGATTTGGTGAGCTTCTTCAGTCTTCAATTTATCTTGTAGATTTTTGAATTCAACCAAGATCTTCTTCTAATATTTTGTACTCCTTCCCAAATTCTTCTGCTCAGATTTGGCACCCCTTGCCAAATTCTTCTTCTCAGATTTGACACTCCTTGCCAAATTATTTATCTCTTGGGATTATTTTTGGATGATGATAATTTTTCCAAGTCTTTCACTATCAGAGGATTCTCCTTGATAGTGAATTTCTTCGATGTGTTCTTCTTTGAGAATATCTTTAGTAAGGCTCTTCTAGCCTTTTATTGGATGCTCGATAAGCCATTCTCAAGGTATCTAATTTGACAGCTTCTAATGGTCTTCCTTGAGATCTTTTCTTCAACCTTCTACCCCTATAAGTATTATTTACGAGATATTCCTCTGGATCTCTGAATTTGTTGCTTTTGGATTCAACCAGGATTCACCTAGTCCTTATTCTCTCTCTTCTTCCTTGAATGGAAGTTCTACAATGAGATCTTTTCATGATCTCTTTAATTTTTCTCTAGATGCTGAATTGATTCTGAAGAAGATACCCTTCCTAACTTTCTTGTAGGAATTTTCCCAACTCACTGAACCTTATTTCCTTGCAAAATAGTATTAGTATTGATATCTATAGTCTACTTCCGAATCTTCAAATTTAGGGTCAAGGCTACTATGGCCTTTTTTTAGTACCAAGGCTACTATGGACTTTTTCAATGTCAAGGCTACTATGGCCTTTTCCAATACCAAGGCTACTATGGCCTTTTTCCAATACCAAGACTATTATGGTCTTTTGGTATTAAGACTTTTGTGGCTTCTTCTTTAAGACTTATATGGCCTTTTTATGCCTAGGTTTTATTGCATGTTCTTCAAATTGTGAAGTTATTTGATTCAAAAATGGATATCTTTTGTATCCTCATTTCACCACAACTTATCACAAGAAGTCTTCTTCCATAATATTCTTCTCTTACACAAAGAACAAATCTCTGCACTATGAGGGAACACCGACCATTGGGAAATAAATTTGGAGTCTCCTAACTTTCTATCATAGGAGGAGTCCTAATTCTTTGAAAAATAGTCTCCTACAAACAAAAGAAACTTTAGACACTAGTTAGAAAATTTCTAGATATGCTATATGATCATCACTAAATGATCTATCAATCTAGTAGCTTGAATTTTGAATCCTGGTCTTCATGATTTTTTGTTGAAACTCTTTTGGAAAGACTCTAGTCAATTACAGTCTCTATATTTCCATGAATTGAGACTTTTTTTAGTCCTTACTCATGACTCTCTCTTAACATACCACATATATTCTTTTGAGGGATTTTGATAGTGATTGGTATAACGGTGTGTCAGTTTGTCAAGACGCTTAGGCTCAATGATAAAGGTGGATTTCCTATAAACCTAAATAAACTAGATCTATCGTAGCTCTGATACCACTGTTAGCTTTTGATGTAGAAAGAATGGAGAGATAGCAATCATGAGATGCATATTAATATGAGAGAAAGTAAATCTACTGAATGGCTAAAATATAAAATATTACAATGTAGCTATGGAGGAAATGGACACTCCAATTTAAATCTACTGAACTACATTGCATCCATCAACAATGGATGGTGTCACACACTATGCTACACTCTATGTGTTTCCTATTCTATGTATTTTCTACTCTATATATATCTACCTAAGAGGCCATCCTTATATAGGTAAAATAGGATACTTGGCCAACACTCTATCTAGTTGTGCAAGGGACAACTTGCACATGTACAACTTGCATAATGAAACATATACACTTATTACATTGCATGAAGTAACTAGATAACTTTCCCCTAAAGTAATCTAATTATGTACCTTTGAAGATACATTTACATAATCCAAATTATGGAATAGACTCTATTTTTAACACCCCCTTGTATTACATTATTTAGGTATTAATGACTTCAGTATTTAGTATGGATATTCTTCTTCTTCCTAAAATTTATCTTCTATCTTTGCATTCTTTGTGTTTAGGTTCAATAGGTAATCTATGTCTTCATAAGGTGCAAATTAAGTTGGAGTTGAGCCTTCTTATTTCAAGTGACTTTGCATTGTATTGATCCTTTATCCGCTTGTTCAAAGCAATATTGATTTGGTTCCACTTATGCTACTCCAGTATTCATGTCAAGCCCTCTTATTATTTTCTTCTTTTTTCTTCTTATTCTCTTCCTAAGATTTGTCTTTGATGTGGGTGAAATCTCTGATTTATAATAAGTTAGCCTATCATCATAATAATATTGTTCTTTATAATCAGCTTGTTTCTTGTGTTAAGTAAGTACAAACACAATTAATGATAGATAAATCATCAAACATTATTTTAGTAAAAATATAACCAGTCTTTGTGAGTTCCACCATGCTGTGAAGAGAATTTCATGAAGATAGTTGATTAAATATGAAAAGCTACCTTCTTTTTCTTCCTTAATAAATAAGGTAATTTTTTCTCTCATTAGAGGGTAGATACACATATCCATCTAGAGTATCTATTAGGTTTTGAGAGTAGAATTCTACTTCATTGAAAAGTTCTTCATTGATGAAAGCTTTTCTCAAAATTTCATCCATACAAGAACAGTGATTGATAGAATATTTGTAGTCCATATTTACAACTTTCCTTTTTGAAGTATATCATCTTGATTTTATAAACCCTTTATTAGTCCTGTAGAATTCCTTATATCTCCCTAGTTATGAATACCTAATTTTAGGTTTTTGAAGAAAACTTATATCTTCATATCTTGATAATCTATGAAGAAAATTGTTATCAAGTTTTGTAGAATTCCTAATGACTCCCTAGTTATGTTTTAGAGTATTCTATAGTGCTTTTGCAAGAAATAGTTCAATTATTTTTTATTTTTTACATGATTTTATAAGCATAAAAAAACAACCTTTTAATATTAATAATACTCCTATTGAACTAAGCACTTTTCAAATATTTTTAAGAGGTTTAAATGTTGGATATATTTTGTCTCTAAGACAAGAACATAAATTTTAAACTTTAAATAAAATATTATGATTACCCCTTTTGAAACCCTTAAGAATTTTAATCAAGTGCTTCTAATTTCCAAAAAACTAGTTTGAAGTTGAAAACATTATCACTCCCAAATTTGGAAATTTAGAACACATTAATATTTGTAAATTTTAAAAATATTAACTCCAAGTAGAATCCTTATTGATCCTAATTTGTGCAAATATTAATTCCCTAAGTTTTTGCTTTCAACAAAGATTGATTTTAAATGATATATCAATCTTATCTTATAACCTTATAACTCCTTTTTATGAAATTGAAAGCAAATAAGAGATTACGGTAGTGTAAAATTATGATTTCAGGTGAATGAGGCTATAAATATCCTTCTTGAGTGTATATTTCCAAGGCTTTAATGCACTCTGTGAATGCTATTTTGACCAAGAGTTTTTCAGCTAATATTTACCTTACTTTGGACCTCTACCGAATCGCACTCAAAATTGTGTCCAACGTTCGTCATCACTATACCTAATTCTGCCTGATTAGTTATCGGATTCTATCAATGACCTACCATGTAGTGCCTGAACCCTTGTAAAGCTTCTACCGTTGATCTACTAAGTGTCTTCCACTGCTTCACATGGTGTTTCCAACTGTTGTGCTTGGTGTTTCCAACTGCTGCACTTGACATCCAAAGTTCAACCCATATTTAATACGAGGTAGTATAAGTGACAAGTGTCACCATATGATATCTTAGACACTCATGGAGCCTTCTTCATTTGGTTGGTGGAGGTACCGAACTCACTCTACTATAAGTGACAAGTGTCACTATTGAATTGAAAATATTCCTTATTTTAATATTTCTTGAGCTATATCCAAGTAACACTCTTTCCTCAATGTATCCAAGATATCTTCTTTGTAACGTATGCCAAGCTATGTGAACTCCATTGTTTGGAGTATGGGTGCCAAGAAGTGTAATGTCTCCTTTGTGAGCATGATAGAGTATCTTTTGACAGATGACAAGTGGTAGTTGCATGCCTTTATTTCTATCAATGCCTATATGGAGGCTCTCCAATGCATTTATTGGTGATCAGATCTTCCTCTGGATCTCTGAATTTGTTGCTTCTGGATTCAAACAGGAATCACCTAGTCCTTATTCTCCTTCTCCTTCCTCAACTAGAAGTTCTGCAATGAGATATTTTCTTGATCTCTTTGATTTTGCTCCAGATGCTGAATTGATTCTGGAGAAGATACCATTCCTAACTTTCTTGTAGGAAGTTTCCCAACTCACTGAACCTTATTTCCTTGCAAAAAAGTATTAGTAATAAAATATATAGTCTACTTTTGAATCTTCAAATTCAGGATCAAGGCTACTATGGCATTTTTTTAGCACCAAGGCCACTATGGAATTATCTAATGTTAAGGCTACTATGGCCTTTTCCAATACCAAGGCTACTATGGCATTTTTCCAATACCAAGGCTATTATGGCCTTTTGGTATTAATATTTCTGTGGGTTCTTCTCTAAGATTTCTATGGCATTTTTATATCAAGGCTTTTATGGCATGATATTCAACTTGTGAAGTTATTTGATTAAACAATGGAGATCTTTTGTATCCTCGCTTCACCACAACTTATCAAAAGAAGTCTTATTTTGTAGTATTCTTCTCTTGCACAAAGAACCAATCTCTATACTATGAGGCCACACTGACCTTCGGGAAATAAAGTTTGAGTATCCTAGCTTTCTATCGTAGGAGGAGTCTCAATCCTATGAGAAATAGTCTCCTACAAACAAAAGAAACTTTAGGTACTAATTAGCAAATTTCCAGATATCCTAGATGATCATCACTAAATGATCTGTCAATCTAGTGGCTTGAATCCTGAGTCTTGGTCTTCATGATATTTTGTTGAAACTCTTGTGGAAAGACTCTGGTCAATTATAGTATCAATATTTCCATAAACTAAGACTTATTTCAGTCCTTAGTCGTGATTCTCTCTTAATATACCACCTAGATTATTCTGAGGGATTTTGATAGTGGCTGGTATAATGGTGTGTCAATTTGTCAAAATGCTCAAGCTCAATTATAATGGTGGCTTTCCTATAAACTTGCACAAACTAGATCTACTATAGCTCTGATACCACTGTTAGCTTTTGATAGAGTAAGCATGGAGAGAGAGCAATCATAAGATGTAGAATAATATGAGAGGAATTAAATATGCTGAATGACTAAAATATAAAATATTACAATGTAGCGACGAAGGAAATGAACACTCCAATATAAATCTACTAAAATACATTGAATTCATCACCAATGGATGGTGTCACACACTATGCTACACTCTATGTGTTTCCTAATCTATGTATTTTCTACTCTATATCTATCTACCTAAGAGGCCATTATTATATAGGTAAAATAGGATACTTGGAAAACACTCTATCTAGCTGTGCAAGGGACAATTTGCACATGTACAACATGCACAATGAAACTTATGCATTTATTACATTGCATGAAGTAACTAGATAACTTGACCCTAAAGTAATCTAATTATGTACCTTGGAAGATACATTTAAATTACCCAAATTATGGAATAGAATCTATTTCTAACACCCCCCTATATTACATTGTTTGGGTATTGATGACTTCAATATTCAGTATGGATCTTCTTCTTCTTCTTGAACTTTGTCTTCTATATTTGCATTATTTGTGTTCATGTTCAGTAGGTAATTTTTTTCTTTATAATATGTAGAGTAAGCTAGATCTGAGCCTTCTTCTTTCAAGTGACTTTGCATTGTGTTGCTCCTCTATCTGCTTTTTCAGAGCAGTCTTGATCTGGTTCCACTTTTGCTACTCTAGTATTTATGTCAAGCCCTCTTGTTCTTTTCTTCCTTTTTCTTCTTCTTCTCTTCCTATGATTTTTCTTTGATGTGGGTGAAATATCTGATTTATAACAAGTTAGTCTATCATCACAATAATATTGTTCTTTATAATCAACATGACTCTTGTGTTGAGCAAGTACAAACACAATTAATAATAGTTAAATTATCAGATATTCTTCTAATGAAAATATAATCAGTCTTTGTGAGTTCCACCATGTTGCAAAGAGAATTTCATGAAGATAGTTAATCAAATATGACTACCTTCTTTTGCTTCCTTAATAAATAAGGTGAATTTTTATTTCTCATTAGAGGGTAGATACTCATATCCATCTAGAGTATCTATTAGGTGTAGAGAGTAGAATTCTACTTCGTTGAAAATTTCTTCATTGATGAAAGATTTTCACAAAATTTCATCCATACAAGAATAGTGATTGATAGAATATTCATAGTCTATATTTACAAATTTTCTATTTTAAGTATATAAGCTTGATTTGATAAACCCTTTATTAGTCCTGTAGACTTCCCTATATCTCCCTAGTTATGAATGCCTAAGTTTAGATTTTCAAAGAAAGTTTATACCTTCATAACTTGATAATCTATGAAGAAAATTGTTATCATGTTTTGTAGAATTCATTATGACTCCCTAGTTATGTTGTGGAGTATTCTATAGTGCTTTTGCAATATATAGTTCATTTTTTGTTGATTTTTTACAATATTTTATAAGAATCAAAAATCAACCTTTTAATCTTAATAATACTACTGTTGATCTAAGCACCTTTCAAATATTTTAAAGAGGTTATAATGTTGGATATATTTTATCTCTAAGACAAGAACATAAATTTTTAACTTTAAATAAAAGCTTATGATTACCCCTTTTTGAAACCCTTAGGAATTTTAATCAAGTGTTTCTAATTTCCAAAAAACTAGTTTGAAGTTGAAAACCGTATCACTCCCAAATTTGGAAATTTAGAACACATTAATATTTGTAAATATAAAAAGATTAATTCTAAGTAGAATCCTTAGTGCTCCAAGGTTGTGCAAATATTAATTCCCTGAGTTTTTACTTTCAACAAATATTGATTTTAAATGATATATCAATCTTATCTTATAACCTTATAACTCTTTGTTATGAAATTGAAAGCAAATAAGAGATTACGGTAGCGTAAATTTATGACGTTGGGTGAATGAGACTATAACTCTACTTCTTGAGCTTAGATTCCCAAGGCTTTAATGTACTCTCTGAATTCTATTTTGACCAGTATTTTTCAACTAATATTTGCTTTGCTTCGAACCTCTATCGAATTGCACCCGAAACTATGTTGAATGTTCGCCATCACTCTACCAAATTTTATCCGATCAGTTACCAAGATTTTTTTGATTAGTTACAAGTGTCACTATTGAGTTGAAAATGTTCCTTAGTTTATTATTTCTTGAGCGCTATCCAAGTAACACTCTTTCCTCAACGTCTCCAAGCTATATTCTTTGTAACGTATGCCAAGTTGTGTGTAACTCCACTATTTGGAGTATGGGTGCCAAGAAGTGTAACATCTCCTTTGTGAGCATTATAGAGTATCTTCAATAGATGACAAGTGGCAATTTCATGCCTTTCTTTCTATCAATGCCTATATGGAGGATCTCCAACATATTTTACACTCTAATCCTTATTATTTTACGTAGATGCTTCAGTATATCCAGCTAATGGTTGAGCTATGGTGGAGATTTAGTTGAGCTTTTGTGGAGATATGGATTAGATTTGGTGGCCCTTGAATGGAGTTTGAATAGCAACTCTTGGATGAAGACTTCGTGATGCTTTACTCCATTGTTAGCATTTTCTAATGGTAGAAATACTTTGATACGAATGCTCCTTTCCTTTGATGTCTCATTGCTTTACCCATTGCTTGATATTCTCCTATGCTTTATCTTCTACTTAGTACATTTTTTAATATTCTCTTATGTTGCATCTTTTGCAAGTTCAAGCATCTGTGAAGAGTCCTTTGTGGGTGGCTTCTATAGCTTGGGAAGAGTGCTTACGTTCAACCCTCACTTGGTTGTTTTCCCTATTTTTATTGTCCTTTTTTTGGGACAGATTCAAATCTATTTTTAGACTGTAAAAATCAGGTTGAAATGGTGCTATTATATGTACTATAATGTGTACATAAACTGGCTTTAATGCACTTTATTTTGCACTCCTATATCATATCAGAAAGTTTGATTTTATGGTGGATTTTTTGCTTCACTTTAAGGGTTTTAATATTATCTTTCACAAGTAGACAACTTCCTCCTTTTTGCTTGGTCACTTAGATAACAATTCTAAGCTTATACAATAGCAAATAGAGGCTTTTTATTTTCTACAATTTTTTTCTTGCTTTCAACATTTTAAGGCTATTGGATTTGAGACTCACCAAGTCTCATCCTTTAAGCTTCTATTTCTATTTTTGGTTAGTTATGTTATTCTCCAAGTTTTGGAGGATTATAACCTTCTTTGAGTGGATCCTTTAGAACACTACAAGTTGCACATTTTTGTGCTTTAGTAGTGTCTTTAGACACTTAATAAAAATCCGATTTTGTTACCTTCAAGAACACAAAACTAATTTCTTTTGAGAGTAGTGTAATAGTACAATTGTTTATCAATTTTCATGCACTAAGATTACACTTTAATATTCTGATCAGCTATCAAATTAATGTACTAATAACATATTGCAACTAATCAAGAATAACCTAAAAAAAGTCCTTATAAGTTATTTTGAAATTTCACTACAACTAATATTGTAGATCTTAGTCTTCTTTTCCTTTTCAAAATAGGTAATAGGTAGTTGATATAAACTATTTTTGAAATATAATCAACTCCTAATAAAAGTGGAAATACATCTTAAAAATAACTTTTTCTTTTTGCACTTTTGAATACTGCAATCCAATTTTCTATTTGTAACTTTAATCCAAATGTAGGTGCATCTAACAAATATAATAGGTAGACGAATTAATAAATCTATTTGCACCAAAAAGTTGCATACCTTTTTGTTGTAGTTATTTTATTGCTTTTGTAGAGAATGTAGATCTTGGTGTCTAGGGTCACCAAGTTGCTGCTACAAGAATGTCCTTGCAACTCTTTGTAGACTATCTTGTATAGCTCCTTCTTCACCAAATGATGGTATTGACCTTTCTTTTAAGAGCCTAGGATTTAATGGCTTATCCTTCTCTTTTGATATCCTTCTGATGTAGATTTAAAAAAGTCTTTGATTATGATGTGATGCATTCTTATTGTGGGAGGAAATCTTCAAATATTCAATATTTTGTGAGCTTATTTTGTCTTCAAGTCGCCTTGTCAATTTTTGACTTCAATCAGGATCTTCTTCTAAGATTTGGCACTTCTTGCCAAATTCTTTTGCTCAAATTTGGTAATCCTTGACAAATTCTTCTTCTCAAATTTGACACTCCTTGCCAAATTCTTCTTCTCTTGGGATTGTTTTTGGATGACAATAATTGTCCCAAGTATTTCACTAATAAGTATTTGATCTAACAGCTTCTGACAGTCTTCCTTGAGACCTTTCTTCAACTTTCTACTCCTGGAAGTACTGGTGATGAGATCTTCCTCTAGATATTTGAATCTATTGATTTTGTATTTGACTAGGACTCACCTATTCCTTATTCTCCTTCTCATTCCTTGACTGGAAGTTCTGCAATGAGATATTTTCTTGATCTCTTTTATTTTGCTCTAGATGTTGAATTGATTTTGAAGAATATAACCTTCCTAACTTTGTTGTAGGAATTTTCCCAACTCATTAAATATTCTTTTCCTGCAATAAAGTATTAGTACTGAAATCTATAGTCTACTTCTGAATATTCAAATTCAATATCAAAGCTACTATGGCCTTTTTTTAGTACCAAGGCTACAATGGAATTTTACAATGTCAATGCTATTATGGCCTTTTCCAATACCAAGGCTACTATGGTATTTTTCTAATACCAAGTCTACTATGGCCTATTGGTATTAAGACTTTTGTCGCTTCTTCTCTAAGATTTCTATGGCATTTTTATGTCAAGGATTTTATGGCATGATATTCAACTTGTGAAGTTATTTGATTCAACAATGGAGATATTTTGTATCCTTGGTTCATCACAACTTATCACAAGAAGTCTTATTCCGCAGTATTCTTCTCTTACACAAAGAACCAATCTCTTCACTATGATGGCACACCCAATTTTGGGTAACAAAGTTGAAGTCTCCTATCTTTCTATCGTTATATGAGTCCCAATACTATGGTAAATAGTATCCTACAAACAAAATAAATTGTAGGAACTAATTAGCAAATTTCTAGATATCCTGGATGATCATCACTGAATGATTTGTCAATCTAGTGGCTTTAATCCTAATACTTGGTCTTCATGATTTCTTGTTGAAACTCTTTTGGAAAAACTTTAGTCAATTACAACCTCAGTATTTCCAGGTTTTGAGACTTCTTTCAGTCCATACTTGTGACTCTCTCTTAATCTAACACCTAGATTCTTCTGAGGGCTTTTGATAGTGGTTGGTACAACGATGCGTCAATTTGTCAAAATGCTCAAGCTCAATGATAATTGTGGATTTCCTATAAACCTACACAAACTAGATCTACCATAGATCTAGTACCACTGTTAGCTTTTGATGTAGCAAGCATGGAGATATAGCAATAATGAGATGCAGAATAATATTAGAGAAAGTAAATCTATTGAATGACTGAAACATAAAATATTACAATGTAGCTATGGAGGAAATGAACACTCCAATATAAATCTACTGAAATACATTGCATCCATCACCAATGGATGGTGTCACACACTATGCTACACTCAATGTGTTATCCATTTTATGTATTTTCTACTCTATATCTATCTACCTAAGAGACCATGCTTATATAGGCAAAATATTATACTTGGCCAACACTCTATCTAGTTGTGTAAGGGACAACTTGCACAATGACACTTGTGCACTTATTACATTGCATGGAGTAACTAGATAACTTGCCCCTAAAGTAATCTAAGTATGTACCTTTGAAGATACAATTACATAACCCAAATGATGGAAAAAAATCTATTTCTAACAATGTGCAGTTGTGAATACCATGTCAAATTTTAGTTCTAAGTTAAAAGTTTAAGAAGTTTTAGACAAATGAGAAGACCTAGGTTACCTCTACCCTTATACAACCAAGCCTATTCTTCTAACAATTGCTTTGTAAAAGGGAGGAAGGGACATTGTATTATAGAAAGGATTGCATAAATGGTTACTTATCCTTATGTGAGAATACTTCAAAGTTTCCATAAAAATATATCAACTCTTAAAAGAATTTTCAAGTGAAATGGGAAAGGTATGTGATTGAAATATGATATTTTATTTTTATGTAAAATTTCTTTTGAGAGATCTTGAAATATTTTATAAATATTTAATGATAGCTTTATTAAACTTATTACTTATAAATATATTTTAATTATAGGTTTGAATATGTGACTTACAAAAATAGTCAAGGGGTGAGCCAAAGAAGATATCACTTGTAGATTTTTAAATGAATGCCAAGGAATTCTTGGAGAATTTTATAAATTGATTTCTCCTTTCATAAATAATATACATATTTTTCATTGGCAAGTCAATGAATTTTAAATTTCCAAGATGATCTTACCACTTGGAACAATTTTGTCCATTATTGACGTTGTAGAAAAATATACCCTTTTGAACATAAAATGAGATGTATAAGATTTGAGTGAATGGATTGCTTTTGTTTATTTTTAAAAAATACTGTGAATTCTAATATAGTAGCAAAGCAAGTATACAACAATATTACTTGGACATGCAAAAAGTTTATTTGGAGCCTTCAATTCCTCTTTTGAAATCAAGGACAATCTACATCTCAAAACTTTACAAGCATTTTTAGCCTAAGAAGCAAAGATAAAATTTTACTTTATGGATTGGTATATTTTCCTTAAAATCTATCAAAGAATTCATGCCTTCTCCATATTTTTCTTCCTTATCATTAAGGTATGCCTACAAAATGTAATTTAATAGTTTCCAATTTATTTTTCCAAGTTTTCTATGGTATTACTATAGAAAGGAAGTAGGGCAAAAAAATTTAAATTTCAAAATTCTCCCTTTTCCCATATGCACTCTCTACAGTTTTGCACTATTGGGGAAGGACACCATTCTTCAAGGAGAATATGCCCCCTAACACATCTTCTAAGGGAAGTAATATGGTTTGAAGGGTGTAGTTTTGTGTACCTTCTCTTCTACTCAACATAGGTTTGAATTTGCTTGTTCCTTTGGTTGCTTGGATCAAGGTTGCAAATATTAAAATAAAGTCCAATTACCGCTTTTTACTAGAGACTTGGATTATGGTGAATTGTCTATAGAGGTTGGTGATATAGCATTGGATGCACATGGGACATTGATCGAATCTCATCATTGCTTGTTTGTCATTTATTATAAGCACTTGAAGACTTATGAGCCATGAACTTGAATTTATAATCACAAGTAGGGAATTGGGTTGATTGGTTATATCAAATTAGCTAAGGATGTTGCAGAAAAAAGGATTCATGTTTGAATCCCTTTGCTAGTATTTTCTATGCTTTCTTTTAGGCTTGCAATTGGTGATTTTCAAACATTTGGGAAGAAAGTTGCTTGTAAGACTTAAGTGGCATTGTATCATCTTGGATAGAAAAATGATTTTTGGTTAGGAAATAAAAAGGATCAAATCCCTCCGATACAATGAAATAAATGAAAATAGACTTTGGTTGGTGTGGTGCCTCCTTATACCATCTAATCTAATTTTTTGATTATTTATACCTAGTCAACCAAATAGAGGATTGCAAGTATCAATAATTTGGTGAAGTAGAGGAGTTGAAGTGGCAAGATAGGATTGGAGCACATCAACAAATCAAAGTTTGCCAAGTGGCAAGTCAAGATTAACTCTTGCAACTCTAAGGTTTGGGCCTTTAGTTTTTGATTTTTTGATGACTTTGGAAAAAAATTCTAGAGCCTATAACTTCTCCATATGAAAGCATTTTGAGCATTTTCTTCAAATTGCATGATTTTTCAAGCTCTACAAATTGATGACATAAGTTTATGGACTTGTTCCTATGTCAAGGGTTGAAATATGTCAAATAGTTCTCAAAACCTATTGCCCTATTTTTAAATGGTAGTTTTGCAATTTTCTATGTAATTAGAATCTTTGGCATGATATTTTAGCAGATATAGATTATTTTTTATAGTAGTAGTAGATTTTAAGTCTTTTGGAGGCTTGCAAGAAAATTATTTAGGATGTGCTTTAGTCAATCCCTCTTCCTTATTTGGTAATTGCTTCAACTTATTCATGAAGATGAAATCTTTTATGATCTGTTCCTTCTTCTATTTCTTGTACAAGTACTCTTGAAAGTTTGTTACAACTCTTCTTTTAAGCAATATCATACAAATCATCTCTTGATGAATGAAATAAAGTGGCCCAAGGGCAAAAGAAAGTCTTCAAATAGGGTAACATATGTTGTAAGAGGAAAATCATTAAGTCATCTTGTTATATTGACTTAGGTTAAACTCTCTAATATAATTGGGGTTTTGGTTTTGGTATAAATACCCATCAACACTCCTCATTTCATCAAGGGAGTATTGTGAATCTTATTTATAGATAATACAATGATTATTTATGGTGCCAATATGTTCCCTCCAATATGCATATCTTTTTTCTTTTTTTTTTTTGTCTTTTGACGCTTTTTATATAAGATTTTAGTGGATGGATTGCTTTTATTCGTTTTTGGAAAATATTGTGAATTCCAATGAAAATATATTAAAATTCAAAAAATATGGATATAAATGAGATGCTCAAAGAATTCAAGTAGTAAGATGCAAGACATTTCCTCTTTAGAATCATATTTGATATTCATAGAAATACATAAATATTTTTAGAAATGTAATAATGTTTTTTTTTAAATTAGCCTATTTGAAACTTGGAAAATTGTTTTATAGATGTATAAGTTCATTTGTTAAGCTTTGCTTCTAATATCAATATGTCTATCTTCATGATAAAAAAATTGCAAAGAATTAATTGTGTTTATTTAAATATTTTTACCCTTATAGCAATATGGTTTGTCTTAAAAGGAACCAAAACTTGGACTATACACTAAGCTTACTTTAAAATAAAAAATCATATACAAAAACAAGGAAAAATATTTAAAAAAAGAACAACTCACAAGATTTAACTATTCAAATAGGGTTGAGCCCAATAATAACATAAGGATAAACAAGAGGTATTTTAAATGTCCAAGGTAATCTAATGACTCATAGAAAACATTGTTCATGGAAAAAAGAGAATATAATCACTAAGTAGATATTCAAAATCTAAGATTACTAAAACAGTTATAACGATTTAAACATACTTAATTCAATCTACCATTAACTTATATTCGAATTCCGTGCAACAAAATCATAAGAGAAAACAACCATTAATTTTTTAAAGTCATCTTAAACAAAGTAGCCATGATATGTGGCATTTGACCATCGACCTTCTATATATTTATTATTAAATGATCAAATATGCACATAATAACTTTTATCTAAGCAAAATATCATATATGCGCTGAATTTAAGAAAAAAAAAAACATATTATCAAAAAAAAAGTGTGAAATACAGATAAAGTTGGTACAACAACTTTACGATTTACAGCCTTTCACATTTTGGGCGTATATATTCCCCCAAAAAAACTAGAACGTAGAGGAGATTTCACGTGCTGAATCACATCAGTTGGTTGAGCGGCACTTGAAAATGGGACATGCGAGTTAAGGTCGTAGGAGACAAGTTAATTGGGTGGGTTGTTTTTTAGGGTTTGGCTTTTAAGTCGAGTTAATTGGGGGACCCGCCGACGCAGCGGGGAATAGTTGCTGAATCACATCAACTTAATTGGTCTCGGCACTTGAAAATGGGACATGCGAGTTAAGGTGGTTGGTGACAAGTCTGGTGTCTCCGTTTGATGCAAATTTTTTATCGTTGAAGTACAGCCGAAAGACAGGGATGACTTACTGAATGACATCATATTATAAATTGGGCTGTGGGGCGGGTCAAAATGGGACATGGAATTTAAGGACTTAAATAACAAATCAGACTTTTTAGGTGACAAATCACAATCATAGATTAGATTGAGTTGATTTTTAAGTGACAAACCAATCTGACAAATCACTTGATCAGATTGAGTTGATTTTTTAGGTGACAAATCATAATCATAAATCAGATTGAGTTGATTTTTTTAGATTGAATTGATTATTTTAGCTTTGGGTTTTGAGTTTTCGTAGTACCGATGCACCTTGCAACTATAATAAATAATCATTCAGTGTATATCATTTCAACTAATTATTTTGTACTTTAATTTCTTTGACGAAGAAAAAGTTGACCATACTTTTTAGGTGACAAATCACAATCATAGATCAGATTGAGTTGATTTTTAGGTGACAAATCACTTGATCAGATTGAGTTGATTTCTTAGGTGACAAATCACAATCATAAATCAGATTGAGTTGATTATTTTAACTTTGGGTTTTGAGTTTTCGTAGTTACCGATGCAATTTGCAACTATAATAAATAATCATTCAGTGTATATCATCTCAACTAATTATTTTGTACTTTAATTTCTTTGACGAAGAAAAAGTTGACCATATTAAATTTTAACTATAAAAAGTAAATGGTAAATATATGTAAATTTAAATTATTTATTTATTTTTTTGATTTAATGATTGTGAAAAAATTTTATGATCAACATTTAGGGTTGAATAGTCTCTTCTCAACTATGATCCCTGAGAGCTATACTTATCAAGAGAGAATTTAACACAAAGCCACCACACACCCACCCCCTCACACACTCGCCCACGCCTCCCCAAGAAGATCCAAAACCGGAACCATTGTCCTATACCCAGGTGCTAAATTATTTATTTATTATTTTTAATAAAAAAATGTATAATGTATTCTTTTAAGAAAAAACAGTTGTATTTGGTTCCTTTATCCTTAGACAAATCATCTCACTCCTTTAGAGCTTAAGAGTTTACAAACAAATTTAATTTTCATTTTGATTGAGTTGCTATTATTAGATATCTCCATATTAAAGTTTAAATTCTTGATTTTCATTTTCAAGATCTTCTTTAATTTTCTTTGTAAATAAAAATATTTCAAAATTCAACATCATTCTTCTTTATTTTTTACAATAGCCTTCACAATACTAAAACTCCATCTATGTTGTTTATTTCGTAGAGTAAATTTCCAAAAAAACCACATTATCATAGTTTGTTTTACCATATTGGACTAATAGTTTCCTTCCCAAAACATAAGTGCAACTATAATAACTATACTAAATAGTTTATATAAAAATACATTAATGTTATAAAATATACAAATATTACCAAGAAAACACTAAAGTAAATTTTCAATCATTATTTTATTCAAGCAATCAATATTACTAATGCCTAGAAATCAAGTAAAGGCTAGCATGAAAACATGCATAATATACATATATAATTCTAAGAATAAAAAAATATATAATTTTTTTGCTATAGAAAAAGGGATTGTACTTGAGTTCTCCACCCTTGACAAAACACGACTCTCTCCTTTAAAGTTTTACAAACATTCAATTATCATCTCAATTGAGTTGTTATAGGTAAAAACTTACATTTTTTTCATAAGTTTGAATTCTTGATTTTTATTTTTTAGATCTTCAATTTTATTTGTAAATTCAAATATTCTAGCATTCAACATCATTCTTCTTAAAATTTTCTATAACAACCTTCATAATACCAAAACTCCACCTCTACTGTCTACGCACTACATCTTAATAGAGTAATACTTCCAAACTTTGCATTATCATAGCCCACTTTAGTAAATATGGACTATTAGTTTCCTTCTTAAAGCATAAGTGTAACCACAAGAATTATAAAAAATAGTTTAACAATCTCAAAAAGTTAAAAGTTCCAATCCATACTTTGTCCCATAATTCAACAACCAACAACTCAAATAATCCATTCAACCATGAAGTTCATATGATGTCATCTTCTTCTACTTGGACATACAAAACTTCTACTCACTTCAAGAAATCATAGTCTACTTTACCAAATATAGACTGTTAATTTCCTCCAATGCATTGATCTATAAATGGATCCTCCAAAATCTTTGTATTCTTCTAAAAAAATATTTTGAATTTTCTCATTTTAGATTTTTCTTGTCAGCTTCAACAAAACTTTCTACTTCCTCTAACTAAGGAAAAAAATATTTAACTTCATGATCCTCTATTAAAACCCTTATATTGTCTAGTTTTTTTGGACATTTGCTCCCTCCTCTTAACATATGTGTAGATATGATTTCTTCAAACCCTGTAGCAAGGTCTTGTATCTTCCCAATGATCTCTTGTATGTTCCGTAGAGCCTTTGTTTTTATCAAAATTGTATTTATTACTATTATTGAATTGCATTCCATCCATACTCTATTCCATTTCATTTTTCTACATATATTTAACCCTTCTAAAGCCACCCAAGCTTCGGATTCATTATTTATCTTAAATCCAATACCGAAAGCATAATATGATCATCCATGTTATTTCTAATTATTCCTCCTCCTACTATTGATCTTGGATTTCCTTTAGATGCTATGTCAAATTTTAATTTGACCAAATATACTTTCAATGGTTTCCAATTTATATTATTTTCCTTTTTTTTGTTTCTCCATGCCCAATGTCATAATTCCATTTGATGACTTGACTCCATATATCAAGGATTTCTACTTCAAGATTAGCTACTGGGTTAGTTGACAAGGTTATTTTAGATTCCTCTACGACTAAAAAAATCTTCCTTTCCATTACCTCTAAATTGGTTTTCTTTACTTTAAATTTTCTTCTATTCCTTTTTAGCTATATAGTCCAAAGTATCATGTCTTTTGTTCTATCTTAGATTGTTTGTAATTTCTCACTTTTAAAATTGCTTTGCCATTGCTTTAATCATTCTTTAGTTTTACTATTCATCACCATGTATTTACCAAACAAATTAAGAATCCATTGTCATAGACTATTGAGTAGTGTCCCAAGATATGGTCTTTACTCTCCTTTTTACATAGTACACAGTTTGAGGGGCTTTGAAAACCCATTTTCATTAGGTTATCCTAGGATAAAGTTTTCCTATGACCCACTAACCATACAAATATTTAACTTTTGGAATGCTCAGGTTATTCCAAATATCTCTCTATATTCTTGTGGTGTTCATATATTGTTGGTTCTTTACATTATATCCACTTCTTACTATGTATTCTCCCAAGTTATTCAACTCCTAAATCAACTTATCCTTGGATCCCCTTGAAATAATCACTATCATTATATTTTTTTTCAACTACCTCCTAACAACAATGTTCAGTATACTTGTAAAAAAATATTCTTTCTATTTGTATCTTCCTTCTTAAACCTCGCACATAATGTCTAAAATCCTATCAATATATTTGTTTTAAAGTAATCTTATCTATAGGATTTTAGACATTATGGAGACATTTGTATATTTATAAATATTTGATTAGAGTGTGGGTTATTAGTTTAGGGTGCGATTTATATTTCCTTTAAAATATGTGTTTATCTGTGAGAAGAGTCAAAGTGTAATGTAATAAAGTATGCAAGTGTGTAATATGTGAGAGTGTGGAATGTGTCATATAAGTAAGTCAAGAGTCATGTGTGTAGGTGACAAGTATACAAGTGAAGATGTAAAGTTAAGAGACATGAAAGGTTTATCATATTTTAAGAATATAAAAGGATGCATATCCTGGATATGTGAGGAGAGTGATAGTCAAAATATTGAAGAGTCATATTATAAGGTTATATTATGGAGACAAAGCTCCATGTATTGTATCAAATAATCAAGTATTGAGGAATACTATAAAAGTAATCTTGTATTTTCTTCATTAATAATATTGTGAGTATATTATTTATTGATATCGTTATTTCATGAAAGTTATATTCATTGATATTGATAACATATATTGAATGTTTTAATATTGAATTTATTTAAGATCCTGAATATTGGGACTTGTGATTAATTATTTTTTTATTAGTAACGGGTTTTATAAGGGACCCAAAATCTTATATACAAGTTGTAAGGAGGATCCCATGAAGTTTCAAATCTCTATAGAACAAGCTAAAATTGGGCCAAACACATGGTCCATAAGCCCAAAAAATAACTTATATTATTACAACACCATTCATGGGCACAAACATAAACTGTGAGGTTCTACAACCTATCATTATTTTGCAAGTGCCAATGTGCCACCTTGGCATATCAGTGTAATAAGATCCCACAATTCACCTCGCATTGTGAGCCATTGTGATCCTTGACATCGTGGCACTATTCAACATTAGTAACTGCAAGTTCACTACAAGAATCAATGATGCATTGGGGAAGGTTGCCCTGCCACGTCACCAGGGATTGGATAGTTAACCCAAAGTTTGCCATTGTATCTGTCACACGATTGCCTTCCCTATACACGTGTTGAATGCACCTGTTGTTAATTGCCCTTAACTGGATAATGGAATATTCGATGATTGGATGGACATTCCAAGGTGGATATGAGACCTCTTTCAAATAATTAATAGTTGTTAACGAGTCTCCCTCGATTATCAGGTACTGGATATTGAGATCAGTAGCAATTTGGATGCCTAAAAAAGCTACTCAAGCTTTCACAAAATTTTTAGATTGGACTCCAAGTTTTTTTGCATAAGCCAGGATGAGATGACCTCTATCATATCTGATTACACCTCCACAACTCGTGTCACCAGCGTTGCATTTTGATGCACCATAAAAATTTAACTTGAACCATTAAGGGGGAGGGAGAATCCAAGAGACAAGAGATATGTCCACAACAACCTGGGAATGACCAGAAACCTCAAAAGATAGGTTAGTATAATGTGCCACTTGAATCTCAAACGATGATGAAGGACAATCCTCAGAAGACATGATATTGGCATTTTTGGAGGCAAAAGTCACAGCTCTCAAATAGACTGACTTCGAATCTAGGGACGAAAATAAAAAAGATCAATTATTCCTTTCCAGCAAAATTTACCACATAAAATGAGGAAGAATGATCCACCACCAAAAATTTAGGTGGGTGGACTTAAATGGGTTTGACCACTAGGTAATAAGATCACTGATAGATTGAGGAGCAACCCAAGAGATGGAAACATTTGACAAGATCATGGATAGGACAAGGCTAGAAAGGGGGTACTCTAGAAACAAATGATTAACTGACTCCCACTCAGATTTACATAAGTAGCATCTATTGGGAAGGATCATACCATGGGTTATCAATTTATCGGTGGTGAGGAGTCTATTTTTTGCTGCCAACCAAAAAAATGGGCAATTTTTGAAATAAGGTTTTTGATCTAGATACTATTGGAAGGAAACTAATCATATTCAAGTTCATTCATAGCCATATTTGCGGTCTTAACTAAGAAATTTCCAGACTGACTAAATTGCCAAAAGAGAGTATCAGGTGGCCTGGTAATTGGGATCAAGTGAGTTCAAAGACACTCGACTAAATGAAGACGAGTAAAGTGAAGCTCAGGGGAATCTAGGTTAGCAGGGATGTCAACCTAGCAGGGGACCATAACTTTATTATTGATGAAATTCTCAACTTTGAGACTAAAAATTAGATCGGGGATAGGTTTAGTAATACTTACAGACTGATCTCTAATCAAGTACTGAGTTGTAATCCATGAGTCTTCCCAAAATCATTTTTGCGATCCATATCCAATCTTCTAGTGTCCACCTCTTTGGATGATAGATCAATTTTGACACATCAATTTCTAGAATGTAGATCCAACAGGCATGAGAGAATTGTCCATAAGTGACCATTGTCTGAGGTATTTATTCTTAACAATGTCAACCCATTGGGCCAGGTATTTAGACACTATATTCCAGGCCTATTTTGAAATCATAGCCATATTCATTTTGTGAACCCTCCTCAGAACAATTCCTCCCCTGCACTTTCGAAGGTAGACCTTATCCCAAACAACAAGGAAAAATCTGCTTTTATTCTTTGCTCCTGACCATAGGAAATTTTGCTAAAGCTATTCAACCTTATTACATACAGTAATCGAAGCTCAAAATAGGGACATAAAGTATATTGGCACAATCTAAAGACACGATTGGACTAGAGTGAACTTCCCTGCATTGCTGAGCAGGGCTCCTTTCTAGCTAGCAATATTCTTCATAAACCTCTGAATGACACCGTCCCACATCCTCACAGATGGTTGTCCCTGGAAATAAATGAAGGCCAAGGTAATTTGTAGGCAGTTCAACAATGGCACATCCTAAGATTTGAGATATTCTAACCTGTCTATCAACTGGAGTATTGATGAAATAAATGATACTTTTCAAATAATTTACTCTTTTTCTGGTAGCCCTCTCATAAGCTTCCAATATAGATTTGATAACTCTGGCTTTAGGGATACTAGAGAGGTTGGCTAAAATTGTGTCATCAACAAATTTTTGATGGGAGACTGGAGGTAGCCCGGTTGAAGCCTTGATCCCTGAGATGCCGCACTTAGAGCATTCTGCATTAAGCGCTCTTCCTAAGATGTCCGCCATAATGATGAATAGGAAGGGTAACATCGGATCCACTTGCATTATTCTCATTTTGCTCCTAAACTATCCTATAGTTGCACCATTCACTATGATCGAAAATAAGGCAGAGGACATGCAAGTTTTAATCAATCTAATCAAATATGACTACCTTATTTTGCTTCCTTAATAAATAAGGTGAATTTTTATTTCTCATTAGAGGGTAGATACTCATATCCATCTAGAGTATCTATTAGGTGTTGAGAGTAGAATTCTACTTCGTTGAAAATTTCTTCATTGATGAAATATTTTCACAAAATTTCATCCATACAAGAATAGTGATTGATAGAATATTCATAGTCCATATTTAAAAATTTTCTATTTTAAGTATATAATCTTGATTTGATAAACCCTTTATTAGTCCCGTAGACTTCCTTATATCTCCCTAGTTATGAATGCCTAAGTTTAGATTTTCAAAGAAAGCTTATATCTTCATAACTTGATAATCTATGAAGAAAATTGTTATCATGTTTTGTAGAATTCATTATGACTCCCTAGTTATGTTTTGGAGTATTCTATAGTGCTTTTGCAATATATAGTTCATTTTTTGTTTATTTTTTACAATATTTTGTAAGCATCAAAAATCAACCTTTTAATCTTAATAATACTACTATTGATCTAAGAACCTTTCAAATATTTTAAAGAGGTTATAATGTTGGATATATTTTATCTCTAAGACAAGAACATAAATTTTTAGCTTTAAATAAAATCTTTTGATTACCCATTTTTGAAACCCTTAGGAATTTTAAAGTGTTTCTAATTTCCAAAAAACTAGTTTGAAGTTGAAAACCTTATCACTACCAAATTTGGAAATTTAGAACACATTAATATTTGCAAATATAAAAAAGATTAATTCCAAGTAGAATCCTTTTTGCTCCTAAGTTGTGCAAATATTAATTCCTTGAGTTTTTACTTTCAACAAATATTGATTTTAAATGATATATCAATCTTATCTTATAACCTTATAACTCTTTGTTATGAAATTGAAAGCAAATAAGAGATTACGGTAGTGTAAATTTATGACGTTGTGTGAATGAGACTATAACTTTCCTTCTTGAGCTTAGATTCCTAAGGCTTTAATGTACACTTTGAATTCTAGTTTGACCAATATTTTTCAACTAATATTTTCCTTGCTTTGAACCTCTATCGAATTGCACCCGAAACTATGTTGAATGTTTGCCATCACTCTACCAAATTATGCCCGATCAGTTACCAAGATTTTTTCAATCAGTTACAAGTGTCACTATTGAGTTGAAAACGTTCCTTAGTTTATTCTTTCTTGAGCGCTATCCAAGTAACGCTCTTTCCTCAACGTCTACAAGCTATATTCTTTGTAACGTATGCCAAGTTGTGTGTAACTCCACTGTTTGGAGTATGGGTGCCAAGAAGTGTAACATCTCCTTTGTGAGCATTATAGAGTATCTTCCAATACATGACAAGTGGCAATTTCATGCCTTTCTTTCTATCAACGCCTATATGGAGGATCTCCAACATATTTTACACTCTAATCCTTATTGTTTTATGTAGATGCTTCAGTATATCCAGCTAATGGTTGAGCTATGGTGGAGATTTAGTTGAGCTTTGGTGGAGATATGGAGTAGATTTGGTGGCCCTTGAATGGAGTTTTAATAGCAACGCTTGGATGAAGACTCCTTGATGCTTTAATCCATTGTTAGCATTTTCTAATGGTAGAAATAATTTGATACGAATGCTCCTTTCCTTTGACGTCCCATTGCTTTACCCACTGCTTGATATTCTCCTATGCTTTATCTTCTACTTAGTACATTGTTTTAATATTCTCTTATGTTACGTCTTTCGCAAGTTCAAGCATCTGTGAAGAGCCCTTTGTGGGTGGCTTCTATAGCTTGGGAAGAGTGCTTACGTTCAAGCCTCACTTAGTTGTTTTCCCCATTTTTATTGTCCTTTTTTTGGGACAGATTCAAATCTATTTTTAGACTGTAAAAATCAGGTTGAAATGGTGCTATTATATGTACTATAATGTGTACATAAATTGGCTTTAATGCACTTTCTTTTGCAGTCTTATATCATATCAGAAAGTTTGATTTTATGGTGGATTTTTTGCTTCACTTTAAGGGTTTTAATATTATATTTCACAAGTAGACAACTTCCTCATTTTTGCTTGGTCACTTAGATAACAATTCTAAGCTTATACAATAGCAAATAGAGGCTTTTTATTTTCTACAATTCTTTTCTTGCATTCAACCTTTTAAGGCTATTGGATTTGAGACTCACCAAGTCTCATCCTTTAAGCTTCTATTTCTATTTTTGGTTAGTTATGTTATTCTCCAGGTTTTGGAGGATTATAACCTTCTTTGAATGGATCCTTTAGAAAACTACAAGTTGCACATTTTTGTGCTTTAGTAGTGTCTTTAGACACTTAATAAAAATCTGATTTTGTTACCTTTAAGAACACAAAACTAATTTCTTTTGAGAGTAGTGTAATAGTACAATTGTTTATCAATTTTAATGCACTAAGATTACACTTTAATATTCTGATCAGCTATCAAATTAATGCACTAATAATATATTGCAACTAATCAAGAATAACCCAAAAAGAGTCCTTATAGGTTATTTTGAAATTTCACTACAATTAATATTGTAGAGCTTAGTCTTTTTTTCCTTTTCAAAATTGGTAATAGGTAGTTGATAGAAACTATTTTTGAAATATAATCAACTACTAATGAAAGTGCAAATGAGCCTTAAAAAAACTTTTTATTTTTCCACTTTTGAAGACTGCAATCCAATTTTCTATTTGTAACTTTAATCCAAATGTAGGTGCATCTAACAAATATAATAGGTAGATGAAGTAATAAAGCTATTTTCACCAGAAAGTTGCATAACTTTTTGTTGTAGTTATTTTATTGCTTTTGTAGGGAATGTAGATCTTGGTGTCTAGGGTCACCAAGTTGCTGCTACAAGAATGTCCTTGCAACTCTTCGTAGACTATCTTGTATAGCTCCTTATTCACCAAATTATGGTATTGACATTTCTTTTATGAGCCTAGGATTTAATGGCTTATACTCCTCTTTTGATCTCCTTCTGATGTATATTTCGAAAATTCTTTGATTTTTATGTGATGCCTACTTATTCTGATGTGATGTCAAGTCATCTTGTCAATTTTTGACTTCAATCAGGATCTTCTTCTAAGATTTGGAACTTCTTGCCTAATTATTTTGCTCAAATTTGGTAATCCTTGAAAAATTCTTCTTCTCAAATTTGACACTCCTTGCCAAATTATTCTTCTCTTGGGATTGTTTTTGGTTGACGATAATTGTCCCAAGTCTTTTACTAATAGGTATTTGATCTAACAGCTTCTGACGGTCTTCCTTGAGACCTTTCTTCAAATTTCTACTCCTAGAAGTATTGGTGATGAGATATTCCTATAGATATTTGAATCTGTTGATTTTGGATTTGATTAGGACTCACCTAGTCCTTATTCTCCTTCTCATTCCTTGACTAGAAGTTCTGCAATGAGTTATTTTCTTGATCTCTTTTATTTTGCTCCAGATATTGAATTGATTTTGAAGAAGATAACCTTCCTAACATTGTTGTAGGAATTTTCCCAACTCACTAAATATTCTTTTCCTACAATAAATTATTAGTATTGAAATCTATAGTCTACTTATGAATATTCAAATTCAATATCAAAGCTACTATGGCCTTTTTTTAGTACCAAGGCTACTATGGAATTTTCCAATGTCAAGGCTATTATGGCCTTTTCCAATACCAAGGATACTATGGTATTTTTCTAATACCAAGGCTACTGTGGCCTATTGGTATTAAGACTTTTGTGGCTTCTTATCTAAGATTTCTATGGCCTTTTTATGTCAAGGATTTTATGGCATGATCTTCAACTTGTGAATTTCTTTGATTCAACAATAGGGATATTTTGTATCCTTGGTTCATCACAACTTATCACAAGAAGTCTTCTTCCACAATATTCTTCTCTTGCACAAAGAACCAATCTCTTCACTATGAGGGCACACCCAATTTTTGGTAACAAAGTTGAAGTCTCCTAGCTTTCTATCGTTAGATGAGTCCCAATAATATGGTAAATAGTATCCTACAAACAAAAGAAACTTTAGGAACTAATTAGCAAATTTCTAGATATCCTGGATGATCATCACTGAATGATTTGTCAATATAGTGGCTAGAATCCTAAGACCTAGTCTTCATGATTTTTTGTTGAAACTCTTATGGAAAGACTCTGGTCAATTACAGCTTCAGTATTTCCATGTTTTGAGACTTCTTTCAGTCCATACTTGTGACTCTCTCTTAATCTACCACCTAGATTCTTCCGAGGGCTTTTGATAGTGGTTGGTACAACGATGCGTCAGTTTGTCAAAATCCTCAAGCTCAATGATAATTGTGGATTTCCTATAAACCTACACAAACTAGGTCTACCATAGATCTAGTACCACTGTTAGCTTTTGATGTAGCAAGCATGCAGATATAGCAATCATGAGATGCAGAATAATATTAGAGAAATTAAATCTATTGAATGACTAAAACAAAAAATATTACAATGTAGCTATGGAGGAAATGAACACTCCAATATAAATCTACTGAACTACATTGCATCCATCACCAATGGATGGTGTCACACACTATGCTACACTCTATGTGTTTTCTATTCTATGTATTTTCTACTCTATATCTATCTACCTAAGAGACCATGCTTATATAGGTAAAATAAGATACTTGGCCAACACTCTATCTAGTTGTGCAAGGGACAACTTGCACATGTACAACTTGCACAATGACACTTGTGCACTTATTGCATTGCATGGAGTAACTAGATAACTTGCCCCTAAAGTAATCTAAGTATGTACCTTGGAAGATACAATTACATAACCCAAATGATGGAAAAAATCTATTTCTAACAATGTGCAGTTGTAAATACCATGTCAAATTTTAGTTCTAAGTTAAAAGTTTAAGAAGTTTTAGACAAATGAGAAGACCTAGGTTACCTCTACCCTTATACAACCAAGCCTATTCTTCTAACAATTGCTTTGTCAAAGGGAGGAAGGGACATTGTATTATAGAAAGGATTGCATAAATGGTTACTTATCCTTATGTGAGAATACTTCAAAGTTTCCATAAAAATATATCAACTCTTAAAAGAATTTTCAAGTGAAATGGGAAAGGTATGTGATTGAAATATGATATTTTATTTTTATGTAAAATTGCTTGTGAGAGATCTTGAAATATTTTATAAATATTTAATGATAGCTTTATTAAACTTATTACTTCTAAATATATTTTAATTATAGGTTTGAATATGTGACTTACAAAAATAGTCAAGGTGTGAGCCAACGAAGATATCACTTGTAGATTTTTAAATGAATGCCAAGGAATTCTTGGAGAATTTTATAAATTGATTTCTCCTTTCATAAAGAATATACATAGTTTTCATTGGCAAGTCAATGAATTTTAAATTTCCAAGATGATCTTACCACTTGGAACAATTTTATCCATTATTGACTTTGTAGAAAAATATACCCTTTTGAACATAAAATGAGATGTATAATATTTTAGTGAATGGATTACTTTTGTTTATTTTTAAAAAATGTTGTGAATTCTAATATAGTAGCAAAACAAGTATACAAAAATATTACTTGGACATGCAGAAAGTTTATTTGGAGCCTTCAATTCCTCTTTTGAAATCAAGGACAATCTACGTCTCAAAAATTCACAAGCATTTTTAGCCTAAGAAGCAAAGATAAAATTTTACTTTATGGATTGGTATATTTTCCTTAAAATCTATCAAAGAATTCATGCCTTCTCCATATTTTTCTTCCTTATCATTAAGGTATGCCTAAAAAATGTAATTTAATAGTTTCCAATTTATTTTTCCAAGGTTGCTATGGTATTACTATAGAAAGGAAGTAGGGCAAACAAATTTAAATTTCAAAATTCTCCCTTTTCCCATATGCACTCTCTAAAGTTTTGCACTATTAGGGAAGGACACCATTCTTAAAGGAGAAGAGGCCCCCTAACACATCTTCGAAGGGAAGTAATATGGTTTTATGGGTGTAGTTTTGTGTACCTTCACTTCTACTTGGCATAGGTTTGAATTTGCTTGTTCCTTTGGTTGCTCGGATCAAGGTTGCAAATATTAAAAGAAAATCCAATTACCACTTTTTACTATAGACTTGGATTATGGTGAATTGTCTATAGAGGTTTGTGATATAGCATTGGATGCACATGGGACATTGATCGAATCTCATCATTGCTTGTTTGTCATTAATTATAAGCACTTGAAGACTTATGATACATGAACTTGACTTTAGAATCACCAGTAGGGAATTTGGTTGATTGGTTATATCAAATTAGCTAAGGATGTTGCAGAAAAAAGGATTCATGTTTGAATCCCTTTGCTAGTATTTTCTATGCTTTCTTTTTGGCTTGCAATTGGTGATTTTCAAACATTTGGGAAGAAAGTTGCTTGTAAGACTTAAGTGGCATTGTATCATCTTGGATAGAAAAATGATTTTTGGTTAGGAAAGAAAAAGGATCAAATCTCTCCAACACAATTAAATAAATGAAAATGGACTTTGGTTGTTGTGGTGCCTCCTTATACCATCTAATCTAATTTTTTTATTATTTATACCTAGTCAACCAATTAGAGGATTGCAAGTATCAATAATTTGGTGAATTAGAGGAGATGAAGTGGCAAGATAGGATTGGAGAACTTCAATAAATCAAAGTTTGCCAAGTGGCAAGTCAATATTAACTCTTGCAACTCTAAGGTTTGGGCCTTTAGTTTTTGATTTTTTGATGACTTTGGAAAAAAATTCTAGATCCTATAACTTCTCCATATGAAAGCATTTTGAGCATTTTATTCAAATTGCATGATTTTTCAAGCTCTACAAATTGATGACATAAGTTTATGGACTTGTTCCTATGTTAGGGGTTGAAATATGTCAAATAGTTCTCAAAACCTATTGCCCTATTTTTAAAGGGTAGTTTTTCAATTTTCTATGTAATTAGAATCTTTGACATGATATTTTAGAAGATATAGATTATTTTTTATAGTAGTAGTATATTTTAAGTCTTTTGGAGGCTTGCAAGAAAATGATTTAGGATGTGCTTTAGTCAATCCCTCTTCCTTATTTGGTAATTGCTTCAACTTATTCATGAAGATCAAATATTTTATGATCTCTTTCTTCTTCTATTTCTTGTACAAGTACTCTTGAAAGTTTGTTACAACTCTTCTTTTAAGCAGTATCATACAAATCATCTCTTTATGAATGAAATCAAGTGGCCCAAGGGCAAAATAAAGTCTTCAAATAGGGTAATGTATATTGTAAGAGGAAAAACATTAAGTCCTCTTGTTATATTGACTTAGGTTAAAATCTCTAATATAATTGGGGTTTTGGTTTTGGTATAAATACCCCTCAACACTCCTCATTTCATCAAGGGAGTATTGTGAATCTTATCTATAGGTAATACAATGATTATTTATGGTGCCAATATGTTCCATCCAATATGCATATCTTTTTTCATTTTTTTTGTCTTTTGACGCTTTTATATAAGATTTGAGTGGATGGATTGCTTTTATTCGTTTTTGGAAAACATTGTGAATTCCAATGAAAATATATTGAAATTCAAAAAATATGGATATAAATGAGATGCTCAAAGAATTCAAGTAGTAAGATGCAAGACATTTCCTCTCTAGAATCATATTTGATATTCATAGAAATACATAAATATTTTTAGAAATGTAATAATGTTTTTTTTCAAAATTAGCCTATTTGAAACACAGGGATGACTTACTGAATGACATCATATTATTAATTGAGCTGTGGGGCATGCCAAAATGGGACATGGAATTTAAGGGCTTAAATAACAAATAACAAATCACATAAGAGTTGATTTTTTAGGTGACAAATCACAGTCATAGATAAGATTAAATTGATTTTTTAGGTGACAAATCAGTTTAGGTAACAAATCACAGTCATAGATCGGATTGAGTTGATTTTTTAGGTGAAAAATAACAATCATAGATCAGATTGAGTTGATTTTTTTTAGATTGAGTTGATTATTTTAACTTTGGGTTTTGATTTTTCATAGTACCGATGCAACTTGCAACTATAATAAATAATCATTCAGTGTATATCATCTCAACTAATTATTTTGTACTTTAATTTCTTTGACGAAGAAAAATTTGACCATATTAAATTTTAACTATAAAAAGTAAATTGTAAATATATGAAAATTTAAATTATTTATTTATTTTTTTGATTTAATGATTGTGAAAAAATTTTATGATCAACAGCTAGGGCTGAACAGTCTCCTCTCAACCATGAACCCTCTTAAAGTCAAGAGCTATACTTATCAAAAGGAAATTTAATACAAATCCACCACACACCCACCCCCTCACACACTTGCCCACGCCTCCCCAAGAAGAGCCAAAGCCGGAACCATTGTCCTATACCCAAGTGCTAAATTATTTATTTATTATTTTTAATAAAAAAATGTATAATGTATTCTTTTAAGAAAAAATAGTTGTATTTGGTTCCTTTATCCTTAGACAAATCATATCTCTCTCCTTTAGAGCTGAAGAGTTTACAAAAAAAAATTAATTTTGATTTTGATTGAGTTGCTATTATTAGATATCTCCATCTTAAAGTTTAAATTCTTGATTTTCATTTTCAAGATCTTCTTTAATTTTCTTTGTAAATAAAAATATTTCAAAATTCAACATCATTATTTTTTATTTTTTACAATAGCCTTCACAATACTAAAACTCATTTATGTTGTTTATTTAGTAGAGTAAATTTCCAAAAAATCATATTATCATAGTTTGTTTTACCATATTGGACTAATAGTTTCCTTCCTAAAACATAAGTGCAGCTATAATAACTATACTAAATAGTTTATACAAAAATACATTAATGTTATAAAATATACAAATATTACCAACAGAAAACACTAAAGTAAATTTTCAATCATTATTTGATTCAAGCAATCAAAATTACCAATGCCTAGAAATCAAGTAAAGGCTAACATGAAAACATGCATAATATACATATATAATTCTAAGAATAAAAAAAAAAAAAAAAAAAAAAATTGCTATAGAAAAAAGGATTGTACTCGAGTTCTCCACCCTTCACAAAACACGACTCTCTCATTTAAAATTTGAGAGTCTACAAAAATTCAATTATCATCTCAATTGAGTTGTTATAGTTAGAAACTTACATTTTTTTCATAAGTTTGAATTCTTGATTTTTATTTTCTAGATCTTCTTCAATTTTATTTGTAAATTCAAATATTCTAGCATTCAACATCATTCTTCTTAAAATTTTCTATAACAACTTTCATAATACCAAAACTCCTCCTCTACTGTCTACGCACTACATCTTAATAGAGTAATACTTCCAAACTTTGCATTATCATAGCCCTCTTTAGTAAATATGGACTATTAGTTTCCTTCTTAAAGCATAAGTGTAACCACAAGAATTATAACAAATAGTTTAACAATCTCAAAAAGTTAAAAGTTCCAATCCATACTTTATCCCATAATTCAACAACCAACAACTCAAATAATCCATTCAACCATGAAGTTCATATGATGTCATCTTCTTCTACTTGGACATACAAAACTTCTACTCACTTCAAGAAATCATAGTCTACTTTACCAAATATAGACTGTTAATTTCCTCCAATGCATTGATCTATAAATGGATCCTCCAAACTCTTTGTATTCTTCTAAAACATTATTTTGAATTTTCTCATTTTAGATTTTTCTTGTCAACTTCAACAAAACTTACTACTTCTTCTAACTAAGGAAACAAATATTTAACTTCATGATCCTCTATTAAAACCCTTATATTGGCTAGTTTGTCTGGACATTTGCTACCTTCCCTTAACATATGTGTAGATCTGATTTCTTCAAACTCTGTAGCAAGGGCTTGTATCTTCCCAATGATCTCTTGTATGTTTCGTAGAGCCTTTGTTTTTATCAAAATTGTATTTATTACTATTATTGAATTGCCTTCCATCCATACTCTATTCAATTTCATTTTTCTACATATTTTTAACCCTTCTAAAGCCACCCAAGCTTCAGCTTCATTATTTGTCTTAAATCCAATACCGAAAGCATAATGTGACAAAATTTCATCCCTATTATTTCTAATTATTCCTCCTCCTATTATTGATCCTGGATTTCCTTTAGATGCTCTATCAAACTTTAATTTGACCAACTCTAATTTCAATGGTTTCCAATTTATATTATTTTCCTTTTTTTTGTTTCTCCATGCCCAATGTCATAATTCCATTTGATGACTTGACTCCATATATCAAGGCTTTCTACTTCAAGATTAGATATTGGGTTAGTTGACAAGGTTATTTTAGATTCCTCTACGACTAAAAAAATCTTCCTTTCCATTACCTCTAAATTGGTTTTCTCTACTTTAAATTTTCTTCTATTCCTTTTTAGCTATATAGTCCAAAGTATCGTGTCTTTTGATCTATCTTAGATTGTTTGTAATTTCTCACTTTTAAAAGTGCTCTGTCATTGCTTTAATCATTCTTCAGTTTTACTATTCATCACCATGTATTTACGAAAAAAATTAAGAATCCATTGCCATAGTTTCGATACTATTGAGTAGTATCCCAAGATATGGTCTTTACTATCCTTTTTACATAGAACACATTTTGAGGGGCTTTGAAAACCCATTTTCATTAGATTATCCTAGGATAAAGTTTTCCTATGACCCACTAACCATACAAATATTTAACTTTTGAAATGCTCAGGTTATTCCAAATATCTCTCTATATTTTTGTGGTGTTCATATATTGTTGGTTCTTTACATTATATCCACTTCTTACTGTGTATTCTCCCAAGTTATTCAGCTCCTAAATCAACTTATCCTTGGCTCCCCTTGAAATAATCACTATCATTATATTTTTGTTCAACTGCCTCCTAACAACAATGTTCAGTATACTTGTAAAAAAATCTTCTTTCCATTTGTATCTTCCTTCTTAAACCTCGCACATAATGTCTAAAATCCTATCACTATATTTGTTTTAAAGTAATCTTATCTATGGTTTCAAAATTGGATCTAGATTGAGTATTTTTAATCACACCAAGTATCCATCCAAATAGGAAGTTTTTTCCACTTTCCACCACCCATATTAGACCTTTAATCACTATATCAATTAATTTTTATAAATCATTCTATAGTGCATAATTATTTGGTAGTGAGAATGCAATAAATAATAAGCTTGGATCATTGGTATCAAAACATACACTCAAAAGAATTCTTGCCCATTGTCTTTGATTATCTTTGTACAATACCAAAATTACTTTTAACCTTAGATCTAAGTTTGCATCCATAAGAACTCTTAAACCAAGAAATCTTCTAGTTTTATAATCACACACAATGCTCCATTTCACCAAAGAGAATTTTCTTTAATCATGTAAATTTTACCATAAAAATAACCACATAATATAGATTAAACAGTTTTCTATTGATTTTGATATAATCTACAAGGATGTAAATTATGTTGGAATGGCTTGTAAGACTAATTTAATTAGCTACACTATTTTTTTAAATAATAACTATCTACCTTTCCATGCCAATAGTTAATTTTGAACTTCACTTATAACTAGATTCCACAATTCTATCTTCATTCTCCCCTCAAATAAGGGTATCCTTAGATACATTGTTAGCAAATTTTCCTCCTCCATTTGAAGTAACCTATATATCCTTGTTTTGATACTAATTGTAGCCTATCCTTGCTTTGATACTAATTGTAGTGTTTAGGAAGTAACTTTTGGATTTTGTTGTTGTAGAATATTACATTATTTGGTATATGTTAATGTACCTCCATTGTACCATTGTATATTTATAAATATTTTATTAGAGTGTGGGTTATTAGTTTAGGGTGTGTGATTTATATTTCCTTTAAAATATGTGTTTATGTGTGAGAAGAGTCAAAGTGTAATGTAATAAAGTATGCAAGTGTGTAATATGTGAGAGTGGGAAATGTGTCATATAAGTAAGTCAAGAGTAATGTGTGTAGGTGACAAGTATACAAGTGAAGATGTAAAGTTAAGAGACATGAAAGGTTTATCATATTTTAAGAATATAAAAGGATGCATATCCTGGATATGTGAGGAGAGTGATAGTCAAAATATTGAAGAGTCATATTCTAATGTTATATTATGGAGACAAAGCTCCATGTATTGTATCGAATAATCAAGTATTGAGGAATATTATAAAAGGAATCTTGTATTTTTCTTCATTAATAATATTGTGAGTATATTATTTATTGATATCGTTATTTCAAGAAAGTTATATTCATTGATATTGATAATATATATTGAATGTTTTAATATTGAATTTATTTAAGATCCTGAATATTGGGACATGTGATTAATTATTATTTTTTATTAGTAACGGGTTTTATAACCCAAAACCTTATATACAATTTGTAAGGAGGATCCCATGAAGGTTCAAATCTCTACAGAACAAGCCAAAATTGGGCCAAACGCATGGTTCATAAGCCCAAAAAATATCTTATATTATTACAGCACCGTCCATGGGCACAAACATAAAGTGTGAGGTTCTATAGCCTATCATTCTTTTACAAGTGCCAATGTGCCACCTTGGTATATCAGTGTAATAAGGTCCCACAATTCACCTTGCATTGTGAGCCATCGTGATCCTTGACATCATGGCACTATTCAAAATTAGTAACGACAAGTTCACTATAAGAATCAACGATGCATTATGGAATTTGCCCTACCACGTCACCAGGGATTGGAAAGTTAACCCAAAGTTTTCCATTGTATCTACCGTGCGATTACCTTCCCTATACACGTGTTGAATACACCTGTTGTTAATCGCCCTTAACTGGATAATGGAATCTTCAATGATTGGATGGACATTCCAAGGTGGATGTGAGACCTCTTTCAAATAATTTATAGTATTTAACGAGTCTCCCTCGATTATCAGGTATTGGATATTGAGATCGGTAGCCATTTGGATGCCTCGAAAAGATGCTCGAGCTTTCACAAAATTTTTAGATTGGACTCCAAGTTTTTTTGCATAAACCAGGATGAGATGACCTCTGTCATCCATGATTATGCCTCCACAACTTGTGTCACCAGGGTTGCATTTTGATGCACCATAAAAATTTAACTTGAACCATTAAGGGGGAGGGAGAATCCAAGAGACAAGGGATCTTTCCACAACATCTTGGGAATGACCAGAAACCTCAAAATATAGGTTACTATAACGTGCCACTTGAATCTTAAACGATGATGAAGGACAATCCTCAAAAGACATGATATTGGTATTTTTGGAGGCAAAAGTCATAGCTGTCAAATAGACCGACTTCAGATCTAGGAATGAAAATTGAAAAGCTCAATTATTCATTTCTAGCCAAATTTACCACATAAAATGAGGAAGAATGATCGACCACCAAAAATTTAGGCGAGTGGACTTAAAGGGGTTTGACCACTAGGCAATAAGATCACTGATAGACTGAGAAGCAACCCAAGAGATGGAAATATTTGACAAGATCATTGATAGGACAAGGCTAGAAAATGGGTACTCTAGAAACAAATGATTAACTGACTCCCATTCATTTTTACATAAATAGCATCTATTGGGCAGGATCATACCACGGGTTATCAATTTATCAGTGGTGAGGAGTCTATTTTTTGCTGCTAACCAAAAAAATGGGCAATTTTTGAAATAAGGTTTTTGATCCAGATACTATTGGAAGGAAACCAATCATATTCAAGTTCATTCATAGCCATATATGCGGTCTTAACTGAGAAATTTCTAGACTGACTAAATTGCCAAAAGAGAGTATCAAGGGCCTGGTACTTGGGATCAAGTGAGTTCGAAGATTCTCGACTAAACGAAGATGAGTAGAGTGAAGCTCAGGGGAATCCAGGTTAGCAGGGATGTCAACCCAGTAGGGGACCATAACTTTATTATTGATGAAATTCTCAACTTTGAGACCAAAAATTAGATCGGCGATAGGTTTAATAATACTTACAGACTGATATCTAATCAAGGATTGAGTTGTAATCCATGAGTCTTCCTAGAATATTATTCACGATCCATATCCAAGATTCTAGTGTCCACCTCTTTGAATGATAGATCAATTTTGGCACACCAAGTTCCAAAATGCAGACCCAATAGGCATGAGGGAATTGTCCATCAGTGACCATTGCCTAAGGTATTTGTTCTTAACAATGTCAACCCATTGGGCCGGGTAGTTAGACACTATCTTCCAGGCCTATTTTGAAATCATAGCCATATTCATTTTGTGAACCCTCCTAAAAAAAATTCCTCCCCTGCACTTTCAAAGGTAGACCTTATACCAAACAACAAGGGAAAATCTGCTTTTATTCTCTGCTCCTGACCATAGGAAATTTTGCTAAAGTTTGTCAACCTTATTACATACAGTAATCGAAGCTCAAAATAAGGACATAAAGTATATTGGCACACTCTAAAGACACGATTGGACTAGAGTGAACTTCCCTGCACTGTTGAGCAGGGCTCCTTTCCAGCTAGCAAGCTTCTTCATAACCCTCTGAATGACACCATCCCACATCCTCACAGATGGTTGTCCTTGGAATAAAGGAAGGCCAAGGTAATTTATAGGCAGTTCAACAATGGCACATCCTAGGATTTGAGCTATTATGACCTGTCTATCAGCTAGAGTATTGATGAAATAAATGCTACTTTTCAAATAATTTACTCTTTGTCTGGTAGCCCTCTCATAAGCTTCCAATATAGATTTGATAAATCTGGATTTAGGGATACTAGAGAGGTTGGCTAAAATTGTGTCATCAACAAATTTTTTATGGGAGACTGGAGGTAGCCCAGTTGAAGTCTTGATCCCTGATATGCCGCCCTTAGAGCATGTTGCATTAAGCGCTTTTCATAATCTATCTCCTTGCATTATTCTCATTTTGCTCCTAAAATATCATGCAGTTGCACCATTCACTATGATCGAAAATCATGTAGAGAAAATGCAGGTTTTAATCAATCTAATCCATCTATGGTGAAAACCAACTCAGGATAGGACAATAGTAAGAAACTCCAAAGAAAATATATCAAAAGTTTTACTGATATATAATTTTATGAAGAAACTTGGGGACCTATATGGATAAGCTCATGGACAGTGATCACACTATCCGTAATGACCCTTCCTTGGATAGAGCTGCCCTAACACTTATCAATGATTTTAGGTATAATGAGCTTCATTCTATTTGCCATGGCTTTAGTAAGGATTTTGTATAACACATTGCACAAGCTGATAGGACAAAAATTGGACATGGATCGGTATTCATGAGATTTCGAGATAAGAGCAAGGAATGTGGAGTTTAGCTCCCTAGGGACAAACTTGGTTCTTTGGATTTCTAAAATGGCTTCATAGACATCATCTCCAACGATATCCCAACAAGATTGAAAAAACTTAGGACGAAAATCGTCAAGGCCAGGGGCTTTGTCAACTGTCATTGAGAACAAATATTCTTTAATTTCATCACATGAGAATGGATTATCAGCTTGAGACACTAAGTACGGGATGTGTTGAAGAAGGGATTTCGACACCTCTATCGGGCAAGCCTGAGATGGGCCCAGGATATTACAAAAATGTTCCACTGCCTCATTCTATATTTCTTCGGGGTCTTCAATCAACGATCCATCTTCTCTATGGAGGCATCTGATCTTATTTGCTCCTCTATGTCTCATTGTGGTGGCGTGGAAAAAATTTGTGTTCTGGTCGCCTTCCCTAATCCACAAGGCTCTGGAATTTTGCTGCCAGAATGTTTCTTCCCTAGCCAACAAGTTATGAAATTCACATAACAATACTTTTTCCTACCATCGAACTTCATCAGTAGCATTGCCATTCTGAACCAACTTTTCTATTTCTTTTAGCTGGGAGCAAATTACTTTTCATGATTCAAAAATATTTCTAAAAACCTCCTTATTCCATTTCTTGATTTGGAGCTTAAGGATTTTGAGCTTCGTACAGACTTTAAAGACACTCGTACCATTAACAGGTTGATTCCACAACTCAATGATTTTTGTCTTGAGCTCCGGATTTTAAAGCCACATGGACTTAAACTTGAATGGAGGTCTAAAATTTGTATTCGGCCTGGAAACTTCTAAGAGAAGCAAATTATGGTCAAAGGCTACCCTTGGAAATGAGGATAACGTAGCATCACCAATATCGGGATTGCTTCTCTGGATATTAGAACTCTATCAAGTCTCATTTTTATGAGTTGGTCCCCTGCGTGCTGGTTAGTCCAGGTAAACAGAGAATCCCAGAGCTCAACGTCCATGAGTTCATTATAGTCGATGAATTCAACAAAATGCTCATAATTCCTAGGAGTAATTGGGGCACCTCCAACTTTGTTAGTGGGATACAGTGGGTTATTAAAGTCACCTGCCACCATCCATTCACGATAGGGAAAATATGAACGCATCTATGTGAGACTATCCCACATTCCAAGCCTATCGCTAAAATTATTTGGAGCATAAACATTGTTTAGAACCCACTATTTCTTGGTTTCATTACATTTAAAGAGGATATTTATTACTCTATCACTCTTGGATATCAATTCTCTGGTAACTTTCATTGGATCCCATAGGCACAACAACCCCCTAAAGCACCATGGGTAGAACTGCCTATAAACTTGCAATTACTCCACACATATTTGACCACCTTGTCTGTATTTGGGTCTTCCACCTTTGTTTCCTGGACAATGAATATTGAGGGTCTCATTTCCTTTCTTAGAGAAGAAAATACTCTCTATTTTACCACCCCACTGAGCCCTCTGACATTCCAGGACAGGACCTTTATTTGCATGGCTTAGAAGTGGATTTCTTCCCCCCTTTCACTTGCAGGGGTTTGGATATTTTACCTTCTTCCTTACTCATATCTTTATGCGAAGATAGTGAAGATAGAAATATTGTTTGGATGGTTAAATTTGACTAAAAATCCATCAGCGGTATTAGAGCACACATATCGTCACTTTGTGTGAGAAGTTTTTTGAATCTGAAATTTATGAAATATAGGGTTGAATTCACCCTAAGAAATCTTGAGTAACATTGCATTAAAAAATAACAGGTTGATATTTCACCCTTAGTTTACAATATTATTAGTGAAGAAAAAACCACCAAAGAGATTGTCGTCTCATTGAAGAATAGTCATATTTTAGCAATTTAAGATTAAGTGAAACTAGGTTGATTGCACCTAGAATTTTTAAACAACATATTGGTGACTATGAAGCAAAGAAGAAGCTATGTTAATATAATATATAAAAATGAGGAAAGAGCACTTGATAAGAATTTTAAAATTGAGTTTAAAATACCCTAATATTGACTCTAAAAAGAGAAACACTAATCGTATTGAGGAGAAAGTAGGTGTCTATATTAAAGGCATAAATGAACTATTGCAAATAATTTCAAAGGACGCTTGAGATAAAGTTTAGAAGCATCTAAAATGTGAAGCACTTGAAGTCTATTGAAGCCAAGAAATCCTATGGATATGATAATAGATGACAACTGGTAAAGATTTTTGAGAAGCGACCAGATAAAATCTTTGATGAACGGTTTTTGAGTTGATAAACCACCTATGAGCATTGAGTCATTTTGAATCCTATATAACATTAGAAGAATAAAATCAATAAGCAAAAGGGATTATATAGTGAGCTAAGGAGAAAAAGATAACACATTATGAAACGTTGATGTATAAGTGAGAAAGAAGGCCAATGAAAACTTGGTTGGTGACCAAAAATATCTGATAAAGAGTCTAATAATCAGAGGTGCCAGTAACACCTACTCGACTCATGATGCTCTAATCAAAACCATGGCAGAAAAAGCCATCGTGACATAGTTTAAAGGAATGACACAAATAAAGGTAACAAAATTTTGACTGCACATTATTATTTTGCAAGCCTAATTAATTTGGAGATATAAGGTCAAAAAGAAATATTTTATAAGTTTTATTTATTTATTAGTAATTTAGAGTCATAAGGGCATAAGACATTATTGAATTGAAAGAAGGAGAGATCATGATTGAATTGATTGATTGAAATTTAAAAAATTGATTTGATTATAAAATTGAATTTGGGGGAAATAAGGATTTCTACTTCAAAGGAATTAATTTGAAGAATTTAGAAATTTTAAAGAAAATTATACCATCTATAGAAGAGAAAGAAGAATGAATGCATCAAGACAATCATAGACCAAATTTTATGAGAGGAAAATTTATGAATCAAAGATTTTCTCAAATGCATGAAACAAGACCACTTGAATCTTGTTAAAATATGAAAAATGAGAAAGGAACATGGTATATAGATTCATGTGTCAGTTATCATATGACTAAAAATTTGCATTGATTTGAATTATTAGAAGTCAAATCAAACATTTCACCAAAAATAACAGATGATAAGGTTTATTATGTTCAAGGAGATGGAAAAGCTATACTTGGCATGTCATTTTTATATTTCATGCTAGATGATGTATTTTATATTTTAATATTATTAAATAATATTATCTTAGTAGCCCAATTAGTTGAAAGAGGTAGAATAGTTCAATTCAAATATATAAATGGAAAAAGAAAATGTGTTATCAAAAATCAAAACAAAACTGAATCTACAGGTTCCATCAAGGACGAAATATTTGCTCTAAGATACAATGGGTTTTTCATAAAAGATCTTAGATTACCTTTTACCTCAAGAAAATTTTGATGATAAATTGTTTAAATTTTTTAAAATATAGGAAACAAGATAGTGGATCAATCATAGCGCAAGATTGGTAAGTATATACGGCAAACAGAGTCAATGGATGGACACAAGGTGAAATATGAAGATGAAGATTGAAGACTAAAGTCTTCAAAAACTAAATAATGTAATACAAGGAGGTGTTGGAGAATATTACATTATTTGGTAGATTTTAATGTACCCCCATTGTACCATTGTACATTTATAAATATTATATTAGAATGAGTTATTAGTTTAGGGTGTGATTTATATTTTCCCTAAAGTAAGTGTCTATGTGTGAGAAGAGTCAAAGTGTTATGTAATAAAGTGTGGAAGTGTGTAATAGTGAGAGTGTGCATTCTGTCATATAAGTAACGTGACAAGTATACAAGTGAATATGTAAAGTCAAGAGACATGAGATGTTTGTCATATGCGAGGAATATGAAAGGATGCATCTCTAAGATATGTGAGAAGAGAAATAGTCAAAGTATTGAAGAGGCATATTCTAAGGTTATATTATGGAGACAAAGCTCCATGTATTGTATTGAATAATCAAGCATTGATAAATATTGTAAAAGGTTACTTGTATATTTGATTCATCAATAATATTTTGAGTACATTGTTGATTGATATTGTTATCTCATGAATATTATATTCATTGATGTTGATTAGATATATTGAATGCTTTAATGTTGAGTTTATTTAAGACTATGGATATTGGGACCTATGATTAAATTTGGTTAAAAAACCATTGGTGGTGTTAGAACCACACATATCTTCACTTTGTGTGAGAATGTTTTTGAATGTGAAAGTTTTGAAAGATATGGTTGAAATCACCTTACAAAAGATTGAGGAACGTTGCATTAAAAAAAAGAATTGGTTGATATTTCATCCTTAGTTTGTAAGATTATTGGTGAAGCTAAAGCCCCCAAAGAGATTATCATCTCATTGAAGAAGAATCATATTTTAGCCGTTTGAGATTAAGTGAAACTAGGTTGATTGCACCTGAAATTTGTATGCATCATGTTGGTGATTGTGAAGTAGAGAAGAAGCTGCGTTAAGAAAATGTAGACAAAGGAGGAAAGATCAGTTGATAAGAAGTTTTAAATCAGGTATAATATATCCTAATGTTGAGGAGAAACTAAATCCTGCAAAGCCAAATCCTAATGTTGAGGAGAAACTAAATCCTGCAAAGCCAAAGAGAATAGGTGTTTGTATTAAAGGTAGAAACGAACCGCTAAGAAGAATTTGAAAGGACACTCGAGATAAAGCTTAAAAGCGTCTAAAAGGTGAACTACATAAAATCTATTAAAGCCAAGAAATCATATGAAGCTAATAGCAGACTAAAACTGGTAGACTTTCAAGAAGAAAATCAGTAACCAAAAGAGAGTACATAGCGAGCAAAAACTTGGTTGATGACCAGAAGCATATGATAACGTCAGTATTACCTACTTGACTTGTAATGCCCTAATTAAAACCATGATAAAATAATCCATCGTAACATAAAGCATGTTTGTATGAGGTAAAAATCACTCTAATAGTATGAGGTAAAAACCACTCTAATAGATGTTAAGAAGGTAGTTTAAAACCACCCTATTAAAGTAAGGATGACATAAAGCCAACTTTCCTAAGAAAACGGTTTAAAACCGCCCTCTTAAAAAATCTCAATTAAAAAAAAAATTAAACGCTGCCCGCGCACGTCTTTTTTAATTTCAAAACTTTAATTCATATAAAACAATGGCTTTATAAATGCTCCCAAGCACTCTCATAAATTTCAATTAAAAAAAAATTAAACGCTGCCCCGCGCGCGTCTTTTTTAATTTCAAAACTTTAATTTATATAAAACAATGGCTTTATAAATGCTCCCAAGCACTCTCATACGCATGACAAATATTTACAAAGACATCATCGACATATATACGTCTGTACACAGTTATGTGGCTCCAGAGTATGCAGAACGAGGGATGCTCTCAGTGAAGGCAGACGCATATTCATTTGGAGTGTTACTGCTAGAGCTCATCACCGGTAGAAAGGCTCTTGATTTCTCTCGTGCAGAAGACCAGCGCTCCCTTGTCGAATGGGTCATTCTCAATTCATCTCTACATTTTTATCTCATCCATTTACAAAATTTATGGGAAAAAATAACTCATAACAATTGTATGCACATACATGAATTCAGGCAAGGCCACTGATTGACATATGCGCATTTCATGAGCTGTTGGACCCTTGCATCGTGGATTCAGTGGACATGTATGAACTCTACTGCATGATCTCAGCAGCATCTGGCTGTATCAGAAAAGATCCTCGCTCACGTCGTTCAATTGGCGAAGTAAGCAAGATTCCACATAATTAATTAATTCAAATATTTTTTATATGAATTAACTCATTCTGTCTCCATCGCAGGTCGTTTGCATACTGAAAGGAGACTGACAGATGATTATACCCTCCTCGCCAATGGTTTTATGAATCCAGCCAACTCATTTTTTTTTAAGTTTTACTGTTAAATCCGATTGATATGTACTTTGTGTGAAGATCTTGAAAAGCAGAGGATTGAGAGACTTAAGCATCTTTTCTGTCATCAACCATTTTATAGGTCAAAAATTTGACATATTAATTAAATAGGTTGATTTCGTCGGTGTTCTTCTTTACCCTTAGGGTTATATATATATATATATATATTATTTTAAAAGTCCAAGTTATTTATTTTATTATAAATATTTATTTTTATTGAGATATTTGAATTGTATATTTTTTAAGTTTTTATTAAAAAATTATAAATAACCTGGGATGTTTTAAGTTGTACTTGCATCCTACTTCAATAAAAAAAACTATTATTTTTACTTTTGAAACACCATCGTATGTGTAGTAAATCTTTTATTACATTATATTTTTTTTTTGGCAATGAAAAACCTCACTCGAACACTCTCATACGCGTGACAAATTCTAGTGATCAATAAGAAATAAAGAGGGCTATTTCTCCATGGAAGCATCTATACCGTGATATTAACCCTCTTAATATTTGTATATTGCCATTATTTTTTTGAACGAAAAAGAGCGGAAAAAATTTCATTAAAGAATAACTAGACCTTTTTATTTAAAAAAAAATGGTGGAAAAGATCACATCCCAGTATGGTTTCAAACTAACCACCATGGTTAGGAGTCACCAAAAAACCAAAGCAACAAAAAATTTAGATACAACGAGCCCACGACTAACAAAACATCAGAACTAGGCTTTAACTAAGCATAACCACTAAAAGAGAGATTGTAGTAGAAATATGGAGAGGCACATCTACCTTATCTATACCCATTTAATGTCAACCTGCGTTGGAAGGTACGGGAATGGGCCAACCAACATACTCCGTATCAGTGCCACCAACTGAAGGCCCAATATCCCATCCACTTGTGTGAGCAATAACCACAGGGTCTATAGTATCCGTTGGAACCAACCAACCTATTACAATATCATTGTGAATAGTATCTCCCCAACCTGTACCAGGAGTGGGTACTTCAGGAAGTTCATTTCCCCATATTGCCACAAGGGAAGGGGTAGGAGCAGAAGGATGAACATCCCAACCACTATGGTGTCTGGAAGAACCTGCATCAGACCCTCCACATTTAAAAACTGGAGGTTGAGACCAATGTCTCCCTCTCCGTGGAGGGGACCCTCCGATGTAACAAGAAGGAATCTAGCGAGAACGAGATCGAGATCCTGACCGACCATGGGATGATGGATCCTCAGGTTGGCGACTAACAATGCAAGGTGCATTACCCCGGTGATCAATAAGGCTATGTAGACGTTAAATCTCCACATTAATCTTCTCCACCTGCACAAAAATCTTTAGCCAAGAATCATAAAACATTACATACTGATCAGCCAGAGAAAAAATCCTTGAACTAATATCATGAGAAAAAGCAATCTTGTTCCTGGATTTCCAAGTATGATAAAGAATACTAATTCTAAATATGTTTCATACTTCAAACAAAGGTTCAAAGAATTCAAGCGGATCTCCAAGAATTATTTGTTGCCATGAAAAAGGAGATTTAATGAAGGGACAAAAAAAGACTCAATCCAGGTCCAGGCTAAACGAGCCTTGGGTTAAGACCAAAATACATGTAGATAATCCTCCAGCTCTCCACAGAAATAATAGGTAGGGTGATCAATGCTAATATATATAAGTTTGTGTCCCATTGGTATGCCTTGCATCAGTAAACTCCATGCAAAAAAAGATTTCTTAGGTTCAATATATTTCGCCCAAACCATTTTGAACCTAGTTCTCCATGTAGAAGGAGGAGAAATCAGATCCCAACGAGCATTTAAAACAACAACCATAGAAATATGAGGAGATAACCAAGAATACCCCAAATGGGCTTTATACTGAGTCATGGATTTATTCTTAGGCCACCTCCAATCAGCCCACCAGAACTTCTGAAAGTGCTTGAAAATTCTAGGCCACAAAGAAAATGGAGTATTAAAAACCACAACCTCATAAGTACCTTGATCATCCTGCTTAAGCTGATAAAAAATTTTAAAATCATCCCAAGGAATCCAGTCTCTGGTGTAGAAAGAGAAAAATCAGTGATAGAGTTAATTCCTTTTATGTAAAACCGTTGAGCATGAATCCATTGAACTTGGGCCAAGGGCAAAGACTGAATTTTGATAACAGGAGACCACCAAACACTAATAGAGGAAATAGAAGCACCACAGACCTTCCAGATACTTTTAACAACAAAGGAACCTTTGATTTTAATAGGAACATGGGCTGTCATAAGAGTAGACAATTCAATCCTTGCCAAACTCTTTTCCCCAAGGGGAGACCATTCAAAATACAATTGCAAAGAAGAATTTTCCAGGCTTCATTTCTGTCAAGAGCTCGCACAAACCATTTTGCACACAAGGCAATTCTCTGACGGTTACAATCTAAAAGGCCCAGGCCACCATAAATTTTGGGAAGACAAAAAAAATCCCAAGCGACTCTGTGAAACCCTTTTTTATGATATGCAGTTGTCCATATAAAAATCCCTCAAAAATCTTTTCATTTTCAAATAGCAAGCTTTTGAAGGAAGCCAAGAGGAAGAACAAAAAACGTGAGTGGTAGCTAGAATCTTAGAGCAGATCTGAAATTTTCCTGCCAGAGAAAGTTGCTTAGTGATCCAATAGGTCAATTTCTTCTCCACTTTTTGAATGACATAATTCCATAACTTAGCAGGTGTGTTGTGAAAGGCAAAAGGTATGCCTAAAAACTTAAACATTTCACCAGGTTGAATCCAATGCCACGGGTATTGAGAAAGCCAAGGAGGCAAGGGTTTCCTATATTGCCTAAAGCAAGAAGTTTTTTTTCCATTGAATACTAGACCCAGAATCAAGACAAAAAGTGTTAAGGCATTTAAGAGTAGTGGACAAAGAGTGTTCATCTTCAGAAATGGTTAAAAAAGAGTCATAAAAAAAATGACCATTAACCATTTGAGAAGAAGAAGCAGGTAAAGTAATACCACAAATAGAGCCTTGAGACACTTTATAAGGAAGTAAATACCTAAAAGCTTCAATTTCTAGAATAAAAAGGGAAAGAGCAAGGGGAAAACCCTATCAAACTGATATGAATAATCCAAAGACATCAGGCTTACAATTGTTCAGGGTAATTACAACAGAAGCATCTTGAAAGAGCATATTCATAGACTGAATGAAGTAGGGCCCAAAACCTAGGGTCTGGAGTATGGAAAGTATAAAATACCACTCAACTTTGTCATAAGTTTTTTCAAAATCAATTTTAATAAATAAAATATCTTGTTGTGAAGAGCGAGCCCAGTCCATTCCTTCCCAAACTCCAATCACATTATCTAAGATATATCTGCGTTGCATAAACCCTATTTGTTCAGGTCTGATAATCAAAGGGAGAATTAGGCGAAGCTTTAGAGCAATGGCCTTAGCAATGATTTTATATCTTACATTTAGCAAAGTAATTGGTCTTTAATTACTGATAATTTCAAGATCACCAACTTTAGGAATCAACTTGATATTGCCTTTGTTCAATATAGGACCTAAAGATCCAGTGTGAATTGCTTCTTGATAAACCTTAAGAAGATTAGGACCAACAAAATCCTAAAATTATTTATAAAATTTACAGGGGAATCCATCTAATCTAGGTGCTTTCTCATTAGCCATAGCAGATAAGGCTTGCTTCAAATCATCAAGATACAAAGGAGTGTCACAAACGTCCCATTGAGAAGGAGAGACCTTTTTAGGAATTACAACCTTAAATTCAACTAAAGCTTGTTGGTGAGATGCAAAGAAAGGTTGGGAATCAAAGACATGTTGATAGTACCTGACAAAGGTTGCACTTATTTCAGGGAGATAAGTGAGCCTCTGATCATCAACCTGAAGAGAAGAAATATGAGTAGATTGAGAAGGTGGCCTTAATCTCTTAAAAAAAATTATAAAAACCTTGTCCCCAATTTTCAACCAATTTAGTCTAGCCCTCAACTGAGCTCATTTTGCTTCATACAAGTCATAGTTTTTGATTTCATGATGGAGAGAAGCTACTTGGGCTTGTAAAACAAAACTAAAAGGACAAGCTTCAAGACAATCAAAGGCTTTGTGTAACTCTTGCTTAAGAGCAACATTATAAATTCTTCGTCGCTTAGCAACCTCACCACCAAGAGAGCGTAACAACTTAGTGGTGCGAGAGATTGCATTATTCCACCAAGAAATCCAACCAAGATGACCATTTAGACGAGGAATAATATTCCAACAACAAACAATATGAGCTTTCATATGAGAATGATATAGGAAATAAAAATTAAGATAAAATTGATTATGAAACTGTCGAGGCTGTTGTATGACAGGGTTGATGTTAAAAATAATAGGAGCATGATCAGATAAGGTCGTATCAACAAGAGTATGCACATAGGGAGAACAAGAGGACAAACCTTGGAATAAAAGGTGTTATTATTTGTAAGCATGGCTCTATCTAATATTTTTAAGATTCTGGAAAATCCTACTTGGAAGTTAGACCAGGTATACCAGACAGACTCAGAATAAACAGCAGTAGAGAAACAAGAATTAGGGTCTGAAACTCCAAGCGTATTTTCATAAATAACCATGCTTTGCGCTCGTCTATAGTCCAACGCATTAGAAGTTGTCCAATCTTATCAAAGGGGTTTTCAATCATCTTAAAGTCCTCACATAAAACCCAGATAGTAGGCGGTAAAGAAAAATCAAGCCAACGCCAGAGTGCACATCTTTTAGAAGCATCATTAAAGGTATAAATATTAACAATTCCAAAGGGTTTGCCATTAATTTCCAGCATAGACCAAACAACTTGATGGGAGGGGTCAAAGCCCCAAGAAACAACATTACGCCACCATTTAGAAGCAATAAAAGTAACAACACCACCTTTCCTAGAAGGATGACTTGTAACATGAAACCCACCATGTGGCCATAAAAAGTTGTAGGTACAATTAAGAATAAAGTCAAAAATCTTGACCTCTTGCAAACAGACAAAATCAAGCATACCAAACATGTGAACAACTCGAGACAACTCATCATGGACCATATATTTTCAGACTGGGTCCATCAACCCTCTAACATTCTAGGAATAAAAAATCATTGAGAAATAACAAGGTGCATGTCAACCTCAACGACCTCTCTATCACCTAGATGACCCAAAGATTCATACAAATTAGAAAATCATCCACTTTTCGATTAGATTTATGGAAAATGATGTCTCACTTCATCCATCTGGCATCTTTTATCAAACAAAAAGTCTGTCCCCCCCATGCAGGGCTATGAGAGTGGTGAACTTTTTAAATTTGAGAATCATCAAAAACATAATATTTTGTAGAAGAAGAGGAATGAGGAACATGAGCAGGGAGAGCTTGAGCAACAATAGTGGCAAAAAAAGGTGTAGGAGAAGCGAAAGAAATTTGAGGGGTAGGGGGAGCTTGATGTACGTGCATGGTAGAGACAAGTTGTGGGGGAGGTTGCACTTGAGGTGTACCATGGGCTGCCTCTTAAATAGCAACTAAGGGTTTGGGTTGACAATTTTTGCTGGTATTCACCACCACCCATTCATCTTACCCTCCTTTATCATAAGGTGGTGGAACGGTAGAAGAAGTAGGAGCCTCACACAGTTTGAATTTTCCAGCCATAAGAGGACAATCTTTAATATTATGAGTTGCAGATTGAAAACGATAACAAGTGTTAGGTAAATTTATATACACAACCCATTTCTTGAGTGTGTGTTCCCCGTATTTGATATCAACAAACTCATGCATGCATTTTTTCAAATCAACTTTGACACACACTCATCGAGAGGGACAAAGACTGAAAAACTGCTCAGGTTCAAGACACAAAAAAGTCCCTAAAGGAGCAACTAAAGATTGCAGGAAATGCCATAAGGGAATAGGCAAACCTGAGAACTCCACCCACAATGAAACTTATAGATAGGCTTCATCACTAACCGTAAAATAACGGCTATAGGGTTACCATTATTTTCACTTCAATATTGCCTTCTTTGTATCATTATTCCCCTTAACCTCATTCTTCCTTCGATTGTGTGTGCCAAAACCTGATTTTGTCGCATTCCATCAGTCCTATGTGCTCTAAATCCAAATTTCCCCAAATCTTGATCTCAGCTTCCCCTTTCATGTCTACAGCTAACTATATCTTCCTTTGATTGTGTGTGCCACAGCCTGATTTTGTCGCACTCCATCAGTCCTATGTGCTCTGAATCCAAATTTCCCCAAATCCTGATCTCATCTTCCCCTTTCATGTCTACAACTAACAATAAATATAGTAGCATCAATCCTCCTAGAGCTGCAACCATAGAACAAGAGTAAGCTTTGTAAATTTCTACATTCCTCTGCAAATTTTTGGTTTTGTTATAGTTTTCGAAGGATTTACGATTTTGTGTGACGATTGCAGGAATATTAATCATAATAATAGTAATCATAGGCCCACACCCCTACATCAACCAGTGCAACCGCTTTCTCCACACACACGTGCAGGAAAATGATCTAACAAAGAAATTTTCCTCGCTGTTAAAAGACCTTGTCTGGCTTCGCTGGTATTTTTTTCCACACAGACATCTTCCGTTGTAGCTTTTACCTGCAAATTTAAGAGTTCTAGAGCTTGAGTATCACCACTTAGAAAAACTGTGGGACGACAATGTCAATGTAAGTGTCGTAAGGACTGATATATATATATATATATATATATATATATATATATATATATATATATATATATATATATATATATATTTTTTGACTATGGGATTAAAATATAGTTTATTGGATAAGTAGTATTCAATAAACTTGTTTGTATTTTTCAAAATATAAGAAATTTAAGCTATACAATTTGATTCAAAGTTTATATTTCCCAACGTTTTCCATTTTACTGAATTGAAAATTGGCTTCAGCCTCCTTTGCAGTTGAGAGAGTTGATCATTAGTGAAAACCATGATTTCAATTGCTTACCAAGATCGATAGAAAATTTGAAGCATTTCAAAAAGTTAGTCTTGTCGTAATATTGCCCCATTAGTAGTCTACTAGAAGAGTTGTTTTCTCCAAGTGCTGGAGCACCTTGAGTTACAATGTTGGTCTATGCTTTCATCACTACCAACTGGTTTCAGGAATTTAGCAAACCTGCTCCACCTAGATTTATCTTTTTGCAAGGAATTGAGGACATTGCCAGATTTTTTCAAGCAACTGAATAACCTGCAATATCTTCAGCTATCATATTGGCTAAAAATATTTGAAATTAAATAAGACGGTGGGCAAGTCATTTCCCGTGTAGCATTTATTTATTTTTAAATTGAAACCTCTCTAAGAGGGCGGTTTTAAACCGCCCTCTTAGATGCTAAGAGTGCGGTTTTTTGAGGTAGTTTTTAGCCACTATCGTATGGGCACAAACATTTTACGATATCCTCATAGACGATGGCTGAATAACCACCCTTAAATTGAAGCCCAATAGTTGTGAAGAATATGAATTGATGCATATTTTGGATATGTGAGGAGAGCAATAGTCAAAGTATTGAAGATTCATATTCTAAGGTTATATTATGGATATAAAGCTCCATGTATTGTATCGAACAATCAAGCATTGAGAAATATTGTAATAGGGATCTTGTATATTTGATTCATCAATAATATTGTGAGTATATTATTGATTTATATTTCTATTTCATGAATGTTATATCAATTGATATTGGTCAAATATATTAAATGCTTTAATATTGAGTTTATTTAAGATATTGGGTATTGGAACCTATGATTAAATCTAGCTAAAAAGCCATCATTTGTCTTATTACCTTTTTACCTTGATGTTGTTTCATATTCCTTTAATAAGTTATTCAAAGCTTTGGTCTCATTTTCCTTGCCCTACCAAAAAAGGTTGTATCATCTACAAATTGTTGATGGGTGATGTTGTTTGTGTTATTACTAACCTTAAGTATGCTTATTGGCCCATGTTTGTATGGCTTCTTCAAGTTCCTTCCTAATACCTCTACCTTAATAATGAACATATATGGTTATAAAGAATTTCCTTATCTATGACCCCTCTTGGATTTAAATGATTTTGTTACTAACCCATTGACTAGCATTGAATATGATATTATAGAGACATAAAATTTAATCCATCTAATCCATTCTTTTCAAATCTAAACTTTTCTAATTCTACCAAAAAAAAATCTCATTTAACGCTATCATAGGCATTATTCATATCAAGTTTTAAATCATTGCTTTGTCTTTTTAAAAAGTTGTTGAATGTATTACTTTGTCAGCTACTATGATCTTATCCAGAATTTGTCTCCCTATCATAAATCCCCCTTGCTCTTTTGAAATATTTTTTTCTAATAGTGGTCTTAACCAATCTGCCATTACTTTGGAGATTAATCTTATATGCCATATTACATAGGCTTATGGCACTGAATGAATCAAACAATTTTGCACCCTTATTTTTTAGAATTAGGGTAAGTTATATGGTATTTATTTTATAAGGTATGTATTATTTTACCCTAAACTATGACATTACCACCAATAAAGAATCTTTCATTGTTTTCTAGTTATATTGGTGGAATGTTGTAGAGAGTCCATACGGACCTGGGGATTTATCCTTATAAAAAGAGAAAAGAGTTGAATGTGTTGGAATATATTACATTATTTGGTACATGCTAGTGTACAATCTTGGGTACATCATTAGATTAGGAGAGTGTCTTAGATTAATTATTGAGTATTTACTTTATGCAATGTAATAAATGCACAAGTATTATTAGAATGTGCAATGATGTAAATGTTCATGGTGTCCACATGCACATGAGTCTATAGGATATAAATATGAAGTGTTGTTACTTCTAAATTAAGTCCGAGCATATTTACAACCCTCCATCTAAAGCACCAAATAAGATTCAAGGCATACTTGGACTATGAGATGATGATCCCAAAAGAGGTTTGATAAATTTGAACATCCAATAATTAATGCAAATATCCCAAGTCTACCACCTTAATTGGGTCATAAATACATAACTTTAGTTCATAAATCAAAGTAGGTGAGTTGTATATAATGAGCATGGCATATTCCCACTTTGGTCTACTTAATAATCTCATATATCTAAGTATCATAGAGCAATAGACCTAAAAATAAGTATGATAGAATAAAATATCTAAGCATAAAAGCAATGGGAAGATGCTAAGCTTATTGAGTCTCTAAGGATCATAGAGCAATAGGCATAAAAATCAAAGCAACTAAGAATCTCATATCTCCAAGGATAATAGAGAAATAGGACATATAGATATTAGAATACCCCACAAAAATGCATATGTGACTCTTGGGTGCCTTCTGCTTTTGAAGATATCTAGGTATGTGATCTTGTGCTATGGACCCAAATATATGGAAAATGAGAAACTTAAAAATTATTGTCTATTAACCTCTAAAGATATGTCATGGATTACATGAGTTAAAATTCAATTTATGATGCATGCTACACAAATGACATCTTCCTTGAATTTAAGCCTAATCTCCTTAGCATGAAGCATGCTTTGAGCCATATCCAATAATCAACCCATTTTTCCTCTTAACAATCCTATTTAACTCTAGGGTATAATTATTAGTCCATTGATAGGTAATACCATGAAGAGTCAAAAAAATCTAAAAAGTTATTCCTCACATTTCACCTCCTCCATTTATCCTAAGACACTTGATATTTCACTCAAGTTGATTCTCCACCAGTGCCTTAAAGTCCTTGAACTTTGTAAAATTCTAATCCTTGATATAAATAGTATACAACCAAATATACTAGGATAAGTCATCAATGAAAATAAGAAAGTACCTATTCTTGGAAAGATATGGAGTACCCATGGATCCATGAAGATCACTATGAATGATCTTTGAAGGTTGTGTAGTATGCCTAGTAATCCATCTAGGAAAAAATTCTTGATAATGCTTCCCTGAAACACACCCCTTGCAAACACCACTAAGGGGATAAATAGGAGAAAGCCTAATAGTCAACTAATGGTAACTAGTTGGTCATGCACTACATTTATATATTTGATATCTAATGACCCTCATGGAAAGACTACCCTTGGTGTTTGATTTATATACTAATGTGTTGATATTAATGCATAATCTTATTGTGTTCTATCAATACGAGTTGTTAGTTAAATTATGCTATTTTTAAAATATGGTATTCCTGATGAATTTTGAGGTTGTAGGATTAGGTACTCTCACGTGTGGATTGGTATGGGACAACCATAAGAGTTGAGAGTAAAAAGGAAATTATGGATAAATTCTCATCGATATCCACAAGGGTTAAATCCCTCATATAGATGCATTGCATATGTGTATGTTTGATTAAAAATATATATTTGGGAAAGGAGGTTGCTATTAAAGCAAAAGATCCATCCTTAGTATGTAGGCGATAACGTTGTAGTTATCGTAAAGCCTCCTAGTTAAGGAAAGCATTGTTTGTGCATATTTGTGATTGTATCATGGTTGGGAAAGGATGGCTTAGCAAGAGTCCTTGTGTTGTTGTATGTTTCTATAATGTCGAATTATTTGGTTAAGGATTTATCAAGCAAAGTGTTAATAATGATAGTAAAATATCGATATTAAGAGTTAATATTAACATTCAGTGTTAATTAAATTAATTAGGTGAGTGATTAATTTAATTATTATTAATATAATGCAGGTAGTATTAGAAATCAATCGATTAATGAGAAGAATAGGTGATTTTAATTTTTAATGATAGAGCATTAGTAAATTTATAGCATTACTTTAAAAAATATATTTAATAAATATGAATTAAGTTCATATTTTAGTAATGTTGGAAATATGTTATTTTTGGAATAATGGAAACGTTGGAAAAGTTGGCAACTTGGGAATATTTTCAACATAAATCTTGAAGTGTTACTCTTGTGCATAATGAGATGGCATACAAGAAATAAGTCTCTTCCTTTATGGTTTCTCCGAGCAATTTATGTTGGGGAGGATTACCAAGTTGGAGGCAGCTAGCAAGAGGAAGATCTAGAGGGTGAAGGTTTGAGAAGGAATAATTAACCAAAGTAGCTTTTGTAGAGTTATTTTTCTTCTAGTTTTCTTTGAAATATGAATGTTATGTGTGAATGTTATTCTAGAAATGATTAATATGCTAAGTGTATTATTGTGTATTCAATGAATTATTTATATTGCAAAGCATGCATAGTTGCACGCATTATTGATTTCTACTGCATATTTTTTATGTTTTGAAGATGGATGGGAATATCATTATTAAATTTAGGAGGCCTAAGATTATGGTAATTCTATCCTTTATTATTTTTTTAATCGAGCCTATAGAAAGCTTTGGTAGTTCTTAAGGTTCAGGCTGGATCAATTTTGCTCTCTCCACATAAGAACTTGTATTAAAGTTTTATCTTGCAATACCTTGGTCATTACAATGGATATATCCAATTTTTGTTTTAAGTGTTAGATCCTAAGGATCCATCCATATCTTTTAGAAGCAAAAGCACGAGGAGAATATGAGAAGAATGCTTCACTATTGCAAATTGGTAGCCTACAACTAGTATTTAGTACCTTGAAGGTGACCTTCATTTCTTGGGTATCATGTCTATCATCAACCTTCATATTATAGCACCTAATGGGTTTCCTTAGAGTGATTTTTGTCATATTTTTCTCTGTAGTTTCTCTTTTGACAGTAAATAATAGAAGAGAAGAGTCGTATTTTTCATAGTGTTGGGCCACTTTCATCGCCTTAATTCTTATTTAATGATTTGATTTGAATGTTCATTCAAGGATGGTTTAAAATATTATGAGGCTTCTATGTAGAAGTTATTTACATATAATAGTATGGTTTAAGATCATTCTAGAGAAGGAAATTCCTATAAAAGTGATAGTCTACATGTGTTCTACATAATCTAAGCTAGGTCGTCTTGTGGCATGCACATGTTAGCACCGTCAATAGCTGACCTTGGAATTATCCTCCCTATCCTAGTTGTGGCCATATAAAATCATCATTGGTTTGATTAAGCCCTAAAATGCAATTTTAGTTATTTTGATAATCTAATTTTTATATTAATTTTGGTAACGTTCTTCAATTATTGTATCCTAGAATTGAACCAATGTGATTATCTTATTTATATAAAGAAAAACAACTTGAGTAATTAATAGTTTTAAATTTTTTTTATGCATGGACCTATAGATATCTTTAAGATTGTATAATGTTGATTAATAAATCAATATATTATTGGTTTATTGGAATGAAATTATTATTTTAGAAGGAATAATTTATCTTTATATTATTGATTAGACATTGTATCAATTAGTAGTTATCAAGTTGTGTCGAAATTATTGATTAAATTTTGAAGTATTCCATGAATTTTGAGTAAATAAAAAGGTTATAAATAGGTTCAAGAATGGAGAAAATAATAGAATATATCTTAATGAGAGTTACTATTTGAAATATTTAATAGTGATTTTTTTTTAAAATGGATGAGGCTTGTGTAGCTAAGGAATCCACAAGTTGAGAGAAGTATGATATTATCTCTATGTTCTTGCCTAGATTTTCTTTGAGTGATGCATGTGCTTGCATTGTTATATGTTTCTTGCATAGTGAATGATATGTTTGCATATGCATGTAAGAGTTGTCCTAATCCCTGAACTTACTTCTAATGTTCATTGGAGGAGATCAACAAGTGGAAGATCTTGAAGGAAAGATGAGACTAGAGATTATTTATGTATTAAAATATTGAAATGTAATATTTTGGGATTGTTACGAGTATCATGATTATGAAGAAGGAATAGATGTTTTGTGAATAATATTCTTGTTATATTTGAGACTTGTTTAGAGAATGGAAGAATAATTATTGGCATTATTTATGTTATTAAAAAAAAATTAGTTAATTTAAAAATGGAAACAATGTGATAATCTATTGATGGGTTATGATTATGATTTCCTAAATGTTTCTTTCACCCTTCTGTTGTAAATAAGGAAATGCTAAATTCTAGATTTGAGATTGAAGAAGTATTTTAAATTCCTAGATTTAGCAATGTATTATGTTTTATTATGATAACCCTTTATTTCCTTTTTGGAAAGATGTTTTATAAATGTTAAGACTCTTGGGTTGGAAGTTTTTTAAAAATATTTTGGGCATGATCTAGATCCATATTAGTAAATATCTAAGTCGAAATACTACCCAATATTAGTGGTGATATGGTGAGGCATTAAACTAGGTTTTTGTGAATGATACACCCTAAATGGTGAGGCTCGGGTGACCTAAAGTAGTGAGTCTTTAAATAGTCCTAGTGGTGAGGGTTGAACAAGTCCTAAGCATTGATTCTTAGACGTATTCCTAGTAGTGAAGCTTAGGAATCATAATGGTGGGTTAGTATGGAATAATCCAATGGATCATTCACAAGATAATATAGTGGTGGCACATTACGGTGAGGCAAGATAGACCATGATCATTATTGAGTGATTGGTAATAGCCTTAGTTATCCCATGGAGGTGAAGGTAACTAAGCACTAAGGCATCACACCAAATTAATCCTACATAGATGGACTTATGTAGGGTTAGGGAATAGGCATCCCCATTTAAGTATTATGGGCCTTAAAGGATAATCCCTATGCCCTAGTCAAGTTATCCTATACCAATGAGGGCATAGAAAAAGTGGGGGGACCAATGATGACATCTTTTCTAAATCGTGAGTTTTAGAAAAGTGAACCCCAAAATAATAGGAAGTTGGCCACTTCTATCCATTTGAGTGTCATATGTAGTGACAATGAACTCAAAATGGGGTTATGCATTATACTACTAAAAAATATTAGGTCTTATTTATGAGTTTATCCTTGTGAAAAAAAAATATCCTTCTCCCTTTGGTCGAGTTGGTGGGTTGTTACAGTTGGTATTAGAGCCTAGGTTGTAGGACAAAAACCTTCCATGGAGAGAACCTAGATTGAAACTTGAATTGATGTGCTACTTTTAAGAAGACTTACTCTTATAGGGACCTTAAGTTGATTTGTAACAAGGCAAATATTGCATGCTATCTTGATCAACTAGACCAAGAAGTAAAAATCCTAGAGAGTACAACTTCTTATCGAGGATGACACATTGTATAGAGGTAAGTGTGACCATGATCATTATCATATGAGTGGTAATGGTATTATAATATATGACACCTTATTGGTAGGCAAGTGTGATGATGATCATTATTAGGTGAGTGATAATTATCTAAGTTAGTTCATGGGAAGATGAAACTAACTAATGTTATAAAGTACAATTTTGGAGAAATTATAACTTATCCAAATATTTTTGTGGTAGGATATGGTACCTATTTTGAGAGGAGGATATTCAAATAATTCAAGGTCAGCTATGCAGGAGGAAGCTATAGCTCATACCTAGAAGAAATATAGAATAACATGGAATCTAGTAAGAGGGTAGAAAACCTTTAGTGGTTAAGTTACTTCAAGATCAGATGGAGCAACAATGAAAAATGCTAGAAACATTGGTTAATCAAGAAACTAGTAATAAGAATTTAGAGGGTATACAAGACTAAAATATTTTGAGGGGAGCCTATGAGGGTAAAGCTCATATTGAGGCTAATATTTCTAAGGACCTAAAGAATATCAAGGTACCTAAATTTAATGGAAGATAAAGAAGTTATGTAATGAAATCTTGGCTAAATGAGTTGGACACTTATTTTTCCATGAAGAATTATTCACTAGAAACCCTAACTATTTGGGCAACCCTTCATCTCTAGGATACAACCTAATTGGAATGATGGAACACATTCAAGGTAGGTAGATGAATCCAAGAGCTGGACCTTAAATGGTATAATTTTGTAAGGGTATTTAAGAAATTATTCCTAACAGATCAGTTTTATGTAGAGAAATTTGAGAAATTCTCTACTGTCCAAAAAGGAACCTTAAATATGGAGGTATATTATCAAATATTAATTAAAATTTTGAAATATATTATTGAGTATGACACCAAGGAACAATTGAAGGTACACAATTTCATCTTATGAGTGGATCCTAAGATTTGAACAATGATTAATTTGCTTAATCCTAAAACCCTTTAGAAAGCATATAATTTGGGTTGATAGGAAGAGATAAATCAACATACTAAGAAGACCTTATTCAACTATGAACTATTGATAGAAGTAGAGAAACAAAAACTCAGAAAGAGAAATAGTGTTGGGTTTACAAAATGGAACAAAGAGAAAAATAAGAAAAGCAAAGGGAACCCAAAGTTCAAAAATAGGAACAATGGAAACAAGGAAAAATATAAGAAGAATTTCTAAAGGAAGGAAAATTTAAAACATTAACCTTAGAAGTAGAACGATTCGAATCAAAAGGAGGATATAGGGGATATAAGGTAGGAAAGTAATAATGCACCTAGGATAGGTTGTTTCATTTACAGGGGTCCTCATTATGCAAACAAGTATCCTAAATGGCTAGAGCTGAGTATTAGAGCAGAGAAGCAACCACATGAAATCTATGCAACTACATGAAGTTAGAACTTATATGGTTAGGAAACTCCCATTCTATTAAATGGTAAGTTGTTCAATAAAAATGTTAAGGTTCTAATTGATTATGGAACCATTTACACTAGTATTATTGGGAATATGTTGGAAAGAACCTTTATTTTTGGCACAAGAGTGGAAAGTTGACTATGGTTTTGGATAGACTTACTCAATGAATCAATGTTTACCTACTACCAAGATATATGTACCCAATGGATCAACTATTTGACACTTATATGTAGCATTGCTACACGATTTTGATATTATATTATGGATGGATTGGCTAAAAGCTCATGGAGCCCTAATCAACTTTCAAGAAATATGGATGGATGATATTGATAATGATAAGCCAATATTGAGGGTTCAAAGTAGGCAAGGGCCTTTTCAGCCAAATTTATTGTCAGATATGCAGCTTAAGAAGGAAATCAAAAGATATGGAATGTTGTATGTAGTTAAGATATATGAAAAGAAAGGAAGTAATGAAGATGCAAAAATATTTAAGAAATATCCAATTTTGCATGAATTTAGGGATGTGTTTCTGGAAGATCTCCTAGGTATTCCGCCTTGGTGTGAATTTAATTTCACTGTTGAATTCATGCATGGATTTGACCCTATTTCTAATACTCCTTAATAATGACTCCTATTGAGTTGCAAGATCTAAAGGTGCAACTCCAAGATTTATTGGAGAAAGGTTTGATTAAAACTACTATGTCACCCTCGGGTTCTCCAATGTTGTTTTTTAAGAAGAAATATGGTTCCTTAAGATTAGGTATTGACTATAGACTTCTAAGTAAGGTGACCATTAAGAATATGTATCCCTTACCTAGAATTGATGATCTTTTTGATCAACTAAAATATGCCACTATTTTCTCAAAGATTGACTTGAGATCAGGATATCATCAACTAAGAAGTCATGGGGAGGATACTCACAAAACAACCTTCAAGACTAGATATGGAAACTATGAGTTCACAGTGCTACCATTTGGGTTGATGAATGCACCAACAACTTTATGAATACAATCAACAATGTGTTTAGGAAATATATGGATCATTTTGTTTTGATATTTTTGGATGATATCTTGATATATCCCTATGGTAGAGAAGAACATGACCAACATTTGAGGTTAGTTTTAGAGGTGTTGAGGAAGAATCAACTTTATGGAAAGTTATCAATATGTGAATTATATGCTTCACAAGTTCAATATTTAGGGTAAATTATATCTGTAGAAGGGATTGTTGTGGATTCCAAGAAAATTGAAGCCATATTAAGTTGGCCTACATCTGCTAATGTGTACAAATTTAGAATATTCAAGGGAATAATTGGTTATTATATGTGATATGTGAAATATTACTCAAGAATTACCTACTCTATTACCAACCTTCAAAGGAAGATAAAAGAATTCAAATAGACAGAGAAGTGTGGGGCTACCTTTGAAATTCTAAAGAATAAGCTGACTATAACACCATTTCTCAAAATACCCAATCCTTTTGGGAATTTTAAAATGTGTATGAATTCTTCCTTAAAAGGTTTAGGAGGGGTGTTATCCCAAGATGAAGCTACTAGAATATGATTTTAGGAAGGTCAAGTAGCATGAGTTTAATTATGCTACACATGACCTAGAGTTAGCAATGATTGTACATGCTATTAAGGTTTAGAGGCACTATTTGTTAGGAAAAACTTTTGAGGTAAGGATTGATCACCAAATCCTAAGGTATATCTTTACCCAACCAATGCTAAATTCAAGGCAAATAAGGTGGATAGAGTTCCTAGCCAAGTATGACTTTGGTTTAAAGTATATCAAAGGAAAAGAAAACAAGGTTGATGATGCCTTGAGTAGTAGAAGACATAGCATTATTAACCCATATTCATTTTGAATTGATTAATAAATTCAAAGAAATGCAGTTACAAGATTAATATTGCATTGAAATCCAGGATATAATTAAGGAAAATCTTGAGGAAAATGGAGATTTTAACATAAAAGATGGACTTTTATGTTTTAAATATGGGGTTTTCATACCCAATACTGGTGATTTAAGGAGAATTATTATGTAGGAGGCACATATTTCTCCATATTTTGCTCATCCAAGAGGTACAAAGATGAGATAAAATATAAAAGGACTTTTTATTGGCCTATAATGAAACAAGATGTAATAATTTTATTACTAGATGTTTGGAATGCCAGAAAGTAAAGGCAGAATATCAACATCCAATAGGAAAATTATACCCACATGATATACCTACTCAGACATGGCAGGTTATATCCACATATTTTATTGCGGTTTTACCTAAAATAAGGTATCAACATGATGTAATCCTTGTGGTGGTAGACAAGTTGACTAAGGTTGCACATTTATATATCACAGAACATCAGGGATGATGCACCGATTGTGGCAAAGAAGGCTGTCAACAAAATAATAAATTTACATGGATTTCTTGAGGTGGTCATATCATATGGAGATTCTAGATTTACGTTAAAATTTTGAGACTCTTCATCATGCATTGGGCACTAAATTGAATATTAGTTTTGCATATCATCGAGAAATAGATGGTAAATGGAGAAGGTTAACCAAGTCTTTGAATATATACTTTGTATGTATAGATCAAAATTCTAAGTGGGAATACTATTTGTATTTTTTTGAGTTTTCATATAATAATGAATACCATGCATCCTTGGGAATGACTTCGTTTGAGGCCTTGCATGGAAGAAAGTGTAGAACATCTCTATCTTAGGATAATTTGGAATATCGGTTGGTGATCAGACTGGACACTATTAGATGTATGGAGGAACATCTCAAGGTACTTTGATAGATGCTCAAGGAAGTAGCCAATTTCTAGAAGAGCTATGTTGATCTAAAAATATCACCAAGAGAATTCTCTATGGGATATAGAGTCTTCTTGAGGATAATACCCATGAAAATTTCCATCAAGTCAACTAAGTTGGATTCTTATTCTGTTGGTCCTTTTTAGAACATTGATAAGATTAGTCTAGTAGTTTATAGGCTCAATTTGTTGTTCAACTTGTTAAATATCCATGATACTTTCCACATATTCATGCTTATGAAGTATTTTGTTGATCCTTCTCATGTTTGGAATGTTTCCAAATTGAATATGGAGGATCTCTTAGCCATTGAGGTACGATCGGTAAGGATTTTAGGGTTTCATTCTAAGAACTTGAGAAAATTGACCCTAGATAAATGTAAGGTCTAGTGGGACCATTATTCTAAAAATTGTTCAAATTGGAAAGATGTTGAAGAAATGAGAACAAAATTCCCATTTTTGTTTGAATAAACTATATGCTTTGTTTTTAGGAAACACAAGGAACTATGTTTAGTCCTAGGGGAAAGTATGTAATGACCCTCATGGTAGTAATACTCTTGTTGTTTAATTTACGTACTGATGTGTTGATATTTATGCATAATATTATTGTGTTATATCAAGATGAGTTGATAGTTATGCTTTTAAAATTTGAAATATGTTATTTTTATAATATGGTACTACTAATAAATTTTGTGGTTGTAGGATCAAGTACTCTCACGATAGATTGGTATGGGACAACCACCAAAGTTGAGAGAAAAAAGGAAATGATGGATGAATTCTCATCGATAGCCACAAGGGTAAAAACCCTCATATAGATGCATTGCATATGTGTATGTTTGATTAAAAATGCATCTTTGGGCAAGGAGGTTGCTATTAAAGCAAAAGAGCCATCCTTAGTAGGTGGGTGATAACATTGCAATTATCGTAAAGCCTCCTAGTTAAGGAAAGCATTGTTTGTGAATATTTTTATTACATCATAGTTGGGCAAGGACGACTTAGCAAGAGCCTTTGTGTTTATGTATGTACTATGGAAAGTGGAATTGTTTGGTTAAGGATTTATCAAACAAAGAGCCAATATTGTAAGAAAAATATTTATGTTAATGGTTAATATTAACATTTTATGTTATTTAAATTAATTATGTGAAGAAAGAGCTTCAATATTTAAATTAATGACCCGAGTGTTGTAGGTGAGTTGGAGAGGAGAGGGCAATCCTCCAAGGGAGGTCCCAGGTTCAAATCTCCACCCTACCAAAAAGTTGAATTGGGTACCCAAAATCCAATTGATATGTTGGTACGGGAAGGGTCGGGTGCGACCCCGGGTGACTTTGATGGTGTAGAACCCCCTGTTCATGGTCTCTTAGACCAAGGCGGCCCCATAAGGGGTTTTTATCTTTTAAAATATATATATATATATATATATATATATTTAAATTAATGGTTAATATTTAAATTGATATTTACATTAATATTTAAATTAATATTAACATTTGGTTGTTGAAGAAAAATATCCAAAACAAAACACTCCCAATCAAGTAGTCCAGAATTCAGGAGAGGAGAGAAAGTTATCCCAAGGAGAAGAGGAGGAAGTGGTAAGAGAGACTCAATGGGGTGGTGGAGAGGAAGAGGTTTTACCCAATGAACAAGAAGGGGAATCAAAAGATATTTGGTCCTCTTCAGAAGAAGAAGAAGGCTTCCAAGAGGTAGTGAATAAAAAGAAAATGAATAAGAACAAAAGAGGGACTAGGAAACAACAAATTCAGTCTTCAAAAGAGCAACATAGATAGGAGGCTATGGATAGACCTCAATTCCTTAGGTACTGTTATGGATGTACCTTGGATACTTTTGGTATCCAAAGAGTTATAAGACAAGGGGACCCTCTATACCCTTATATTTTTATTTTAATGGCTAAATCATTAGGAATATCAATGCAAGCAACCACAACTATAGGTAGAATCAAAGGTATCAAACCAGAAAGGAGTTAAGAACCAGTTTTATGTTAGCAGTTTGTGGATGATACTTTCATTATGGGATAAGCTACATGTAGAGAGGAAATGGAAATCAAAGAGATTCTACAAAAATATGAAATGGAATTAAACAAATTGATAAACTTATTTAAAAGCAATATTTATTTTGTGAACACAAAGAGATAGCTACAATTGAGGATTGCAAAAAAAATTGGTTTTAATATTGCTAATATCCCATCCATTTACCTTGGTATGCCACTTTTTCAGGATGAATGAAGGTATAAATATGGTATTTGATGTTGGATAGGATTCAAAGGAAGTTGGCTGGGTGGAAAGGCAACCTCCTTAGCCAAGCAATAAAAATACTACTTCAAGCAACCTTACAAAGCATGCCAATTTATTATGTCTCTATTTAAAATGACTTCTAATGTTAGAAGGAGGATGAAGAAGATATGTAAAATATTCCTATGGATAGGGTCTGAAGACAAGAAAATACTTCCTTTAGTGTCTTGGGATAGAGTTTGCACTCCAAAGAAACTTGGTGGGTTAGGCTTAAAAAATCACAAATATTTAACAAAATATTAATCTCAAAAAATTCATGGAGACTTTGCACAAAGGGAAGTTTGTTATGGCAAAATATTATGAAAATTAAGTATTTAGAAAATCACATTCCCTTTTTTAGAAGTGCAATTTCTCCTAGAGGATCAGCCATATGGAATGCAATGATAAAAATGAGAAGTTTTCTAAGGAGCAATATAAGATGGCAGATAGGAGAAGGGAAGGTAGTTTTATTTCTAGAAGATTATTGGATCCTTTAGGAACCTCTAATAAATAAAATTTTCAGGAGTTGTGGGTTCCACTGGAAGCTAAATATGAGGAAAATGTCAAGTATTATATAGAATTTCTTCATGGTAGAAATAAATAGAAACACCTTTCTTTATATTTAGATGAATTTCATATTAAATAGGGTCTTGTGAATTTAAATAAGTTGATTAGGAGCTTCCACATATTCCAAATCAACAAGAAGAATTATTTGCTATGGAACCATTCTTTGACAAGAATATTTTTAATCAAATCAACATATGAATCTCATATTCCCCTTAGAGGAGGAGCTTATCCAATGAAGAAGGTTTGGTCCCCTAATTTTGTGCCAAATATTTCTTGCTTTCTTTGTTTATGCCTTCATAATAAGATTTTAACAATAGACAATTTATGCAAAAGAGGGTTCCATATGATAAATATATGTTCTTTGTGCCACGAGGACAATGAGTCATTAGACTACTTATTCAACTATTGTGAGGGTTCAAATAAAGTTTTCTATGCTATAATGAACTCTCTTTTAGTCAAGTGGAGCATGCCATAAAACTTTAGATATTTGTTTAACAAATGGAGATATCCTTTTGTAAGTGAGAGCCTGATGCGATTATGGAGCCTAATTATCCCTCACTATATGAGGGGCATATGGTGGAAAAGGAATAAATGCATATTTAGGAATGATATGAAGGATGAAGTATATATATTCAAAAGAATCAAAGTTGCTATTGAAGAAAATATGTCCATTCTCCCAGAGGTTAAATGGTATGACAAAAGAGAATAAATAATGATTGTTGAAGGGTGGAAGGTAAAACAATCCAAACCATGCATAATGGAATCAATCCAAAAAATAATGAACACAAGATGGATGAAACCAAGACAAGGTTAGATAATACTTAACTTTAATGGGGCAACCAGAAATCCAGGAAGAGTAAGAGGGGGTAGAGTGATTAGACATAATAAAGGATAAATTTTATGGGCTTATGCATAGGATTATGGAATTCATACCAACCATATGGAAGAAGCCAAAGTTATTTTTTCAGGAGTTCAAAAATTATATTATAGAGGTTATAGAAAAGTTATGGTCCAAGGGTATTGTCTAAACATTATTAGATATTTGAAATAAGAAGAAAAAATGTATAGGTTTATACTTAACATTATAAAGGACACTTCAAGGATCCTAAATAAGATGAGTGGTGTTGTAATTGATCATATCTATAGAGAAGGTAATCATGTTACTGATGTTATGGCCAATATGGGGGTGGATAGTGGTCAAAAAAGAATTTGGGATGACAACTTTCCACTGCCATTACAAAGAATAGTTGCATTGGAGGCTGAAGGTCAGCCTGTTAGAATGAATAATATAAAAAATTGAATGAAGTGGGTTGTCAATTTCTATCAAGGTCATTGAGCTAAAAGACAATGCTTAATCTGAGTCTAGTCTATCTGGGCAATATCTTTGTAATTCATTTTTTTGTTAGTGTATCTTTAGCATCATTCATTCCTAGGAGGAAAGGTGTGTGATTTTTTCTAGGATCTCTTTTGTTGGCATGTGGTTTTTATTTTCCAATATGATTAGGCCTCTCTTGTAAAAGGGTTAGGGCCCCTTTCAAAACCCTTTTTTTTCACCCAATATAAAAAAAAAAAAAAATTAATTAGGTGAGTGATTAATTTAATTATTATTAATATAATGTGGGTTGCATTAGAAATGAATGGATTAATGAGAAGAAGAAGTAATTTTAATTATTAATGATAGAGCACTAATAAATTTATAGAATTACTTTAAGGAGTATATTTAATAAATATGATTAAATTTCATATTTTAGTAATGTTGAAAATATGTTATTTTTGGAATAATGAAAATGTTGGAAAATTTGACAACTTGAAAATATTTTCAATATAAATATTGAAGCGTTACTCTTGTGCATAATGGGCTAACATGCAAGAAAGAAATATCTTCCTTTATGATTTCTCTGAGCAATTTATGTTGGGGATGATTGCCAAGTTGGAGGAGGTTAGCAAGAGGAAGATATGGAGGGTGAAGGTTTGAGAAGGAGGAAGAATTAACCGGAGTAGCTTTTGTAGAGGTATTTGCATTTTGGTTTTCTTTGAAAGATGAATGCTTCATGTTAATGTTATGCTAGAAATGATTAATATGCTAAGTGCAGTGTTGTGTATTCAATGAATTATTTATGTTGCAAAGAATATGTAGTTGCATGTATTATTGATTGCTACTGTATATTTTTATGTTTTGAATATGGATGGGAATATCATTCTAAAATTTAGGAGGTCTTAGCTTATGGAAATTCTATCCTTTCCTTTGTTTAATGGAGCATGTAGAGAGATTTGGTAGTGCTTAATGTTCGAGATAGATCAATTTTTCTCTCTCCACATAAAAACTTGTATTGAATTTTTATCCTCCAATACCCCCAGTGGAAATATCCATGTTTTGTTTTAAGTATTAGTTCCTAAGGATCCATCCATATCTAGTTGAAGCAGAAGTGCAGGAAGAATGAGAGGAGAATCCTTCACCATTATAGATTGGCAGCTTATAATTAGTCTTTAGTACCTTGAAGGAAACTTTCATTGCTTGGGTCTTTTTTCTATCACCAATCTTGATATTACAACATCTATCAGGTTTTCTTAGAGTGATTTCTATTGTCATTTTCTCTATAGTTTCTCCTCTTGATAATAAATTATACAAGATAAGAGTCGTATCTACCATAGTATTGGGTTACTTTTGTTGCCTTAATTTTCGTTTAACGATTCAAATTGAATGTTCATTCATGAATGGTTTAAAATATTATAGGGCTCCTACATAGAATTTATTTACATATAATAGTATGGTTTAAGATAATTATAGAAAAGGAAGTACCCATTATAGTGATAGGCTATAAGTATCCTATGTAATCTAAGCTAGGTCATCTTGTGGCATGCATACATTTGGATTGTCAATAGCAGATGTTGGAGTTACCCTCCATGTCCTAGACGTGACCATCTAAAATTCTAATTGGTTAAATTAGACCCTATAGTGAAATTTTAGTTGTTTTAATAATTTAAGTTTTATATTATGTTTGGTAATATTATTCATTGATTGTATGTCAGAATTGAACCAATGTGGTCATCTTATTTATATAAATAAAAATAGTGTGAGTAACTAATAGTTTTATTAGTTTATGCATGGAGCTATAAATATCTTCTAATATTGTTTTATGTTGATTAATAAATCAGTAGCTTATTGATTTATTGGAATGAAACTATTAATTTAGAAGGAAGACTTTGTCTTTATATTATTTATTAGATATTGTATCAATTAATAGTTATCAAGTTGTATTGTTGGAATTATTGATTAAATGTTGAAGTATTCTATGAATTTTGATTAAATACAAAGGTTATAAATGGGTTCAAGAATGGGGAAAAGAATGGAATATATCTTAATGAGAGTTACTATTTGAAAGCTTTGATAGTGAGATTTTTCAAAAATAGATGAGGCTTGTGTGGCTAAGGAATCCATAAGTTGAGAGAAGTATTGGATCCTCTATATATTCTTGATTAGATTTGTATTACATGATGCATGTGATTGCATTATTATTTATTTCTTGCATAGTGCATGATAAGATTGCATATACATTTAAGAGCTATCTTGATCCCTAAACTTACTTCCAATGTTCATTGGAGGAGACCAACAAGTAGATGATCTTGAAGGAAAGACGATACTAGAGTTTATTTATGTATTAAAATATTTAAATGTAATATTTTGGGATTGTTATGAGTATCATGATTATTAAGAAGGAATAAATGTTGTTGCAAGTGTGAAGAGGGTTTAGGCCCAGAAATATCTAGATATTTCTAGGCCCAAGTGTGAACACATCAGGAATTTTTCGGCAAGGTGTTTGTCGGCATGATTTTTTGGTCTTTCGAAATTCCCTCACCTACATTCTCGCCTATATTCTCTCATCTCCTTCCTTCCTATTTCTTCGCCACCTTCCTCGCTTCCTCCTCATCCCTTATTCCTCCTCATCTCCCCTCGCCGACATTACCCACCGCCTCCCTCCTTATCCCTCCACCTCCTCTTCCTCCATAATTCCCTACTCCCTATAAATACTAAGAACTACGTGAGGTTTGTAATGAAATTTTTGGAGTTTAATAAATATTATTTTTTATATTATAGCCCGATTTGGCTCACTGGTATCAGAGCCAGTGTGCACAGGGGTCGAGGAGCGCTAGGAGGGCACGAAAACCGAGGTCTGAGGTGGCGAGCTGAGAGCTGGGCACAAACTTCGAGGCAGATCCGAGGGCATGGATCCCGAGGTAGTCACAGGGAGCTGAGCTGGCATGGATGCTGACTGGCGGTACGTAGTTCGAGCATTGACGTGGGAGGCAGAGAGCAGGACACGTGGCGCTAAGGTGGTGCTGAGCTGGTATCCAGATGTGTGGACATGGCGTAGAGGTGTGATGTGGCGCTGAGGAAGCAAAGGTGACACGTGGCATCATGGGAGTGGCCGAACGCAGCAAAAGCGAGGTGACACGATTGCCCGAAGGCAATCATTTTACATTGTTTGTTCTTGCACTTATAAACCATCTGCTTTTCAATACCCTACCGCATGTGGGATAATAGTCCCTATTTAAAAAAAAAAAAATCCCGAAGCACGTTTAAGATTTGATTTGTCTCCTTTGCTACCCGTCGGACGGCGTAGCGCGGCCGACAAAAGTTCTTCGTCGCAAACAAGAGGTCCCAGGTTCGAAACCCGTCGGGGACGCGGCGGAAAGTTTTTATTTTATTTTATTAAAATATCTTCAATTGCAGCATAAATAAAGGTTCAGGCGTTGTTTGTTCCAAAGGGGCCGCGTGGTGTAGCGGCTAGGTCATCCTGCTTGGTAGCACGGGATCGAGTGTTCGATCCTCCTCCTCCACAAAAAAAAAACAAAAGGTTTTTGTTTTTTAAGGTTTTCTATTAAGTTTTTCATTTAATTTTTATTAAAAGCCTTTTATTAATGTTTAATTTAATTTAATAATTAAATTTTTGCTTTTTAAATTATTTAAAAATTGTTTTTATAATTTTTTAAAGCATAATTTATTATTAAATTAAAGTTTGTTTTAAAAAAGGCTTTATAAAAATTTAATTGAAAACTTTAGAGACTTTGTGGCAAATTGTAAATCGCCCAAGGGGCTTGAAAAGCTTGATTTTTTGAAAACTTTAAAAGGGCAATCTTTGTAAAAAGGGGTAACATAAAAGTGACGGGAAGCCTTCTAGAGCATCCATTTAGCACTACCAGAAAATAGCGCTGCCCCTTGGAACCCCGTTCAAGGCTAAAAATTTTGTGTAATAGCCTCAACGGCTGTAAAAGAGCAAAAATTGTAACCTCAAAAGCTCTAACGAATTTTTCTTTTTGCCTTGATGAGTAGATGATCAGATCTACCGGATGTTACCATGCTTTGTGCTCTCTATTGAGGAGAGAATCTACTGAGTCTTTTGATGAGAGGGTCCGACGAGATGGAATACAAACTGTATTCAGTCAACTACAGAATTCAGTGATAGCTCACCAGAGGAAGCCCGATTCTGGATACGAGGCTGACTCAGAGGATAATATTTTTGGACAACGAGTGGAGGAGTCTGATACAATTGAAGCCACACTTGTAGATCAAGCCAGTGATAGCTACTCTCCAGTTGAGCCAAAGGAACAATCCAATGAAAGTTATACCCCACGCTCTCCAGAGCCTGAGCTAGCAGAGCCTGAGCCAGCACAAGCCGAGCCAGTGGTAGCTCCTAAAATTATTGTCATCAGTGACGACGAGGATTCCATTGCAGACAATTTTGGGCCTCAAGTACTGGGTAATCCACAAGAAGAAGAAGAAGAAATCAGTGAGAGAGTTAAGAAATCTAGATTTGATTTGAACTAGTAATTGCTTTGTACTTCCTATTTTTAGTCAAATCAAAGTTTGCTTTCAAGTAGTAGAAATGGCTTCAAATTCAAATCTCCCAATTCCTGAATTTAATGGTAGTGATTATGAATACTGGTCAATAAAAATGAAAACTATGTTGATTGGTAAAGGTTTATGGGAAATAGTTGAAGAGGGTTACACAGAACCCTCTCCTACTAACCGGTCTACCTTAAGTGTTGCTGATAGAAAAGCCAAGAAAGAAGCCCATAAAAATAATTCCTTTGCCCTATATCATTTACAAGCAACCCTAGATAAAAGCATATTTCCTAGAATAGCATCCTGTATAATAGCTCAAGATGCTTGGAAGGCTTTAAAGGAAAGTTTTCAAGGGAGTGATCAAGTGAAGCAGGTCAGGCTTCAAACTCTGAAAAGAGATTTTGAAAATCTCAGAATGCAGGAGAATGAGAAAGTAGGAGACTACTGCGTGCGAGTCAAAGTCGTAGTAGATAAAATGGTCACTCTAGGTGAAGAAGTTAAACCAGAGGTTGTGGTGAAGAAAGTGTTGCGAACACTTCTTCCTAAGTGGAATCATGTAGCAATCATTATTGAAGAGTCAAAATATTTGACTGCACTTTCCTTTGATGCACTAATTGGTTCTCTTCTTTCACATGAAGAGAGATTGCAGGAATCTCCTTCCACTAGCCATGGAGGCGATGACAAAGCCTTCACTTCACAAGAAGGAAAAGGACAAGGTAGAAGTCGAGGTAGAGGTCAGCACAGAGGTAGAGGTAGGAATAGTCCATGAGGTGGAACTCCTAACAGAGGAGGATCTTCAAACAGAGGTGGAGGTCAGAATAGAGGTGGACAACAGAACAGAGGGAAGCATCCAGGATGAGGAAAAGGAAGTGACAAGTCAAAACAAGCTTGCTACAATTGTGGCAAACTTGGCCACTTTGCTCGTGACTGCTGGTCAAAATATTCACAAGGGAGCAGCAACCAGAGTAGTCAGTATGGCAATTTTGGAGAAGAGGAAGGGACCTCAAATCTCTTTCTCTCATATGGCAAGTCAAATCAGAACCTGAATGATACCTGGATCTTGGACACTGGGTGTTCAAATCATATGAGTGGCAAAGAAGAACTCTTTGCTACTCTGGATTCTTCCTACAAATCCAAGCATCAAATTGGGAGATGACAAGTCATTGGCGGTTGAAGGCATTGGAGCCATGGAGGTTCCAACAAAAGAGGGCATGAAACAAGTAAGTGATATCTATTACACACCTCATCTCCAACACAATATTTTAAGTGTTGGTCAAATGTTAGAGAAGAACTATAAGTTGTTATTTGATGAGGGTAAATGTACTATTTTTGATAAGAGTAATAGTGATAGAGTCATTACTCAAGTACCAATGACAAGGAACAGGTTATTTCCTTTAAATTTTGGCCAGCCAGGAGGAGATCAATTAGTAAATGTTGCTATTGCAAATCCAAGTGTGTTGTGGCACTTGAGATACGGTCATTTGAATTCAGCCAGTTTGAAGTTGTTAACTTCTCAAGCGATGGTGACCGGACTTCCTAAAGTTCAGGACAATAAGGAAGTCTATGAAGGTTGTGCCTTGGGCAAGCATGCTAGAACCAAATTTCCTCATGGACAAGCATGGCGAGCCAGTTATCCACTCCAGCTAGTGCATTCGGAATATCTGTGGTCCGATGCAGACCAAGAGCATTGGTAACAACTCTTACTTTCTTCTTTTCATTGATGATTTTTCAAGAATGTGCTGGATATATTTTTTGAAACATAAAGATGAAGCATTTGATTGCTTCATAGATTTTAAAGCAAGAGTTGAAAATGAGAGTGGATATTTTGTTAAGTGTCTCAGATCAGATAAAGGAGGAGAATACTCCTCTAATGAATTTTTGAATTTTTGTAAAAAACATGGAATAAAGAGGCAGTTCACTACTGCCTATACTCCATAGCAGAATGGTGTAGCTGAAAGGAAAAACCGCACCATTGTAGAGATGGCAAGATCTATGCTTCAGACGAAGCATTTAAGCAATATGTATTGGGCAGATGCAGCCAGGACCAGTGTGTATATTTTGAATAGGAGTCCTACTTCAAGTTTGAAAGGGAAAACTCCTTACCAAGCATGGTATGGTAAGAAACCGAATGTCAAGCATTTCAGAGTGTTTGGTTCACTGGCTTACTCACACATTCTTGATGAACAGAGGAAGAAGCTCGATCCTAAGAGTCAAGCATGCATTTTTGTAGGGTACTGTGAGAACACAAAATCTTATAGACTCTACAATCCTAGGACTCGAAAGATAATACTTTCCAGGGATGTGATTTTTGATGAAGGGGGAGAATGGGGAAATCCCCAAATTTATAGTGATGTTGAATCTCATGATGCAGGTTCTTCACAAATTCAACAGGCACCACAGAAAAGCAAGAAGCCTCCTCCTCCTCCAAGCCCAAGAAGACATTCGACTTCAAGTTCATCATCATCATCACCAAGTTCTTCTCCACAAAGATCAGTTAGTTCCTCACCAATGGATATTGATTCTCCATCTAGAGGTAAGAGAACTCTCCAGCATCATCCATCTTATCAGATGTTGGATACAAATTTTCAAAGACGATATACTAGAAGTCAAGCAAGTGAAATGGGTTCAGTTTTGCAAAGACTTGAAAATATGCATTTGTATGGAGATGATGACTCCCAAGAACCTCGGGGAGATGTAGTTAACTATGCCTTGTTAACTAGTGCACAACTTGAACCTTCTAGTTATGAGAAGGCTTGTACTCCAAAGATATGGCAAGATGCCATGAAAGAGGAGATAACCTCTATAAAAAACAATGATACTTGGGAGTTGGTAGAGCTTCCTAAAGGAAAGAAGTGTGTTGGATGTAAATGGGTCTTCAAGACCAAATTCAATGCTGATGGAAGCATTGAAAGGCACAAAGCAAGATTGGTTGCAAAAGGATTTACATAGAAGTATGGTATTGATTATGAAGAGACATTTGCTCCTGTAGCTCGACAGGAGACCATCAGAATAGTTCTTGCTTTAGCTGCTCACAAGGGATGGAAAGTCCAACACATGGATGTGAAAAGTGCCTTTCTCAATGGGTACTTGACAGAGGAAGTGTATGTTGAGCAACCTCAAGGATTTCAAGAGCAAGGTAAGGAGCACCTTGTTTACAGACTGAAAAATGCACTCTATGGCCTCAAGCAGGCACCACGAGCTTGGTACTCACGTATTGATGGGTACTTCAAAGATTTTGGGTTCACCAAAAGCAGAAATGAACCCACCCTTTACTACCTGAAGCAAGGTAATGACATCCTCATAGTTTGCTTGTATGTGGATGATCTCATATTCATGGGTAGTAATGAAAAAGTGAATATGGAGTTCAAGCACTCCATGATGAAGCAGTTTGAGATGAAGGATCTCGGCTTAATGCACTACTTCCTTGGAATGGAAGTTCATCAGATAGAGTCCGGGATCTTCATCTGTCAACATAAGTATGCTCGGGATATGATCAAGAAGTTTGCTATGGAGCATTGCAAACCAGTTGCAACTCCAGTTGGACATGGGATCCAACTAAGCAAAGATGATGGAGCACCAAAAGTTGACGTGACCACTTTCAGGAGCATGGTTGGGAGTTTGATGTTTCTCACCAACACCAGACCAGATATTCAATATGTTGTTTCTCTTGTCTCTCGATTTATGGCTAGCCCATCCGAGCTGCATTTGCAGGCAGCTAAAATAATTCTCAGATATGTGAAGGGTACATTGGATTTTGGAATCCAGTACCATAAATGTAACACTATCAAGCTTGTAGGCTTCAGTGATAGTGATTGGGGCAGCAACATTGACGACAGAAAATCAACTTCAGGGAACTGTTTTAGTCTAGGGTCAGGACTAATAACATGGAGTTCCAAAAAGCAGACTGTAGTAGCTTTGTCTTCTACAGAAGCTGAGTATATAGCAGTCACCTATGCTAGTACTCAAGCCTTATGGCTAAGAAAAGTGTTAGAAGAGATTGGAGAGCAGCAAAGTGGTCCGACCAGAGTCTACTGCGACAACATCAGTGCCATTCAGTTGGCATATAATCCGATCCACCATAGCAGAACGAAACATTTTGATATGAAGTACCACTTCATCCGAGATATGGTGGAAAATGAAATTGTTGAGCTTCAATATTGCCGCACTTTGGAGAACGTTGTAGACATATTCACCAAAGCGATGGCTAAAGCTCAATTTTTAAAGCTGAGAGACTGTGTAGTCAGTTCTCTCAACTTTAAGGGGGAGAATGTTGCAAGTGTGAAGAGGGTTTAGGCCCAAAAATATCTAGATATTTCTAGGCCCAAGTGTGAACACATCAAGAATTTGTCGGCAAGGTGTTTGTCGGCATGATTTTTTGGTCTTTCAAAATTCCCTCACCTACATTCTCGCCTATATTCTCTCATCTCCTTCCTTCCTATTTCTTCACCACCTTCCTCGCTTCCTCCTCATCCCTTATTCCTCCTCATCTCCCCTCGTCGACATTACCCACCGCCTCCCTCCTTATCCCTCCACCTCCTCTTCCTCCATAATTCCCTACTCCCTATAAATACTAAGAACTACGTGAGGTTTGTAATGAAATTTTTGGAGTTTAATAAATATTATTTTTTATATTATAGCCCGATTTGGCTAAGATGTTTTGTAAAATAATATTGTTGTTATATTTGAGACTTGTTCAAAGAATGGAAGAATCATTGTTGGTATTCTTTACGTTATTAAAAAAAGTTAATTGTAAAATGGAAAGGATGTGATAATCTATTGATGAGTTATGGTTATGATTTCCTAAAGGTTGCTTTCACCCTTCCATTGTAAATAAGTAAATGCTAAATTCTATATTTGAGATTTAAGAAGTATTTTAAATTCCTAGCTTTAGCAATGTGTTATGTTTTACTTTGATAACATTTTATTTCCTTTTTGGAGATATGTTTATAAATTTTAATACTCTTAGGTTGGAGGATTTTTTTTTTTTTAATTTTGGGATTGATCTAGATCCATATTAGTAAATCCTTGAGTCGAGATACTACCCAATCCTAGTGGTGATGCAGTGAGGCAATCAACTAGGTTTTTATGAATGATACACCCTAAATGGCGAGGCTCGGGTCCTAGTGGTGAGGCTCGGGCCAAAGTGGTGAGGATTTTATATAGTCCTAGTGGTGAGGCTTGGAAAAGTCCTAAGTGGTGATTCTTGGACGTATTCCTAGAAATGAGATTTAGGAATGATAATTATGGATTGGTATGGGACAATCCACCAGATAATTCATAAGATAGTATAGTGGTGGCACCTTGTGGTGAGGTAAGAGTGACCATGATAATTACCAGGTGAGTGGTAATGGCCTTAGTTGTCCCATAGAGGTGAAGGAAACTAAGCATTAAGGCATCACACCAAATTACTCCTCCATATAAAAAATTATGTAGGGTTAGGGAATAACATCCCTTTTTAAGTATTATAGGCCTTAAAGGATAATCCCTATGCAATGGTCAAGTTGTCCTATACCAGTGAGGATATAGAAAAAATGGGGGGACCATTGATGGTATCTTTTCTAAATGGTAAGGTTTAGAAAAGTGAACCCCAAAAGTACAAGAAGTTGGTCACTCTTGTCCACTTGAGTGTCATCTACAGCAACAATGAACTCAAAATGTGGTTATACCTTATACTACTCAAAAATATTGGGTCTTCTTTGCGAGTTTATCCTTGTGAACAAAAATATCCCTTTTCCTTGGGTCAAATTGGTGGTTTGTTACATGATATAAACCATTTTAGTATATTGAGTTGATTATCATGAGTTCATCATTAATATTTTTGATCAACCCTTGATTAAACTAGAATCCTACCTTTTTGTTCATATGGGAGATACATTAGATAGATAATAGGTTGCAGGTCACACTAGGAACATGAATAACTTCATAAAAATAAAAATATCTAATACTAAAATCACCATACCCAACCACCTATAATTATGAGTGATCTTCAATGACAACATGCTCTCTAGAGTATCATGTGCTATAGTCATGTAGAAGAAAATGTGCTTTGTCATGTGTTGAGTCACCTCTAAATATGCAATCCACTTATCAAAAGAGGTGGATGACTAATATGCTAAATTAAAAACAACATGATTCTATGAGGACTCACCACTATGATCATCCTAACTCTGAGCTTAGAAATGAGAAACATCAACATTCCCTATTTAACTATTTATTCATGTTTCTTGATCCACATCCAGAAAATATTTGCCTTGTACCCTTCTTTCTTAAAAAATATAGAAATATGCTACTTGAGGGAATTTTAAATTTCTTTTCCACCTAGTTAGTCTTATTTTCAACATTAGTTTTTATGATCCCATTTACATGAGTTTGATTCATGGGAGAATGACCCTTCTCTCTTTGTCTACAAGCTTGATTATGAAAAACATACTTGAATTCATAATTGAGAGAAGAAGAAGATATGAGAAAGTATATATAATACATTCCAACCACAACAAAAATTGTATCATATGGATCAAATATTTTATTGAACACAATGTTAAGGAGCTTAATGTTCTTCTTCCTATGATAACTTCCTTTTCTTTCTCCTTGTTCATCCCTCTAGTAGTTTGGATGTCATCTTCTATATTTTTGAAGCAAATTATGTACTCATCCATAGTCTCAAAATCATTCATATGCAAGATAGCAAGTTCTACCTTTAATATATTTTTGAGTAGAATTAATACAACCATATAGGTCCTAGAATTTCTCAAGCAACTTCTTAGGATTTTATATCATGCTGAGATGAGTGTTATAGATTTTATCAAGATGCAAATATATAACAAGTACTTCATACTTCTTATCCATGAACAATTTATTCCTTTCCTCATATTTTTTGTCTTGTGGTTCCTCATTCACATATTTAATGAGTATTTTTATTTGGAGCAAAGCTTCAATTTTAATTTTCCATGTGGCATAGTTTGGACCATTCAATAAGGGAACATGTTGACTATAAATTTTCTACATAAAAATAGCCTCCTACATGTAGTTTTGACAAGAAGTAAAGTTTCAAATACTATGTGTTTTAAAAAATGGGCTTAAAATTATTCTATATGCAAAATTATACCCCTAAAAACAAAAAAAAACCTCCAAAACCTTTAAAGTTTTTAAAAATAATTCAATACATATAGAAAATGGGGTGCCAAATGTTACTATCTAATTGAATAGAGAGGTGCCAATTAAATGCCATCTAGAAATAAATTTGACAAATATGATGTTTCCACATGTTACCATTTAATGCAAATGGGGTGACTAGGACACTAACTATGTAGGCCACTAGACATGGTTTCATTGAGTTGAATGATGGTATATGTTACCTATTGGTGTAATCTAAATTTTATGCTACATTACTTTTCCTATTGAATGTACAAATGCTAATATGGACTGAATGATGAATTGTTATTATTTTATTGGTTGAATCCCTTAGTGCAAAAATAATTTAGGGCCAATTTTGCCATGTCAACTGATTTCAATTTGGCCAATGACATATTACCATGCCAACTATTTGGTTCCATGTCGTCAAGTGGACTACCAAGTGTCATGTGATCAAACCAACTATCAAGTACCATTTTATTTCAACTCTTTTCAAAATTCTAAGCATGAAGTTTGAACCATACACCTCCTAGAAGTTATACCTTATAAAATCACCCATAGACTCCAAGGCTAGTTCTTACCATGTCAACTAAACAAAGGCTTCATATAATTTTAAGGTGTGCATTTCTACCAAGTACGGTGATTCTTGATTGACTAGCACCAAGTGACCATATGAAAGGGGGCTAATGGGATTGAATCCATGATTATTTGGTGGAAACAACTCCATGGGTAATTCCTTGCCCATTATACTATCTCCACTATTATATGGAGGGTTGATCATTACACAAGCTCCCCACCATTGGACCTAAGGCCATTTAGTTATGTTGAGTAGGCACATGTTCCCTGTAAAATTTGAGTTTGCCCTTCAACCATTTTGTGCATGATATTCAAATCGTATGTGCCTCCATACATGTGCAATATAGTTTCTACCTTTACATGAAATATACTCTAGAATATTCCAATTTTTAATTTTTAATTTTAAAGAAAGCAAGGGAAAGTATTAAAAAATTTCTATGTCAAAAGGGATATACTTGGAGGTAGAATTGATAAATGTTATAAACTAGGACCCCTCAAGTCATCCTCTCATTCAAATACCATTTTAGTGACTTTGTCAAGCATCTTAGAGGTCTTTTCCATGCATGAAAATCTACCCATGACTTCTCTTGTAAGAAAGAGTAGTAAAACATATTCAAATTCTTTATTCCTTCCTCAATAGATATTCAAATTATCCTCTCATATGTGCTACATCTATACAAAAATACTTTGAAGAAGAAATAATAATGAATTTTTTAAAATCCATAGAGGAAAAATGAGTTTTTTAAAGAACCCCAAGGAGTTTAATTTGACAATTATGGCATCCGTCTCGTTAGACAAAAAAATAAGAAAGGTAGAATGAGTTTTGTGTAATAAATGGAAAGCACATGTTGATTAGTATTTATCTTGGAATAAATTTTCTAAAAACTAGTAAGCACATCACAATCTAAGTCATCTTAGGAATTCTAGCAAGAATTCCTAAAAACTATCGATGACACACTGATTTTTCTAATTGTTTACAAAAAAAATTGTCATTTAGAATCATCATAGAATATGAATTATTGAAAGACAAGAATAAAGTATTGGAGATTCACACTTGGTCTATTACCATGTTGGATTATACAATACTTCTAGAAATGATTGGAATCGACACATTAACCATATAAACATAAATAACTCACACAAAAATAATAGACATGATATAGACATCAATATATCTCATTAAGAGAAAATAAAAGTACACTCCAATCAATAATGAAATGGTTGGTAGGAGGGTTTATAATTCCCATTTACAAGAAAAATTTAGATCAAAGTTCAAGAACTGACCTTTAGGTTAAATAATAAAATATTACAATAAGTTGACCTATAAAAGGTGTAAAAGGGCCCAAAGGACTCATAGATAGAATATAGTACACAAATATATTATGGAATCAAGTGGATATTAACTCCACATATTTCAACATTTATGCCTAATGTGTTATGGGAAAGGTTTTAGAACTTGTAATTAATATTCATGCCTTTTGAACAACACAAGCTTATACTGAGAGGGGGGGTGAACAATATAATACCACTTTTTACTTTTATTTCCCAAACAATATTATCCAATATATCAATGGCAATATCAAAAATAGTAATCAAAGCAATGCACAAATCATCACACACAATAGAGACACCAATTTAACATGGTTCACCCAATGTGGGCTACTCCATGAACAAAATATTTCACTAAATTTCCTCAAAAAATCTCTTGGAAATCCTTACCTATTACAATGTTTATGGACCTCTGTCCAAAGGAGACACCAATACCTTAATAAAGTTCATGGATATCTATCCACAGAAGAAATTTTTCTCCTCTACTCTGGCTAGTGATTCTCTAGAAGACTACTGCCTCCACTACACTGGCTAGTGGATCTCTCTCCAATAAATACCTGTCCTCAATGCCCTGGATAATGGATCTCTATCCACTGGAGACTATTATCCTCTGCTTTGTCACCTCCAAAGCTTGCTCTCAACTCTACTCAATATCTATCTCAAATCTGCACTAAATACTATCCTTCGGTCTAGCACAAATATAATCACAAGTTTATCTTTGGTTTGGCACAAATATACCCTCAAATATGAACCAAAATCTATCCTTCAATTTGTTCTCAAATCTATCCTAAAATATATCCTCAAGCCTTAACACAAAGCTTGATCAAATCACAAATCGACTTAGCTTAGATATTCCCCAAGCCTTAACACAAATCTTGAACAAATTAATCAATCAAATATGCTCTCAAATCTTCTCAAATACTTGTCTCAAATATATCCACAAGTCCTCTCAAGAATTTGTTCAATATGCTCGCAAGTCTTCACCAAGACTTACCTCAAACCTACTCAACAAGTCCTCTCTAGAAATTGTCCCATCTTCTCAACAAGTCTTCACTAAGACTTGCCTCAAATATGCTCAACAAGTTCTCTCAAGAACTTGCTCTATCTACTAAACAAGTCTTCACCAAGACTTACCTCAAATATGCTCAACAAGTTTTCTCAAGAACTTGCTCTATCTTCTCAACAATTCTTCACCAAGACTTGCCTCAATTCTACTTGTAAGCTTCCATAAAATCTCACACAAATATGTCCTTAAGCTTTCACAAAAGCTTACTCAACTCTGTCCTTAAGTCCCCTCTAGGACTTACTCAAATCTATCCTTAAGTCCTCTCTAGGACTTGCTCAAATTTGCCCACAAGCTTTCACAAAAGCTTGCTAAAATCTGTCCTTAAGTCCACTGTAGGACTTATTCAAACTTGCCCACAAGCTTTCACAAAAGCTTATTCAAATCAATTGAAAAAATTGCATACAAAAACCCAACTGAATATATTTCAGAAAACCTCTTCAATACCACAAACAAGTTTCACTCAGAATCTTGTTTAACCACAGAAACATATAGAGAATGATTAGAGACTCAATATGTTTCACAGTCACAAACACTCAATCACTTTCAAACTCTCTTTCAAATAAATTTAGAATAAATAACAATTTGTTTCACATAACTTGAACTATCACTTCAATGCATTCCATAAATAATGATCATCCAACTTCACTCAACCATTCACTCAATGAAATATAACTTGCTTACAAACCCTAACCAAGTGCTTCACTATACTTCCAACAACTCACACTTATGAATCTCAAAAATTGACTCAAGATGATTCCAAATTCACATAACAATGATACTCATGATCTTTCACAAACCCTAGTTCAAGATGATTCTCAATCTCACATAACAATGATACTCATGTTATTTCACAAACCCTAGTTCAAGATAGTTCTCAATCTCACAAAACAATGTTCTTTCAACATCCACAAATCATGCACATGAAAACTCTCTCAAAACATTTCCAATAATACTTATCAAACAATCCTTTTAACTCCAGCTTTGCATTTTACAACATTCAATCCAAAATATTTCATTCACAAGGAATATGAACCCATACTTTTTTTTTGTATGGAGATATGTCTTCAAAACCTGTCTCAATCACAATCAAATCTTTGCATGTCAATTAGTGGGATTTTATCCCAGGTTGCACTACCGCCAGCATCCTAGCCACAACCCAAATACTACATGAGCTAGGTGCTCACTTGGGATAGAAAAGTGCCTTGTGCACTTAGTACCTTCGTTTGGTTCCAAACAAAAAATTAAAACCTTACCCCTTCATAGCTATTGAGACTAAAATACAGAACCTCCGCTCTTGTAGTGCCTTACACATCAATCACTTGCCACTAGCCCAACCAGTCAGTTGGTGACAAAGCTCTATGCCATGAATGATTTATTCGTTATGTTTTTCGGGTGCCCTTTTGAAAATTAAAATCCTCTTCTTATGCTCATGAATTTTTGCATTAACCTTTTGTCCTTTCTCGCACATGTATAAAAATTGAAGACTTATCTTTTGGTTTGGAAAGACCTATGGTATTTATACCTGTTAGAGTTAAAGTGCACTATGCCTTCCTTGACACTTGTCAGTTTTACTTGACAAGTGTCATGTTCATCATATAGGCTTATGCCTATATATTGTAACCATTTCTATCAATAAAAATATCCCCTTTAGTTTGAGTACTCCTAACATTTGGTATCAAAGCAGGCTTTCCCTACCCTGTGAAATCCCTTGAGGGAGGATTTCTCTCATGGAAATCCTCCCTCCCCCTGAATTTTTTCCGTATTTTTTAAAATTTTTTACCAAGGGAGTATGCTCTCCATCATTTGATGGATCAAAAACTAGATGGTAAATTTTTTTAAAAATTGGGAACATTTCCAGAACCGGATGAGTTTGACGTGACTTGTGGCTCGTTGTCAATGCGCTGAGTGCATAACTGAAGGTGATCTTGTCCGTGCTATCTGCGTATGGAGGCGATATGTTCTTGAAACTCTTGTTTGCTATCCCGGTCCTGAGCTTCTGTCCGGCATGCAGTCTGCTCGCCCATGTGGCGCTGTGTTATTTTTCTGTCGATGCAGCTTGAACGCTGCCGCTGGCCCCTCACAAAGGACGAGCCCACCGTGAAGATGGACTCGGGCCACTACCTTTTCTCCATTCGGCCTCCGCTAAATGTGGCGGCGGATGAGGACGAAATGGCAGACTCCGAGGGGTGTGAAATGCTGAACTATGGAGTCACGTTTGAAGGGGCCGAAGATCTGGATTTGCTGGACCGATTGCTCGAACAACATGCGTGTTTTTTTTGCCTTCCATACAGTCATTGGTGTATTGGTGCTTCTGGAATGGATTGCCGCCGTGTTGGAAAACCTTATCGTTACTGCCTGATGAAAATACAGTCACCATTGCCGGAGATGATTGCCGGAGAATGTTGCTGTCAGAATTCATGGTCGCTCATGTTGCTACTATTGAAACGTGAAATAATGACAGTAAAAGTCGATGGATTTTGCAGATGGGCACATTGTTCGAAGGACTCCAAAGGTGACATGTTTTGATTTTCAAGGATAGAAATGGGTTTCGTAGGTTAAGCCTTAGAGAAGAAGTGACTATATGTGGGGACACAATATTAATACGTGATATAGCAGCAATGGTTTGATATGGCAGTTTTATAGAGATAACATAGACAAAGTGTAGTGTATACATCGGGAAATGACATCAGGTTTTGTGGAGTTACGGAGGTCACGAGGAGATCTCAATTTTAGCTTTGAGTGTTTGGGATTTGAAGGTGGAGTGGTGTCATGTTCTTCTCTTTGGACTGAATGGACAGTTGCGACAATTCCAGTGCTACAACAGCGAGCTTTCCACCATTTTTCTCGAATAATTAGTGGAGATTTTTTGGATAATTCCATGTAGAATACCGTTGTGGAGTCGATGACATGTTTTTCGGGCGACGTGTGTTGCCGACGAGGAAGAGGTGGCACCGCGTGTCCAGCTCACGGCGAAGCTAGGGCCGCGACAAGGTGTTTACTGAAATGGATCCAGCAATTGACGGAGATATTCAGGTCACGACGTCGAGTTCTATGAGTGGCGCTTGATGGGAGCCGATGACAATTTATAGAATTTTTTTTGCCTTCTTCAAAGGATGGAGATATTTTTCATTTTTCCTTATAGAAATTTGGATGGTCAGTTCCAGGAATGAGATATTCAGTTGATTTTAGTAGGGGTGTAGCGGGTGCCTGGGAAGTGGAGGACGAGAAAAGCAATGAGGGGATTGTGCTGATTTGTGGACGTGCCCATTTTTTTCCCGTTGACCAAGCTAGTTTCTAAAAAATTTTGTTGGTATGAGTTCACTATAGGAAACTAGAGCAGTCTGTGCAAGTTAAAAATATTGAAGCAGAACAGACTCCGCTGGCTGTTGTTTTGTTTTGGAGGTGGACGTCCAGAATCTAGACGCACAAAGGGACGTCGTGGAGGAGGTAAACATTGGGAGCTACACGCAGATGGCGTCCAATGAAGTTACTAGTCCAGTCAACCATTTGCATTTTTAAAATGCAACATTTCTTTTTAAAAAAAAAGGAATGAGGGGCCATATATATTTTTAATTGTGGGCACTATTGAAAAATGACTAAAAGTTTTTTTTTTTTTAAAGGGGTAAAGCCGTTAACATAGCTCATGGAAGGCTATTGTATAGCCTATAGTCTTTAAATATTTGCTCACATGAAAGTGAAGAGAAACTGATTCATTTTATAAATTGTAATGGGCATTTTTTTTAAGTGGAGAGGATCACTTTATTGATTGTAAGGGTACTTGGATGCCCATGAATGAAACTGTTTCTTATGCCGCCAGAGTGCGATGCCGGGAATTTTTTTATTCCTGAGGTCTATTTTGTTTTTTTCTGCAAGTTGAAGGCCCCATTCAAACCCAATTATAGGGGTATTTATAGTCATTGGAAACGGTTTTCCATGACGGACACAATGGTGGTGTCATATTGTAATTTTGAGGCTGTTTCATTTGAGTTTTTTAGCCTCAAAGTTTTATACCTTGGAGTGCACTCTCGGTTGTACCCGACACTCCCAAGGTAATTTTATATGTGATCCTTGTACCTAGTGATATTTTCTATACACTTGGCGAATGCATCGGCTGGTTACCCATGCATTTTGGTGGGATGACATGGTCACCATAAGGACACTTATACTAGGGACTACAAACATAGACACCCTAGATTCTATCCGAGGTTTTTTTTGGATCTACTTCTGAAGACTACAGACGAAGACACTTCAGAAGATTCTCTTCTTTTCTTCTTCTCTCCTCCTATTTGGATCTATGGCTCATTTTATTGTATTGAGTGCATTTTCGACAGAGACCGACACTCTTATATGGCTCATTTTTCCTTTCATTAGGTGCATTTTTTGCAGAGACCGACACCTTCTAGATTGAGTTCACCATGAGGAGGGATTTCATACTCATGGTGAATCTAGTTAGTGACCTACGAGTGGCAACATTCTCTGAGGATGACCTGCAAAGGCAAAAGACCCAGATGTGGCTGACCCTGAGGCACCCATGATGACCCTGAGGCACTTAGACGGTTGACCCAGTGGCAACAGACCCATTGAAGTGGCTGACCCTGAGGCAACAGACCAAGATGTATACATAGTGGATCTAGCGTTATTCATAGTTGGAGAGCCAAGCGCAAAGAGCACGAGCCTAGACCAAAAAGAGGATGATAAGTTACTTTTAGAGAAGTCAACATTAAGGGGGAATGTTACCTAATGTTGACTTGTTTTTTTCTTTAGTTAGGATAGTGCACATTAAGGGGGAATGTTAGAGTTAATGTAATGTGCACTATGCCAGTTTGACACTTGTCAGTTTCATTGACAAGTGTCATGTTCATCATATAGGCTAAAGGGAATTATTTTACTGATAAAAAGGTTACAATTATATTGTAACCTTTTTATAAATAAAATCATTCCCTTTAGCCTATATGATGAACATGACACTTGTCAATGAAACTGAAAAGTGTCAAACTGGCATAGTGCACATTACATTAACTCTAACATTCCCCCTTAATGTGCACTATCCTAACTACAAAAAAAAAAACAAGTCAACATTAGGTAACATTCCCCCTTAATGTTGACTTCTCTAAATGTAACTTATCTCCTCCTATTTTGATCTATGGCTCATTTTAATGTATTGAGTGCATTTTTGGCAGAGACCGACACTCTTCTATGGCTCGTTTTTCCTTTCATTAGGTGCATTTTTGATAGATACCGACACCTTCTAGATTGATTTCACCATGAGGAGGGATTTCATACTCATGGTGAATCTAGTTAGTGACCTACGAGTGGCAACATCCTCTGAGGATGACCTGCAGAGGCAACAGACCTAGATGTGGCTGACCCTGAGGCACCCATGATGACCCTGAGGCACTTAGACGACTGACCCTGAGGCAACAGACCGAGATGTATACACAGTGGATATAGTGTTATTCATAGTTGGAGAGCCAAGCGCAAAGAGTGTGAGCCTAGACAAAAAAAGAGAGGATGATAGGTTATTTTTTAGAGAATTCAACATTAAGGGGGAATGTTACCTAATGTTGACTTGTTTTGTTTCTTCTTTAGTTAGGATAGTGCACTTTAAGGGGGAATGTTAGAGTTAAAGTGCACTATGCCTTCCTTGACACTTGTCAGTTTCACTTGACAAGTGTCATGTTCATCATATAGGCTTATGCCTATATATTGTAACCATTTCTATCAATAAAAATATCCCCTTTAGTTTGAGTACTCCTGACAATACCATATGCCAATCACCATCGAATATTGACGAGGAGAAAGAATTATTTAAAATGAATTTGTGCCCACCCTAAATTTAGGGTTTAAATAATATTATTTTATAAATTAATTTATAATATAAATATTATAAATAATTTATAAATTACCTTAGGCTTAATTTTAACCTTTAATATTATAATAAAAATATTATAATATTATTTCCTTTGGTCTTAGGTATTTTTCTCTCTCACCCTTAGACCTTTTCTAACCTCCTTTAATATTATAATAATAAATATTTTAATATTATTTCCTTTAGGTCTTTCCTTCAGGGTATTTAACCTTCCTTTTGGCCATTCATGTGAAGCTCTTAAACCAAATTTCTTGGGCTTAAAATATAAATATTTTAACCCTCATTTTGCCAAGTCCTGCATTGATCACTGACATTAACTCTTGACATAAATTACAACACAACTTACTCAAAATTTCCAATAATCTCCCCCTTTTTCATTGATGGTAACCTTTTTTTTGTAATCATTCCTTTTTCTTTTTTCTAAAAATGCTCCCCCTGACCGAATACTCTTCCCCTAACTCAAATCTCTCCCCCTTTGACATCAATGGCAAAGGGCCACATTTGGGGCTTGGGGCTAAAGATAAGACTCTTAGCTTAGCCCCTCCCCCACCTCCTCTTTACCTTTGGGAGTATCTCTACTTCCATAATACATTGATATTTACCTTTGTCCACCTTATTTCTCAACTGATCCTTCTGATTCCTCTGAAAGTTCCTATTCCTGCTTATCTCTAGAAATTCTGCTCTCCACCACTTAGCTATATGCCCAAAATTGTTGCACTTATAACACTTAATGTTGTGATTCCTTGAAGGTGCAAATGTCTTGTAGTTCCTCCTGATGAAGCCATATCCATTCCTATCATGAATCCTACAATTAACTGCCTTATGACTAAACTTATTACAAGAGTGACAATACCCTTGAAAGATATACCCATTTCTAAATTTTCTATTGATGAAACCATATCCATGTTTTCCATGTGTCCTAAACTATGTAGCCTTGTGACCAAACCTGTGATATGAGAAGCAATGTCCATTGAGGAACCCTTGCCTTGATCCCATTGGTCTCTTAGTCTCTTCTTCCTTGTGTTGTTTCTTCTTCCATTTGTTCCTCGTTTGTGCATAGTTCCTTTCCTTGTTGAATTTTATATTTTCCAATTTATCCTTAGAAGTCTCACTTTATCTTACACTCTATTTTCTGAAGCTTCTTCTTATTTGGAGATTGATATTGATTCCTCTACTTGTTCTCTATGTTCTAGTTCAAAGCCAAGTCTTGTCTTGTTTGATGAAGATATTTGTACCTTTATAATATTATCCAAGGTCTTTTGGCTTCTCCCAAACCTGTGTAGATTTTTTTTAGACTCTTTTACTTCCTTCCTTAGTGAAGCTACCTCATGCTCTAGTATTTTATATTCTAATACTTTTACCTCTAACTTATCTTTATATCTCCTTGTCTTAGTTATTGAGTTGGTTAGATATTCTATAAGTTTTACTTTCTCTTCATCACATTCTTGAAATTGAAGCTTGAGTTTTGAGTTTTGCTTTCTTACCTTTCTTAATTCCTTAAGAGCAAAAATAAGTTGACCCTCAAGATCAACTTCTCTTTCCCCTGATTCTAATTCTTCCTTTACATTTTTATCATCAAGATCATATTCATTCCTTTCTGATTTATCTTCAATAGAAGCACTTCCTTCTTCTTCTATTACCATAAGAAGACTTTCTTCTTCTGGACCTTCAAGAGCATATTCAAATTCATCTTCACTGAAATTGAATCCATTCCTTGTATAACTATCTTCAATGTGATCAAAGTTACCACACCTAAAACACTTGAGAATTATTGGTGCCCTTTTTTTAACATCTTCTTTTTCTACTGTCAGAAATAGAATTTCTTCTTCATCATTATTTGAGGACCTTCCATAATTATCACTTGAACTCTTACCTACCTTATCTGCATAAATACTCTTTTTATACCTTTGGAAAAACTTATTTCCTTGCTTTCCTTGTCGATCCCTGATTTTCTTTTAATACCTGTGTTTTCCTATTTCCCTATTCTTATGATCTTTTTTCTCATCATAAATCCTATTTTTAGCTTCTGGACAATCAGATACATAGTTACCATATTTACCACATTTGAAACACTTAACTAATTTTGTACATTTATAGTTTATTGTGTCCTTGTTCCTTTTGCCATAGTTTTCTTCTTCATAACTGGATAACTTATTACTTGAATCTGAATTCTTACCCTTTATCTTCTTTGTAACTTTGAAGGCTACTTCTTTCTGGGGGGATCATCTTTTATTATCATCTCAAAATATGTAATAATTCCATGTAACTCATCCCTTGTCAAAATTTAAATATCTTTTGACTCTTCTATGGCTAAAATATTTTCATTATACCTCTTAGGGAGTGACCTTTGATGAGGCCCAAAAATGCCTCATTATTGCACAATGTTTTACTACCATATGATAAGTTAATTGCCAAATAGTTGACTAAAATATACTATTTGTTAAGTGTTTGCATGATTTTATGTTAGGAATACTATATCTCTATTTTTGACTATTTTCAACATTTTGTGACTGATTTTGCTTGATTAAGTAGCAAGTAAAAACATGCATTTCAATTAACCAAATGTGGTATGCTGATATCCATTAACTTCTCAATGGTTTTTGAATTTTTTCCTGCCCTTCAACTTGTTTCAAATCCACATTGAAGCCAAAATTTTAGGACTGTCATAAATCTAAAAATCTGGAAAAAACAACCATATAAAAATCAGCAAGCTGTCACTTTATAGGAACACCTTGAAGTTGTCAAGCAAAGCATAAGGATATAGATGGAATGAGTTTATAAGGACTACAAAAGACATCTGGCCTATTTAGAATCATTTCCACATGGTCTAAATAGGCAGCAATAGGGTATAACAGAGCAGGGGCAATTATGCAGCATTGTTGCACTATTTCAGCATGGTTACTTGGTGAATGAAGTGTATAAATTTAGTAGCAACTTGATGTACTCCTTCATGTTGATATTTGAATAATTTTTTTATGTTATAATTTTTTTTAATTTGCAAGAAATGCCAATATTTTACAACTGTGCAGTAGAACTGGAAAATGCAGTAATTTACCATGTAAATTCTAACAAGCTACCAATGAATGGCAAGGCATGAAATTCACATCCAAGGAAGAATGCAGACTATTGCAATCTGATATTGAGGGCTAATACACCTTAGAAATACAACCAAAACCATTTGGAGTCAACAGAGTTGGTCATTCTAAAGATCTTCGGAATGAACACAATGTCTTCGAAATGAGAATTGTAGTATCTTTGAAATGAGCCACTTATCTTCGGAACGAAAATAGAATGTACTTTTTCACTTGTTGACTGACATTTGGTGATGGAAAAGGGGATAAAAAGGTTGATAAATTTAAGGTAAAATATCTCCCATCTGATTTTGTTGTCCTTGTCGTCTAAAGCCACCATTCATGGAAAAGATCAATTTTGATCCTCTTCTAGGATAAACCCAGAAAAACTGTAGCATAATGGAAAGTTGTTTGCAAGATAGGAATGGCATATTATGAAGTGTAGAAATATGTGTGAGATATTTCTATACTCCTCTCATGTACTCCCACCACTGAAGATGTTTTCTAAGGGCCAATGACTACTACTGCAACACAAACTGTCCAGATTTGCATTTATTTCAGCTCTAGAATTATTGGCAAATCACTGTAAAGCAACACATAGGCTAATTTGAGCATGGGATATGTTGTAAATATTTATATAAATAACACAACTCCCTCATTGGTTGAGCCAGTTAGGAATTAGAATAGAAGAGAGTTTTCAATTGCAGCAATTAGGACTGTACAATAATTTTCTGTAACAGTTTTCAACATGTTTTGTCATCAATAAAAGTGTAGCTATTTTATCATCTTATGTTCTGAGTGTTAATTAGTTGAGTGTTTTTTTACCTCCTTCTAGATCAGGAAGTATGGGCCCACTTTTAGATCTAAAAGGAGGGATTTTATGACAGGTTTTAATATGTAATTTTTAGCAGAATTAATAGATTGCTTGCCAGATTTTATTTTTTTGTTTTTATTTTGTATTATGTGATTTATGTTTTCTATTATGTTTGTGTATAGCATTTGTGTGTATGTCAGATGACAAATTATATTAAGCATTTTTCCTTTGCTTTCCATGTTTTCCCTGCTTTCTATTTTAGCAACTTTCCATTTTTTAGCATTTTTCATTTTGTTGTCAATTCTTGTAGCATAAGCTTGACGACCTTCTGTGGCAGGGCATTGATAGGTGTTTTTAGAATAAGTTTCATTCACAAGCATCATTTCAATTCTGCAAGAGTAATTAGATTTCAATTCTGTAAAAGTAGATTAGATTTCAATTTAGCAATTTCAATTATGTAAGAGTAACTAGATTTCAATTCTGCAAAAGTAGATTAGATTTCAATTTAGCAATTTCAATTATGCAAGAGTAACTAGATTTCAATTATGCAAAAGTAGATTAGATTTCAATTTAGCAATTTCAATTCATGCAATTGTAGTTAATTGTTAAATTCTACAATTTAGATTTAGTTTTCAATTCTTGTAATTTATTTCAGTTTCCATTCTTCAGACTAGGTTTAGTGTGACACCAAAATGCTAAACCAAAATCTGCTTCACCAATAAATTCTTGAAATCTGAATGTCTGAATTATACTTTGCCCTAGCCTTCTATCGTAGACAGCCTTGGACACCACCTCGAATTGATAAATCATTGATATTAAATGATGAGACTCAATGACACTCATCATTTTGGCATCGTTGTCGAGGAACATGGTGTTGTTAGAGGGTAAAAGTAGTTAAATAATTATTATTGTGCTAAGTTATGAAGTTCAGAGTTAAATCAGAATGTAATAGCTGGTATAAATAATAATTATTGATAGTTGCATTTCAATTCATTTAGAAAACAAGCAACCACATGGAGGTGATCTTCACACTTGGGGGTTAAATTACCTAGTTTGAATTCTTCTCAAAGAGAGATCCTAACAACAACAAACAGGGCAAGTAAATCAACCACCACCTTTAGCCCAACCTGTGGCCAATATGAATAATACAGGACAGACAACCCTTGTCTATGTAAGCTAAAAAAAAAAAATCACAAAAACTTTTGCACAATCAAAATAGGAGTTTACAACTTAATGATGATCCTAGAGTTTTCCATTATTACTTAAATATTGTTAGGATTTTACCACGCTAAACCACAACCTAGCAATTCTTAGCCTACACAGACAATAGTTGATCTCATTAGAGGTGATCCTACCTGACAAGTAGTTGATCTACTAAAGTTGTACACTTCTTGTCTTATTGTGCAAACCAAAAATATTTTTTTAGCACTTGTGATCATTCTGAATAAATACAAGACAAGCAACCCCTGTCTATGTAGCTGAATCTGGTATAAAAAAAAAAACTTGCAGGAAATGTTATTGACTGCAACAACATCCAACTGTGCTAAAACAAGAACTTACTTGAGCTTGAAGAGATAAAAATCAATGGATATACACAGAAAACCTTTAGTACAAACACACAAAAATTAGCCTTGGATAAAGAAGAAAAACTAGAAAAACTGCACATAGAAAATTTACTTCCATTTTACAAAGGGGTAAATTATGTCCTCCTAGGAATGAAACAAATTGAAGTGCAGCCAAGAAAATTCTTGAACATTATTAGCTAGCTGACTTATAAACAAAAAGCAAAATTGTTGCTATTTTGAAATAATATTTCAATCCCTTTACATGGAATTACAAGGGTATATCAAAATTTTATCTTGATATAAACACTTAACATCTTTTGGGAATTGGTATTTAATTGTTTCAAGAAAAAATTGACAAGATTTTGCAGACTAGGAGCCATGGACAACACTTGATTGAAGAAGTTTTCAAATATGGAGCAGTGCTTCTTTCTCTCATTGGTAATTCATGGAGGATGTTAGTGGTGAATGGACATTGCCTTCGGGTATACCATGCACCATTAACTAAGGAGGAGTTCTTGAAGGATATTCCATTGGATGTACACATAATGGAAGAAAATTTCTCTTCAATATCATATTCAGAGTGATGATAAAAATTCTAACAAAAAGAGAAAAAAAAAAGGAAAAAAATACAAGAAAAGCAAAAAGAAGAATAGTCTTGTTTATGAACTTCTTTTTGGGTACAAGCAAGACAAGAAAATTTGAAAAAAAAAAAGAAAAAAATTTGCAGCAAAGGCATGTCCCACAAAATGGGGATACATGAGGACAAGCATCAATTTCAACAAGAAATAGGAACAATGGAGCCAATACTTCATTTCCAACAATAAGGAGGCAATGATGATGTAAGAATATTCTTACTGGTCATCTAGTAAGGAAGGTTGCATCAATGTTACAGGTTTCAACAGAAAGAGATGGTGTTTTCATACAACAATTGACATGTTTTTATCGAATAAGGATTGGTCTTATCCAAATAGGAGTGAGATATGTTCTCTCATTGAAGCACTTTAAAAAAAAAAGGACAGAAGTTGGTTGAAAACCAGAAATGGCAGCCTCTTCTGATAAAAAAATGAAAAAAAAGAGATGAAAAAAAAAAATGAAAAAAAAAATAAAAAAAATGAATAATTCAGTAGTGAAAACCTTCTTGGAGGCGCTACTGAGTTGGATTGCATGAAAACCAATTTTTTGGCATGCATTGCCTTGTTGATCTACCCATCATTGCTCCACCATTGTAAAAATCTCACACTGCACATGTGTTATGTTTGTTTATGTTTTCAGATAGCCTGCTAACAATCATCAAAAGTAGCTTGTAAGGTGCATGACCAATTTTTAGGACAGTAAGGTATGTGTTTCTTGCATTTAATTCATAGTAAACATTTAGCATTTAGTGTATGATAGTTGGTATTTAGCATAAACTATTTATACAATAATGACAAGTTGAAAAATAAAAAAAGGAACATGTTCAAGATGTCAAGAAACACCCCCTTATGCCCTTAATTGCATGGAAATTTCAAAACTATGCAAAAACCTGATTTTGGGACAGACATGGCAGTAATTCTATTTCAATTTGTAGGGCAAATTTTAGAAGGAGAACTGCAAGTTTATATCTCATAATTGTCTGATAAATTGAAGGAGGATAATCAAAAAAATGCACCCAAAGGTTCTATTTTAGTACTACTTGAATAAAACAACATACAAAAAAAAGAATAACATCTAAACAAAAGGATGAAGAAGGGATTTTTGATGTTATGGAAGGCTTATACACTCTAGATATAGACCCACAATAGAATCTGTAGCTAACTTTTGCATAGGAGGTCATTTCTGCATTTTTTGAATATCTTCAGAATAAGAAATCCAGTCTCTTCAGAATGAATAGACATCTTCGAAATGAGAAATGCAGTCTCTTCGGAATGAACATAAATATTCGGAATGAGAAATGCAGTCTCTTCGGAATGAATGGACATCTTCGGAATGAGAAATGTAGTCTCTTCGAAATGAATAGACATCTTCGGAATGAGAAATGCAGTCTCTTTAGAATGAACAGAAATCTTCGGAATGAGAAATGCAGTCTCTTCGAAATGAACAGACATCTTCGGAATGAGCAAGATATCTTCGGAATGAGCAAAAACTGTATCAAAATTACTAAAAATGCTACAGAATAGCAAAAAGAGTAGGGTACATCAAATATTAAGGTTTATAAGGCTCTACCACAAGTAAGTACATCCCTAAAGCATTTCAAATAAAAAAAAAAAAAAATTGTTCAAAAGGTGCAAACAACAAAAATAAGCATTCAGGCTGAAATGTTGTTAAGAACATAAAATCCCATTAGTAGTAGTGCATCTGCCAAATACGGTTCCACAATAATACTATTGCAAGATGAATCATATGATATCAAGCCTTTAAGAGGTACCTTGCAACACTAAAACTTGTAGAAAAACAGAAAAAAAATCATACATGTGCTTAATTGCAAAATACTTGATATAGTGCAGCAAGGAGGAATTTCTTAGTTAGCAGGTAGCAAAGGATGTTCACAAGAATAAAACCTACATATTACTATGGCCTACTAAGATGCATGAGGGCATGCATCAGTTCAAGTTGGGTGGGATGATGAGGCCCAAAAATGCCTCATTATTGCATAATTTTTTACTACCATATGATAAGTTAATTGCCAAATAGTTGACTAAAATATACTATTTGTTAAGTCTTTGCATGATTTTATGTTAGGAATACTATATCTCCATTTTTGACTATTTTTAGCATTTTGTGACTGATTTTGCTTGATTAAGTAGCAAGTAAAAACATGCATTTCAATTGACCAAATGTGGTATGCTGATATCCATTAACTTCTCAATGGTTTTTGAATGTTTTCCTGCCCTTCAAATTGTCTCAAATCCACATTGAAGCCAAAAGTTTAGGACTATCATAAATCTGAAAATCTGGAAAAAATAGCCATATAAAAATCAGCAAGTTGTCACTTTATAGGAACACCTTGAAGTTTTCAAGAAAAGCATGAGGATATGGATGGAATGAGTTTAGAAGGACTACAGAAGACATATGACCTATTTAAAATCATTCCCACATGGTCTAAATAGGTAGCAACATGGTATAACAGAGCAGGGACAATTGTGCAACATTGTTGCACTATTTCAGCATGGTTACTTGGTGAATGAAGTGTATAAATTTAGTAGAAACTTTATGTACTCCTTCATGTTGATATTTGAATAATTTTTTTATGTTCTAATTTGTTTGAATTTGCAAGAAATGCCAATATTTTACAACTATATAGCAGAACTGGAAAATACAGTAATTTACCATGTAAATTCCAACAAGCTATCAATTAATGGCAAGGCATGAAATTCACATCCAAGGAAGAATGAAGACTATTGCAATCTGATCTTGAGGGCTAATCCACCTTATAAATACAACCAAAACCATTTGGATTCAACACAGTTGGTCATTCTAAAGATCTTCGAAATGAACACAATGTCTTCGAAATGAGAATTGTAGTATCTTTGGAATGAGCCACTTATCTTTGGAATGAAAACAAAATGTACTTTTTGACTTGTTGACTAAATTTTGGCAATGGAAAAGGGATAAGAAGGTTGATAAAGTTAAGGAAAAATATATCCCATCTGATTTTTCCGTCCTTGTCGTCCAAAGCCACCATTTATGGAAAAGATCAATTTTGATCCTCTTCTAGGATAAACCCAAAAAAACTGTAGCATAATGGAAAGTTGTTTGCAAGATAGGAATGGAATATTATGAAGTGGAGAAATATGTGTGAGATATTTCTATACTCCTCTCACGTACTCCCACCACTGAATATGTTTTCTAAGGGCTAATGACTACTACTGCAACACAAATTGTCCAGATTTGCATTTATTTTAGATCCATAATTATTGGCAAATCTCTGTAAAGCAGCACATAGGCTGATTTGAGCATGGGATATGTTGTAAATATTTATATAAATAACACAGCTCCCTCCTTGGTTGAGCCAGTTAGGAATTAGAATAGAAGAAAGTTTTCAATTGCAGCAATTAGGACTGTACAGTAATTTTTTATAACAGTTTTCAGCATGTTCTGTCATCAATAAAAGTACAACTATTTTATCATCTTATGTTCGAAGTGTTAATTAGTTAAGGAGTGTTTTTACCTCCTTCTAGATCAGAAAGTATGGACCCACTTTCAGATCTAGAAGGAGAGATTTTATGGCAGGTTTTAATCTATAATTTTGTCGCAGCAGAATTAATAGATTGCTTGCCAGATTTCATTTTCTTGTTTTTATTTTGTATTATGTGATTTATGTTTTCTATTATGTTTGTGTATAGCATTTGTGTGTATGTCATCTGAAAAATTATATTAAACATTTTTCCTTTGCTTTCCATGTTTTCCCTGCTTTCTATTTTAGCAACTTTCCATTTTTTAGCATTTTTCATTTTGTTGTCAATTCCTGTAGCAGAATCTTGACGACCTTCTATGGCAGGGCATTGACAGGTGTTTTTAGAATAAGTTTCATTCACAAGCATCATTTCAATTTTGTAAGAGTAATTTGATTTCAATTCTGTAAAAGTAGATTAGATTTCAATTTAGTAATTTCAATTATGCAAGAGCAACTAGATTTCAATTCTGCAAAAGTAGATTAGATTTCAATTTAGCAATTTCAATTATGCAAGAGTAACTAGATTTAAATTATGCAAAAGTAGAATAGATTTCAATTTAGCAATTTCAATTCATGTAATTATAGTTAATTGTTAAATTCTACAATTTAGATTTAGTTTTCAATTCTTGTAATTTATTTCAGTTTCCATTCTTTAGACTAGGTTTAGTGTGACACCAAAAGGCTAAACCAAAATCTGCTTCACCAATAAATGCTTGAAATCTAAATGCCTGAATTGTACTTTGCCCTAGCCTTCTATCGTAGACAGCCTTGGACACCACCCCGAATTGATAAATCATTGATATTAAATGATGAGAATCAACGACACTCATCAACCTTAAAATTTTTTGACAAACATCTATTTCTTCAACTTTAAACCCAATTCCTTTGATGGAGTTAACAACCTCATCCACACGAAGTATGAAGCAATTTCTTCCTCATCCTTCATCTTTAGGTCTTCAAATATTTTATTGTGATTTAGCAATTTTACCATTTTGACCTTTTTGTCTCCCTTATATATACCTTTCATATTATCCCAAATCTCTTTTGTTGATGTGCAATGCATAACTTTTACAAACTCTATTTCATGCAAACCATTTAAGGTTCCATTCATTGCCTTTGAATTATTTAGTTGTAGGAGCTTACCATCTTTATTAGTAGGTGTAGTATCTAGTGGTGTGTACCCATCCTCAACTGCTCGCCATATATCATTTCCTAGTGCTATTAGGAAAATATTTATTCTCACACTCCAAAAAGCATAATTGTTTCCATCAAGCAATGGTTCCTTATTTCCTGAATATCCACTATGAGAATCCATCTGTATTCCTGTAATATTTTTCTTCAAGTTGTTAAACTCTTTCGAAGGAACCCGCTTTGATACCAATTGAAGAACACAAATTTATACTAAGAGGGGAGTGAACAGTATAAGACTACTTTTTAATTTTCTTTCCCAAACAATATTATCCAATATATCAATGGCAATATCAAAAATAGTAATAAAAGCAATGCAAAAATCATCACACACAATAGAGATACCAATTTAATGTGGTTCATCCATAGTGGGCTACTCCATAGAGAAAATATTTCACTAAAATTTCCTCAAAAAATATCTTGGGAATACTTACCTATTACAATGTTTATGGACCTCTATCCAAAGGAGATACCAATCCCCTAATCAAGTTCATGTATCTCTATCATAGGAGAATTCCTTCTCCTTGGCTCTGGCTAGTGATTCTCTAGAAGACTACTACCACCACTACACTGGCTTGTGGATCTCTCTCCACTGAAGACATTTGTCCTCACTCATAAGACATCTATACTCACTACCCTGGCTAATGGATATTTACCCACTAGAGACTATTGTCATCTGATCTATCACCTCCAAATATTACTCTCAACTTTTCTCAATCTCTATCTCAAATATGCACTAAACATTGTTCTTCGATCTAGCACAAATCTGCTCATAAGTCTGTCTCTCCAAACTCTATCCTTAAATCTGTCATCAAATCTATCCTCAAATATATCCTCAAGACTTAACACAAAGCTTGATCAAATCATAAATCAACTTAGATTAGATCTTCCCCAAGCCTTAACACAAAGCTTGAAAAAATCAACCAATCAAATCTACTCTCAAGTATTCTCAAAGAATTATCTCAAATCTATCCACAAGTCCTCTCAGGAACTTGTTTAATATGCTCTCAAGTCTTCACCAAGACTTACCTCAAACCTCCTCAACAAGTCCTCTCTAGAACTTTTCCAATCTTCTCAACAAGTCTTCACTAAGACTTACCTCGAATATGCTCAACAAGTCCTCTCAATAACTTTCTCTATCTGCTCAACAAGTCTTCACCAAGACTTTTCTAAAATATGCTCAACAAGTCCTCTCAAGAACTTACTCTATCTGCTCAAAAAATCTTCACCAAGTCTTACTTCAATTTTTCTTGTAAGCTTCCACAAAATCTCACACAAATATATCCTTAAGCTTTCACAAAAGCTTACTCAAATCTGCCCTTAAGTACCCTCTAGGACTTACTCAAATCTATCCTTAAGTCCCCTCTAGGACTTACTCAAATCTACCCACAAGATTTCACAAAAGCTTGCTAAAATTTGTCCTTAAGTCCACTCTAGGATTTATTCAAATCTACCCACAAGCTTTCACAAAGGCTTATTCAAATCAATTGCAAAACTTACATGCAAAAACTCAACTTAATATCTTTCAAAAAACCTCTTCAATACCATAAACAAGTTTCATTTATAATATTTTTTAACCATAGAAACATATATAGAATGATTAAAGACTTAGTATGTTTCACACTCACAAACACTCAATCACTTTCAAACTCTCTTTAAAATCAATTTAGAACAAAGAACAATTTTTTTCATAGAACTTGAACTATCACTTCAATGTATTCCATCAATAATGCTCATCCAAATTCACTCAAACATTCACTCAATGAAGCACAACTTGATTACAAAACCTAACCAAGTGCTTCACTATACTTCCAACAACTCACACTTATGAATCTCAAACCTTGACTCAAGATGATTCTAAATTCACATAATAATGATACTCATCATCTTTCACAAACCCTAGTTCAAGATGATTCTCAATCTCACATAAAAATGATACTCATGTTCTTTCACAAACCCTAGTTCAAGATAGTTTTCAATATCACATAACAATGTTCTTTCAACATCCACAAATCATGTACATGAAAACTCACTCAAAACATTTCCAACAATACTTATCAAACAATCATTTTCACTCCAACTTTGCATTTCACAACATTCAATTCAACAATATTTCATTCACAAGGAAGTTGTGCCGATACCTTTGTTTTTATGGAGATATGTATTCAAAACCTGTCTCAATCATAATCAAATATTTGCACATCGCTCGATAGGATTTGATCCTAGGTCACACTACCACTAGCACCCTAGATGTTGTCCAACTACCATGTGAGCTAGGCGCTCACTTGGGAGGGAAAATCATCTTGTGCGCTTAGTACCTTCATTCAGTGCTAAAAAAAATTAAAAACCTTACCCCTTCACAGCCATTGAGACTTGAATGCGGTACTTCTGCTCTCCCAACGCCTTATACACCGATCACTTGGCACTAGCCCAACTAGTTGGTTGGTGGTAAAGCTCTCTACCTCAAACAATTTATTCGTTACATTTTTTGGGTGCCCTTTTGAAAATTATAATCCTCTTCTTATGCTCATAAATTTTTGCATTAACATTTTGTCCTTTCTCGCACATGCATCAAAATTAGAGACTTATATTTTGGTTTGACAAGACCTATGGTATTTATACCATATGCCAATCACCATCGAACGTCGATGGGGAGGAAGAATTATTTAAAAAAAATTTGCACCCACCCTAACTTTAGGGTTTAAATAATATTATTTTATAAATTAATTTATAATATAAATATTATAAATAATTTATAAATTACCTTAGGTGGATTTATTCCATGACAAACCAATATTATGCCATAGTCAAGGATTCTTTAGTCACAATGCTTGAGTCCTCTCTCTTGAAATTGCTACATGGGATTCTTTAGCAAGAACATGTATGGTTTATGTTTTTGAATACCTAGTATCCTTCCTCAGGTGTAACTTCATTTTGGGGAACAAATCCCTTCTAGTCTATGTTTCCACATTTTCTTCCACATCTACTATTTCAATATCTCTCTATCCATTATCCTCTAGTATTTGAGCTACAAATTCATTCTAGGTATAAATTTACCTAGCTCATTATAGGGCCCTAATAACTATTAGAAAAATAAAACCATGGTGTATCAAGATATGTATCCTACCAAATTTCATATTTTTGGACATATTACTTAGTGAGGTAAGGAGGAAATAATGTCTATTGAGCAATACCCCATACCGCAAATGCATTATGAATAGAAAATAATGACTCAAGCCATAGATATATCTTCCCTTATGTTTGAAGTAACATTCTAGAATCTAGGTAACATCATCCCATGGATGCGGTAAAGTGCTACATAGAATCCCCTCTTTAGTATCATAGATGTACTCTTAACCACATGAAAATTATCTTTGGTGTTCTTTAGTATCCTTGGTTTTTTCCTACACCAGCATACCCTTATTTATGATAAGCCAATGAATTTAGCTAAGGTGTATTTTATGACTTCAACTTTGAGGTCTAAAAATAATTTCTCATTCATCTACTAGAGTGTAAGTTAGTTCTATAGCGATAATATCATGATATCCATATATTCATTGCAAACATAGTCCAAGCAACTCTCTCAATAATTCATCATGCAACTTGTTTTTCCTTTATTTTTATTATGTTGGTTGGTTACCTATTGTTTAGATTTCCTACCATGCCAGTGAATTGCAAATGACTATCTTACAATTCTAATAACTAAGTGTTTGTAAGTATTTATGACTACTTTCTTTGTCTACTACAACTATGTTTCATTAGTTTCAATTAGCTATTTTATTCTCCTTGCAAAAATAATTTGACATTAATGGTTGACCCTGAATAGTTGAAGAAAGACTTTTTAATTTGCAGATAAGTCTCTTCTTGCCTAGCCAAGTCATAAGCCTCTTGCAATATTTTAGGTTTGTCTACCACTAAGATGAAATTATGCACCTTTAGATGCTCATTGTTCTTGTAATAAAAAATATACTGCAAAATATTCAAATATCTCTGAATATACACCTCTATTGATAGTGATCCTTGTTGAAGCATAGGTAATTCTTCAAACTTCTCTACATAAAACTGGTCAAAAAGAAATATTTTCTTAAAATCCCCAACAAAATCATCCCACTTAAGTTATGTGGCTTGGATTTTTTGCTTGTATTAAATGTGTCCCACCATTCTAGGGTTGCATCTAGAAGATGAAGGGTAGCCCACATAGTCTAATTTTTAGAGTAATATTTCATGGAAAAGAAGGTTTCTAACTCTTTCATCTATGACTCGATAACATCTCCTCCTTCCTTCCCATTACATTTGGTTACTTTAACATTCTTAATGTCTCTAGCTATCTCATCCTATATCCAGGATTTGCCATATTGGCTTATTCTAAAAGGTTTCTCTTCCTATCTACCTTCTATATTTATAGTACCGACTTCCTTATTGATCAATGTTTCTATTAAATTTTATTGTTGATCCAACTGTTATTGAAGCAACTTTACCATAGAAGAGAGTTCTTATGCTCTCCCCTTAGAACATGTTGTTTCCTCGATATCCTTGTTGAGGTTTGTTGTCCTCATAGACCTCTTACTAGGAATTTTTCTTCTAATTTTCTTGCTAGAGTCCATAATTCATCTAAATATTTACACTGCATTTTCCTCTTGTGCAACTATTCTAGTTTTCTTTCTTTGAAGAACTTCCTTTTAAAATAGATGTTATCTCCTATTCACACAAAGGATTTAAGTAGGTTTTAATTTCCCTTAATTATATTTATAATTATTTAGTTTCAATATCTTATGAACTAACATAGACCATTATCACTTAATAGATATGACCAATATCACACTTGCCTCCCTATAAGGTGCCTTTCCCAATAAGAAACTTTACCTTCTAGTATTTTTACTCCTTGGTTTGATTGGTCCCAATGACATGCAATATCCATTGTATCCTAGATCATGTTAAGGTCCCTAGAGGAGTAAGTCTCCCCAAAGTAGCACATCAAGTCAAGGCTCATCCTAAGCGCACTCCATGGAAGCTTCTAGCCCTATGACCTAGAGCTTTGATACCAACTATAACAAACCAAAAATACCAACCCAAGAGAGAGATATATCTATATCTATATATATATATATATATATATATATATATATATATATATATATATATATATATATATATATATATATATATAATTTATATATTTATATATATATTTAAAACACAAAGTTCTCAAGAGATCCAACATTTTTCTCTTCAAGCATCCAAGGCTTCACCATATTTGAGTTCAAAGTCATTGTATATGAAACTTAGTGAAGAGGAGTGGCCAATTATCATGGTTTCTATGGTTCACGTTGCTAAAACTCCTCATATAGAAGGATACCAAAAGTGGTCCCCCCACATTTTTGATACCCTCATTAGCATTGGACAATATGACCATAGTGTAGGGATTATACTTTAAGGCCCATAACACTTGAAGGAGAATGTTTATTCCATAACCTTAACCTAAGTCCATCTAGGCAGGATAATTAGGTGTAAAGCCTTGGTTCTTAGTTACCATGGCTCCATGGTCTAAGGCCATTACCTCTCAATTAGTAATGAACATGGTCACATAAACCTACACATTCAAGGTACCACCAATGCTTTCTTGTGAATGATTCTAATAGTCTTCCAAACATGGGAAGAGTTGATCCTCATCATTCAATGTGTAACATTTTATAAGTATCTATCTATTGCATTCTCACAACTTCTTCTAGAATTGTGAGCACCTAGCTATTGTATTCTCACAACTCTTTCTAGGACTCACTTCTACCTAGTTATTGCATTCTCGCAAATCCTCCCAGGATTAGGCTAAATAATTTAACTTAGGTCTTAAAATAAGGTCTAGATTCAATATAAGAAACTTCTTTCTACCAAAGGAATCCATACAAAAACAATTGTTTTTAATATCAAAAGGCTTAAACTATAGCATCATATTGACTGAGAATGAAATCATATGCATCTCAAATAAACATAAGATTCATCTAAATCTAACACATTTATAATAATCCACATGCTATATTTGGATATTAAAGAGATTACATAAAGAAGCATTACAATAGATCACCAAAACAAATATTCATAATGCTATAAATTTCTACTTAAATATTATTAAAAATTCATCACAATATCACATGTTTATAACAAAAAATAAATCATTGAGCATGAAGACTAATATAATCCCAAATATTCATTTTCTTTCTTTTTTTATTGCTCAAAGCAACCTATTTCCATAATACAAAACTACTAATATTGAAATATCGTTAAATTTTTTCCCTCTAAAAATTACAAAGAAAATTCTCATTTGCATAACCATTTTTCAATCTAAGATACAACAATGTCATTCTACCTAAATGGCCTTTGTACCACCTTCCTCTGACAACCTTCTTTAAGTGAGGAGTTACCCACCAACTTAAGGAACATTTAGGGATTAGGACAACTCATTATGCAATGCAATCTAACATGCTAATTGTATTTGCAAACATCCATGCACAATACTTCTTTTAAAAGGAAATAAACTAGAGAAGATCCCATATTTCTCTATTTATTTTACATATTATGTAATTGCAAACCAAACATGCACAATACATTTTAAAAAGGAACCAATGAGAGAATCCCATATTTCTCTCTATAATGGTTTCCCTACCTACTCAAGTCTCAGGAAACCATTATAGTATATATTTCTTTTAAACCAAGAATCTCTTCCAAATTTACCCACAAATAGAAGTTCATAACTTTCCTTTCGGAGATGGGGATGCTAGTTGGGCACTTTAATTTCTCTTTGTTCCCTTTTGACAAAAAAGGGGATCCCAAATCACTCTCAATTCATACGAGCACTTCGTAACTTTTGTGGATGAAAACAAGCTCATGAATATTAATATCATAGGGTCGATATTTACATGGAGCAACTGGAGAAAGAGGGACCAAATCATTTATATTTGCCTTGACCTATTTCTTATTTTAACCAATGCTATCCATAATTTTGGTGATGCTACTCTATGATCGTTGCCCAGGATTGGTTTCAATCACAATCCTCTACTCCTAGACAACTCCTCTCAGGTTTCCCCCTTCAAGATGTATTTTAGATTTGAATCAATGTGGATTCAAGATCCCAAATTAAATATCTAATATCCCTATGGTGGTCTCACAAGTTCTTTGGATCTCCAGCTGACTAGGTAAGCAATAAACTTCGTTATGTCAAGTTTAAGCTAAAAAATGGAACCGGAGTTTTACAGAAATAATCCACAAAAAACAACATATTAAGTCCCAAATTTCTAGAATAGAACTCTCTCTACAACAGGATAATCTGAAACCCACCCTTCAAGACACTAAAAAGGTCCTTCTAACTAAGTTCCATAATATTCTCAAAAGTGAATCCTAGTTTCCTTACTCATCCCGGGACTTCCTACTCTGGGAATGTTGTTGTAGCAGATGATCTCCTTGGGGGGGAGGTCCTTGCCCACTTTCTGCTCCTTTCCCAGCTATTTTATGTTTTCCCTGCTTGAGTCCTTGGTTTGGTGCATCCCAAGGTTTTCCATTGTGTTTCCTACTGAGTTTCTAGGATCTTTTCTCAGCCTCTTTCAGGCTTTCTTTAGGGATTTTTTCATAGGTTGTTCTACTTGGAGTTGGTTCCCTGGGCTTCCTTGGTTCGTTGTGGTTGCGGGTTGGGTTTTTGACTACTTCCTTGTGCATCATGTGAGATCCTCACTACATATTTTTTGGTCTTGGGGACCCAGGTACCTTATTTCTAGTGACTTCTCTCTGTAATGTCCTTGGATGTTGGTGGTCCCACTATTTTGGGTGGGGCTCTTTTTGGTTTCCTATTCTAGAACTTCTACTTGTTGGACCTATTGTTTGGTGGATGCTCAGAGCATTCCTTTTCCTAAGTTATTCCCAGTCCCAATTCTAGTTCCCTAAAGCTATTAATAAGAAAGGATGGGGGATTCCTAGTCCTTCCTAATGGGGTGCTTGGGATTATCTACTACATTTTTCAATCGTGGGGTGGGGACCTATGCTAATTGCTTGCAATTTTGGTCTCCCCTACCTCCTTCAGATGTTGCTTTTGAGGATCCATTCCTTTCACCTACTATTACTATCCCTAGCTCCTTTCAGATTCCTTGTAGTTCAACATGGTGTGCATAGGGATCTCTTGGCCTATAGATATCCCTTGTAGTGCTAATCCATTTCACAAGCTCAAATGATGGATTCCCGATGGTGTTTCTCTAAGTATTCCTATGTTTTCCTACTGTTGCATCCTGGTTTATATCTCACTATTGCTTCCTACTTAGATTCTTCCTGGTCTGTATCCCTAGCCATATTGAGCCATTCCTGGGTGGGAACCCTCTTCAATTTTCAAATTTCAAATTTCCCAATTTTGGTTTCTAGGAAGGATTTTATTTTTTCCTTGGGTGGGATTATTAATTATGCTTGGTTACCACTAGGAAGGATTTTTCAATTTGGTAGCTTCCCACCGGGCGAGATTTTTCAAATCTGTCATCCTACTAGTTTTCCTACTAGGCAGGATTTTTCAGAATTGGTGGTTTCCTACTGGGCGATATTTTCAAGCTCTATGGTTCTTCTTGCTAGTTTTCCCATTGGGCAGGATTTTAAAATTGGTGGTTTCCTGCTAGACAGGATTTTCAAGCTCTATGGTTCATCCTGTACGTTTTCCTGTTGGGCAGGATTTTTCAAAATTGGTGGTTTCCTGTTGGGTGAGATTTTTTAAATTTGGTTGTTTTTCGTTGGGTGGGATTTTCCAAACTATATGTTTCTCACTGGGCAATATTTTTCATATTGGTTGTTTTTGACCTTTGATGTGGTCGGTTTACCCATTGTAAAAGGGTTTTGGGGCCCTTTCAAAACCTTATTTTAATATAATTTTAACCTACCAAAAACAAATATTCTCAAAAGTGAAGAAACTTTTTGGAGACAAAAATCATAGGTCTCCTAGCTAAAGGAAGATAATTCTAACACCAAGTTTTTTCATACCACCACCATCAGACACAAAGGGTCCAGTAAAATAAAAAAGCTCACCCGATAGGATGGGGAACTTACTATTGATATTTTTGAGATTACAGTCGAAGCTACCAAATTTTTTGAATATTTACTTGGTCCTAAACCATGGTGTGATTTCTAAACTTACAAGGCCCTCCTCCAAAACATCCCTAGGCTCATCACGGTGGACAAAAATCAAAGTCTAACCAATCCACTTTCATCTGAAGAAACCCATTATGTTGTTTTCTCTATGCAAGGTTGAAAAGCCCCCAAAATTGATGGCTTCTGTCATATTTTCTTCCAATAGTTGTAGGATATTGTGGGTGAGGGGGATTACCCTACAACAATTTAATGTGCTTTTCCTGAATCCCCCTACATGGGTTTTTATCCTTTTTGGTTTTTATCTCTATTTTCATTGTCCCTACATGGGTATTTGACATTATGGTTTTGCTACCATTGTGCAGGTATTATCTTTTGTTTTTTGTGTTCGTCACCCTTGCATGGGTATTTGGTTGTCTTTGACTTAACTCCTTCATGGTACTAGGGAGAACATCTATGTTTTGGTTCTTCCATGTATTTTATGACCCCTACGTGGGCCTTCAAGATGATCTCTACTTCTTGGAGAAGGCTTCCCTTTTTTGTCTTAATGGGCCTGCGTCCTTTGAGTTTTAGTTTTTCTATTTTTTGATCCCATAATGTATAAGGTTATGGGACCCTTTCAAAACCCCTATACCAATAAAAAACATATTCATATAATATAGAACCAACCTACTAGCATTCTATTAAACTACTTTAACAAGATAGGAATCATACTATTCTCTATTTTTTAAATTCCATTAAATATCATTCATCAAAACACTATATTTATTTAAAAATAGAGACCAAATAAAACATCAACATAATATTATTTATTAAAAATAAATACCTAATTAAACATTCAACATCTTCTTATAAAGAATATATAATGCTAACAATTAGGTTCATTATGACCTTGCTGCCAAAGGATCTATCTTTCCAAGACAAGAAATCTATTCAAAATAATTAATAGCTTCAAATCAATAACTTTCAAACTTGACTACTAAATGAAACTTTTAACCTTATGAATTTAAACTTACTTTCTAACACAATACTCACACAATATTCACACGAGAAAATAAAACTACAACATAAATACATTGCCAAATGTGCTTCCCAAAACTCAAGTACATAGGAAAGCACTCAAATCCAACAAATCTTAAGCATACCAAGCTTGTTAAATCTTGAAGGAAAGTGTCCCATGAAGCTCGAAAACTCACAAGGGAAAAAATGAGAGGCTAAAACCTTCCTCGCATGTAGTGCTCAAGTAGAGAAGAAGAACACCATAGATAATACCCAAAATCAGTTTGGCTTAGCTAAGATACCACTCAAGACATAACCAAATGGAGGGATTAAAGAAACTAACTCCACAAAATCTAAGACTCATCAAGAAAAAAAAAACCAACTCCAGGCAAAGTCTTATATGAAATTTGAGCTATCATTGGCTTAATCAACCCTAAGAAGGTAACACCTGAGTGAACAAAAGACTACAATCACTACCTCACACAAACAAAAGGACCCTCACCAAGTATGATTAACCAAATCTCTCTAAATATCAAGAAACCCAGGAATTTGAATTTGAATTTGAATTTGTATTAATGTCCATCGGTGACCAAAATAGGTCAATAGGACTATAAAGTAAGACATATACAAAGCAACGAGAGTGCCTAATGCAACTCCAAAGAAAATAAAGTAAGAAAAATAGTAAATAGAATGACATATGATATACAAGATTTGTGGATCAAGGATTACTCCCAACATTCAAGGCTGAAGAGAAGTGAGTGATATAAGAGTTGGATGTCGTCGTAGATGTTCTTTGTTGGAGTCGATGATGAGTTGATCTTGTTGCATCTCTGTGATCACCCTAGCACTTCCTGGTCATGGCCTATGGAGGCTGGAAGAATGAAGTTATAAGTCGGGATCCTGTTATCTTCTACAAACTGTTACTAAGTAGTTCTTTTATGAGATTGAATAATTCTTGGATGAAAAGGGTAATGCATCTCTAATATTCATAATTAATACAATATTTTAATGTATGGGTGTCTCTGAATAAGGAATAATATCTACCTCATATATCGTAGTATATAGGACATGTGAAAATAAAATGCTCCTCGAATTCCACATCAAGACTACACAATCTACAAATATGCTAGTCTTTGGGGAGGTGATGATATGTCTCAATACGCAGCTGGTGGGAGCAAAATCGTAGTTGAGCTAGAGGAAACCTGAGGTTGTGTGACATCTGTATCAAGTTATATTTTCGAGTAGTGATCAATACATTCTCTATTTGGAGATAAAAGTGAGAGTAATGGAGCAGTTTTGATGAAAGAGGTTCCTTTGGATCAGTAACAAGAATGAATCTATTGGTCATGAATCCGCTTAGTTACAAAATCTATGTTTTGTGCACCCTAGACCTGACCAACATTGAAATATCGAAGGAGAGAAATGTCCTTCAGGTCAATATACAGAGAGGGTTGTCTCCATTTCTAATCTACTCCGGTTTAAAGCTCAGGGTAACAGGAAAGAAATAGGAAAATGTGGCTATAAGCTAGAAGTGTAGGATGGGGATAGACTAACAACCAAAATTTATATCAAGCGATAAATAGCATACAATAGAAGTGCAAGCATAGGAACTTCTTACAGTTATACAATAACAACCTCCAAAGAGCATCTTAGTTTTCACTCCCTCATCAACAAATATTAAATTCAGAAGCAGAATTTAAACACAACAAATAATGGAAATGAATGCATTTAGAAATGACATATAGAAAATCATCAAAGCAACACCATTTAAAGAGGTAGAAGTTGAAGACTTTCTATTAATGCATAAAACTTGAAGTGTTTTTCTGTAGAGTGTCCATCCTCCTTTATTACATGAAAATGACTAGTATTTATAGAGGTTTGTACCTCTTTCATTTAATGAACTTACAAACAAAATGTTGGTAGATAAAAAACCAATATGAATAATTTCCTCCTCAGCATGAGTGAGGTTCTCGTCAAAATATTCTTCAAAAACCATGATCCAGCTTTAGTGGGAGAATTACATGGAAAATTGACATGAAAATCAACCTTGAGCATCAATGCATTGGGATGCAACGAAATTGCCTAAAAATCAGGAGCTTGGTTGTTGAATTTTCTTCACCCTTACGCCTTGAAACTCTATTTTTGCCTGTAAAGTCCACTGGGCATTAAATCTATCTTAAGAAATAATAAAGTTGATGGGCGGTGCATTGTAAATGAACAAGAATGGCATCTGATCTTGCAAATTTGAAGTAAAAATCCTAGAAACACTACTTGCATTACTTCAAAAATTAAATTCTATCCTTCCTTGACCCTTCCCAAGAGAATCTGCAAAAATAGCACTTTGGGAAGCAATACCTTAGACAATAAATGCAAAGGAATCTATTTCACCCAAAAATGAGGTGAAATAACCTTTTTGGAGCCATAATGGGTGACAATGACGACTTCATTCGGCTTCTGACTGACCTCTTGGTGATTTTGTCCCTAATGCTTCTTCCCCTTATCATCTTCTTATGCTCAAAGAAAACACCTTCAATTTCCTTTGAAATTCACTTGCATTCTTTATTTCATCCTCAACGATGACCAAGGCTAGATTACAATCTTAATCGCAATATAATTTATTATTTTCGTCCCTCCTGGAAGGCGACAGGGACTTTCACCCCTTTCGGGAGGTGACATTGACATTGACTGCTTTGCGCTACAAATTCCTTTTGCTCGAAATTCATTTTAAAAATTCATTCACCCCCTGGAGAGGTAAAACCATATGGCACCTCTCAATAGGGGTGCATTCGATTTGCTATGCCTTAAACTTAGCACCAAACGCTAATTTTTATCTTTTCCCTATTGTGGGAAAAAAAACCAATGTATTTAAAAAGGGACCCACACTGTTACTTAGCATCTACATTGAAAATATTTTAATATGGCCTTTTCACCCCAAAGAGAGGTGATAATGAGTTTCACACCTCACTTGGGGTGAAAGCATTCTACTATTTTCTTTTTTAAAACTTATGATGTTCGCCCCTTTTCTTCAAACTTATGAATTTTACCTCTTTTCTTTTAAGGGAGCGAAGCTACTAATTTTTATTACGTTTCACCCCAAAGAGGGGCAACAGTAATTTTCACCCCTCAATTGGGGTGAAACTAATTATTTCCCTTATTTTATTTTAAACTCTTTTCTTTCATGACTTGCGCTCCCTTCCAGGGCGAAAGCACTTGTGGGGCAAAAACATCCAAGTTTTTCCTTTTCCATGTAATTCCACCGCAAACTTAAAACTAGGTATTCTTTGCAGTCCTTCATATTTTTTGCTTCATTTCAAGTGAAGCCACATTTTTGGCATGATTTAACTTTAAAAGATATAAAAAGGACTTTTGCCCTTCATGAGGGGAAAAACTAGTTGTCTTATTTCTGAGGTGCTTCTCCTTTTTAAATTAATTTCTTATTGGCACTTTTGTCCCTTAAGCATTTTTCAACACAGTTCTTCATTGCATTCATGACCTCCATTTTATTTTTACAACAATACTATTTAAAAGAGAGCAAAACAAAGTTACAATGAAATAGACAACAAACTATAGCATCTTATTTCAGTCAATTTATCAAAATTATACAATCAAAGTTCAACAAAAATTCAATGTGGTAAGGTGACAAAAATGCCAATATTTCTAGCGGATCTTGAGGTATCCAACTTGTATGGATGCAATCAATCCCAAAAATTCATCCATTGGGGTTAGGTGTCAGCTTCGATTGGTACATCACACTATTTATTGCTTGGTCCAACATTTTTCTCCTCGGTCTCCTTTGTTGTAGTCTCTTCCTCTTTTGCAAGATGCACAATTGTAGCCTCGTACACTGCAACAACCTTGGTCCAATCATCTTCACTGATCAGCTCAAGGCCGTTAAGTGAATCTACAAGGTACCTGAAGGTATCCACTTGCTCCATATCAATGTAATTTTCTTGTTGACTGAGATCTAGCAAACCATATTCAATGCGTGTAAGTTTCTTCATCAGGGGTAGCACATGTTCTTTGGTAAGAGGTTCATCCCAATCATCAATTTTGGAGGCATTATCAATAAAAATTTCCCACACTACTTCTAGGTCCTCCTTTGAAAAAATGTTCCCCTTATCATTAGTGAAACTCAGGAAACCATTATCAGATACTGCATTAAAGTAGAGTGTTGAAACTCTTCTTTCCTATTCAAACACATCAAGTAGCTTGCGAGCCTCTTTGACCTAATCTAGCCTAGAAAAATACTTGTGCAGTATAACTTTAGCACTTGCCCAGACTTGAGCCATGTTGCTCATGGGATGAAATCTAAGATCTAATATAGCCAACATCTGAATTTACATCGCCTTCACTAGGATGGGCTCTAGATGCTCTTTGTCATACTCCACTATGTGCTGACCATATGAGATGACTATCCATATCTCCTGTAGGTACATGAGGACCCGTGTCGCATTCACTGCCATGGTTTTATAGTCAATGAGAAACTAGTTGCGTGCCTCCTTGACCTTTTCCTTGGTCAAAACAATTACTTGCATTGCTTTCACGACCAGCTGATCCTACAAACTCTAGAGTTGGTATTTCAAGGCCTCAGCCTACTTTTCTACTCTATATTTGTCTTCTTGGTGCTTTTGAACTATCTTCTCAAAATATTTCTCCTTCTTCTACCAAAGAGTCACCTCTAATTTTGTAGATTGCAATTGTGCTTGACTTTTCACCAGAGTCTCCTTCAACTCGATGATATTAGCCTCTAGTTTGAAAAAGTACTTCTTATAGTGCTCACCATGCAGGTATAAGGAGCTCATATCTACTTGAATATTCCCCATAGTCTCCATATTTTCAAGCTTTATAAGGTCCTTGGTGATGATCTCATAAATATAGTCACTCAGAACCATCTCTCCTTGTGACTTTTGGACCTAGGGAAATATTTTCAATGTGTGGGCCTCCATGGTGCGAGGATTGAAAGCAACTTTCTTCAATGGATTTTGCTGGTGCTAGAGCTTCCTTTATTTTATGGCTCTTTAACCACTATGATGAAATCAAATGAGCTTGGCTGATATTTTCTACAATAGGATATTCTGGTATAGCCTCCATATCTAATTTGGGCAATACATGTAGCTCCAAAAATAGGGTAAAAGGGAAATGAACGATTGATGGAATGGATATGATGGTGGGTATGGAAGAAAGGGGTTCTGCTATGATCACACTCACTCGAAGAGGAGATTGTGTGCTTACAACAATAGTGAAAGCTACTGGAATGGAAGATATAGTAAGTGTTATTGGATTCAAGATGGATGCGAAAGAACTAAAAGAAAAGTAAGTAGAAGACATGGAAATAGAATAAGGGGTGATCAGAGGTTGGAATATAGGAATTGAAATAAAGGTGGAGGGCTTACCAAATGGAGGTGAAATAGAATTTGGAACTAGAGGATGAGAAACAACAGTCACCAACTGCTCAGGAATAGGATAAGGGGAAGAAAACATACCTTCAAGCTCTGACACTGTTTGAGTTGATGAGAATGAATGTGGTTATGGCATCGGCTCCTTCTCCACCTGTTCCTTTGGCTCCATCATGATATTCTCCTCAAAATTTATAATCTTAGCACTTTGACCCAATGGCTCTGTCTGGACAAATGGAACAACTTCTAAAACTTATTTCCATTCATACAAAACTATAGGAGGAGGGTTTGACGAAACTACACCAGTTATCCACTTATTTGATATCTTTATAATGGAAAGTTTTTTCCCTTTGCTTTTTGCTTGAAGCTTTAGTGGCTCTTATGGCACTTTTTCTTCTTCATTTTCTACAAGTGGCGCTTCTTGGACCACGAGGTGTTCTTCTTCAACCACGCTTTCCTCACTACTATATTTTTGAAGACTTTGAGGTACAATACTAGTTAAAGTGATAGGCTGATAATTGTTGTAAAAGTTATCATAAGTATCTAAAAATGTTTCATCCATCACTAGGCCACAAGGTGACCCAATTTTTATTTGACGAGCCCTCATAATCCACATTGATTCTACGGTTCTTTGCTATATCATTGTGATCAAATAGGCTCTCAAGAGTAATTAATACTTTTGGGATATGATTATTTTTTATCTAGATTAAACCTTTAGCTTCATATTCATCCAATGTCTTTCCCTCCACACTACTGGCTTCTTTAATCAAAAAATTCACAATTTGTTCATCACTATCAAAAAATTTCTAGTATATATTTTTATCAAGGATCAAAGGTCTATAGATTAACCTTACAATATTGGGCTTTCATACCACATTTTCAATAAGAGAAGGTCACACCAAGGGACACCAGGAGATATGGGTGTTTATTTTGTTCTTCTAAAATTTCTTGAACATTCAATGTGTCAAATGGCTCAAACAGATCCTATACCTTGTTGTGGTACACCTTCAGGTAGTGCTACTTTGAAATGTAATTGTTGGACACCTGGTTGACAATTAACTTAGAATCTATTAAAATCTATAGTTGTTTGATTCTAAGTTTTTCTACTTTCTTTAGGCCTAAGCACATTGCTTCGTACTTGATTACATTGTTTGTACAACTCCAAGTCAACTAGTATGAATATATCTTTTGAATTCCAAAAGGAGAGATAAAGATCACTCTAGATCTGAAACCATTCTTGCATATGGCACCATCAAAGTACATTTCCCATAATTGGTCAGAGGTGGAACCTAGATCATTAGATACATTTATTTCAACTTTCTTAGGCTTATTTATGGTGTAACATTCAATTTAGATCTCCATAATTGCATTGAAATCAAGCATTGAAATCAAGAATTGAAAATTCATCCTCTAGTCGAAGATCACCTAGAGCTTCCTCCGTTAGGTTCATCTCCTCTAGTTCTTCAGTCACCTTATTAACCAAATCTACAACCTTTTATTCTTCTTCAATCTTAAGGGCTTCTCATTGTAAATTCGTATTATTCTCCCTTTGAATGGAATATCCAAGTGAGAATATTATAGAGATAGATATCCTTCTAGTTTGGCTATGAACTCCATTGATAGGCACATGCTAAGTTATGACTCCAAAAATACCACAAAAACTTCTTGAATGATAGTTATCTAGGGTATGTTGTGGAAGACAGTCGAGATATCTTTTATCACCCCCACTATTTTGATAGGAGTGCCATCCAATTGCAATATGCCTAGGCTACTTATTGTATATTCCATGCCCATGATTTTGCAAACTACCTTTGGCATGACAGTTGTTGCTACACCAGAGTCAATCATTAAGTTGTGCATGATCCAACCCTCCATCCTAAGGGACAAATAGAATAGGGGAGGTACAACTCAGGAATACAACTCGAGGAATGTATTGGCATTGGATTTTTGGATGGCCATAATGATGTTAGAGTTAAAATATTAGAGGTAGTAAAAGGCTGTGTGTTCAAGAGTCGGTCGAAGACCATCAAAAACCCTATGCCAATTTCAGTTTAACCTGACATTGAAGTCCATGGTTTCCTCCTACGGATTCCTTTTAATAGTAGTGAATTGATGTAGTAGGGAGAATGGATCTTCTTGTTCATTGAACCCTTTAATTAGAAGTTTATCTAACTAGTCCTAGGTGGTAATGTTTTTAGGTTGTAATTACTGGTACCAATAAAGTAATTTCCCTTGAATAGAGAGAACAAGCAATATTACCAGTATATCCTCTTCTGTGATGCCATGAATTATCGCCAAAGTAGCTACGTATTGAATATGCTCATAAGCTATATTCCTTGTACCGCCATAAGTTGGCAAAGCCTTCATCAGCACTTGTGGGACCGGGTTCTGAGCTTACAGATTTAGAGGTCCAAAATGGTTCCATGATGGAAACTACCTTGGTGGTGGCTGTTGTGGTGGTGTATTTTGAACCATGTGTGCTGGTGTGTGTGGTTGGGTAGGTAGAAAACTAGTGGCTATACTAGTAGTACTCGAAGGAACAAAAAACACACCAGCTAACTGAGAAGATGTTGTACTTGTAGGGACAGTTGGAGTAACTAACCTAGGATGTTATCCTAGCACTTGTGTTTCAATATTGTAAAACTCAATGGGCTCTTCTAAATTTTTGACTTTGATCTTGTGATCATGAAGAAATATTTTTCTCACTTCACATTCGGAGGCTTCTAGATAGAGTTGAGTCGCCAGATGTTCTAATAATATAGTACAAAGGTGAACATAAAACCTTAATACTATTAAAAGTGGAACCTTTTGAGAGTCCCATTGGGCATGCCAAAAACTATTGGTCATGAATCCACCTAATTATAAAATATGCATTTTATGCGCCCTGGACCCAACCAACATTGAAAGGTCGAAGGAGAGAAATGTCCTATAGGCCAATATCTAGAGAGGGCTGACTCCCTTTCTACTATACTCTGGTTTAAATCTTAGGGTAACAATAAAGAAATAGGGAAATATGGCTATAATCCAAAAGTGTAGTATGGGGATAGACTAACATTCAAAATTTATATCAAGCGGTAATTAGCATACAGTAGAAGTGCAAGCACAAGAACTTCTTATAGTTATACAATGACAATCTCCAAAGAGCATCTTAGTGTTCACTCCCTCACCAAAAAAGATTAAATTCAGAAGACAAATTTAAACATAGTAAATAATTGAAATGAATGCATTCAAAAATGACATACAAAAAATCATCAAAGCAACACCATTCAAAGAGCTAGAAGTCAAAACCTTTCTATTGATGCAAAAAACTTGAAATATTTTTCTATAGAGTGTCCATCCTCCTTTCTTACATGAAAAGACTAATATTTATAGAGGGTTGCACCTCTTTCATTTAATGCACTTACAAAAAAAATGTTGGTAGATCAAAAACCAGTATGAATAATTTCCTCCTCAGCATTAGTAAGGTTTTGGTCAAAATATTCTTCATGGAAACCATGATCCGACTTTGGTGGGAGAATCACATGGGAAATCAGCATGGAAAGCAACCTTGAGCATCGGTGCATTGGGATGCAATGAAATTACCTAAAAATTAGGAGCTTGGTCATTAAATTCACTTCACCCTTGCATCTTGAAACTCCACTTTTGCCAGGAAAGTCCACTAGGTATTAAATCTATCTTGAGAAATGGCAAATTCGGTGGGTGGTGCATTGGAAATGTACAAGAATGGCATCTGATATTGCAAAGTTGAAGAATAAATACTGGAAATGTTGCTTGCATTGCTTCAAAAATTAAATTATATCCTTCCTTGACCCTTCTGGAGAGAATTAATGAAAATAGCACTTTGGGAAGCAATGCCTTAGACAATGAATGCAAAGAAATCTATTTCACCCAAAAATGAGGTGAAACAACCTTTTTGGAGCCATAATGAGTGGCAACGACAACTTCATTTGGATTCTAACTACCATCTTGGTGATTTTATATTGAATGCTCCTTCCTCTTATCATATTCTTCTACTCGAAGAAAACACCTTTGCTTTCCTTTGAAACTCACTTGCATTCTTTATTCCATCCTCAGCGATGACCAAGGCCAGATTACAATCTTAATCACAATAGAATTTATTGTTTTTGCCTCTCCTAGAAGGATATAGGGACTTTCACCCCTTTTGAGAGGTGAAATTGAATTTGAATTCTTTGTGCTACAAATTCCTTTTGCGCAATATTCATTTTAAAAACTTCATTCACCCCCTAGAGAGCCAAAACCACATGGTACATCTCAACAAGGGTGCATTTGATTTGCTACACCTTAAAATTAGCACCAAGTGATACTTTTTATCTTTTCCCCATCGTGGGTGAAAACACCAATGTATTTAAAAGGAGACCCAAATTATTACTTAGCATCTACATTGAAAATTTTTTAATGTGGTCTTTTTACCCCAAAGAGAGGTGACAATGAGTTTCACCCTTCACTTGGGGAGAAAGCATTTTGCTCTTTTATTTTTGAAAACTTACGACGTTCACCCCTTTTATTCAAACTTATGACTTTTGCCTCTTTTATTTTGTGGGAGTGAAGCTACGAATTTTTATTACATTTCACCCCAAAGAGGGGAGAAAGTAAAATTTGCCCCTCAATCGGGGTGAAACTAATAATTTCCATTCTTTTATTTTAAACTCTTTTCTTTCATGACTTGCACTCCCTTCCAGGGTGAAAGTACTTATGGGGTGAAAACATCCAATTTTGCTCTTTTCCATGTAATTCCACTACCAACTTAAAACTAGGCATTCTTTGCAGTCCTTCATCACTTTGATTAATTTTAGGTGAAGCCACCTTTGTGGCATGATTCACCTTAAAAATAGGTGAAAAGGAATTTCGTACTTAACGAGGGGTAAAACTTGGTGTTTCTTCTTTCTGAGGTTCTCATTTTTAAATTAATTTCCTACCGGTGCTTTGTCCCTTAAGCACTTTTCAACACAGTTCTTTATTACATTCATGACCTTCATTTTACGTTTACAACAATACTATTTAAAATAGAGCAAAATAAAGTTACAGTGAAATAGACAACAAACTATAGCGTCTTCTTTCAGTCAATTTATCAAAATGTTACAATCGAAGTTCAACAAAAATTCAATGTGGCAAAGTGAAAAAACTGCAAACAGAGTCATACAACCAAAATATAAATAACAGGGTGAACATAGAGTATCCAAATTCTAGAGATAAATAAAATAAACTAGCATCATTCATTCATCCTTACCAATTCTTGCTTACAACCAAATATATTCTAAGCTATGTACCTTATTTCTAGCTCTCTACTACCTCCCTTATTCCTCTAAAGCCCCCAAAAACCTACTCGAGTCTCCTCTAAAATACTTAGGGTAGCTTCTCTTCAAGATTAATATTCACCCCATGATATCATTCATTCAAGCTAGCCGCCTATAGCTTGTAACATTCACGATGAATGTTAGTGATACAAGAAATTTTCTCAAACATTGTCGAGTTCTCCATAGAGAATTCTCTTGGTGATATTTTCATATCAGCATGACTCTTTTGGCTATTATATGCTTTCTTGAGCCTAAGTTGGATTGCTTTGAGGTATTCCTCCATATCCTAGATAATTTTTGGTCTGATCATCACCTGATCCTCTATATTATCTCATGATAGAGGTGTTCTGCATATTTTTCCATATAGAGCTTCAAATAGGATCATTCCTAATTATGTATGGTAACCATTATTATATGTAAATTTCTTAAGATGCAAAAAGTATTCCCATTTATACTTTCAATCCATGCAATACATGAATAGCATGTCCTCTAAAAATTGGTTTACCCTCTCTATTTGACCATTTATTTTTGGATGATATGTAGAAATGATATTTAGCTTAGTACCCACTGCACAGTGCAGAGCCTGCCCAAATTCTAATGTGAATCTAGAGTCCCTGTTTGATGTGATAACCTCAAGAAACCCATGTAGTCTGAATATTTCTTTTTTAAACTTGTTTGCCATCATTGGTGCACCGTCCTTGATGTTCCCTAATATGAAGTGTGCAACCTTGGTCAACTTATCAACCACTACTAGGATTGTATCATGCAAGTACCTAGTCTTAGGTAAACCCAAAATAAAATCCATAGAAATTACCGACCATTTTTGCATAGGTACATAATGTGGGTAAAATTTCCCTACAGGATGTTGATATTCTACCTCAAAATTCTAGCATTCTAAACATATCACAATGAAACTAGTGATATCCTTCTTCATTTTGACCTAATATAAGGTATTTTTCATATTTTCCCTCAATTTTAACAATCCTAGATGAGTATAATAAGGATAATTATGTGCCTCTTACATAATAACTCTTTAGATCACCAGTTTTGGGTATAACTACCCTATCCTTGAAGTACAAAAGTCCATATTTTAGGTTGAAACCCTTATTCTCTTTAGGATTTCTCTTAGTTTTATCTCGTATTTCTATGCAATACGGGTCCTAAAGTTGCATTTCCTTGACTCTATCCATCAAGTCTATATGACTTTGGGTCAGTGCAGCTATGTTCCTTTCCTACTCAAGGCATCTACAACATTATTTTCTTTCCCTTTAATATACTCAATACCAAAATCATATTTAGCTAATAACTCTATCCATCTTCTCTATCTTGCATTCAACATAGGTTGGGTAAAACTATACCTTAAATTTTGATGGTCTGTCCTTAGTTGTAATGGTTTTACCAATAAATAATGTCTCTAGACCTTTAGGACATGCACAACTACTACTAATTCTAGGTCAGGCGTAGCATAGTTTACCTCATGCTTCTTGAGTTTTATAGACTCATAGGCTACTATAGCCTCTTCCTAGGATAAAATCACACCCAAAACTTCTAAGGATGCATCTATACACATGGTAAAATTCCTAAGAGGGTCTAGTATCTTGAGAATTGGTGTGGTAGTTAATTTATTCATTAAAGCCTCAAAGGTGGCCTCACACTTATCCATCTATTTGAACTCTTTTCCTTTTCTATGAAGGTTGGTGATTGAATAGGCAACCTTAGAATAATATTTCATAAAATACCTATAATAACTAGTGAGTCCCATAAAAATGTTAACTTTTTATACATTTATCGGTGTAGGCCAACTTAATATAGCCTAAATTTTCTTTGGATCCACAACAATTCCTTTGACCGATATTGTGTCCCAAATACTATACCTACGAAGTATAAAAATCACACTTGGACAATTTTCCATATAGTTGGTTTTTCCTCAGTACCTCCAAAATTAACCGTAGATGATGGTTATGTTTCTCTTTGGTGTGATAATCTATTAAGCTCTCATCTAAAAATACCAATAAAAACCAATCTAAACACTTTCAAAACACAATGTTCATCAAATTCATAAAAGCTATTAGTGCATTCGTAATATAAAATGACAACACTATGAACTCATAGTGTCCATATCAGGTCTTAAAGGATGTCTTACAAGTATCCTCTTCTTGAATCCTTAACTGATGGTATCTAGATCTCAGATCTATTTTTGAAAATATGGTAGCATCCTTTAGTTTATCAAATAGGTCATCAATACTTGGTAAAGGATGCTTATTTTTAATGGTTATCTTATCCAACATTCTATAGTCTATGCATAATCGTAAGGATCAATACTTATTTTTCACAAATAATATTGAGGTACCCCAAGGCAATAGACTAGGTTTAATCAAACCCTTTACCGAAAAATCTTGAAGTTGTACATTTAGTTCCTGCAACTCGATTGGGGTCTTTCTATAAGGTGTCCTTGAAATGGGTTCAACCCTTGGCATTAACTCAATAATGAAGTCAAATTCCCATAAAGGTGGTAGAACTGGAAGATCTTCAGGGAATACATCCCAAAAATCATGTAGAATCAGATGCTTCTTAAATACTTCTTCATCCCCATTTTCTCCAGTATTTCCATTGATATTCACTACATATAACATACCATATCTTTTAATTACTTTCTTTAACTACATAGCTGAAAATAAGTGAGGTTGAAAAAACCTTACCTAATTTGAACTCTTACTCTCCTATTATCCTTGTTAGTGTAATCCATCCACCTATCTTGGAAGTTGATTAAGTTTCCATGAGCCTTCAACCAATTCATCCCTAGGATAATATAAAAATTATGGAGTGGTTCCACATATAAGTTCCATATAGTGGACCCATTGGGTAAGGTTATCTCAACTGTAGGGAAATGTTGATCCACTAAGTAGGTCTATCCATAACCATACTCAAATTTCCACCCTTGTGTCAAAAATCTGTCTTTTTGGCATATCCCCAATAATACTAGTGGAAATAAAACTATATGTATCTCTACTATCTATTAAAACTTTGACATCTTTGTCAAAAAAATTACCATTTAGTAACATCGGTGTTGCTTGACCATCTAGGTTCTAACTCCTGGTAGCAGCATATATTCGGTGTGATTGCTCCTCTACTCTATAACTTCACTCTAATATTTGGGTATACTTAGTCATAATGAAGACCTCCAAATATGTAGAAACCTACCCTGGGTTCCTGATATCTCCCCTGCCTTTTCTCTCATATTTATTCTTTTTATGTTGACCCATTTTTCTTTGGAGGTTAAGGATTATAATTGTTCATTTTATGAATTTTCTTCTTATTTTACCCTTGATTCCCATTGTTCCTACTATTGAATATCGATTTTTATTTATTTCCCTTATTTTTTTCCTTATCCCATTTTATAAATATTGCACTCTTTATTTTGTTAAACTCTTATCTCTCTATCTTTGTTAACCATGAATATTTAAAGAAAGACTTTTTAATTTGGAGATTAGTCTCTTCCGTCCTGTCCAAGTCATAAGCCTCTTGCAATGTTTTAGTTTTGAGTAGATTAATTATTGTCCTAATCTTAGGATCTACCCCTAAGATGAACTTATTCACCTTTAGAGGCTCATTTCTCTCGTACTCCAAAACTCAAAAGTTTCACATATCTCTGAAAATACACATCTATCAATAGTGATCCTTGTTGAAGTGTAGATAATTCTTAAAAATTCTCTACATAAAACTGGTCAAAAAGAAATATTTTCTTAAAAGCCCCAATTAAATCATCCCACTTAAGTTTTATGGCTTGGATATTTTTTCCTATACTAAATGTGTCCCACCATTCTAGGGTTGCATCTAGAAGATGAAGGGTAGCCCACATAGTTTGAGTCTCAAAGGAGTAACATTTCATGGAAAATAAGGTTTCGAACTCTTTCAGCTATGACTCGGCCGCATATCCTCCTTCCCTCCCATTAAATTTGGTTACTTTAACATTATTAATGTCTCCAACTAGCTCAATATCTATCTGGACTTTACCATATTGGCTTCTTATAACAAGTTTCTCTTCTTGTCTACTTTCTATATTTATACTACTGACTTCCTTATTGATAAGGATTTCTATTAACTTTTGTTGTTGATCCAACCATTCTTGAATCAACTTCACCATAGAATAGATTTCTTTTGCTCTCCCCTCAAAACCTATTGTTCCCTCAATGTCCTTATCAGGGTTCATTGTCCTCTTAGACCTCTTACTAGGGGTTGTTGCTCTCCCACTTTTTTTACTAGAGTCCATAGTTCATCCATAATTTTGCACTGCATTTCCCTCTTGTGCAACTATTTAGTTTTTCTTTAATGAATTTCCTTTTAAAATAGGTGCTATATCCTATCCACACAAAGGAGTTGAATAAGTTATAATTTCCCTCAATTGTACTTACAATTAGTTAGTTTCATTCTCTTATGAACTAACATAGACCATTATATTCTCAATAGATAATGATCAAGGTCACACTTGCCTCCCTACAAGGTGTCTTTCCAAATAAGAAAATTTACCTTCTAGGATTTTTACTCTTTGGTATGACTTGTCCCAGTGGTATGCAATAGCTATTGTATCCTATATCATGTTAAGGTACCTCGAGGAGTAAGTCTTCCTAAATTAGCACATCAAGTCAAGGCTCATCCTAAGTGCACTCCACTGAAGCTTCTACCCCTACGATCTAGAGCTTTGATACCAACTGTAACAACCCAAAACTACCAACCCAATAGAGGGATATATATATTAAAACACAAGGAATATTCTCAATAGACCTAATATTTTTCTCTTTAGTAGTCAAGGCTTCACCATATTTAAGTTCAAAGTCGCTATAGATGATACTCAATGGACAAGAGTAGCCAACTCCCATGGTATTTAGGGTTCACCTTGCTAAACCTCCTCATTTAGAATGATGCCAAAAGCGGTTCCCAACCTTTCCCATATCATCACTGGCATAGTACAATGTGACCATAGTGTAGGGATTATCCTTAAAGTCCCATAACACTTAAAGGAGAATGTCTATTCCCTGACCTTAACCTAAGTCCATCTAGGTAGGTTAATAAGGTGTAAATCCTTGGTTCTTAGTTACCACACATCCATGAGATAAATAAGGTAATTATCTCTCATCTAGTAATGAATATGGTCACCTAAAACTACATATTTAGTTACCATTACCACCATTTTTTTCTTTTGAATGATTCCAATAGTCTTCCAGACATTGAAACACCTAATCGTCATCATTCAATGTGTACCATTTCACAAGTATCTGGCTATTACATTCTCACAACTCCTTCCAAACTTGTGAGCACCTAGCTATTGCATTCTCACAACTCCTAAGACTCACTTCTACCTAGTTATTGCATTTCTACAAATCCTAATATTAGGCTAAATACTTTAACTTAGGTCCTAAAAGAATATCTAGGTTCAACCCAAGAAAGCTATACAAAAACAATTGTTTTTTAACTCAAAATACTTAAACTATAGCATCATATCGATTGAGAATGAAATCATATGCATCTCAAATAAACATAAGCTTCATCTAAAGCTAACATATTTATAATAATCCACATGCTTATATTTGTATATTAAAGAGATTACATAAATAAGCATTACAGCATATCACCAAAACAAATATTCATAATGCTATCAATTTCCACTTAAATGATTAACATTTCATAACAATATCACGTGTTTATAATAACAAATAAATCACTGAGCATGAGGACTAACATGGATTCCATGAAGGAATTGGATACATGGGTGACATAGGCAAAGGTTGAGAAGATGCATTGGAATGCAAATACTGTGGAAGATCAGGGAAAATAGGCATGACCATTTTTGGTGAAAGCTTACCGATAGCAATTAGATTAGCTTCAACCTTTTATGCTATGGAATACAACTCGGGGAATATATTGGCATTGGACTATCGGATGGCCATAATATGTTAGAGTTAAAATCTCAAAGGTAGCAAAAGGCTACTTGTTCAGGATTCGATCTAAGACCATAAGGAACCCAATGCCAAGTTTAGGTGAACCTGACATTGAAGTCCATGGTTTCCTCCTACGAATACCTTTGAATAGTAGTGAACTGATGCAGTAGGGAGAATGGATCTACTTGTTCATTGAACCCTTTGATTAGAAGTTCAGCTAGCTAGTCCTAGGTGGTAATGGTTGTAGGTTGTAATGACTGGTACCAATAAAGTAATTTACCTTAAATAGATAGAATAAGCAATATTACCATTATATCCTCTTTTGTGATGCCACGAATTATCGCCAAAGTAGCTACGTCTTGAATATGCTCATAAGCTATATTCCTTGTACCATCATAAGTTGGCAAAGCCTTCATCACCACTTGTAGGATCAGGTTCTGAGCTTACAGATTTAGAGGTCCAAAATAGTTCCATGATGGAAACTACCTTGGTGGGGGCTGCTGTGGTGGTGGATTTTGAACCATGTGGACTAGTGTGTGTGGTTGGGGAGGTAGAAAACTAGTGGCTATACTACTAGTACTCGAAGGAAAAAAAAAACACACCAGCTAACTAAGAAGATTTTGTACTTGATGGGACAATTGGAGTAACTAACCTAGGGTGTTTTCCTAGCACTTGGGTGTCAAGTTCATAAAAACTCAATGGGCTCTTATAAAATTTTGACCTATGATCTTGTGATTATTAAGAAATATTTCTCTCACTTCACATTCAGAGGCTTCTAGACAGAGCTGAGTCACCAAATGTTATAATCATATAGTACAAAGGTGAACATAAAACCTTAATACTATTAAAAGTGGAACATTTTGAGAGTCCCATTGGGTATGCCAAAAACTATTTGTCACGAATCCATCTAATTACAAAATCTACATTTCATGTGCCCTAGACTAGACCAACATTGAAATGTCAAAGGAGAGAAATGTCCTCCGGGCCAATATCTAGAGAGGCCTGACTCCCTTTATAATATACTCCGATTTAAATATTATGGTAACAGGAAATAATTAGGGAAATATGGCTATAATCCAGAAGTGTAAGATGGGGATATACTAACAGTCAAAATTTAGATCAAGTGGTAATTAGAATACAGTAGAAGTACAAGCACAAGAACTTCTTATAGTTATACAATAACAACCTCCAAAGAACATCTTAGTGTTCACTCCCTCACCAATAAAGATTAAATTCAGAAGCAAAATTTAAAAACAGTAAAAAATGGAAATGAATGCATTCAAAAATGACATAAAGAAAATCATCAAAGCAACACCATTCAAAGAGCTAGAAGTCAAAACCTTTCTATTGATGCAAAAAACTTGAAATATTTTTCTATAGAGTGTCCATCCTCCTTTCTTACATGAAAAGACTAATATTTATAGAGGGTTGCACCTCTTTCATTTAATGCACTTAAAAAAAAATGATGGTAGATCAAAAACCAGTATGAATAATTTCCTCCTCAACATCAGTAAGGTTTTTGTCAAAATATTCTTCATGGAAACCATGATCCGACTTTGGTGGGAGAATCGCATGGGAAATCAGCATGGAAAGCAACCTTGAGCATCGGTGCATTGGGATGCAATGAAATTACCTAAAAATTAGGAGCTTGGTCATTAAATTCACTTCACCCTTGCATCTTGAAACTCCACTTTTGCCAGGAAAGTCCACTAGGTATTAAATCTATCTTGAGAAATGGTAAATTCGGTGGGTGGTGCATAGGAAATAAACAAGAATAGCATCTAATCTTGCAAAGTTGAAACAAAAATCCTAGAAACGTTACTTGCATTACTTCAAAAATTAAATTCTATCCTTCCTTAACCCTTCTCAAGAGAATCTATGAAAATTTATGCTTTGGGAAGCAATACCTTAGATAATAAATGCAAAGAAATCGATTTTGCCCAAAAATGAGACTAAATAGCCTTTTTTGAGCCATAATGACTGACAACGACAACTTTTTTTGGATTCTAAATGACGTCTTGGTGATTCTATCTCGAACGCTCCTTCCTCTTATCATCTTCTTCTACTTGAAGAAAACACATTTTCTTTCCTTTGAAATTCACCTACATTCTTTATTCCATCCTCAACGATGACCAAGGGCAGATTAAAATCTTAATTACAACAAAATTTATTATTTTTTCCCCTCCTGGAAGGCGATAGGGACTTTCACCCCTTCCAAGAGGCGACGTTGAATTTGACTACTTTGTGCTACAAATTCCTTTTGCCCGATATTCATTTTTAAAACTTCATTCACCCCCTGGAGATGCAAAACAACATGGTACCTCTAAAAAAGGGTGCATTTGATTTGTTACGCCTTAAAATTAGCACCAAGTGCTACTTTTTATATTTTCTCCATCGTGGGTGAAAACACCAATGTATTTAAAAGGGGACCCAAATTATTACTTATCATCTACATTGAAAACATTTTAATGTGGCCTTTTTACCCCAAATACAGGTGACAATGAGTTTCACCCCTCACTTGGGGAGAAAGCATTATGCTCTTTTCTTTTTGAAAACTTACGATGTTCACCCCTTTTCTTCAAACTTATGACTTTCACCTCTTTTCTTTTGTGGGAGTGAAGCTACTAATTTTTATTATGTTTCACCCCAAAGAGGGGCGAAAATGATTTTTACCCCTCAATTGGGGTGAAACTAATTATTTCCTTTCTTTTATTTTAAACTCTTTTCTTTCATGACTTGTGCTCCCTTCTGGGGTGAAAGCACTTGTGGGGTGAAAACATCCAAGTTTTTTCTTTTCCATGTAATTCCACCACCAACTTAAAACTAGGTATTCTTTGCAGTCCTTCATCGCTTTGTTTCATTTTAGGCGAAGCAATTTTTGTGGCATGGTTCATCTTTAAAAGAGGCGAAAAGGACTTTCACCCTTAACAAGGGGTAAAAATTATTACTTCTTCTTTCTAAGGTGCTTCTCCTTTTTAAATTAATTTTCTACCGGTGCTTTTGCCCCTTAAGCATTTTTCAACACAGTTCTTCATTGCATTCATGACCTCCATTTTACGTTTACAACAATACTATTTAAAAGAGAGCAAAATAAAGTTATAGTGAAATAGACAACAAACTATAGCATCTTCTTTCAGTCAATTTATCAAAATTTTACAATCAAAATTTAACAAAAATTCAATGTGGTAACGTGACAAAACTGCCAACAGAGTCATACAACCAAAATATAAATAATAGGGTGAGCATAGAGTATCCAACTTCTATAGATATATAAAATAAATTAGCATCATTCATTCATACTTACCTATTCTTGCTTATAGCCGAAGATCTTATAAGTTATGTACCTTATTTCTAGCTCTCTACTACCTTCCTTCCTCTAAAAGCCCCCAAAAACCTACTCGAGTCTCCCCTCAAATACTTAAGGTAGCTTCTCTTCAAGCTTAACATTCACACCCATTATATCATTCATTCAAGATAGCCGCCTGTAGCTTGTAACATTCACGATGAACATTAGTGAAGCAAGAAATTTTCTCAGACATTGTCGAGTTCCCAATAGAGAATTCTCTTGGTGATCTTTTCATATCAGCATGGCTCTTTTGGTGATCGGATGCTTCCTTGAGCCCAAGCTAGATTATTTTGAGGTATTCCTCCATCTCCTAGACAATGTTTACTCTGATCATCATCTGATCTTGTATATTATCTCATGATAGAGGTGTTCTATATATTTTGCCATATAGAGCTTCAAATAGGATCATTTCTAATGATGCATGGTAACCATTATTATATGTAAATTTCTTAATATAAAAAATTATTCCCATTTATACTTTCAAACCATGCAATACATGAATAACATGCCCTCTAAAAATTGGTTTACCCTCTCTATTTTACCATTTATTTTTGGATGATAAGTAGAAATGATATTTATCTTAGTACCCACTGCACAGTGTAGAGCCTTCTAGAATTCTAATGTGAACCTAGAGTCCCTATTTGATGTGATCACCTCAAGAAACCCATGTAGTCTGAATATTTCTTTGGTAAAATTGTTTGTCATCATTGGTGCATCATCCTTGATGTTCCCTAGTATGAAGTGTGCAACCTTGGTCAACTTATCAACCACTACTAGGATTGTATCATGCTAGTACCTAGTCTTAGGTAAACCCACAATAAAATCCATAGAAATTACCTACCATTTTTGCATAGGTACATAATGTGGGTACAATTTCCCTACATGATGTCGATGTTCTACCTCAACCTTCTAGCATTCTAAACATCTCACAATGAAACTAGTGATATCCTGCTTCATTTCGACCTAATATAAGGTCTTTTTCATAGTTTCCCTCATTTTTAACAATCCTAGATGAGTAGAATAGGGAGAATTATGTATCTCTTGCATAATCACTCCTTAGATCACCAGTTTTAGGCATAAATACCCTATCATTAAAGTACAAAAGTCCATATTTTAGGTTGAAACACTTATTCTCTTTAGGATTTCTCTGCAATACGGCTCCTAAAGTTGCATTTCCTTGACTCTATCCATAAAGTCTATATGAATTTCGGTCAGTGCGGCTATGTTGCTTTCCTAATCAAGGCATCTACAACCTTATTTTATTTCCCTTTAATATAATCAATACCAAAGTCATATTTAGCTAAGAACTCTATCCATCTTCTCTGTCTTGCATTCAACATAGATTGGGTAAAACTATACCTTAAATTTTGATGGCCTATCCTTAGTTGTAATAGTTTTACCAATAAATAATGTCTCTATACCTTTAGGGCATGCACAACTACTACTAATTCTAGGTCATGCGTAGCATAGTTTACCTCATGCTTCTTGAGTTTTCTAGACTCATAGGCTACTGTAGCCTCTTCCTAGGATAAAAACCCACCCAAACCTTCTAATGATGCATCTATACACATGGTAAAATTCCCAAGAGGGTTTTATGTTGACCCATTTTTCTTTGGAGGTTAAGTATTAGAATTGTTCCTTTTCTGAATTTTCTTCTTATTTTACCCTTGATTCCCATTTTTCCTACTATTGAATATTGATTTTTATTTATTTCTCTTATTTTGTTCCTTATCCCATTTTATAAATATTGCACTCTTTCTTTTATTAAGCTCTTATCTCTATATCTTTGTTAACCATGAATAGTTGAAGAAAGACTTTTTAATTTGGAGATTAGTCTCTTCTTGCTTGGCCAAGTCATAAGCCTCTTGCAATATTTTGGGTTTGAGTAAATTAATTATTATCTTAATATTAGGATCTACCCCTAAGATGAACTTATTCACCTCTAGATGCTCATTGCTCTTGTAATACAAAACATACTCCAAAAGTTTCACATATCTCTGAAAATACATATCTATCGATAGTGATCCTTGTTGAAGTGTAGATAATTCTTAAAACTTCTCTACATAAAACTGGTCAAAAATAAATATTTTATTAAAAGTCCCAATTAAATCATCCCACTTAATTTTTATGGATTTGATTGTTTTTTCCTATAATAAATGTGTCCCAACATTGTAGGGTTGCATCTAGAAGATAAAGGGTAGCCCACATAGTTTGTATCAAAGGAGTAACATTTCTTGGAAAGGAAGGTTTCAAACTCTTTTAGCTATGACTCAGCTACATCTCCTTCTTCCCTCCCATTATATTTGGTTACTTTAACATTCTTAAGGTATCTAGCTAGCTCAGTCTCTATCTGGGCTTTAACGTATTGGCTTCTTCTAACAAGATTCACTTCTTGTCTACTTTCTATATTTATATTACCGACTTCCTTATTGATCAGGATTTCTATTAACTTTTGTTGTTGATCCAACCATTCTTGAAGAAACTTCACTATATAAGAGAGCACTTCTACCCTCCCACCAGAACCTGTTATTCCCTCGATGTCCTTGTCGGGGTTCATTGTCCTCTCAGACCTCTTACTAGAAGTTGTTCTTCCACTTTTCTTACTGGAGTCCATAGTTCATCTAGGCATTTGCACTGCATTTCCCTCTTATGCAAATATTTAGTTTTTTTAATGAATTTACTTTTAAAATAGATGCCATATCCTATTCACACAAAGGACTTGGGTAAGTTATAATTTTCCTCAATTGTACTTAGAATTAGTTAGTTTCATTCTCTTATGAACTAACATAGACCATTATCACTCAATATGTATGATCAAGGTCGCACTTGCCTCCCTGCAAGGTGCCTTTCCAAATAAGAAAATTTACTTTCTAGGATTTTTACTCTTTGGTATGACTGGTCCCAATGGTATGCAATAGCTATTGTATCCTAGATCACGTTAAGGTCCATCGAGGAGCAAGTCTTCCCAAAGTAGCACATCAAGTCAAGGCTCATCCTAAGTGCACTCCATGGAAGCTTCTAGCCCTATGACCTAGATATTTGATACCAATTGTAACAACCCAAAAATACCAACCCAAATGATGGATATATATATATATATATATATGAAAACATAAGTAAGGTTCTCAATAGACCCAATAAATTTCTCTTTAGTAGTCAATACTTCACCATATTTAAATTCAAAATCACTATAGATGATACTCAATGGACAAGAGTAGCCAACTCTCATGGTATTTAGGGTTCACCTTGCTAAACCTCCTCATTTAGAATGATGCCAAAAGCGGTCCCCCACATTTCCCATATAGTCATTAGCATAGTACAATGTTACCATAGTGTAGGGATTATCCTTAAAGGCCCATAAAACTTAAATGGGAATGTCTATTCCCTAACCTTAACCTAAGTCCATCTAGGTAGGTTAATTAGGTGTAAAGCCTTGGTTCTTAGTTACCACACCTCCACGAGATAACTAAGGTCATTATCTCTTATTTAGTAATGAAAATGGTCACCTAAACCTACACATTTAGTTACCATTACCACAATTTTTATCTTTTGAATGATTCCAATAGTCTTCCAGACATGGAAACACCTAACCCTCATCATTCAAGGTGTACCATTTCATAAGTATCTGGTTATTACATTCTCACAATTCCTTCCAAACTTGTGAGCACCTAGCTATTGCATTCTTACAACTCCTAAGACTCACTTCTACCTAGTTATTGCATTTCTACAACTCCTAATATTAGGCTAAATACTTAAACTTAGGTCCTAAAAGAAGGTCTAGATTCAACCCAAGAAACTTATTAATACCCAAGAAAGATATACAAAAACAATTGCTTTTAAACTCAAAATACTTAAACTATAGCATCATATCGATTGAGAATGAAATCATATGCATCTCAAATAAACATAAGCTTCATCTAAAGCTAACACATTTATAATAATCCACATGCTATATTTGGCTATTAAAGAGATTACATAAATAAGCATTACAACATATCACCAAAACAAATATTCATAATGCTATCAATTTCCACTTAAATATTATTAACAATTCATCACAATATCACATGTTTATAGCAACAAATAAATCACTGAGCATGAGGACTAACATAATCCCAAATATTCCTTTTCTTTCTTTTTGCTATTGCTCAAAGCAACCTATTTTCATAATACAAAACTACTAATATTGAAATATCATTAAAGTTTTTCCCTCTAAAAATTACAAAGCAAATTCTCATTTGCATAACCATTTTTTGATCCAAAATACAACACCACCATTCTTCCTAAATGGCCTTTGTACCACCTTCCTTTGACAACCTTCTTCATGTAAGGAGTTACCCACCAACTTGAGGAACATTTAGGAATTAGGAAAAATCATTATGCAATGCAATCTAACATGCTAGTTATATTTGCAAACATCCATGCACAATACTTATTTTAAAAGGAAATAAACTAGAGAAGATCCCACATTTCTCTATTTATTTTACATGCTATGTAATTGCAAACCAAACATGCACAATACATTTTAAAAATCAATCGATGAGAGAATCCCATACTTCTCTCTATAATGGTTTCCCTACCTACTCAAGTCTCAGGAAACCATTATAATATATATTTCTTCTAAACCAAGAATCTCCTCCAAATTGACCCACAAATAGAAGTTCATAACTTTCTTCCTATCAACATATTCATAAAATATAGAAGAACCAACCTACTAGAATTCTATTAAACTACTTTAACAAGATAGGAATCATACTATTCTCTATTTTCTTTTATTTCGTTATGTATTGTCCATCAGAACACTATATTTATTTAAAAATAAATACCAAATAAAAAATCAACATAATATTTTTTATTGAAAATAAATACCTAATTAAACATTCAACCTCTTCTTGGAAAGAATAGATAACACTAAAAATTAGGTTCATTATGACCCTACTACCAAAGGATCTATCTATCCAGGATGAGAAATCTATCCAAAGTAATTAATAGCTTCAAATAAATAAATTTTAAATTCAACTAATCAATTAAACCTTTAACATTATGAATTTAAACTTACTTTCTAACACAATCCTCACACAAGATTCACATAGAAAATTGAAACTACAAAAACATACACAAATATGTTCTCAAGCACGCTTGCCAAAAATCAACTACATAGGGAAGCACAAGAATCCAACAAATATTAAGCATACCAAGATCATTAAATCCTAAAGGAAAATGTCCAATGAAGCTCAAAATAAAACAAAGCTCAGAAAGGTAAAAATGAGTGGCCAAAACCTACCTCACATGCAATGCTCAAGTAGAGAAAAACACCATAGACAATGCCCAATTTTTTTTTGGATCAACTAAGTTGCCACTCAAGATGTAATGAAATGGAGGGATAAAAAAACCAACTCCAAAAAAAATCTAAGACCCATCAACAAATAAACAACTGATTCTAAGCAAAGTCTTAGACGAACTTTGAGCTATCACAGATGTAACCTACCCTAAGAAGGCAACACCTAGGTAAGCAGACGACTAAACTTGCTACCCTCATGCAAACAAAAGGACCCCCACCAAGGATGATTAACCAAATGTCTCTAAATATCAACAAACCCAAGAGAAATAAAAGCACGACTCATACAACCAAAATATAAATAACAAGGCAAGCATAGAGTATCCAACTTCTAGAGATAAAGAAAAGAAACTAGCATCATTAATTCACCCTTACCTCTTCTTGATTAAAGCAAAATATCTTATAAGTTGTGTGCATTTCTTCCAGCTCTCCACTACCTCCCTTATTCCTCCAAAATCCCCCAAAAGCCTACTCTAGTCCCCTATCAAATACTTAGGGTGTCTTATTTTAAAACTTAACATTCACCCCCATGATCTCGGTCATTTAATCTAGCCATATCTAGCTTGTAATATGCATTATGAATGTTAGCAATGTAAGAACATTTCTCAAACAGTTCCAAGAAAGGGAAACATTCAAATTTCCTTTCCATAATGATGTTTTAAAAGTAAGCAATCATTTATTATACATTTCTCTTTTAATCAAGCATTCACAAGGTAACCAAATAAGAATTAATCCATTAATTCTATACTAAACCTTATTATTCCCATTAATAAGGTATTTAGATCATTTGCTTTCTAATTAGTGTCAATAGTTAATATTAATTATTAATATTGACACCAATATTCTCAAGTATTAAGGTTATCAACAAACAAATAAATACTTGAATGATTTTTATCCATCAATCTATGTTTTCCATACACACAAGCATATAAGCCATTCAAAAAATAATATTACACACCATTATTTTATCCTTAAGTAGGTGGTTATTTTCTTTAAGATAGTCTATTGCTACCACCATCCTATTAAGGAGACTCATTGCGCAAAAAACTTCCTGGGCCAATGGTGTGAACATCCACCAAGCACAAATGCAATGCACCTAAATGAGGGTATATTGTTACCTTGAGCTATTGATGAACGAGTCATCACCATAATTTCCCAAAATTTTCTCTCAACTTAAGTTGTTATCCATAGTAATCCACCAGTGAGAGTACCTAGTCCTGCAACCACAAATATATCAATAATACCATATTTCAATAGTATAACCAAAGCATATAATGCGACTAATTATTGATAACAATGAAAAAAACCATGCATTAAACATCCACACATCAATACATAGTTTATTGTCAAGGATAAGTCCTTCCAAGAAGGGCTATTACAATAGAGATTCCTAACCTATTCAAATATGCCATGCATTGATTACTATATGTGAGCAATAAATTTTTCTTTAATCACATTGTTTTGTTTAATTTATAAAGTTCAAGTCACATGTGATAGATTATTTAGTTAGTATATGTCCATGTTATATAATCACACAAAATCTAACTCAAGATCCTATCCATCCATAGACATATTTACGACAACCATGATAAGTGAGAGTGAGAGGAAACATGTGTAAAGTGGGTCAACTATACCTAGTTATATTTAAAAAGTTTTGGAACGTAATCCATGTTATTTCTATAGTAGATTGTAGCTTGTATATTGGAATTAGATTGGCTATACTAGGGTGACCAAATATGCATGAGAAGTGAAATATAGTAGGAGGAGGTGGAGACTTATCAAACTTTTGTAGTCAATATAAACTGATTGTACATATAAAAGTATTGTAATACTATGCTACATATGCCCAAATGACATAACTACCTACTTGACATATTTCAAGAAATTAGACAAATCACATCAAGATAATGGAGTAAGAATGTTACATAGTTACCTGCTTGCTAACGTTAAACTGAATCTATGTAATAGGTGTAGGAGGGGGCAACTACAACAACAAAGCAGTAACATATTAGTAGCATGTTTTATTTTTTTTGTAGGCAAGTAATCACCAAAAATGTTGGATTTCAATCATTTTCCAGTCTAATTGTGCCAATAAGAAGTTTTCACCATCACAATTTTTATCTCTTTTTTTTGGGGTAGGCAAGTAACCACCAATTATTCTAGATTTTAAGTATCTTCCTATATAACAAAATCAACATTTCATTTTCACCATAAAATTTATTTATTTAATAAAAATGTAGGTCCCTATGGATATATTATAGTGGAAGATTCTTAAGTCTCCTCCACAAGTTGATTTTAATTAAGTGATGAATTACTCCATTGTATTTGGTTTAGCATATGGTTTCAACTGGTGTCCATTGGCCATCAATATATTTTATATTAGATCAGTATTTTATAGCTTAACTACACCATTATCGTATTCTATATCAATTATATAGGAACCAAGCCATTTAGTCTAAAGTTTACCCTTGAAATTTATGTACCTAGAATCATATATAATAGCCTAGTCTCTTAGTCATAGTTTCTTGTCCTTGATAAAGTAGTTAGTCCACCTACTTCTTTTATGTTGTATTACCTCAGCATCAAATAAGGACTTCTATCAAATTTCATCCAAAATTAAAACTCATCTATATATTGCTTCTTTTCTTCTAATATATTCATTCCTAGTTGCAATGTTGTTCTAAAGGTATTTACTTTAAACTTTATTAGGAAGACCACATTATTACCATATAACAAGTGAAAGAAGGTGAATCTAACTGTATTTTCCTATGTGGTTTTGTATGCCCATGCTTAAGTAATCAATAAGTATAATTTTTTAGTGTAGTTGAACAATTTTAGTATGAATGTTCTCTAACTCCCTATTTGTGACTTCAGCTTATCCATTTACCTACTTCTTATACCTAATTTTATACTTCTTAATGATGGCTATAATGAGGTGTACTACAAATTGAGGGCCTTAAACTATGAATAATCCTCTGGGTAATTTTTATCTTGTGAAGATCTCCTCGTATAGGAATACGATAACTTTTTCTTCTCTTGAAACCTTTAAGGCTCTCACTTCAACCCACTTCATGACATAGTTGAAATATACAAATATGTATTCCTTACAATTATAAGAGGTTCAATAGGACTATTTAATTCAATGCACCACTTCTTGAATGGTTCAAATACTAGTTATTCTCTAAGAGACATCTCATCTACTTGGGTTGGATTTTCCATCCTTTAGAAATAATCATATTGTGCAACATACCTCTTGGTATCCTTGTGCATGACCTTGCACATATTATTTTTAAGATTTTTTTTTTGTTATAAGTTTATCTCTACACGAATCATCATGTTAGACCCTTAAAATTTCATATACCTTGTACTAGTAGACACGCCTGTCCAAAACATGTTCATGACTGTAACGATATATCTAACCATAAATCCATGTGTATGAAGCACTCTTCCAAACAACATGTAGTCATTCCTTCTTAGATTAGTGTGTTCAAAATTTTCCTTCAACCATAGTTAACTACATCTTCAAACCATGTAGAGTTAATGCATACACAAAATATCATCCTCCATAGCTAGATTCTTATGTGGTTAGTCTAGAGAGAAAGTTTTCAACTATATTTTGTGTACTTGATTTTTCCACTATAGTCACATCAAATTCTTATAACAATAAGATCTAATATATAAGTCTATTATTGGTCATTGCTTTATTCATAAGGTATTTTATGTTCAAGTGGTCCTTTTTAATGAAGACATAATAACTCATAATATAGTTGCAAAACTTGTTAATAGCATACATAACTTCCAAAAGTTATTTTTCAATGATGGTGTAGTTTAGTTCAGTCCCAACAAGATTTTCATTGATGAAGTAAATTACATTAGATTGAATCTTATTCTTCTAATGGAGTACTATCCCTAAGGTTGTAATAGAGGCATCATTGTGGATATTAAATGGATGAGTCCAATTTGGTCCTTATAAGACTGGTGTGGAAACTAATGTATCCTGTAGAATATCAAAGGGTTCTTGGCATGAAGGATTCTAGTAGAAATCCATGTATTTAATCAATAGAAAAAATAATAGAGAGGCAATGATACTACAATTTTTTTATGAACTTCCTATAATAATATGTGTATCCCAAAAAGACTTCTACATCTTTAGGTTTCTAAGGATTGACAAGGTTTTTGATGATTAACATCTAGGCTTAGGACACTTTATTTTATTTGAATGAGATATGATGTCCGAAAAAGTTTCCCTCATTCATTAACACGTTACATTCCTCATGACTAAGGGAGATGTTCTATAATGGCCCTCATTGGAAGGAATTTTTCTTAATACTTGACTTATGTATTGATGTGTGGAGATATAATACATAGTCTCATTTTATATTACTAAGATATGATGGTAGTTGCACTTTATGCTTTGATTATATTATTTTTGGGAATATGGTACTGCTAATGAATTTGTGGTTGTAAGACCAGGAACTCTCATGGGTGGATTGGTATGGGACAACCACTAGAATTGAGAGAAAAAAGGAAATGATGAATGAAATTCTAATAGAGAACTCAAGGGTAAAAAGAAACCCTTCATATAGATGCATTGCATATGTGTATGTTGATTGAATTTACCATTGGGAAAGTAGTTTGTTATAAAACAAAAGATCCATCCTTAGTAGGCGAATGATAGTGTTGCAGTTATCATAACACCAATTTCTCAAGGAAAACATTGGTTGCACACATTTTGGATTGCAAATGCCTTATGTTATTGTTTGTGTGTGGAAGCTTGAGAAATATGTTTGGTCAAACAAGGTAATAATAATGACATTATTAATACTTGAAGATTTAATATTGTTGTTAATAATTCATTTTAACCTTCGATATTAATTGGATTAATATTTATATGGTGAATATTTTAATTATTTAGTTAACAATAACTTTGGAAGAAGCAAATAAATATATGCTTAAGAATGATAGTATGTCACCTTAAGTAAATTTAATAAAAAGAATCTATTTAGAAAGAAACATGTTCAAATGTATGCATGTATGCATTATAACATGAGTTGAAGCTCTTTTGGAAAATCGTGGTATTTATGAGCTCATTTTGGAATGTTTTGAAAATAGCAATATGGAGTTACAAAATTCTAGTCTTCTTTGATTTGTTTTCTCTTGGAGGGTCCTTTTATTCTGAGGAAAGGAAGGGAGAGGATTAGTGAATTGGAGGAAGGATAAAGAGAAGGGAGATTCATTGGAAAAGGAAAACACTTTGGAAGGAAGGAACACAATTTTGAGGTATTCTTGGTTTGCCATATTTTTGTAAGTAAATGAATGTAATAGAGTTCCATAAAAGTGATTATGGATGCATGCTTCTTTTTAGCATTGAGTTTTTTTGAACATTTTATTGCTTGCTTCTATTTTTTATTGCTTTTTAGTCTACTTTCGGGATACTTGCTAGTTGGACCTTTTAAAGATTTGTTGTAGCTACCCAAAAATCCATTAGTGTTGGCATCATGTTTTGGAGAGTTTCAGATCCATTTTCTTTATTTTAGAGGCTTTCTAGAGAGAAGCTTCACAGAATTGTTTGTAGGCTATGTTTCCTTATTTAATTTAAGAAGTTAATGGCTTGAATTTTTAAGCAAAACATTTTGATTTTTGTTGGCTTGGATGAGTGTCAAGAGTTCATATTTTTTTTGTGCTAGCGACGATATGGGTTCTTTGATTATATCTTTTCAGGTTGGCTAGGAAAGCACTCTGTTTTATTTTATTGAGTTGTATTGTAGCTCATTTTGGTGGTTTTTTTACTTGTGCTATTGCCGCTATGTGTGTGGAGGTTGTCTATTCTATTTATGGAATTATGTTGAGAAGCTTGCTTTAGTATTTTGCATTATCTAGAATACCTTGGTTTACATGTTATGTTCTCAAATATTGTTATTTCTGAGTAAGCATAGTCTAAAGTGTTGCTTTATAATTTTGTTATTTTTTGCTTTAGGATTTTTTTAGATTGAAATTTGGTGAGTAGATCCTAGCTTGTAGCCTATCATAGGTTGTAGTAAATGTTTTCTAGGCCATCTGCTTTCTTTGAGTGCAAAACTCGGGTTGGAGCAATGGTTTTAGATGGCTTTGGTCGTGTTTGAAGATTTTTAGAGTTTCAATTATTTAATTTGTTTTTAAAGGTTTTCTAAGTTTTGTTTTGAATTTTAGAGCTTCTGAAAGGATGGATTGATTAATTGATTTTTTTTTAAGAGTTTTTTTTTTTTTTTTTAAGTGCTTATTAATGATTTGATTAATTGATCATATAGATATTATTATGATTACTAAGTTGTAATCTTTAAATTCTTGGAATGAATTATATCTAATGTAGGCTTTATTTTTATGAAGTTAATTAGCTAATGTTTATATGTTAAGGTTAATCAATATTTAATGTTTAAAGTGTGATGGAAATTCTTGGAAATATAGAAAATGTGATTAATTTAATTAGTTTTGATATATTGTAGATTCTTAGAAAAAGAATTGTGTTGAATTAATTTAATAAAGTATTTTATATTTAATAATAATTTTTCTAATGCTTGGGTAGATAAGGAAACCATTATTGAGATAAGTATGGGATTATCTTGATTCTTTGTATGGAATATTCTTGTTTAGTGTATGTATTGCATTCTCTTGTACTTTTGCATAGTGCATGTTAGGCTTGCATATGCATTGTAAGAGTTGTCCTGGTCCCTAAGCTTCTTATTAAAGTTCACGGGATATTTTATTTCATGAAGAGGACCATGGAGAGAATATGGTGCTAGAATCACTTAGGCATATTTGATTTAATGTATTTGAGAATGAAAGGTTCCTTGGAAAATAAAAATCATGTTATGTAAAATTTGGCTATCATTGAAGTTTTGAAGATTAAATGTTATATATTATTTATGTAAATGTATGGAATGCTTAGTTTTTGAGCCAATGAAATAATATATTATATGATGATTCATTGATGATGTTTTTCCTACATTGTTGAATTAAAAAATAAATTTTATATGTTGTTATTACGTTTGAAAAAATTTAAAATGTTAGCAATGTCTTATATTTAAGCATATTTTAATATAGCTTTTATTGGAGAGATATTATTATGCTTAGACTTTGGGGTTTGTATGTAAATCCATGGGCTAGAGTTTTTAGAGCCATATTAGGAACCTTGATTCAAGAAATTGACCCAATATTAGGAGGAGTTGTGGTGATGCAATAACCACGTAGATGTGAATCTTGGAAGGAGTTGCAATGATGCAATAACCATGTATTCATAAATTTGGTAGGAGTTGCAGTGATGCAATAACAAAATATTTATGAATGATACATCTTAAATGGTGAGGATCGAGTTTCCCAAGCGACAAGGCTTTTAGGATCTTTCACAAGATAGTATAATGGTGGTACCTTGAATGGTGAGGATTAGGTGACCATGCTCATTACCAGGTGAATGGTAATGGCCTTATTTAGATTATGGAGGTGTGACAACAAATCACTAAGGCATTACAATAAATTAATCCTACATAGATGAACTTAGGTAGGGTTAGGGAATTAGAATCCCCCTTTAAGTTTTATGGGCCTTAAGGGATAATCTCTATACCATGGTCAAGTTGTCCTATACTGGTGAGGGTATAGGAAAGGTGGGGGCACCACTATTTATGTCCTTTATAAATGGTGAGGTTTACAAAGGTGAACCCCATAAATATGATATGTTGGCCACTCTTGTCCACTTGAGTGTTGTCTGTAGGGACATTATACTCAAAATGTGATTATACCTTATGAATGCTGAAAAATATTGAGACTTCTTTACACACACACACACACACACACACACACACACACACACACACACACATATATATATATACATATATGTATGTATGTATATATACATATATGTATGTATGTATGTATGTATGTATGTATGTATGCATGTAGGTATGTATATATTTTGGCTTCTCATTTTGCCACTTGTATACATGACTCTCGACTCTCTATTTACTCTTGCACACTTTATGACACATTGCACACTCATACATCTATACACATGCACACTCTTTGACACTTGTGCACATTCTACACATGAACACTTACACGAAGGTAAATATAAATCACACTCCTAAACTATAGACTCACATCCTAATATATTACATATTTACATTTGTACCATAAAGCTACCATAAGTGTACATTAGCATGTACCAAAAAATGTAATACTCTCCAACACCCCCTTGTGGCAATAGTTACATTTAGTTTGGACTCCATGATTTGCTTCCCATTATCCTTAGCCTATTGATGTGAAGGTGGTGTTGTAGTGCACATACAAGGTTGTGACTCAGCAAACAATGATTGAATTGATAAAAAAATATCCCTTTAATGCCATTTTCTCTTGTGATAACTACACCATTTTCTAGTCTTGGCCTCTAGGGATTTTTTTATTGGAAGTTTTTTTTCTTCCAATTCTAATTTTGGAGATGCCCCTTATTTTTTTTTATTATTTGGAGTGGCATTATTACTTTTATTTAGCTTGTACTTAGTGTTCTAGTTCATATTATTTGCTCATAATCCTATTTTTATTTTTGTTTTTCTACTTTTTCTTCTAGTTGATAGAAAGTTTTAATATCTCTCGTAATGTCTTGGATTCAAAGAGGTCAATGTCTTCTAGAATGTACCATTGCAATGTTAAAAGTGTAATCCAACTTATGGCTAAGTATGACATTGTATGATGGAATCTTGTAGAGGCCTATGTGTAATCATTGAACACATGTATTTAGTTTATTGTACTAGTTTATCATGTAAGCCCTATGGTTTAAGGTTAACCTTGTTATGGTTAAACCCACATTATAATGTATAATTAACCTTTAAGACCTATTTTTATGTTGGCTTAGGTTAAACTAATTTATGTAATTGGGGTTTTAGTATTGGTATAAATACCTCCTATCACTCCATATATTGTATTGGAGTGTTGTCATTCTTATATATGGATAATATAGCAAATATTTATGGTGTCTATATTCCAAATATATCTTTTATTTTTTGTTCTTTTTTATGCTTTTTTTTTGAGCGAAAAACCCCTTGTGGAGCCGCCTTGGTCTGAGATACCATGAACGGGGGTTCTACACCGTCAAAGTCACCCGGGGGTCACACCCGACCCTGTCCGCACCAACATTATCAATTGGATTTTAGATACCCAATTCAGCTTTTTGGTAGGGTGGAGATTTGAACCCGGGACCTCCCTTGGAGGATTGCCCTCTCCTCTCCAACTCACCTACAACACCTGGGTCTTTTTTATGCTTTTTGTATAATATTTGAGAGGATCGATTGTTTCTTTTCATTTCTAGAAAAAAGGTGTAAAATCCAACATGACATAATAGTGAGTATGAAGCGACATTGCTTGGTCACATAGATAGTTTTTAGAGCCTCTGATATTTTCTCTAAATTTTAGGGTGAATTATTTATTAAATTTTCAAAAGCATATATAGCATAAAAAGTAAAGAGGAGATTATTTTGTATTATTCTTCATCAACTTTTCTGAATATTTTGGGTATTTTTATCTTCTCCATAATCTACTTTGTTGTCACTAGAGTTTTTAAAATTCCTTATACAAACATTTGAGCTCAAATTGGCATTGTCTCCCTACAATGTCTTAGACAAGCCATGGTAGTCTCTTTGGACTAGAAGAATAAGAATGGTATCATTTTTTTCAAATTTAGATTTGAAAAGCATGCCAAATATTTGGTGCTCTTTCTTCACATGTTTTTTGATACCTTCACCCAAGGAACATGTATGTTTCTAAATGTACACAAGTAGAGTGGTTGTATGGTTAGGTTTGCATGTCATGAGGTATTTATTATTGCTAGTCATGGATTCAAAACTACATGTGTTGCATTGTGGGGATTCTTGTAGGGCAAAGCACATGTTAAAACTTGTTTTTGCACCTTCCATATTCAACTGTGCACATGGTGCACTAGCCAATAAGATAATTAGCTGGAAATAGGAAGGAAGAGGTTCAAAGTTTGAACAATTAGAGATCCTTTTTTACAAGTCCATGGTCCCACATGATATTATTTACAAAGGCAATATGGTCATGAAAAATTTGCAAAGATGATCTCACTCTAACCTACATAGGTACAAGTCCCTTTGTTAACTTTTGCAATGATTTCTTGGAGTTAACACTTTCCACTTGTGACAAAAATATGAATTAATAACATTAAAGAGTGCCTTTCCACCTTAGCTATATCAAGGTGATTAGTACATATAAGTATTAGGTTCAAATCCTCCATAATAAATTTTTTGACATGAAGGAAAGGTGATGATACCTAGGTTGACATGGCAACCAACATGGTGCCCATGTGTGCCACACAATCAATTTTTTTGCATATTTAAACCTCCTTTATCCAATCAAATAATTGCAAGTGTTAGGTTTATAGCACATCAGTGGCAAACAAGAAGTCTAGATTGATTGGATATCATTAGTGAATTAGAAAACAAAACGTAGTGGGCTACAATAAGACACTACTTTTTAATTTTTGGATGCTTAATTTTTTAATTTTTGAGGACTACTAGGGAAAACATTTTGGAAGCCAAAAATTTTGCATATGAAACATTTTTAATCCCTCTTTTTCAAATAATATGAATTTTTAATCTCTTTACATTAGCAACATCATTTTATGGACTTCTTCTAGTTTTAGGGACTAAATTGTGTAGAATAGTCCTCAATCCCATTACTGTATTTTGAAAGAGAAATTTTACCAAATTTTATGCAATAAGAATCTTTGGTCTACTTTTATAGGTCATGCAATTGAATTTGTGATAGTTGCAGTTGATTTTGAATATTTTGGAGGTATATAGGAAAATTATTCAAAATATGCTCTGGTCAATCCCTCTTTCGTATTTGGGCTATTGATTTATATTATTCATGAATATCTAATCATTATTGATATCTTTCTTCTTCTATTTCTTATCTAGGTCCTTTTTGAAATTTGTAATAACTCTTTTCTTAAATAAGTCTATGCAAGGTATATTTTGGTGATATAAATTAGGTGGTCTAAAGGCAAGTTGAAGTTTTCAAATAAGGTGATGTATGTTATAAAAGGGAAAGCTATACCTCCAAGTCCTACCTTATGCAACTATAGAATATTTAAGCAACTTTTGTTTAGAGGTGGTAATTTTAGCTTCTCTTCCTCATTTGGATTCTTAATATAAGTTTCCTTTAGATATGTATAAGAGTATTTGATAATTATAGTGATGACTATGGTCCAACCTAAAGGGATTCTTGTGCAAAAACATTTTTGTAGCAATAGATTTCAAATGATGAGGGGTATTCATATGAGTATACCTAAAGTGTGGAGGTCCATTAGAGTATCCATTATGAGAGTAAGATACTATTGTCACCAATGTCATCTCTCCTTAACCCTTCAATTCATACTATGAGGGAGTGGTGAAAGTGTAATATGACTTATGTCCAAGGCTGACATTGTATGATGGAATCTTGTATAGTCCTATAAACAATAATTGTACAAATATATTTAGTTTATTTTATTATTTAATCATGTAAGCCCTATGGTCTATGATTAACATTTTTATGGATAAACCCACCTTATAACTTGTAATTAACCTTTAATCCCTCCTCTTATGTTGGCTTATGTTAAACTCATATATGTCATTGGGGTTTTGGTATTGGATACCCCCACCACTCCATCCATTGTATCAAATTTTTATGATTTTAATCTATGAATAATATAGTGAATATTTATGGTTCCTATGGGTTCCCACTATAACCTTTTCTCTTTCATTATTTTTTATAATTTCTACATAATATTTGAATGGGTGGATTTATTTTGTTCATTTTTAGAAATAATTATGAAATATATGTAGACTACTACAATAATTGAGGATTATATGCCTTTGTATATATTGAATACCTTGTTTTTCCATGATGGAATGAAAAGCATCAATATCATTTTAAATATTTTGATGTTTACCTTGATGCAATTGTTGTCATCGTGTGTACTAGTATTTATAGGATGCATTATCCAATGGGATAATATTCTTCGTCGATAGACTCTATGATATAATCCTTTATGAACACTACTTCATCTATATTCTCATCCTTGACCTTGTTACGATATGCTTTCAACCAATTTTGAATAGATAATTGTTAAAATATAGAAATATCATACTTCTAATATGCCTATAATTTTGTTTTAGAAAATTGAAATATAGAGAAAGTGATCCTATTGACCTCTAGATTTATATTGGCTCCCCATAATTATTTCTAAAATATAATATAATCTAATCCAAATTGCATGAAATTAAATGTGAAAATTTAAGCTATAGAGAGTAAAATTCATGAAAGTAAATTTTCAAATTTAGGGTGCAAGAGATTGAAAGTAAACACAATCATAATTGTATCAAAGAGAGTGTGTGATAGATAAATATATGGGAACTGAATAAAAGGAATGGAATATTATGAGTATGAAATAGAATTAAAAATAAATGACAAGAGGACAAAAGGGCAATGCCACAATTATCATACATTCCATAATCCAAGAGGCTAGTGCCACTAATGGGAAGAAAAATTTCAATTTCTCATTAATCCAAAAGGAAAGAGCAAGTACAATGTGGGTTTCACAAAGTATATATTTGATTTTCTCAAGTACAAGAGGTTTAAATTGGAGCCCATAGATTTTATTTAAAGGAAAAAATCACCCATGAGTTACATTAGGTGAAAAATTCTTACTCCTAGTAAAAGTAAATATTTGGGGATATCTTTAGCAAAATAATACACCTACTTTTAAAGATATTTTTAAGCACTCAATCTAAGTTTGGAGAGAGAGACAACCAAGATATGCTCCCTGATTTTAAGAGATCCATTTAAACGAGGGGGAGGCAGGGGGATTTTAAGAGGGAGAGAGTTTTTGAGAGAGATCGAGTCTTAATGTTACATGCCTCTAATTATAACTCTAAATGGATTATAAGCCTTTTAATATGAGTTATGATGCCACAAAGTGATAAAAATAACTTTCTAAGAGATCCACATTAGCATCCATGCACACTTGTTTTGCCTAGTTTGTTGATAAGAAAATCACTCTAGGATGGGGAAGAAAATTGCTCCATTTTTAGAGTGAATTTCTTAGTTTAGAATTAATCACTCCTATTTTGGTGTAAATCACTCCTCTTTGAAGACAACAAAATTGTATTAATTTTACAATTTTTTTTGTTTTTCATTGTTTCCCCTTTACTTGCAAAATTCATTCTTCATCATTCATGTCTAATTCCTTGGAGGAATTAGAATGTAGTAGCTAGATTACTAAGTTTCTAGTGACTTATCTTGGTACCAAGCTCAATTGGTGAGGGATATAATATTATTCCTTTATCCTTTAGCATAAATTCAAAAATGAGGCCAACTCAAATTTAAAAAATTGTGGGTCACTTTTATCTCTAGCTTTGGGGTAATACGCTCAAAATTTCCTACTAATTAGTGCATGAGGGTAAATATTGAGCATCAACATATTGTAATTCAATACCAACTACTCATATTGATCCTTCAGGATGTTCTTCTCTTGATATTATTTAATTTATTGTCTTCCCCAATAGGCTTTCTAATTGAATGATCTTCTTTAAAGCATAAAGCAACACTATCTATGGGTACCTCCACTTTGGCTTTATTTTTATCAATGGTATTGGAATATTCTTTTGGAATATGAAGTTGTCTTTGATTGAAAAATATATCAATTAATCCTTTCTTTAGCCAGTACTACATCTCCTTTTTTATTTTCTCAATAGTAATTTTGAGAGCCTCATAGATAACTTGCATCACTAGAGTTTTCCTTACTTTTAGGGTATGTATTTCAACTATGTTATTACCATCTTCTTACCTAGCCTACCTATATATTTTACCTATTAATTAGATAAGGAGGGATTCAATGTACCTTGAATTTGATGTTAGGTCATCCTCTACTTGCCTAATTGCTAATGAAGTTTAGTCAAGCAAGATCTTGTACTTATCGAGATATATGGATTGTACCTTAGCACACTTGGTCCCAAAGGGACTTGATCTATCCCACAATTGAGCTCTTGGATTTCAAATTTTATATTAAATGTGACTTGATGACCAATATATCTCTTCTTCCTTTCATCAACCAAGATTGGTTGATCATGATTATCATAGATGCTAGAGATTTTTCCACTAATGTTGTCTTGATCAATCTATTTTATTAACTCCTACATGATACCTCATATTTTCTCTCTATTTTTCCTCCTAGGGATCCTTTTCACGTAATAAGGGAATTAATGATAGACATCAAGGGTGAAGTGCTTCATAAGAGTGTGAATTATCTTGGATAGTTTTTATGCTATTGGATGGAAGGATATCATTGTAAGTATAGTTACTGGTACACCAATGAAGATGAGGATACCAATTTGACACAAGAAAATGGATGTGTTGTGGCTGATCCACAACACACCCCAAAATTGGGGACCCATATTTTTTGCATGCTTTTAAAAAAGATCTCAGTGACCCAGATGCTAAAAATCAAGAAAAAGGCAAAATTGCATAAGGATAGAAAAGTGTCGCGAAATCGCGACATGTTGCTCCGTCACGACCGAAAATGAAAAAGTGTCATGAAATCGCGACATGTTGCTCCGTCACGGCCGAAAATGAAAAAGTGTCGCAAAATCGCGACATGTTGCTCCGTCGCGGCCGAAAATGAAAAAGTGTCACAAAATCATGACATGTTGCTCCATTGCAGCCGAAAATGAAAAAGTGTCGTGAAATCGCGAGTTGTTGCTCCGTCACGGCCCAGAGAGGGGAGAGAAAGAAAGAATGGAAAATTGTCACGAAATCGTGACATGTCGCAAAATCGTGACAAAAATCAGCAAAGGGGCACGAAGCAGAAAGGTGTAGCGATATCGCGACAAAAATTAGCAAAGGGGCACGAAGCAGAAAGGCATAGCGATATCGCGACAAAAATCAACAAAGGGGCACGAAGCGAAAAAGCGTAGCGATATCACGACAAAAGGCAAAGGAAGGGGCACGAAGCGGAGAAGCGTAGCGATTTCATGACAGGTTGCGGCCAAAAGCATACCAAGTGAAAAACATCATGATTTCACGACGGGTTGCAGCCGAAGGCATACCGAATGAAAAAGCATCACAATTTCACGACAGGAAGTAGCCGAGGTGTACGAAGATGAAAAAATTCATGATTTCATTACAGGTTGCGGCCAAAAGCATACCAAGTGAAAAACGTCATGATTTTGCGATGAGTTGCAGCAAAAGGCATACCAAATGAAAAAGCATCGTGATTTCACGATAGGAGGTAGCCGAGGCGTACAAAGATGAAAAACGTCACAATTTCATGACAGGTTGCACCCTCACAGCTCGAAACAGAAAAACGTCATGATTTTGTGATAGGTTGCACCCTCACAGCTCGAAACAAAAAAATGTTGCGATTTCATGACAAGTTGCATTGGCAAGGCTGCTGGCAAGAAAATGTCGCGATATCACGACATGTCGCATTTTTGCGATGAAAGCAAAGGAACAAAGCTGCATGCATAAAAATGTCATGATTTACATGGGGCCATTACAGAATGTGCATAGGAAGCACGAAACACATGGCATACAGGTGTCAGGGTTACAGAAGCGTTACATGTTAGTAGAAAATATTGAACGTTTCGGTCTCGAACATAAATTCAAAAGCAACAAAAAGGCAGGAATACGAAGCGATGCATTCTGGGAGGTGAAACAAAGCGACGCAGGGCAAAACAGAGAGCCGTATCAGATAGTATAAAATCAGAAGAGCAGATTGATACGAGGGTTGGAAATTGCTACTAGCAGAGTTGCAGAGCCAAAGGCGACCAACCATTTTGGGCCTGCTGTTGGAGCAATTTCCTTCACTTGTTCTGGATTTGTTAAACCTGGAACATTCTGTCATTGTAATTGATATATTATTTTAATGCAGAAATACAGAGAGTTGGCATCTCATTGATGAGAAAGGAGTCATTTTTGCATGCAATATTTAATGTCTTACCTTTCCCTTTCAGATTTCTAGGCTTCTAGGTGAAGTTTAATGCAAGTGTTCTTGGTTGCTTCATGCGAATGTCTAAATCTAAAATTATAGTAAAAACCCCAGAAACCCGGACCTAGCTTATCTAGATTGTGCAAACTTGCAGGTTCAATAGGTTAGGTTGCATGCAGAAACCTCATTATCTTCGGTTTTGTCAAATCAAGATGGTAGCACTCTGGATGTAGTTTAGTTTCATTTTCATTTGCATTTCTTTTATTTTCAATCCCTTATTTTATTTTTTGCATTTTAATTACCGTCATTTAAATAAATAACTAAAAATCCATCAAAGTTTGAGATCGAAATATATTCATCTCTTAGATTTATTCACTTTGAGTCCATTGCAATTTCAAATTAAAATAAACCATAGTGCCCCTTGTTAACATTCATTTGCAACACTAAGGTATTCCCAGCATTTAAATTGAATAGCATCATTGGTATACAAAGAGCTCGCATAATAGGAACCTTGGAGAAATTATCTATTGTAATTTATTTGCAAGCAGAGGATTTTGGGACTCAGATCCTACCGGAGAGTGTGCTTTCACAACTGGGTGAAAACACAACTCAACAGATTGGCGCTAGAAGGAGGGGATGATTGGTTTACTTTATTTTGATTTTCATACATAAGTAATGTCTTTTTTATTTGATTTTGAAGTCATCTCTTAAATCTCGCAAATGGCTAAAATGCAGCATTTGTTTTTCTGTTGCAGGTTTTCTTGGAGATAACCGAGGGTTTCATCAGGCAGGCTGTACCCACCGCATCGTATTGCGACTAGGTCCCAAAAAACCGAGGAAATCATATTCCATGACCTTACACTCACTGGTACTCCCAAGAATAAAACCAAGCAATTTGTAAGCTTACCAGTCACAAAAGACCTTTTTGCTCCAGGAACATCGAGTGGACCTACACCAGTAATATCAGTTGCCACTAGTGTACCTATAGTCAATAATATTTCCACTACTCTTGTAGGGTTGTCCTCATCGATTTTGAGTCAAATGGCTCAACCTCCAGTAGCTCCTTGGTATGGAGCTAATAATATTCCTTTGAACATTGCAGGGGATATCCATGAAATCCCTAAGAATATAGAAATATTTTTTCCCAAATACAAACCAGATGGCCCAAGAACTGCAGAAGAACATATCCAAGCCTATAGGGATGTTTTAATAAGACTGCAAGTCCAACATGAGGATGTGGCTTGCAGACTTTTCCCCATGAGCTTAGATCCAATAGCATATGAATGGTATATATGCTTACCAATTGGTTCAATCACTTCATGGGCACAAATGGAGAACGCATTTTTCAATCATTTTAGGTCACCTTTGGATCCTACAACCATTTACAATCAATTCATTACATGCAAAAGGGGCCAGGGTGAACCTATCAGAACATTTAATCAGAAATTCCAAAAGTGCTATAATAGAGCAGTTTGACATTTTGCCATAGATCCCGCAGTGGCCTTGCAAATATATTTTGGGGCATTGGATCCCATGACAGCCATGTTTGCAAGACAAAATCCTCAAGTCACCACGCTCGCGTTAGCCTACAATGAAGCCATGACCATCGAGCAGCAAATGACACCACAGGGCTATGGATTTCCCCAGACGCCTATGATGGGACAATATGCTCCATATGGTCAAGCTTCCTTGGAAAATCAGATCATGGCATCGTAAATGCCAAGCATGAATGCCTTCCCATATCAACAACTGTATCCACCAGCACCTGCGTATGCACCCATTCCAATCCAACCAATCACATCCATTCCACCTGTTCTCACATTTTTGCAGAATAGTCAATCGACTATGCAAGGAACCATCCAAGTTAATTCTCAGGCTATAGTTCCTTTCCCAAATCCAACTTCGATTCAAAGTGTCAATCCATACCAGAATCAAATTCCTCAAAACCCAACCCAAATGTTGAATCAAGACCCCACCAATTATGCAAATCCAACGGGGATTAACAACAATGTGATTCCACCGAAGGAGATTTATTTGGAAGTCGAAGAGCTCAAGAAGATAGTTCATAAAATGAGCAATGACATGGTTCAAAAATAGAAGTATGAATCCCATGCCCCTCACTCAAATTTAAATTTTAACAATAGAGGGAGACATTGGAACACAAATCCAAACAATGGGGGAGTACCCACCCCCATTGCTAATCAACTAAATACTTCTGCAGGACCTAGTCAATCCAATTCCCTTTTGAATCTTTCCGATTTGGCATGCGAAAAGGGGTGTAGGTTGCACAACACAAAAGAACACAATGAGAGGAATTGTCTTGAAATTGCTAGATACACTCATTGTCTTCAGGCCCAAGTTGATGATTTGGAACTAGTATCAAATGAGGGTCCATCGCAACATCAAGATGATAACATTATGGTGGTGGAAACTTTATATCATCAAGAAGGTGAGAGTGAGGAAGAAGAAGACAAAATTTTGGAACAGGAGGTGCAAGCTTTTCGAGAGTTTAGAAAGGGGAATCACGGATACCATTTGAGAAGTAAATCTAAAGCCCCTAAAACCTCATCAACACCACCAAAAACTCCATTCTTCCTCTGAGTACTAAGGCAGATAATAATCCTCCTCCTCCACTTAGAAGAGAAATGTCTAATGATGTGCAAAAGACAGTCAAATTCTAAAAACCAAACTATGACATAGTGGAGGATCTAAAGAAGTCCAAATCTAGCCTTTCGTTCTTAGACGTGGCTAGATTGCCTGGCCAAAAGGAGGCTTTGATAAAGGCTCTGAACTCACCTGATCAAATGTGGAAGGGAAAAGGAGTTGAGTCCCATCCGATTTTACGAAAGGAGAGACGGGATGTCCCACAATTCTTATTGACTCTGAGAATTGCGGGTAAGAATTTGCATAACTGTTTGGTGGACATGGGTGCCACGAGCAACCTCATGCCTTTGGAGATATGTCAAATGCTAGGTCTGCAACCTGTTTCATCCAAATGCAAGGTCCTACAATTGGACCGATCAGAGGTAAATGTGGTAGGGACCCTATACGATGTCAAAATTCAATTAAATTCTGAACCCAGGGTCCAGCAGGTTGTCGAAATTTTGGTTGTTAATATCCCAAGTAGATATGGAATGTTACTTGCAAGGGATTGGATGAAAACTCTGAATGGCTATTTTTCAATAGACTGCTCACATATGTGGCTAACCTGGAAAGGAATTTCAAATCAAATCAGAGTGGAAAATGAACCGAGGCTTAAAGAAATCATAACAAAATTTAACAAGCTGAATGAAGTTCAGTTTTTTGAGCCAGAACTGGGGGTTTATGCACTTGATGTTGAGGAAGCTACTAAAGAGCATAAAAAGGAAACATGTCATGGTGGCTCTTTTGAGGAAAATTATTGCACATGGTTGCTCAGGTTTGATGGATCCAAATCTAGACATGGAGCAGGAGCTGGAGTCGAGATCACTGGTCCAAGAGGTAAACCATTATTGGCTGCTTATAGATTGCAATTTCCTTGCATGAAAAATGTGGCAAAATACAAAGCATTGATCTTTGGTTTACGTCTAGCATTGAGCAAGCAAGTTAAATGCTTGAAGGTATTGGAGATTCTGAGCTAGTAATCAAGCAGATCAAAGGATAGTATACATGCCATGACAGGAGACTAAGCCTTTATAGAACTAGGGTTATGGACCTCATTGAGTAATTCGACGCATTCAATATAGCCCTTATTTCTAGAAAAGGAAACCGAATAGCAGACTCTCTTGCAGTCGCCACGGGCATGTTAAATCCGGTTGACATAAAAATGTGTAAAATTTTTTCCCTTGAATTAGTTCCTTGTCCATCAATACCCGATAATGTCAAGAATTTCCAGGTTTTTGAAAACGATAGTCACATCCTCAAATTTGTCATGAACTCGGGTATTTTTGAAAATCAGGTGATTGATGAGGAGCAAAGGTGGCAAGATGAAACAGAAAACAAGAGTGAAACCGCATGTCAATCCAACAAAATACCTAAAGACGTGGTTTCATTGGAGAAAATGTTCGACATGGGATACAAGACCAGAAAAGGAAAAAGGGTCCCACTCCCCAAAGATGCATGTGATTCAATTAATCTAGGGAGTGCAAACAATCCAAAGGAAGTGTACATTGCAAAGGCATGTACAGCTGAAGAAAGGAGCAACATAATACAGGCATTGAAGCATTATATGGATTGCATTGCTTGGAATTACAATGAGATGAAAACATACAACCAAGACATCATCACACATACCATCCCTCTAAAGCCGGACTCCAAGCCTTTTAGGCAAAGACAACGAGTTGTTAACCCGCTATTGGAGCCCTTAATAGAAAGGGAGGTCAAAATATTATTGGAAGTGAAGATCATATTTCCTATTAGGAACTCAACCTGGGTTGCTAACCTCATTCCAGTAAGAAAAAAGAGTGGAGAGATTAGGCTGTGCATAGCTTTTCAAAATCTTAATAAAGCCTCTCAAAAGGATAATTATCCATTGCCATCAATTGATGAAATTCTACAAATGGTAAATGGATCTGAAATGATGTCTTTTCTTGATGATTATTCTGGATACAACAAAATTCTTATACATCCAAATGACAGGATGAAAACAACCTTCACCACCAAGTGGGGGACATTTGCATATAAGAGAATGTCTTTTGGACTGTTAAATGCTGGTGCAACATTTTAGCGCGTCATGGATTATGCATTCAAAGGGATTATAGGCAAATGTATCATTGTGTATGTGGATGATATTCCTTTTAGGAGGGAAAAACTTAAGGGGATTATATTATTGATAAAAATGTGTTACATATATAGGCAGAAGGCCTATATGATAAACATGACACTTGTCAATGAAACTGACAAGTGTCAAACTGGCATAGTGCACATTACATTAACTCTAAAATTCCCCCTTAATGTGCACTATCCTAACTAAAGAAAAAAAAACAAGTCAACATTAGGTAACATTCCCCATTAATGTTGACTTCTCTAAAAAGTAACCTATCATCCTCTTTTTCTTTGGTCTAGGCTCGTGCTCTTTGCACTTGGCTCTCCAACTATGAATAATGCTAGATCCACTGTGTATACATCTCGGTCTGTTGCCTCAGGGTCAGCCACTTCCACGGGTCTGTTGCCACTGGGTCAGCCGTCTAAGTGCCTCGGGGTCATCATGGGTGCCTCAGGGTCAACCACTTCTGGGTCTGTTGCCTCTGCAGGTCATCCTCAGAGGATGTTGCCTCTCGTAGGTCACTGACTAGATTCACCATGAGTATGAAATCCCTCCTCATGGTGAACTCAATCTAGAAGGTGTCGGTCTCTGCCGAAAATGCACCTAATGAAAGGAAAAATGAGCCATATAAGAGTGTCGGTCTCTGCCGAAAATGCACTCAATACAATAAAATGAGCCATAGATCCAAATAGGAGAGAAGAAGAAAAGAAGAGAATCTTCTGAAGTGTCTTCGTCTGTAGTCTTCAGAAGTAGATCCAAAAAAACCTCGGATAGATTCTAGGGTGTCTTTGTCTATAGTCCCTAGTATAAGTGTCCTTATGGTGACCATGTCATCTCACCGAAATGCATGGGTAACCAACCGCTGCATTCGCCAAGTGTATAGAAAATATCACTAGTTACAAGGATACCAAATGTTAGGAGGGAAAAACTTAAGGGGATTATATTATTGATAAAAATGTGTTACATATATAGACAGAAGGCCTATATGATAAACATGACACTTGTCAATGAAATCGACAAGTGTCAAAATGGCATAGTGCACATTAAATTAACTCTAAAATTCCCCCTTAATGTGCACTATCCTAACTAAAGAAAAAAAACAAGTCAACATTAGGTAACATTCCCCCTTAATGTTTACTTCTCTAAAAAGTAACCTATCATCCTCTTTTTCTTTGGTCTAGGCTCGTGCTCTTTGCACTTGGCTCTCCAACTGTGAATAATGCTAGATCCACTGTGTATACATCTCGGTCTGTTGCCTCAGGGTTAGCCACTTCCACGGGTCTGTTGCCACTGGGTCAGCCGTCTAAGTGCCTCAGGGTCATCATGGGTGCCTCAAGGTCAGCCACTTCTGGGTCTGTTGCCTCTACAGGTCATCCTCAGAGGATGTTGCCTCTCGTAGGTCACTGACTAGATTCACCATGAGTATGAAATACCTCCTCATGGTGAACTCAATCTAGAAGGTGTCGGTCTCTGCCGAAAATGCACCTAATGAAAGGAAAAACGAGCCATATAAGAGTGTCGGTATCTGCCGAAAATGCACTCAATACAATAAAATGAGCCATAGATCCAAATAGGAGAGAAGAAGAAAAGAAGAGAATCTTCTGAAGTGTCTTCGTCTGTAGTCTTCAGAAGTAGATCCGAAAAAACCTCGGATAGAGTCTAGGGTGTCTTTGTCTGTAGTCCCTAGTATAAGTGTCCTTATGGTGACCATGTCATCTCACCGAAATGCATGGGTAACCAGCCGTTGCATTCGCCAAGTGTATAGAAAAGATCACTAGTTACAAGGATACCAAATGTTAGGAGGGAAAAACTTAAGGGGATTATATTATTGATAAAAATGTGTTACATATATAGACAGAAGGCCTATATGATAAACATGACACTTTTCAATGAAATCGACAAGTGTCAAACTGGCATAGTGCACATTACATTAACTCTAACAATTCCAGTATTCTCAAAGAAAAGAGAAGACCATGTCAAAGATTTGAAGAAAGTGCTTCAAAGATGCAGAGAACATGGAATTTCCTTAAATCCCAAGAAGTGCATTTTTGGAGTAACAGAAGGAAAATTGCTTGGTCACATCATTTCAAAAGAGGGCATATCCATCGACCCAGAAAGGATACAAGCTATCCAAAATTTGCCTCTCCCGGGTAGTAAAAAATAATTGAGATATTTCTTTGGGCAGATTAACTTTGTGAGGAAGTTTATCTCAAGCTTTGCTGAGATAGCCAAGCCTCTGAAAAAAATGCTCAAAAAGGATGTAGATGTGAGATGGAACGAGGAAAGTAGGGTGGCATTTCAGAACATCAAAGATGCCATTTCCAGAGCCCCTGTCCTCATAAGTCTAGACTATTCTAGGCCTTTCTATATTTATGCTTTCGCATCAGAACACTCTTTTGCGAGTGTCTTGACCCAGAAAGGTGAGGATAGTGTAGAAAACCCCATAGTGTTTTTAAGTGCCCCTCTAAAAGATGCTCAATTAATGTATTCCATCCTTGATAAGCAGATGTATGCACTTTTTAAAACGGTAAAAAAATTTAGACATTACATTGTGCACAGCAGAGTTATTGCCATCGTGCCTGACCCTGCTGTTAAGACCATGTATTTACAAAACAAACTAGGTGATAAAAGAGGGAAATGGATTTCCACCATCCAAGAATTTGATCTCAAAATCCAACCTGTGAAACTAGTTCGAGGGCAGGGACTGGTGAGGGTGATCGCTGAGAATAATCCGCAAATGACATGCCAGTATTCAAATGCAGAATACATTTCTAAGGATGACTGGTATGTTGACATTGTGCAATTTTTATTGAATGGTAAGTGTCCTTTTAATCTGAATTCAACCCAAAGAAGGGCTTTAAGGCTTAAGTCTATCAATTATCTGATAAAATCTGGTGTTCTTTATAGGAAAAATCATGAAGGGATCTACTTGAGATGCCTGAACAAAGAAGAATCTGCCAAGGTGTTGCAAGAATTTCACGAGAAATATGGAACTGGTCATGGTGCGGCAAACGCTACAGCGCATCAAATCTTGAGAGCAGGATACTACTGGCCCCACATTTTCAAATATGCACATGCCCATGTACGATCATGTCACATTTGTCAAGTGGCCGTCAATAGAGAAAGAAATGCAGCCATGCCATTACAACCTGTAGTTGAAATGATACCATTTGCACAATGGGGACTAGATTTCATTGGGGTTATTAACCCAAATTATTTTGATTCCCATAAGTTCATACTAATAGCTACAGATTACTATACAAGGTGGACAAAAGCAATTCCTACAAAACATGCCACCACAGACGTTGTAATAAGATTCCTTGAGGACCACATTATAACAAGATTTGGAATGCCCGATTCTATTGTCAATGACAATGGTAAAGCTTTTATTTCTACGCAATTTGCAGATTGGGCATATGACAACAAAGTGAGCTTAAAATTTGCATCTAATTATTACCCTCAAGGAAATGGTTTTTCTGAATCTTCAAATAAAAATTTGTTGAATATCATTAAGAAATTGCTTGAAAAGAACCCTCGGGATTGGCACAGCCAGTTGAAGTTTGCCCTTTGGGCGAGATAGGACCAGAGTAAAAGAATCCATAGGGAATACTCCCTATCATTTGGTCTATGGGCAAGATCCGATATTTCTTGCAAATTTGAAGTTGCAAACCTTGCATTTCATACAAGAGTACTTGGGGACAGATGATCAAGTTGAAGCCAGGTTAAGTCATTTGCTACACCTTGATGAAAAGAGGGAAGAAGCCATGAGTCACATGAATAAACACCAGGAAATTATCAAAATATGGTTTGATAGAAGGGCTAAAATTAAGTCCTTTAGAATTTCAGATTTGGTATTATTGTGGGATAAAAGACATGAGGAAAAAGGGAATCATCAAAAGTTTGATTGTCTTTGGTTAGGCCCCTATCAGATTTCAAAAATTCTCGGGAAAAATACCTTCAGGCTAAAAACTTTAGAAGGGAAAGATTTTATGTTACCGGTTAATGGGCAGATTTTAAAGCATTATTTTAGCCCTTAGGTTGTAAGAGTTTGATGTTATTCTTTTCGGTTTTGGTGGAGATTTTCAGATTTTGTTTTCATTTTTTTTAGGATTGTTAGTCTAGTTAGGATTTAGGTTGTGGGTTTGATTTCAATTGACATGTTTTGTTTATTTTTATAAAAAAAAAAATTGAGATGTCAACTTATGCTTAAGACTAGGAGAATATGAAACATTGGAATTGTCTTGTAAAAGCTCCACAAGTAACATAAACATTTTAAGTTATATCATTTGAAACTTGTGATGCATGAAGTAGTCAATTTTGTATGGTAAATATTTCATCTGCAATTCAAAAGATAATGCATTTATGTTACATCTCACTTTACATATACATTCCATCTTAGTTGCATATGCATATCAGGTATAAATCATTAAAGTGTGTCAAATCCTCTTAGGGTTGTGTTATAACATAAAAAAAAAATCCTAAGGTTGGAAACTGAGTCTTGAGATATCTAGGACCAAGCACATCTTATACACATTAAAAAGGATCTTGAGCAAAATGATTAAAACCTTGCTTGGAAGAAAAGGTTGGGCGAAAGAAGTGTTTCATGTCTATCCTATTATGCAACATGATCCTTAAAATAGTGGTTTTGACCACTTCCATAAAGCTTAAAGCCTAAAATAAAAGTAGTAAGGATAGGGCTAAATCCTCATCGAACTTAGGTTGAGGATCCAACTCCCCAAATCTTTGATTTGACCTACATGGAGTAGTAAGGATAGGGCATAAATTCTCATCTCGCTTAGGTTGAGAATCTGATTCCCCAAAGCTCTTATGTCTCATTTCATGATAAATCTTGGATTGGAAGGATCATACTACTTGTCCTTTGCAAAGGATGGGTAGTCATCCCCAAGGTCTAAGCAATAAATTAATATTTTTCATTTTTATCCAAAACTTGGATTGGAAGGATCGTACTACATGTCCCTAGCAAGGATGGGTACTCATCCCCAAGGTCCAAGAAGTAAAAAATTATTTTTTCCCATCTCATATTTATATTGGATTGGAAGGATCGTACTACTTTTCCTCTGCAAAGGATGGGTAGTCATCCCCAAGGTCCAAAGAAATGAAGATAAGTCTTGGATTATGGGGTTAAGTATGCCCATGCACGACAACATGTCTTGTCTAAAAAACAAGACCACTGATTGTTTAAAGGGTTAGACTAGAATGACCATTTCTTCCATAATTGGTTAAATTATTTTTCTCAAAGTGAGGTAATAAATTCCAAATAAGAATAGTAAGGATAGGGTTAAACTCCCATCTCGGTTAGGTTGGGATTCTGACTCCCCAAAGTTCTGATTTCACATTCACTTGCACATGGGTTCAAGATAGTAGGGACTCATAACCAACTTTGGGATATAATAAAGCAATTCATTAGTGGATCCTAAGAGGGTTTGGCAATATTGAATGTTTGTGCATGATACTAGAAATTTTAGGCCTTTACAAGAACAAAATCTCTAAGCATAGTTATCAGGTTACACAAATCATTCACAATCTCACATATGCACTCATGTAAAACTGACAATGGAATGTTGATCAATTTCAAACGATAGGGAATGAAATACATTGCACACACCGAGCTAATACTTGATGATTCTGATAATTCATGTACTTCTCATCTTTGGGCATTTGTTTATATTTCTTATGTGCTAACACATGTTTTCGTGTTGTATACTTTCAGGTAAGGTTCTCACTAAAATGCTCAGGAGCATTTGGCAGCAGAGTCGTCATTTGTTGTGGCTGATCCACAACACACCCCAAAATTAGGGACCCACATTTTTTGCATGCTTTTAAAAAATATCTCAGTGACCCAGATGCTAAAAATCAAGAAAAAGGCAAAATTGCATAAGGATAGAAAAGTGTCGCGAAATCGCGACATGTTGCTCCGTCGCGGCCGAAAATGAAAAAGTGTCGCGAAATCGCGACATGTTGCTCCGTCGTGGCCAAAAATGAAAAAGTGTCACGAAATCGTGACATGTTGCTCCGTCGCGGTCAAAAATGAAAAAGTTTCGCGAAATCACGACATGTTGCTCCGTCGCGGCTGAAAATGAAAAAGTGTCGCGAAATCGTGACTTGTTGCTCCGTCACGGCCCAAAGAGGAGAGAGAAAGATAGAATGAAAAATTGTCGTGAAATCATGACATGTCACAAAATCGTGACAAAAATTAGCAAAGGGGCACGAAGCAGAAAGGCGTAGCGATATCGCAACAAAAATCAGCAAAGGGGCATGAAGCAGAAAGGCGTAGCGATATCGCGACAAAAATCAGCAAAGGGGCACGAAGCAGAAAGGCGTAGCGATATCGCGACAAAAAGCAACAAAGGGGCATGGAGCGAAGAAGCGTAGTGATTTTGCGACAGGTTGCGGCCAAAAGTATACCAAGTGAAAAACATCGCTATTTCGTCATGGGTTGTAGCCGAAGGCATACCGAATGAAAAAGCGTCACGATTTCACGACAGGAAGCAACCGAGGCGTACGGAGATGAAAAACATCACAATTTCGCAATAGGTTGTGCCCTCACAGCTCGAAATAGAAAAACGTCATTATTTCACGATAGGTTGTGCCCTCACAGCTCAAAACAAAAAAACATCATGATTTCGCAACAGGTTGCATTGGCAAGGCTACTGGTAAGAAAATGTCGCGATATCACGACATGTCGTGTTTTCACAATGAAAGCAAAAGAACAAAGCTGCATGCATAAAAACATCATGATTTACATGGGGCCATTATAGAATGTGCATAGGAAGCACGAAACACGTGGCATACAGGTGTCAGGGTTATAGAAGCGTTACATGTCAGCAAAAAATATCGAACGTTTCGGTCTCGAACATAAATTCAAAAGCAACGAAAAGGCGAGAATACGAAGTGATGCATTCTGGGAGGTGAAACGAAGTGATGTAGGGTGAAACAGAGAGCCGTATCAGATAGTATAAAATTAGAAGAGCAGATTGATACGAGGGTTGGAAATTGCTGCTAGCAGAGTTGCAGAGCCAAAGGCGACCAGCCATTTTGGGCCTACTGTTGGAGCAATTTCCTTCACTTGTTTTGGATTTGTTAAACCTGGAACATTCTGTCATTGTAATTGATATATTATTTTAATACAGAAATACAAAGAGTTGGCATCTCATTGATGAGAAAAGAGTCATTTTTGCATGCAAGATTTAATGTCTTACCTTTCCCTTTCATATTTCTAGGATGCTAGGTGAAGTTTAATGCAAGTGTTCTTGGTTGCTTCATGCGAATGTCTAAATCTAAAATTATAGCAAAAACTCCAGAAACCCACACCTAGCTTATCTGGATTGTGCGAATTTGCAGGTTCAATAGGTTAGGTTGCATGTAGAAACCTCATTATCTTCGGTTTTGTCAAATCAAGATGGTAGCACTCTGGACGTAGTTTAGTTTCATTTTCATTTGCATTTCTTTTATTTTCAATCCCTTATTTTATTTTTTGCATTTTAATTACCGTCATTTAAATAAATAACTGAAAATCCATCAAAGTTCGAGATCGAAATATATTCATCTCTTAGATTTATTCACTTTGAGTCCATTGCAATTTCAAATTAAAATAAACCATAGTGCCCCTTGTTAACATTCACTTGCAACACTAAGGTATTCCCAACATTTAAATTGAATAGCATCATTGGTATACAAAGAGCTCGCATAATAGGAACCTTGGAGAAATTATCTATTGTAATTTCTTTGCAAGCAGAGGATTTTGGGACTCAAATCCTACCGGAGAGTGTGCTTTCACAACTGGGTGAAAACACAACTCAACATGATGATAGTGTGAAATAGGTAGTGATGGATGATGAGAGGGGTTGAGATGATTACACATGGGTCATAAGGGGGAAAAAATATGGGTAGAAAGAGATGGAATACTTGGTGATGGTATCATGAAATATGATAGAGAAAACTAGAGTGGAGATGTTAGGTACCTAGGGATATGAATGTAGGGAAAAAATATTGTATATGGGTGTTATGGCATGGGTCACACAAAATTATAATAATATATAGCATAATTTTATATTATAATATTATGCACCTTGTAACTCATGGAAGGTGAATCACCACATGGGTGACCCTCTAACTCATGGAAGTTGAACCATCACATTTTTGTATAAAGACAGATATTCCACCAAATGTAAAAAAAGTCATATCAAGTATTCTTTATAAGAATCTGGGATTGTAGAGCAAATATTGGAGTGATTCCTTCCTTAAGGAGTAATATTTGGTGTTGCCCTACCTCAAGGGTATTGTTTATATTTATTTTATTATGTGCATTGTTTTTTTTTAATTTATTGTGGATGTGTAGCCAATAAAAGTATGCACCATTCAATATGACAAATGAAAAGAAAATAAATTGATATTACAATATTCTACCCACACAAGCATTTTACAATGAAAATAGGGATCATTTTCCCATATGCAAAATAACAATGGTGCTTTGGTACTTATTATGCTACAATACTAATAATATGGGTTTGTTGTGATCACCGTTGCATTGAATTTTGATTGGGGCCATGTATGGTGCCTCTGGATCAATGTGAAGGCCTACGGATGCTGGATCTAGAGAAGGTAATTCTTTAGATGGCAACCATATGTAGGCAAAATATCATGATTAGTGATCATCTATGGGTGGAAGGTCACACTGCGTGTACTACTATGACTAAGGAATGGTAGATCTACAAGCTTGGATAGATTCTAGCTACTATCTGGTTCTATTTTAGACAAGGTTTTTACCTGTGGGACTTGCACACGTGAAAACCTCCAGAGAGTCAGTAATACCTTTCAGGCCTCCCTAAGTGAGGCTTGACTTTAAATAAAGTAAATATCAATGCAAGTATCAATAAAGCGATAAACATGAAGAAGTAAAATGAAATAAGCTTACTTTTTTACCTTTTGTGAATTGTTGTTATTTGTGTCATCCTTCTATGCATGGGGTGTTGTTGCTTTGTATATTGAACCATGATGCATCTAGAGGCTTCCTGCACGAGCTAGGAGTCAATCATATGGGGTCATATGACCATGGGTTTAGACTACCCAAGGTGGGATGGTCGTGACCTATAACATTTGAAAGGTATCCAAGAATGGATCTAGGTCTATGGAAGGATGCTAACAGGTTCTACACGAGATGAGGATGGTAGAATATTGAGATTTTTGGAGTGTGATTTCCTATGGTTTCTTGCAAATTCTTTAGGACTTCACTATGATTTCCATCCTCATGCTCCAAAGGGAGGGTGAGGCTCAATTTATAATTTTCTTGATGGGAAAGGATAAGGAGGTGGCTCAACCAGTTAATTGTTGTAACTGGAAGCTATCTCCTTACATTGGATTTATCACTAGGAGTGCATGCAAGATAAATTTTCCTTGGAATTATCACCGATTGATTTTATGCATGCAATTTTATGATATTTATTTATTTTTATTTTTTTTATTATTTTTTATTAAGTGCACATGATCAGTTAACTAAATGTGCATGGATAGATTTGTATGTTTATCCTTTTAACTGATCTTGTTGATTGTGTGCATGTTTAGTTAACTGAGTGCATGATGTGATTGAGTGTGCATATCTGAGTTAACTGATTTAGTTAACTGGGTGCATGATTATCTTCCCTTTGTGGCTTAGAGGTGGAATTGCCAGTAACTCCAAGTTCGCTTGTGGATGAAGGCTTTTTCGTGCATGTGATCGGTTTGGATGGTGAGAGGTGGAATTACCAATGCCATGGATGATGTGGAGGGATGATTGTGAGGGTCAATGCATCCATGAAGAGGGGTGCAAGGTTGTGTAATCCTAAGCAATAATTAATTAATCATTTAATAAATAAATAAATTAATTAATATTTAGGAGATTTATTGTTTATTTAATATTAATTAGATTTAATTAATATGAAATACATTAATTAATTATGATCAATTAATTAATATTTATTATGCTAGATTTAGGTGTCTACAGATGCCCCTTTTTGTATCATGTTGTGTGAAAATGCAATGTGATGCAAAAATAAATGACACCTGTGGACGATGGATGAATGATGCGATGACTCTTGTGCTTGAAGGGGTCTGATGTTTGATTGCCCCAATTTGAGATCGATGTGGAATGCCCCAGTGATGGAGGTGATAAATGCCTTTGAATCTTGTTATTGAACTAATGACTAACTAAACTACTAAAGCGAAGGCTTATCATCATTGTGTAAATGTGCTATGTCGATGGGATTTTTGTGACCACCATTGTTGAATTAAATTTATGGGAATCTATGACAAGATTCTTGGATATTTGTCAAATCCATACTAGGTGTGTTGCGTATCAATCATAATTGAGGTAAAATTTTGGTATCATCTACCCCCTCAAGTGTTGAGTCAGAAAAAGACAACATGAATGAGATCGATGAGGCAATTGACCTCATCGGGTTGATGGATTGATGTGATTGGTTGTTGATGATGGTGGGTGGTTTTTTTTCTTTTGTGTTTGTTTATTTTATTTTAATATTTTTTTATTTATTTATTGACATTTTTCCTGACCATCTACAATGGTCACAAAAATGTCGTGTCGTGATCGTCTGATACGATCACATCATGATTGTCCTGGATGAGTGCATTGCAACCATCCAGACGTCCATGCATCACACACTATAAATAGAAAAGTGCGGTGCATGACCAATCATTTTTTCTATTGTGAACGAGGAAACTATGGAGTGTGAGGGTTGTGGTGAAGAAACTAACTTGAAGGGCTAGTGGTTTTGCACATTTGGAGATGATTATGGCATCGACTGGTGGGGTAGCTAGCAGTGCGGGCCCAATACATAGGAAATACCTTAGATTTATCTTAAAATGAACCTTTTAATTGCTTTTGGAGTTTGATTGCATGTGTTTGCTTTTTTTCACAAGATTTTTGATGTTTTATTTTTTATTATTTTATTTATTTATTTTTTGTTGCATGTGTGGCTATTTGAGATTGTTCGTACAACAGACGACTGCATGTCTTGATCGACTGTAAACGAACGATCATTAGGGTTTGGTTAATGGAATTGTTTTCATTTATTTTATGAGTGACGTGTTATTGGCAATCGTCTGTTGGTGGATGGTTGCATTGTTTGGTCATCCATTGGTGGATGGTTGATGCCTTGTTTTTTATGTTTGTTACTTTTTTGGGTAACTATCTATTGGTGGATAGTTGCGTTGCCCATCCATCCATTGGCGGATAGTTGCTGCTTTATTTTTTTTTAAGTTTGATTGACCATCTATTGGAAGACAATTGAGCACCACGACCATCTATTGGTGGATGTTGACCTATCATGACTATCCAAGGTGCGAATGATCAAAAAATTAGTTAATTAATTTTTTACTTATTGCGATAATGGTATATGTGAATAATTTTTATTGGTTTTATGTTTGATATCATTATGCTTAATAACTAATTTTTTATCTATTTGTGCATGCAACAAAAATTGATTATATCACAACATCAATTCAAGACTCAACGTAAGCTAAAGGAGGTTGACTAGAAGTGGTTGGATGATATTCGGCTATATTATGTAGCCAAACTAGAGAAGATCCATGTAGACCATGCATATTTGACGACATTGATTGACATGTGGGACCTAAACACCTACACATTCCACATGCCAACATAAGAGATTACAACGACTTTGGAGGGTGTTTGGTAGATTTTTCAGATCCCTATGGAGAGGGAGATGATTAAGACTACCCGAAAACATAGGAGGTATGCATTTTTACAGCGAGTGTACAAGCAACATGCATATTTAGTTAATGTTAACAACAAGGAAGTTGATGTGGACAACCACCTACAACTACAGTGGATCACACTGAGGCATGCCATTCTCATGATCATAATATAAAATGTGATCCTACTAGACTCTTAAGGTGCACAATTCCCATGGAACCTATTGGGTCTAGTTTAGGACTTGGTGGATTAGCCCAAGGTGATGGTGTGGGTGCACTACTTACTGGCATAGACATACTAATATTTGTATGAGATACGATATCTAAAGAGGTTAGGTTTGGGATACAACTTGCTACTCTGAGCTTGGGAGAACTTTTCCATTGAGCACCCCAAGGGCTTACCATATTTGGCCCCTTAGGAGTTGGGTGATGATATGCCTGATGCCACGATATGGTGTAAGAACCAGGAGGAGGGGAGGAGTTACCCCTTTATAGGCTTGTGGACACACTTCAACAAGAAGTTCTCATAACTTTAGTTGGATTAGATGACTTTGAGACCATGGTTGGGTGGTCCAATGTGGCCCATGGACGGGGAGCACTTGGCTAGAGTGTTATGATGGAGGTGGGTGATGGCTCGACATGAGATGAAGTATGACTACTTTTAGTACTCCTATGTGTTGCGGTAGTTTAGGTTGCTCTAGGGTGTTCCACCACCTCCTATGTTGTACAAGTGATGTCTGATAGAGGTAGCTCTTGATCCTATATTTGAGTTTGTGGGGGTGGATGTGGATGTGGTTGGGCCAAAGGCAAATGTGGTAGTTGCAAGGACCATTCTAGACTATGATAAATGGTTCTATAGATAGGATTTTTAGCGAATTCCTAAGGTTACAAGCATCAATGGTGGGGATGGGGCTCATTCGTAGTCAGCAAGGTGGCAAGTTTGACGATGAGTGGATTGGAGGGCAAGGTCATCCTAGGGGTGGATCCAAGGGTTGGAATTTCCTCGTATGCCAAGAAGGCAATGGTGAGTGAGGGCGCTAGTGAGGAGGGCCACAATAGTAGCTCAAACTCAGTAATAGATGTTTTTGTACTACAAATGATGGAGAGGTAGACTATTGAGCTAGAGATAACCATAGCCTAGGAGCAAAGCCAAATGGATAGGAATCACCATAAATGGTATGATTGGGATGACGAGAGGATCCTTCTATAGACCCAAATTTAAAGCATACAAGAGGAGCTAGCTTTATGGATGGCAAAGTGGGATGTGCTACATATGGAGTGCGACCTACTACGTATGGAGCACGATGCTGCTAGGGTAGAGCATGATACCTTTCAAGCTCAAGGGATGGGGAGTAGCTAGGCTATGATTATGATCATGGCATAGCTAGAGTGGGAGAGGGACTACATGGAGTGGCAATGGGATTGGTTGAGGATCCTAGAGAATGCACTACTGATTAGAGGTATTCCACTTTTAGATAGTCCTTCATCCTCCTCCTCATCCTAGAGTTGAAGGAGTGGAGCATCTGGTGCTCCTTTAGGTGTCCCTCTTGTACCATGGTTTCTTGAGGGATCAACCTCATAGGGTTCAATATCTGGGACATTGCATAGAGCAAACCGCCAGCAGGGGAGTCATAATGAGTAGGCACGAGGAAAACCATCAGAGGGTAGCAGAAAGAGTGACAGAGGTAGATAGTGATGGGTATCGAGCCCTGTGTCATTTTTGTATATACCTTGTATCATTTTTCATTGATGATGATGAGCTTGAGAGCTCAATGTATGTAGCCTACGAGCGAGGTTGTATGATGTATTTTTGATATGATATATAGATTATACATCATTATTTTTTGCATTTATTTGTTTATGTGTTGATGCTTTGTAGAATGTGTGATTAGATGACTCTCTTTGTGATTATGCATCTCTATGTGTTTATGTTGTAATGTGATGTTTTATTTGTGATGTAATGAATCACTTTATTTGATGATTATATGCAATGTTTGATGAATGTAATGAATGTATGCATAAATATTTTGGTTATCATTCATAATTTCTTTAGACATGTATTAATTCATGACTTTAATCAATTAATCAAGGGCATCAACCCAATAATACTGACATATATATGAGTATGGATGTAAATGAATGCAATGTAATGAATGTGAGGCGATATGTTATTATGGAGGCTAAGATGACATGACTTGTTCTTTCACTTGTCTTAGGGAAGAGTAATCTGAAAGTGCTTTCATGATGCTCAAACACCCTAGTGACCTCAATCAAACTCATCTACTGATCAAGTAGGCTCTTGATGATACTAAGACCAACCAGGTTATTCAAGTTTCACATAGACCAACTGTGTGTGAAGTGAATGTTCATTGCCAATTTTGGGTGAGGTTAGACTCATCATTTGTAACTTATGCCAATAAGCTAGCTCATCCGAGAGCGTACATAGATCTGTACAAAATAATGTCTCTAATGTGACAGATGTGTCACCATGTGTAAGGCTACTCCATTTCTAGGATAGTTTATAGCCCATTGTTGTAATGGAGATCACCCCATGGTTGTCAAAAACTTAGAATTCTAGGGATTCAAGCTCTTTACCCCTTTTTATTTTTTGGAGGGGGTTTTTGGGGTACTTGCTCATTTTGTGGAAGAGCAAGGGATTTTATTGCTTTTTGGGGCTTGCTCATTTTGTAGAGGAGCAAGGGGATTTTATTGCTTTTGCTTTTTTGGGATACTTGCTCATTTTGTGGAGGAGCAAGGGATTTGTAATTTGCTTTTGGGGGCTTGCTCATTTTGTGGTAGAGCAAGGGGATTTTTTTGAAGGGGGGAGCTTGTCCTTTTGTCAATTCTTAATATTTTAGACCATGCACATAATTGGATGAGTAGGGGAAACTATTTGCTTTATGGAAATAGTGACTCATGATTTTATCTTTCCTAGACACCAAAATTTGATTTAATGTGTGATACTTGTGTGTGGTCTGAGTGAAAACTTAAGGTCACCAGGAAGACCTATAGTACTCAAGGACTTATTGATGTTCAATGTAGGTTGAATGAGACACTAGGTATGGTTGAATGATCGAAAGTACCTAAATATTTGTCAAACCATAGACTTGTGAAAGACAAATTGCCATAGGGTTCTTATTGCTTTGTATTTTTCTCATTTTTTTTGGATGGATGGTTGATGTAACTGACATGCATTATAATGTAAGATACATGTACTATAAGGAAGATACCCTTGATTAATGTGATAAGATCACTTATGATAAATGAATAAAAGCATGTATTGAATTATAACCAAAGTTTTATTGGTGATGAAATTTTATTGCTTTGTGTTTTTGATGATTTTGAATTATTTTTGTATTTTGAATTTTTGTATTGTTTTGTGAATTTTGATGTTTTTCAATTGTTTTTTTGGATTTTATATTTTATGATATTTTTGAATTTTTGATTTTGTATTGTTTTTGAATTTTGTGTTTTTTTATTTTTTTTAGGCTAGCTATGAGCTAGGCATAGAAAGCCCACAAATGAAGGATATTGATGGGTTCTAGCTCCTCAACTCCATCAAGGGAGGCAATTTTGTAGGCTCCTATTTTGAATGTCTACTTGACTATGAATGGACCAAGCCAATTGGCTATAAATTTATCACGTAGATGTGATGATAAATTTGAGTTTTGTTGATTCTCCTTGAGAACCAAATCACCTACTCGATATTCTCGAGGATGCACTCTGTTGTTATATGCACATTTAACTCTCTCCTGATAGACTCAAAGATGCTCTAAAGCATTGATTCATCATTCATCAAGGAGGTTTAATTGATCCAGGTGCACTTGTCATGTAGTGTCATCGTTAATGAATTCTTGCAATGATATTCGTAATGATAGGATCTCAAGCTCGAGAGGCATGATTGCTTTGACACCATAAACTAATGAAAATGGTGTTGCCCTAGTTGGCATGTGAATGCTTGTGCGATAAGCCCATAGTGCCAAGGGGAGTTGTAAATACCAATCTTTATGGTTTTCCTTAATGGTTTTCTTTAGTATGGCAATGATAGTTTTGTTGGTTGCCTCAACTTGTCCATTACTCTATGGATAGTAAGGAGTCAAGAAACTATGTTTAATGTTGTACTTTGTGCATAGTGCATGAACATCCTTATTTTTGAATGGAGGGCCATTGTCGGATATGATCTTTGATGGTATGCCAAAATGATAGATGATATGGTGGAGTATAAACTCTACAATCCAAGGTCCTATCATACTTGTCATAGGAATTACTTCAACCCATTTCATGAAATACTTTGTGGCTGTTATGATGAATGTATGGTGTCTCAAAGAAGGAGATATTTTTCCTACTAAATCGAGACCCCATTGTGAAAAAGGCCACAAAGCTTGAATCGATTGTAATGCTTGCGATGGAATATGAGTTAAATTGGCATGATGTTGGTATTTTGGACACTTCTTGATGTATGCACAACAATCACATTCCATGGTGGGCCAATAGTAACCCATGCATAGAATGCACTTTGTGATGGCCATTCCACTAAAATGACCACCACAAGTACCATCATGGGCTTGAGAAATAACCCATTGTACCTCTTGAGGTTTGAGGTAGTGAAGGAGGATACCATCATAGCTATGATGATATAGAATATCCCCCAAAAGCGTATAATGAGCCACTTTCTACTTAAATGTTCACTTTGTGGTTGAAGATAAATCTATGGGGAGTGTACCCATCTTAATGAAATCCTTAATCTACAAAAATATTTCATCGTAAGGATCAATCTGAACTATGTTCACACTTTCTACTATTTGAGATGAATTTTATTGAATAGTAGACTACGTAAGTGTCATGATTTTCACAAATGTATTGCTATCAAATGGATTCTATGAAATGAGAGATCCAAGAGAGGCCATTGTGTCAGTAAACCAATTGGATGATCGAGGTACATTATCAATTTTGTACCAATCAAAATGCATGAGCAATTTATCGACAATCAACTTGTACTACTGCAAAATGGGGTCTCTACATTGATAGATTCCCTTAACTTGCTTGATGATGAGTTCAGAATCATCGTAAATGTTGAGTCACTTAATGCCCAATGCGATAGTAGTCTGAAGTCCTAGGATGAGGGCTTCATATTCCACATTATTGTTTGTGTAGGGGAAGTCAAGTTTGAATGAGAGGGGCATAGGAGCCTTTTGAGGTGTGATGAACACCACACCAACACCATTCCCTTGCTCACATTTAGAACCATCAAAGAAAAGGATCACATCAACATCCTCTTCTAGTTTGATTGATTCTTCCTACTCAGTTATGTTGAATACAAAATCATCAGGTAATTTGATTATGAGTGGCACATCGGTTGGTAGTGGAGCTTCGATGAGTTGATCCACGATTACCTGACCTTTGATGGATTTTTGACTTACAAATTCTAGGTCAAATTCCATTAAAAGCATTATCCATTTTTCTATCCTACTATTTGTGTAGGTGTGACTCATCATGTAGCACAAAGGGTTCTCTTTGGCAATGACATATGTAGTTTGACCGATCATGTAGTGATGCAACTTCTTAGTTGCGAAGACTACTGCTAAGCATAGCTTTTTGACATATGCATACTTTGCTTCATAGCTCATGAATGTGTGGTTGATATAGTATATAGCCTACTCTTTATTTTCTTTATTTTTCTATGCTAGCATAGTTCCTAATGCAAAATCTATTGTGGATATATACATATGGAATGGTACACCTAGTCGAGGTGGAGTCAACATAGGTGGTGATGCCAGATATTCTTTGATGGTATCAAATGCTTCTTGATAGTCTTGAGTCCATTCAAACTTAACCCCCTTTTTCAATAGGTGATTGAAAGGCTTGCATTTATCTGATAATTATGCTATAAAGTGATGGATTGATTGTATCTTTCCTTGCAAGCTACGTAGCTCTTTGAGGTTTGTAGGGGGAGGCATGTCGATGATTACCTTAACCTTATTTGGGTCAACTTCAATGCCCATTTTAGAGACTATGAACCCTAAAATTTTTCCTGATTTGATGCCAAAGATGCACTTCTTTGGGTTAAGTCTCACATTGTGCTCTAGTAATCGTATGAAAACTTGGCGTAGAACACTTAAATGCTCACCATAAATTTTTGCTTTGGCTAATAGATCATCCACATAGTCTTCAACTATTTTGTGCATTTGATCATGGAAGATGTAAGTCATGGCATGCTGATATGTAGCGCCTACATTCTTAAGTCTGAATGACATGAATTTATAGCAAAATATCCCCCAGGGCATTGTAAAAGTCATTTTGTGTTGGTCATCAAGATTAATTTAAATCTGATTGTATCCTAAAAACCTATCCATGAGGGAGAGCATTTCATGGCCTATAGTAGAATCGATGAGCATATCGATGTTCGATAGAGGGAAGTCATCCTTGGGGCACGCTTTGTTTAAGTCATGAAAATTAGTGCAAATGTGTATCCCCCCATTAGGTTTGCTAATGGGTACCATGTTTGAAACCCACTCTGGGTAGTCTATGGGTTGAATGAAACCCACATCTAGCAATTTTTGTAGCTCTTATTTGACCATTAGAGCTATGGTAGGATGAAGCTTCCAAAGCTTTTGCTTTATAGGTTTTGCATCGGGTCTCAATACGAGGTTATGAACCACTAAATTAGGGTCCAATCCTAGCATGTCCTTGTATGACCATGCAAAAGTATGCTTGTTCTTAGTGAGAAAAGTGATCAGCTCTTCATAATCTGTGGAATCAAGGATCTTTGTAAGCTTGATGACTTATGGGTTGTTAATATCTATGCTAATATCAATGTCATTGGTTTCCTCGATGAGCATGTGTGACCCTCCTCTAATTGATGAGGAGTAGGAATAAGGTGGATGTCATTTGCTATATTTTAGAATAGGTGACTCAACGTCACTTGTATCGATATTGCATAGGTGACTTGGGTGATTGGGCTGGTGATATGTAGATATTTTCTTGATGAAGCAATTATCTTGATGGCATAAAATATTTAGGTGATGGATGAAAATACTCTCAAAATCTATGAGATCTAGATTGATGTGAATGGGGTTTGTTGGATCACTTGGATTATGAAGGGGTGCAAATAGGTCAATGGTGACCATGTTTATTTGTGGGATGGAGTGGTTTGGTTGCTCATATGGTAGAAGTTGGTCCAATATCGATGGATGTTGGTTTAGTTGAACTATCGATGGTGGATGTGGTGGATTTGGGTTGGCTGATTTGGATGCTCCATTGGAAGGAGCATTGGGAAAATGGAAAGTGGTATAGGGAATAGATGATGATAAATATCCTCATCATCTATGAACTTCGTGAGGGGGATGATGGGGGAAGAGTCTTCTTTCGAGCTATCAAAAGCAATTGAAAGTGCTTCGAATATCTCATCTATCTCATCCTCCGAGGTGTCGGGCTCTATGTCTTGGATCATTGTGACTTGGAAAGGATTTTCACTAAGATCTTCATACTCATTGTCACTATCCTCCTCGAGACCAAGGTTGAAATATTGGAAGTTTTCCTCAAGGAGGTCCATTGGTTGATTATGGTGATACCCTAAACCAAAATTTTCATCAGGGAGCTGATAATATGGTTTGATGAGGTGTCAAATTCCTTTCTCATGATGACCTAGGTTGAATCCTCTCCAATGATAGTGTCAAAAGTACTTTATCACAAAGGAGGGATTAAACAAAAATTTGAGATCACCAACAAATGGTGATGTGGGCTACTCCTCAAGAGGTGTATCGAAGGAAGTGTCAACTCTAGCATACATGAAATTCATTGAGTTGGATGCAGAACCCATGGAAATAATGGCACCAATGCATGGGTGACCAAAATCCCTAATTGACTCAATGAGGGGAGGTGTGAATGTTACATTCTACACTAGATACTCACCTATCCTTGGACTCATTATACGGACTATGACCTACATAGTTTGGGAAGCAGATGTGGAAATGATTCCAACATCCTCTTCTAATTGATGAACTATCATGGGTGAAACCTGGGTGATGCCTGACATGGATGGAGGCTCAATGGTTGGGTTTGGTGGAGGTGGTGGTTTAGGCCATGTGGAGGGTGAACTAGATGGAGGTGTTGCAATGGATGAGGAGTTGGTGGATTACCCAACACTTGATGTGGTTGCTAGCTCTAGGATAGGTAGAATATTTAGAGGCCTTGCTATGGGGGAGGTTTGGAATTTATGGTCTATGGAGGTGTAATAGTGACTTGGGCCACTATGGATGGGGGTGGTGTGATGGTGGGTGTGGTTGGCTAGAGTGGGGGTTTGTGGAAGGTATGGGTGGTGTTTATGGGTAAAAGGGGAGACCTTGTGCAGACAAGGGCTGGCTAGGAGGTGGAAGATTTGGCCAAGCATGACTAGGTTGAATGGTTAAGTGTGATGGGTATTGGAGATTGTATGAAATAGTCAAGGTAGTGTAGTGGGTTGGATGGAGTAGAATGGGTGGTAAATATTGATACGCAAGTGGGTTGGGGGTTGGTGATGGGTGCAACATAGTGGGATTAGATGTTAATAGCGTAGGGGTTGGTACAAGTGAGGTTGGGGTAAGGTATAGGTGGGTGGATGGCAAGGGAAGCTCATGCGGGTTAGACACCATGTTGCAATACTTAAATGGTTCCTCATCAGTGGGAATGCAATGCACATGACCCTCATGAATGTACTTGAGGTAATGATGTAGTGTTGAGGGGATGCATCACATATCCCGAATCCATGGTCATCCTAGTAGGATATTGTATTGCATCTCTCCTTCAAGGATGTAGCATAGTGTAGGGATGGTCTTTACGCCTACTTGAATAGGAAAAACAATCATTCCTAGCATTGAGCACAATGCATCATTGAAGGCCCATAGGGTAAATGGGGAGGCAACTATGTGTGATGGTGGGAGGTTCAAATGTTGAAGGGCCATAGATGTAATGATGTTGATTGATGACCTAGTGTCGACCAAGACTCATTTAAAGGGCTTGCGATCTATATGAGCTATTATGTGCAAAGGTGGATCTGGTACTTCTATGGGTAAGGTTTTGATTTCATGATCGTAGAAGGCAATGGATGGCTCATTGCACATTTTGATGTTGCCCATAAAATTTGCAAAGGTATTAGGATCTTGTGTTTGTACTTCAATGGATTTTAGGATTTCCATTAATGCCTCATGATGTGGGGGTGACTATTGTATAAGCTCATATATTGAAAGCTTGGTCGATGCCATTCTTAGGCTCTATGTGAGGTGATTGGTGAGGGATATGATGGGTCTTAGAGGATGTGATATGGCTTGCACTAGTGGTGGGGGTAATGTAGAGGATGAGGGAATATTGTTGGAGGTACTCGATGGTGTTGGTCACTCAGGATAGCATTGGTTTCGAGTAACTATGTGTATCATCCCTACAAAGTTTTGATGTTGTGGCCTAGTGTTGAGGTGGTTTACTTGGTTAGGTAGTGTGGTGGTAAGTGGTGTGATGTATTGTTGGTTGTGTGTCGACAATGGGTCTTGGTAGATGCCAAGGTTTTGGTTCTATGGAGCCAAAGGATTTTCAATGGCTATGGCCCCCTTCTCTACAAGATCTTGCACTATGTTCTTGAATGCAATGCAATCATTAATGTCATGGCCCTTTTTCCTATGATAAACATAGTAATGGTATTCTTTGTAGGACTTTGGTTTGGGCTTGTTTGGATCTTGTGGTTTCACTTTGGGTAATATAATTGCTTGTGCTTCATACAACCATTGAAAAATGGTCGAATAAGGCTTTAGAAGTGGAGTGTAATTATGAGGGGGCCTGGTAGGATGCCTATTGTGGTTGTCTTGTTGTTGTTGGTTCTACAATTGTGGGGGAGGTAACACAACTTGGTATGTGATCTGTTGTGGTTGAGGTTGAACTTGGGGGTTTTGTTGAGGTGGTTGTTGATGTTGTTGTTGATTTGGACCACTTGGGGTGCTCAACACCACCTGATTAACTTGGTTGGGCTTTGATTGATTGTTGGAGGTGCCCTTAGAGTTCTTATTGTTCCACTCTTTCTTTTTAGCTTTATTTCTCCCTCCTAGATCTTTATATCCTCTATTATCTTAGCTTGCGCTAGAGCTTCTTCTAGTGTGTGGTACTATTGGAGTTGTAACAATAGCGATATTGGTTTTGAACAACTCCTAGTAAACATTCTTGTAAGCTCAGTGGTGGGGAGTGAGAATGGTAATTCTATTATCATGGCTCACCACCTAGCACCATAATCTAAGATCAGATCATCATCAAATTGTCAAATATTAAAGATGTCTATCATAGTTGTCTTCTTCTTCATATTTAATGAGAAGCATTCTAGAAAGAGGTTAGCCATTTTCTCAAAGTTGTATAGACTATGTCTTGGCAAATGATTGAACCAATCTAGAGCTCCTCCCCCAAGAGACATCGGAAAGTATGCAACATGAGTGCATCAATATCATTGAGCAGGTAGCATGAGTTGATGAAGTTGCTCATATGCTCTTGGGGATCCTCCTTGCCTTTAAATTTGTCAAATTTTGGCATTACGAACAATGGAGGATATGGTGGTGAAGGCACTAAGGGATGTATGGGGAAGTTTTGTAGTTGATTGAGTGTTGGATTTTGGTATCCTATACCTACAACTTGCATCTGTAAAGTGTAGACCTGATCGACCAACCATTGGAATGGATCTGATGTAGGTTGAGGGACCCCCTAAGATGTGCCATCCTGAAACCTTGATTGTGTGTATTATTGATGTGGGGTAAGTTGTTATTGGGTGTATGTGTTGGATGGTGGACCCTGGTTAAAGGGTTGTTGGTAGTTGATGGGTGGTTGTTGTTGTTGTTGTTGAAATGGTGGTGGTTGATGTCATTGTTGGATGACCTATTGGTAGGTCATAGTTTGTTGTTGGTGCTATGGTTGAGCGACTTGTTGATGTTGGGTGTTTTGTTGTGGGTGATGTTGAGGTGTTTGGGGTGGTTGATGTTGCTACTGATAGTACTACTATAGTGGTTGTTGCTACTGGTAGTACTATTGTTGTGCATATTATTGTGGGTGTGGTGTTGGTGGAGGTTGTTACTGTTGGTAGTACTACTGCAGTGATTGTTGTTGCTAGTAGTACTATTGGGGTGGAGGTTGTTGTGGTAGAGGTTGAGGATGTTGTTGATAGTACTAGGGTGGTTGCTACTACTGGTAGTACTATTGGGGTGGAGGTTGCTGGCCATAGGCCTTGGCCTCAGGTGGTGGTTGGGTAGTGATGGATGAGGTTGGTTTGTTATAGGGTGGTTGGGAGTAACTACAGGAAGCATCCTGTGGTTGAGGGGGTGTTAGTGCCTGAATGGTAGGTGGTCTAGTCACCCAATATGGGGACTACATAAAGAAATTATCTTGCGCAGATGTGGGGTTGGGTCCTTATGGTGGTAGCTGGAGTGGATGGGCTTGTTGAGTGTTAATTTTACCCAATTGTAAAATTATGCTTTCCCTTAGTATTTTGATCCCAAAACCCTCTCTTACAGATAAGTTATACAAAAACCTTCTCCAAAGTCTCTACTATATTAGAATTTGCATATATGTATTAGTAATCTCAATAAAAATATATCAATTCAATGCTAGAAATGCCTTAGTGATTGCAAGTAACTGTAAACAAGGGGCATCTGTTGGTTTATTTTACCATGATATTTTAATGATTTTTCATGAAACCAAAATAAAATTAAATGTGAATTGACCCTCATATGACCCCAATGTAGTGCATTAGTTCCTTTGATCTTGAGGATTTTAAGGTGGATCTTATATTTCCTTATTAAGTGGATTTTAATGAAGCTTTACCTTGCATTAAATCCTACTTTAAACATGAAAGTAAATATTAAAATATATCTATGAATTTGAATCCAAAATGATGAATAGGATCCTTAAATATAGATTCTTATCATGAATATAAAGATAGCCTTTGATATGAATAATAAATTATTCCTCTTTGGTGAAATTAATTTTCACAAAGAGATAATAATTTATAGCCTTGAAATAGAGGCTTTAAAATGTCATTTAATTATCCCTCTTTAATGAAATAATTTTCATTAAGAAAAAATAATTTAATGCTTTAAAATAATAACCTTCAATGTAGTGCACAAATTACCTCTCTTTGATAAAATCTGAATATTTATAAAGAGAAGGCAATTTAAGGCTCCAAAATTGGTAACTATGAAATGTCATTAAAATTTACCTTCCTTTGACGAAATTGAAATTTTCATAAATGGAAGTTCATTTTGTGCTTACAATTGAAATATAAAACTGAAAAAATCATATTTGGCCTCAAAATGAAAATTTTGAAATTTCGAAATTTAAAAATCTACAATAAAACAACTTTAAATAATTTTTTTAAATTCAAAATGACTCCGGAGCAAAAATGTACAGGTGCAAAATGGAAATTTGAAGTACATTCTACGCATCCATTGAATAATATTTGGATTTTGAAATTTTTTTAATTTTTATTTTAATATCTGAACATTAAAAAAATCTGAAAATGAAAGTTAGAAAAATGAAAAATATAAACTAAAAACTGAAATAAGATGCAAAAAATCCAAAAAAAACAATTTTATATACCCTAGCATGCAAAACCCGAGACATGAGATTTTTCTGAGCATAACCCAACTTAGCCGGAACTGCATTTACACATCCTGAAATAAATTGGGTGCAAGACTCTAAGGAAAAATGTGAACTCTCTACTCCTGAACATTCAACAATGAACCCTTAAATGCAATAACATTGCCTAAAAATCCAGAAAATAGAGAAAGGAAAGATGGACAATAAATTTTGAACACTCAAAGATTTTCTCCTCTTATTTTGCTCTAAAGTGCAGAAATCCTGCAATGTTTGCTTCAATACACAAACAATTTCTGTTTTTACATCCATTCTAGCAAAATTTGGCCTCCCCAAAAGAACAACAACCCTGAAATTTCAGTAGCATGCGGTCTCCAAGAGATCCAACCCTTTTCCTTCCTTTGATGAGGTATTTAAAATTTCACAATAAACCCCTTCGTTTCACTCTTCTCCTATTTTAGTTTGGACTTTCAAAAGTTTTCCTGCATTTCGATTTTCCACCATTTGATTTTTGGATGGTTGATTTTCTTTTGTTTCTTTTGACCCATCGAAACACCATCTCCATGTGCATAATGTATAATGATCACTTTGCATTAATAATCACATTATAATCACACCTTTACCACTTGATGCAAACGAAATTTGGGTTCCCATAAAAGGATAAATTCTACCAACTCCATCCTCCAATAATATATTCATGTTCGTGTCAAATTTACCCCACGCTTTCTAACCTTATCACCTCCATTTATTAGATATATCATCTTAGACCATAGTGATTATTCCTTGATTTTAATAAGACCATATTCATGTCTTATGTAACACATAAGGATCCAAGTCTATATTAAGGCTCTCATAATGCCCCTTTGCTCGAGTATCTTGAATTCGATGTTCAGTGTTTGATGTGAGGAGATTTTGGAAACTATAATGCCCGTTTTTGAATCTCATCAGCATTGCAAAATTAAAATTGATATGCTATCTTATAACCGACGTATTCCCCTTAATGTCATTGATGAACTGCCATGAGACTAACGCTCCTGATGCTGCCAACTCCGTTGCCATGAATACTATTGTTAGCTCCGACCTAGGCATCGCCTTGTGGACTCCCATCATGTTTTTTGTTTGGGTCAAATTTTTTTGAAAGTGGAGGCCATTATGTTGTGTTTGTCATCTACTTGCCACCTGTGTGACTCGTACACTGACTAATCCATGTTGTTACACCATCTCATCTGCCTTATCAACTAACGATGACATCGTTCTTAATACACTACTCAGGGTTGCGCTCACCAATATTCAAAGTTGTTCACCGAATCTAGGTCTGCATGAGCTCCATGTGGAAGTGGAACTACCATCAATTGATAAATTTTACTACCCCATCCCTTTCATCCTCGACGTCGTGACCTACGGGTGTCCGACAGGTGTGATTTATCTAAATTAACCTCTATGAATAATTCCTCGTACACATTCAACTATTGTCCTCAGCACGTAATTCGATAGTGCCATGTACCTTATCGAAGCTGGCCACACTACTAATTACATGTCAACGGTTCCCTATCATTACACTCCTTTGTCAAGCCTTGATGCTATCATCATCGGAATCACTTCCCTGAAGCTGACCTACCATGCCATGTAATCTATTTGTGCTACACTGGAAATCTTCCCTTGCTGGGAGTTGAACCCGATTTTGAATTTTTGTGCTTACATCTGGTCTCCTTACGATTTTCAATGATGAATTCCTCCTCCAAGACCCACTAAAGGTGAAAAATCTATTGTAATCCACTCATCTGCATAAACTAGGGATGTCTTCACTTGTATCACCACGCTCACCCAGTTAGCCCCCACACCATTATTTATTATAAAAAAAAAAACTACTCTCCACATCCAATGTGTGCCAACAAGTCATCGTATAGCTTTTCACTACTACCATTGATCTAAACTTACTAACATCATGTTGGTCAAATATCTGCCTAATCAATAAACACTACGTTTATGCGCCCTAGATACGACCAACATTGAAAGGCCGAAGGAAAGAGATGTCCTCCGTGCCAATCTCCAGAGAGGGCTGGTTCCCGAACTAATTCTAAAACTGGTTGAAGACTAGAGATGCAGGAAAGAAATTGCAAATTGCGGAAAGAAATGGGAAATATGGCCACAGGCCAAAGTGCAGGTTTCGGGGCAGACTAAGAACAGGAAAACACTCAAGCACAAAACAACATCAAATAGAAGGAAAGGCAGCAGAATAAACTCGCAATCTTGCAATAATAACTTTTAAATTAACACCTCGGTACTCACTCTTCCACTGGCAATATTTAAATCCAAATATAGAATTTAAACTAGATAGCAAATAAAAAGAGCGAATGTTAAAGGAAGTGCACTACACAGAAAGAAATTATACGTAGAATCACTTATCAATTCAGAAGCCTGATGTCTTTCATTAATGCAGAGAACTTAGAGAGTATTCTCGCAAAGTGTCTAACCTCCTTTTACAACAAGATTTGCTTAGTATTTATAGAGGTTTCCGCCTCTTTCATTTAATACATGTGAGAGAAGAATGTCCTGGGATCAAAGACAAAAACCAAAAAAATCTCCTCGATTTCTTGGAAAATCCGTGCACTTGAGAAACAAATTCCAGAAAATCTGAAATTCGGACGTAGATGCGCATGACAGGAGAAATCATTAAATTCTTTAAAACACCTTTGGTACATTGGAAATCATGAAAACTTATTTCTCCTCGCCTTTGTCCTTGCGATTCACAAAACAGAGTTACTGAGGGCGCCCTTCATTAAATACATGCAATTCAATATTTGACCATTTCCTTGTTCGCCTTAAATTCATCTTCGCCATATCAAACGCGCGCGCGATCTTCATTAAGCAGGTTCACCCCATGGAAGGGCGAACGGGACGTTCGCCCCTAAGGAAGGGCGAACGTGATTCTTCATTGTTGAAAGGAAGTTCACCCCTGGGATGGGCGAACGTCATGTTCACCCCTCGACCAGGGCGCACAACATTTTTTAGGTGCACGGGCAACCAAGTACCCCAAGGCGCGTTCGCCCCAAGAAAGGGCGAACGACATGTTCACCCCTAAGGAAGGGCGAACACGATTTCATACTTAAATATTTTGCCAATACATTTTCAAAATAGGTTCGCCCCAGGAAAGGGCGAATGAGGCGTTCGCCCCTCCTTAAGGGCGAACGTGAATATCCATAAATACATAAAGATTTTTTCAAAGTGTCTTCGAGATTTTTCTTTGTTCTTTCTGGAATACAATATATCAGACTTCTACATACTGAATGGAAAGTATATTATCACTTCTTATAGAAATTAATACAAAATTTTCCCAAAATCCCAATGAAATACAAAATGGCCAACATTTCTTGGTGACTCACGGGGTATCCAACTCGCATGGATGCAAGCGATCCTAGGCCTTTATCCATTGGGTGCAGAGTCTGTACAAGATATGCAAACATCTTATCTTCTGGGGGCCACCTGTGCATGCTCTTCTTCCTCTGCTTTAGTTGTGACCCTAAGCACTTCAACACGTTCAACTTCTTCCATCACCTTTTCTGCTGCTTCACGATCTGCTACCGCCTTCGCTTCCTGTTCTGTAATAACCTTCGAAAGGGCCTCGTATGTGCATACAACATCATGCCAAGCTTCAGTAGTAAACAAGCAACGAGTACTGAGAGACTCATAAATGAAGTGAAGACTTTGTACATCTGTCAAGCTGAGGCACTTCGAACGTTGAGCCAACTCGTAAAGGGAAAGCTCCAAACGTGTATATTTCTCCATCAGTGGCAAGACCTATGCTTGAGTGAGGGGCTCAGCCAAGGCATCAATGTCTGTAGTATCTTCAATAAACACACTCCAGAGCTCTTGCAACTGCTCCATCGAAAGAGGCTCACCCCAATCATCTAGGAAGGTGGTGAAACCCAACCGATCGATAGTCTCAAAATGAGACATCAAAATAGTATGCTCCCGCTCAATAGTATTGAGGATGGCCCACCCCTCATTTACAAGGTCCATACGCTAAAAATAGCTTCACAGAGTTACCCATGCTCGGGACCAAGCATAGTCCATCTCGCTGAGAGGGCGAATATACAGAGACGTATTCAACAAAGCTTGTATCTTCACAACCATCTCCATATGGGGCGACAACAACTCCTCCACTGAGTCAATCATTTGTTGCCCAAGCTAGATTTGTATCCCTACTTCCCATAAGTATTGTAACACCTTGACTACGTGCACGACCAACTTTGTAGAATTTCGTACAGAGCGAAGGCGAAGGTCTCTTATGCTATCATGCGAAAACCCCACAACAGGCGCGACCTTAGCTTCAAGCTACTTTTTGAGTTCTTCGACCTATTGCTGAAGGTTATGCATCTCAATTCGAGCGACATCACGCTCCTTTAAGTGCACCTTGACTTGATTGCAAAAATATTCCCTTTCAGTGGCCATTTTTTCTTCTGTTGCCTTGCTCTTAGCCAGTGCACTCTCCAGCTCAAGTACCCTATCTTGCAGCTCAAAATATTTTTCTTTATAATGCTCCCCATGCAAATACAAGGAGCTCATATCTACTTGCATATTGCCCATTTTTTCAATGGGATCAATCCACGTCAGATCTTCAGTTATAGTCTCAGAAACATAGTCCTCAGGCTGCAACTCACCTTGAGGCTTCTGAACCATCGGAGTGAATGTTGTCACATGAGCCTCCTTGGCAATTGGATCAAAGGCCACCTTCTTGATCGGTCGTGCTGGTGCCAAAGCTTCTTTCCATCGCATACTCTTCAACCATTGAGAGGAGCTCAGGTGCGCTCGATTTAATTTTTCAACATCCGGCTGCTTGCGAGCCACCTGCACGTCTGGAACAGTCTGCAGCTCCAAAAATGGGGTAAATGGAACAAAAATCTCTGAGCGACTAAGCCTAGTGGACATGGATGACATAGATTGAAGTGGAGGAATGGACATAGGGATGGTGGAAGAGAGGGAAAGAGTGGATGAGATGGAGGACACAGATGCAGTCGTGGTTACGCTAAGCCTAGATGGAGCTTGCATACTAATAGCCATAATGGTGGAAGAAGTGATGATCGAGGGAAGGGGACGCAAAAAGGATTAGTCCCTGATGCATAAGAACTAAAAGAAATGGAGGATGAGGAAGCGGGAATGAAAGGAGCAATAGTGATTTCAGAAATGGAAGTAGCAGAAGCGAAAGAGGGAACCATAGAAAGAGAAATGGAAGGAAGACCGAAGGGTGGGAAGGTAGAAAATGGAGGGGATAAAAATGAAACTGATGGGACCGAAGAAGAAATCACTGCATGCCCGATGAGGGAAAGGGAAGATGAAGGAAGAGATGACGTACCTTGGGGTGCAAGCGCCACTAGTTCTATGGATGGTGGAGGTTGTGCAACTACCTCCTTTCCTCGCTCTACCTCCTGCTCACCAATATTGAGGGCTACTTCTTCATCCAGAATCTCAACATGAGAATCTTTCGAAAGTTGCTCCTCCTCTTGTTGCGCCATCAAAAATATTTGTGCTACTGATGTAGGGCGCTCACCATTGAGGACAAGGTTCATTGTTGGTATAGAAGCAACTATGAAACTCGATGTAATAGGAATCATAGTACCCAAAGACATGGGTGTTGTAATAGTTGAAGTAGTGGTCGTGCCAGTTTGGGGCCGCTTAGCTGCTTTAGGAAAAGGAGGTACCATCGACTATTTTTGTTGCTTAGGTGAGGGAACTTCTTTCGGAGGGTGCTTCACCCTTTGAGTCCACTTTTGAAAAACATATGATTGTTCTTCTTCTTCCTCTTCTTCTTTAGTGTTGTCCTCAACCATAGGACTCTCCTCCTCAGGTTCACTTTCACCACTTTTGGACTGCTAAAAACTTTGTGGCAAAATGGTGGCAAAGGTGACAGGTTGATAAGAATCCACAAACCTATCATAAACTTGAGAGAACTGGGTATCAAGCTTCAATCCATAAGTAGCATAGGGCTTCCTTCGATGAATGCGCATTACCCACCAGTTCATAATTTTCTCCTCCTTCCAATGAGGGTTTACCTCTTGAACAGTCCCAAACAGGCCTGGAGGAGGAATATGCATTTTATTCTTTCCTGGATTATACTCCGCTTCCTGCTCATAATAATCATGCCATGGAGGAAGGGAGGACATTTTTTCCACATGCCAGTTCATGTCTGGCCCATCAAAATTGTTTTGGCGCTTCTGAATATCCGGGCATGGGCAACAATGAAAGGTCTTCGCCTTAATAAATGCCAAAATTTTTCCAAGTGGATCATACCGCCATCGTTGCGGCAACTCAATTAGTCCCAGGTCTTGAAGCGCCACCGTCAAAAGGTGATTTTGCCCAACCTGGTTCACTTCTATACTCCCAAACTTAAGAGGCATAGTACAGGTCATTTTCTTCCCTCGTCTAGAGCCATATATATCATTAATATAATCCATCTGGCGCACAACTTCCATAGCAAAAATGCGCATAGTGGCAAAATAAGGCAACAAAAAAGGTTTACCTGTATATCCAAAAATTTGAACAACCATGCCCTGAGTGAGCAAAAATATGTCACCCTTCTCCTCTGAAACAATGACATCTCTCAGGTCGCGAGGCACTCGATCACAACTACCACAAAGTAACTCAATGGCTGGGCCCAAAAACTAGCTATTAAAGCTATATACAGACTCCTTCTTAGTCAATACTTGAGTCCACTTATAAACTGGTAGAGGTTCATTCTTTTCACCTATCTATGTAATAGTAATGAAAGAAAAATGTCGTTGCATCTAAAAAAGAAAAACCATACCAGAAGCGAAGTATGCCAAAATGCCCTAGTCTTTCCTTCTTGCAACCTCTACAACTGTGAATTAATTCTTCGAGAAATAAATTCGGCCCAGTCAAAATAAATTGGATTCCCCCTGCCTCATAGCCATGGGAGAATAAAATTCTACCTTGCAAATACATTGGGCCATAGCTGCCTACCATTTGTGCACAGTTTCATCTGAAGGTAACCCAACAACCTAGGCAAGCATGGAATAAATATCCTGGCACTTGAATTCTGAAAGGGTTTTAGGCAAACTCGGTAGCTGCCCCATTTGTGGCTCCTTGACGAGCTGCGTCTCCATAAATTACCTCATAGCAATAGTGGAAACATACTTTTCCTCTTGCTCATCCGTATGAATTTTCTTATTTACTGCATAGCTCAATGCGCTCACCCCATAGGCAAAAGCCTCTCGGACCTCGTCCGGTGTAATCATAAAAAGAATCTCATTCCGGGCATTTCGGACAGCCCTAGTGGAGGAGTCATAAAATTGTGCAATTAATCGGATGAGTTCGGGGTATGGATGCACAGACGAGCAAAGATACCATGAAAGTTGTGCATGGTGAGGCATCATGAGCCAACTATTATGGGAAACCCCTTGATCGACTGCAACTTCAACCTCTTGCCTTAATCTATCAATTCCCTTATGTGTGATCAAACAATCACCAATTTCGGCCATTTCATCTTCATAGGGATCCAAATCAACATAATCATTCTATCGGGCCTTTTTAGCCCTCGAACTTCTCTCTCATTTCTTGGCTGGCTGTACTTCAACATCCTTCGATGCCTTTGTCTGTTCTTTGCTACGTCTTCCCATCTTGTCAGATAAAAACTGTAGCTTTTTCTGCAATTCCCTGCTTAGCAACTTCTGAAAATTCTTCTGCACCTTGGAAAGCAGGATACAACGCAGCACGAAAAGAAAAACAAATAAGGAAAACAAGACTTGCCTTTTTTCTTCGGAATTTTATAGGAGCGTTACCAACTACCATAGTAATTATAGAATTAAATGCAGATGCGCCTTCGGAGAGAAATATTCTTCGAAAATCGCTCAGACTCCCTTCCCGAAGCGCAAAAAACCTTCCCTTTGGTTCACCATCAGATTCTCCTTGGAAATCATGCCCACAACGTAGCGCAATCTCATAGAACAATGTGCCCTGATGCCAGAAGCTTACTAGGAAGACCAAACTAGTCGTTAATCATCAATCATTAATTCTGTCAGCTGCCTTGAAAAGCTCAATCTGAGCGCCTCCCATGTTTGAATATCATCACTTAAAGTTGGCGTCGGCTACTTTCGATGACCGCCACGTAACCTTTGGGCGAAATTAATTGCTCCGAATGTGCGTCTTAGGAAAGCTTTTCCAATGAAAGTGTCTCTTAAAACTCCATGGCACGCCTTCTTTTCTAAAGCAATCTTCACTATGTTTTTCTTCCTTTTTGTTTTGTGTTTTTTTTTTTTTTAGAAAAAGTGCCATGCACAATGCTTTTTTTTTTGTGACGTCAACAAGACGCGTTCACCTTAAAAATGGGTGAACGTGATGTTCGCCCCTTCCAAGGGGTGTGTGTGACCCTGTTTTATCACTTTGTCATCCTTGAATTTCATTTTTTTTTAAACATGCATATTTACACGAAAATATTACATATGTACAAGGTACTACCTTCGATTTAAAATCATGAAATATAGGCCTTCAAATGAAGGCCATTCACTGGAATAGGGAGCTCACACCCTTCCATATCATAGATTTGAAATGCATTAGAAGAAGTGACAACCAAAATCCGAAAAGGTCCCTCCCAAATTGCATCAAACTTATGATGTTTCCCAGGCTTAGATTTTTTTTGTTCCATTTTAATACCAAGTCACCCACCTGGAAGCTTCGATCAGTGGTTTTACTCTGGAACCACTTCTTCATTTCAGCAGCATGTTCTACAAAAGCGTGATAAGCTCGCTCCCTTTCTTCTTCTAATTGTAGCAACTGTGCCAACCTTGCCTCTATGGGATTATTTTCTTCGTTTTCATCTTGAAACATCTGCAAAGTTTGAAGCACAGGAAGTTCAATATGGGTAGGAAGGACAACTTCTTTCCCATAAACCAAAGCATACGGGGATGTTTTAATGGACTTATTTACTGAAATGCGATCAGCCCAAAGCGCCTGATTTAACAACAAATGCCAATTTCTCTTATTCTCACCCATTATCCTCTTCAGAATCCGAAGCAAATTTTTGTTGGTTGACTCAGCCAATCCATTCCCCTATGGGTAATAATTGGAAGATGTCTTCAAATAAATACCATACCTACTGGCGAATTCGGTAATTTTGGCTCCAATGAAAGGAGTACCATTATCGGTAACTAAGGAATCGGGTATACCAAAATGGGTGATGAGGCTCTCTAGAAAAGAAATAATAGTCACCTGATCAACCTTTTTGGTGGGTATAGCTTCTGCCCATCTGGTGAAGTAATCTATTGTAGTCAGAATATACTTATGCTCTATAGAGGAGTGCGGATCAATAACACCTATAAAATCAAGACCCCACTATTGAAAGGGTGCCTCTACCTGAATCGGATGCAATGGTGATGCTCCTTTTCTCATTCGTCCCACATATCTTTGACAACTGTCACACTGCTGACTTATCTTGTGCGAATCGACAAATAGAGTAGGCCAATAATAGCCTACCCAAATAATTTTTAGAGCCATAGGTCTACCGACATAGTGCCCTCCTGACAACCCAAAATGGAACTCCTCCAAAATTTTTGATTTTTTAGAATCTTTCACACATCTAAGGAGTATGCCATCAATGTTCTTATAATATAGGTCATTGGGCAACGACACATACCTGAGTGCCTGCAATCTGAACCTTCGATGTTGTGAGGGGTTAAAGCGGCTAGGACACCTTCCAGAAGTAAAATACTCAATGAGTTCCTCGATCCATTCTTTGTCGCCCGCTGCATTATTCGCACAAATTACATCTTCAAGATTTGTCTCAACAACCATGCTTTTGGCCAACTCTTGACACAGAGCGCGCCCACGAACCAACTTTGTCGGCTTGATCTCTACATCATACTCCTGGATCTTTGAAACCCATCCGACTCTCTTATCACCCAACTCTCCTTGAATTATAAAATTTTGAACATCAGGGTGAATGACGTAAACCACAGTTCTACTCTGAGAAACGAAGTGGCGAAACTTCTTCAAGGCTTTCATAACTGCATAAACCTGCTTCTCAATAAAATTGTACTTCTCCTGGTGTGGCGCAATAACCTGACTTAGAAAAGTGATAGGCTTTTCTTCGCCATCATCTTGTTTTTGTGTGAGCACGACAACATAGCTCTCCTGCTCACCTACTGCATATAGTATAAAATATTTGGAGTAGTCAGGGTTGATCAATACTGGCGCCTGAGTTATCCTCTCTTTGATTTCTTGAAAAGCTCACTTCCTGGCCTCCGTCCATTTAAACTCAACATTCTTTTTCAAGAGCTCTGTCATTGGTTTGACGACTTGGGAAAAATCAGCAATAAACTTGCGAATGAAGTTTATTTGTCCGAAGAAGGACTGCAAGTCTTTCTTATTCGTAGGTAGCGGCAATTTCATTAGCGCTTCAGCTCACGTAGGATCTATGGCCAATCCTTCTCGTGAGATCACATGGCCCAGTAGCTTCCCTTCCTTGACCACAAAAATTGACTTCTTTGAATTTATGGAAATCTTGAATTCTCGGCACTTCTCAAATATTTGCCTTAAATGAGAAACATGATCTGTTCTACAATGTGAAAACACCGTCATATCATCAAGATAAATTACAATGATTTTATTTAGCAACTCACCGAAGGTGACGTCCATGGCTCTCTGAAAAGTTGCACCAACATTTGAAAGCCCGAAAGGCATCCGCTGATAAGCGAATGTACCCCACTTAGTTGTAAACGTCGTCTTGTATTGATCCTCATCCTTAACCCAAATTTGATTGTACCCAGAGAAGCCATCTAACAAGGAAAATCTCTGAGCACCAGCCACAACATGAAGAATCTGATCTATCTAGGGAAGAGGATAATGATCCTTAAGTGATGCCTGATTTAAATTTTGAAAGTCAACACACAGACGTATATCTCCATTCTTCTTTCTTATAGGAACCAGGTTCGCTACCCAGGTGGAATGTTTAATAGGATAAATGATCTTTGCTTCAAGCATCTTTAATAATTCTGCTTTCATGAGGACTTCGATCTTGGGATTGACAGGACGTTGCTTCTGCCGAAAAGGCTTCACCCCTTCTTGCAGCTCGATGGTGTGCTGGATCACGTTTTTGTCGTACCCTTTCAAGTCTTGATAACTCCATGCTACAATATCTGGGTATTCATAGCATAAACTTCTGATGCCCTCAATTTCATCCGATTCACAATCGGTACCAACCTTAATGACCTTTCCTGGCTCCAACTACAATTCTCTGTATTCCTTGGCATCCACCTTAATCCTATGTTTATCAGCTCTATCACTTTGATCAAACAGGCTTTCTAGCGAAATCAAACCTCTAGGAATATGATTATTTCTTAACTGGATCATCTCTTCTTTTTCTTCTTCCACAAGAACTTTACTTTCTGCGCTGGCAGCTTCTTTGAGGAGAAAATTCACTATTTTCTCATCATTATCGAACACCTACCAATAGAGGCCCTTATCTGGAATGGAAGGTCTATAGATTACCCTCACTGTCTTGGGTTTTCGGACCACTTGCTCGGTAGGAGAATAATTAGCACCCAGGGAAGCTAAAATGTCAGCGTGTCTATTTTGCTCCCTAGGAATTGCTTGAATATTCAAAGCTTTAAATACTTCAAAAAGATCCCATACCCTATTGCGATATGCCTTCAAGTAATGTTGCTTCGACACACATCTGTTTGTAACTTGATTGACTATAAGCTCGAAATCATCAAAAATCTGCAACTGCTCAATTCCCAATTTCTTGGCCTTTTTCAAGCCAAGGCATAATGCTTCATATTCAATGACATTATTTGTACAACTCTAGGTCAATCTATAGGAGTACATTTTTTGTATACCTTCAGGAGAAACCAATACAACACCTACTCCTGCACCATTCTTACATCGAGCGCCATCAAAGAACAACTTCCATAACTAATGCGAAATAGGTTCTGAGGGCTTAAGGGCTTGTTCTCGAGGCTTTTCTACCTTCTGAATGGAATAACAACCAATGTCCATTCTGATCATAACATTAAAGTCTGTCAACAAAAACTCATCTTCTAGGTGAAGCTCCTCAGGTACTTCTTCAATCGGACCAACTTCTTCCAATTCTTCGGTCATCATATTTACCATGCCTGGGGCTTGTTCTGCCTCCTCTATCTTCTCGATATGAAAAGGGGAAGGTTTCTCATTATGAATGTGAATTCGCCTACCTTTGAATGGAATCTCCAAATGTGAATAATCTAAGGATAGATAACCTCCCAGCTTAGCTATGAATTCCCTTGAAAGGCACATGCTAAAATAAGGTTCTAAATCAACAACCACAACCTCCTGAATGATAGTGATCTATGGCATGCTATGAAGCACAATTGGAATATCTTTGATTACTCCAACCATTTTAACTGGGGTACCATCCAATTGTAACACTCCTGGACTGCTCCTTGTATACTCCATTCCCATCACTTCGCATACCGCCTTGGGCATAACAGTAGTGGCAGCACCAGAGTCTATCATGCAATTATGCACAATCCACCCTTCCATTCTCAAAGATAAATAAAATGGAGGATGATTTTTACCTATCACTGAAGTGGGGAGCGCTTGAGCCAAGACTATTTGCAAATGATCTTTCTTTTGGTCTTTGGCGCTCTTCAGGGATTCTTGCAACAAATCAATCTGCCCTGGCAGCTGCAATGCATCATACAAGCTAATCCTAGCTAGGATTTTCTTCATTTCCTCCATGATACTGTAACTATGAGCAGGTGGGACCTTTTCTTCTAAGGATCGTTCGTACTTATCTCGATACTGCTGCGTAGCTTCTACTCTTTGCCTTTTAGTCAATGAAGGATATTTGAGTTTTTCCTTAGCTTGCTCTTTCGTCTCACTGGAGGCTGGGGCAGTGGCCATGTGTTGCGAAGTTGAAGGTTGAGCTTGCGCTTTACCTTGTGCTTGCCCAGGTAGTGAATATTTTGACTTGACAACATCAGGAGTCTTTATCTGGGATGTTCGCTTTTCTTCTGGAGCTTTTGGAACCATGGGTACTTTCAATGGCTACAATTTTATGGGATCCACGGTCACTGGCCTCTTTCCAGACCTGGTAAGAACTGAAACTTGCTCGGGAGATGACACCATACAATTATGTTCCGCTTCTCGAATCATGTTAACTTGCCCACCCGAAGAACTTTTTGCCAGTGTCTGAACATAGTTTAGATGGACCATACATGTATCTTCACCATGAGGATCATTACAAGTAGAACACCAATATGTCCTTTTGGATGCATTAATCTCATCATTTTCCTGCATCATATTATTCTTCTCAGGTCCCCTGCTGGTGGATGCTTGCTCTCGGGTGATCGGTGGAGTCTGGAACCTTCTCGATCGAAACTCAGCTTCAGCTTGCTTCTTCCTCACAGTTGTCAACTCATTGGATATTGTCCTCAAAGCCACATTATTGGATTTTACTTCTTGTAACAAAATCATGAGGGGGTCCATACTAGATGATGGAATGGGCATTGGTAATGGCAAGGGCGCTTGCGGTGCGGGCAAAGGTAAAGGGGCTGGAAGTACTGGCAATGTTGGAAAAGAAATGGATGAAGGCTGTGATGATACCATTGGAGCAAAAAAATGTGGAAAGCTTATAGCAGATGACTATGGGGCAGGGATAGGAGCTACTTGAGGGGAGCCTGAATTCCATGAGGGAACAGGATACATCGATGACATGGGCTACGAAAATGCATTGGAATAAAGATATTGTGGTAGGTCCAGAAGAATAGGCATTGTCGCCTTCGGAGGAAGCCTTCCTACAACAATCAAATCTGATTCAGCTTTTTGAGCTTGTGTATAGAGATCCGGGAAGGTGGTCACATTAGCCTGGCGCACCGCCATACCAATATCAGTACTGAGCGCACGAAGATAATAAAACACCGCTTGCTCATGGGTCGACCGCAAACCATCTGGAACCCACTGCCAGCTTCGCACAAATCGCACATTGAAATCTACAAGCTCCTCTTGAGGATGTCTTTGAATCGAGGTGAATTGATGTAGCAGCGAATACGGATCAGCTTGCTCATGAAAATTCTTAATCAGTAATTCCGCCAATTGATCCCATGAAGTAATTGTGCCAGGTTGCAAAGATCGATACCAATAGAGCAATTTTCCTCTTAATGACAAAACCAAAAGCTTTATCATCACATCTTCATCAGTTATATCATGAATAGTTGCAAGAGATGCTACATCTTGGATATGCTCATACGCAGTCTTTCCAGTACCATCGTATGTTGGCAAAGCCTTCAGAGCAGCTTGAGGTACTGGGTTCTGCGCTTGCAAATTCAGCGCGCCCGAGCTATTCCAAGCCAAAAACTATCTAGGAAGTTGTTGTTGATGTGGTGGGGGATTCTGAGCCATATGCACCAAAATATGAGGAACAGGTCATGAAGCGTTAGTGGTTGTAGTAGATGAAGGCTGGGGAAAACTAGTGGCGGTACTTACAGGACTTACGGGAGCGAAAAACACACCGGCTAATCGGGAAGATGAAATAGTTGGTATGGATGGAATATAAGGAAGTGAGGACGTTCTTTGAAAAGTGGCTACTTGAGGATGCTCTCCTAGCCTTTGGATGTCTAATTCATAAAAAAATTGATTATCAGGATTCTTGGCTTTTGATCTTGTATTCATGAGAGACAGCTTTCGCCGCTCTCACGCTTACGGAGTTCTGGGTAACAATTGAGTCACCAGATGTTCTATTCTCAAGCAGGAAGGCGAACACCAAACCTAGCACTGCTGAAGGTGGAACCTTGGAAAAGTCCCACCGGGCGTGCCAAAAATTATTGGTCAAATATCTGCCTAATCAATAAACACTACGTTTATGCGCCCTAGATACGACCAACATTGAAAGGCCAGAGGAAAGAGATGTCCTCCGTGCCAATCTCCAGAGAGGGCTGGTTCCCGAACTAATTCTAAAACTGGTTGAAGACTAGAGATGCAGGAAAGAAATTGCAAATTGCGAAAAGAAATGGGAAATATGGCCACAGGCCAAAGTGCAGGTTTTGGGGCAGACTAAGAACAGGAAAACACTCAAGCACAAAACAACATCAAATAGAAGGAAAGGCAACAGAATAAACTTGCAATCTTGCAATAATAACTTTTAAATTAACACCTCGGTACTCACTCTCCCACTGGCAATATTTAAATCCAAATATAGAATTTAAACTAGATAGCAAATAAAAAGAGTGAATGTTAAAGGAAGTGCACTACATAGAAAGAAATTATATGCAGAATCACTTATCAATTCAGAAGCCTGATGTCTTTCATTAATGCAGAGAACTTAGAGAGTATTCTCGCAAAGTGTCTAACCTCCTTTTACAACAAGATTTGCTTAGTATTTATAGAGGTTTCCGCCTCTTTCATTTAATACATGTGAGAGAAGAATGTTCTGGGATCAAAGACAACAACCAAAAAAATCTCCTCGATTTCTTGGAAAATCCGTGCACTTGAGAAACAAATTCCAGAAAATCTGAAATTCGGACATAGATGCGCATGACAGGAGAAATCATTAAATTCTTTAAACACCTTTGATACATTGGAAATCATGAAAACTTATTTCTCCTCACCTTTGTCCTTGCGATTCACAAAACAGAGTTACTGAGGGCGCCCTTCATTAAATACATGCAATTCAATATTTGACCATTTCCTTGTTCGCCTTAAATTCATCTTCGCCATATCAAACGTGCACGGATCTTCATTAAGCAAGTTCACCCCATGAAAAGGCGAACGAGACGTTCACCCCTAAGGAAAGGCGAATAGAAATCTTCATTATTGAAAGGAAGTTCACCCCTGGGATGGGCGAACGTCATGTTCACCCCTCGACCAGGGCGCACAACATTTTTCAGGCGCACGGGCGACCAAGTACCCCAAGGCACGTTCGCCCCAAGAAAGGGCGAACGACATGTTCACCCCTAAGGAAGGGCGAACACGATTTCATACTTAGATATTTTTGCCAATACATTTTCAAAATAGGTTCACCCCAGGAAAGGGCGAATGAGGCGTTCGCCCTTCCTTAAGGGCGAACGTAAATATTCATAAATACATAAATATTTTTTCAAAGTGTCTTTGGGACTTTTCTTCGTTCTTTCTGGAATACAACATATCAGACTTCTACATACTGAATGGAAAGTATATTATCGCTTCATATAGAAATTAATACAAAATTTTCCAAAAATCCCAATGAAATACAAAATGGCCAACACATCCCACGCTGTATTTGTCATTGTGCACCGTTGTGGGTTGGACCCCACTGTGCTGCGTAAACTTATGTCCACGATGGCTTCGAGTGGTTTGCCATGATCGAACCCTATCATGTTGACCCGAGTTTCTGTCACCAACAACTCGATATCTTCCCGTTACTATGGTTGTTGTGATCTTTGCGTCATGTCTACGTGGCACTCTACCTAGACTGCATTGTCATACCGGTCATCGACTTGATAGTTCTAAGGATGAATCTGTATTTTATCGCGTTTAGTGTTTACTGCCGATCCAGTCCCCATTTTGCTCTTGTTTGGCCAATGTCTCAAGGCTATAATCCATTTCCGGTTGGTCATATTAATCACCGATTCATCGCATATTTATTTCATGTTCCACATCCATTAGCTTCTACCTCAACAAGTTTTGTGGTATTCTTTGTCGTTCTCGGGGTCGATGGATGATGAAAACTGCTCTTCATGATCGCCTTAGTCATTATCAAAGATACCACGTTTCCTTTTCGAAATCACCATCCAACCACATAGCTATTGCTGGTTCCAAGCCTCCATGTTAGTGCACATTATCGAAATTCCCCCTGATTTCACTATGTTTGAGAAATTTTGACCGATTGTTGTTGAGGTCTCACTGCTACACTGTTTCATCCCTAGCAATAAATACCTACTATGTCAGATGCTCATAAACTACCGTCGACATTGTCACTATTTTGAATTGCCGAGGGGTCTCGACGTCCACGTGAATTCCACGTCGTCATCGCTACCGGATCGTGTGCCTTTCGAGGCTGCCACGTCATTGCATTGATCACCCCAAGCTCTCTCATGGTTTCCATTCACCACTCTCAATGCTTGTAGGTCGCTCCATGTGGGCCCTAGCCCACTTTTTCACTTGAACCCTAATACGTTCTCACCCACGTCGTCGAGCGCGCTATCCATGGTACATGCTCCTTTTGATGCCACCAAAAATCATTGTCGTAGTCCAAAACTGACTATCTCCGCCAGTGTCTTCTCTGCACATTAAGACATAAACTTTAGTTTCTATGTTGAGGACAAGCTAAAACCAAAATATGCATGTTCATTTTTTTTTTAATTAAAACCATTAAGCAAACAAACAAAATAAAATAAGCCTTAGGGCTTCATTTTTGGGAATGCATTGGCTTTGATTTTATTTTATTTTTTTATTTGTTAAATATAATATATAAATATAATATATATACATATTCAAATACTTCTTTATAATTTCAAGTATATATATATATATATATATATAAGCATATAAATATATACATTTATTTTCTTTTTATATATTTTTTTGTGTTATTATATGCATATATATATATAAGCAAATATATATGTATATAATAAAGATTTTTTTTTTAATAATTTTTTTTGTCTTTTTGTTTGATTTTATTGGAACCATCAATTATATTCAATTAATTTAGATTTGTTCTCACTTTTTATTGAATTTTCTTATTTTGATTATATATATATATATATATATATATATATATATATATATATATATATATATATATATATATATATATATATATCTTAAAGTGCAAATAAGCAAATCACTTGACCTTTCAAAAGGTTGAACTATAACAAACCAAAATAAAAGGAAACAAATAGACTAAAATTAAAACATTAAAGCAAAATTTAACTCTATCAAACAAATTGAGACCACAAAGACACTTAAAAAATGATTCCAACAAAATAAAATGAACCTTTACAAACCGAATGGCAAGCCCTTAGCTAAGGCCCCATTGAAATGAGCAGTCCAAGACAACCAAAATTCTCAAAAAATAAAATCAAAAGGTGGGTCCCCAATTTTGGGGCTAGTTGTGGAGCAGCCACAACAAATGGTGACTCTGTTGGGAAATGCTCCTGAGCATTTCAGGTGAAGAACCCAACCTGAAATGAGAACACACAAGATCAATGAAACATAATTATTTAGCAATGTCCCAAGAAGGTGGGGGTAAACAGCTTGAATGAAAACAACTAATCCATCTGCCTTTGCTCAGTGTGTGCAAAAGTGATTCATTCTTGCATCTCTAAAAATCCTCCAGATTCCATCATCCCTTTCTACATTAGGCTATGAAGTATCACTCATAATAAAACAGCTATAGATAGAGCCCCACTGCCAATCAAGCATCTATAGCCCCGGTGGGGTTTATCTAACTCACCCTTGTGTTTGCTTAATGCTTTGCAAAGCCTTTCCTTTTACCCGAGCTATATCTAGACAGAGCCCTACTACCGGTCAGGCATCCATAGCCCCGGTAGAGTTTATCTAGATCTTGTGACTGATTTGATCAAGCTTTTCAATGCTCATTCTTCTCTTTTTTTTTTTTCTTTTTTTTTTCTCTTTTTTTTTCATATATAAAATTTTCCTTTTCAAAAGAACAACCTTGCAAAGCTTCAAGCATCACTAGGGTAAGGAAGCCTACAAGTAGAGCATTTTAGATTTTTTCCTAGGGTTGCAAATCAAGATAACTTCATCCTTCTTAATTCCAGAAACACCATTTAATGTGTGTGAGTCCCATGTGGAGCTTTGGCTAAATATTTCATTGTTCCACTTTCCACCATTTTAGTCCCAAAATCTGAGCATGATCACCAAATAACTCATCCCCCTTTTCTCGGGTTCACCAATTTTTAGATCAGGTACTCCAACCTACTAAATAAAGGAAAAAACTCAAAAAGGACCAAAACAAGCTAGAGACCATAAGTTAGCGACCATGAAACATTACCTCAAAATAAGGGAACAACCCAAAACATAAAACCAAAACAAACCAAAACTATATACAAATGTACAATATGGTACAAGATGGTGCAAAGCTTGAACTATCACTTCCCTGGATCCCAAACATGATTAGAACATTTCAAAAGACATATAACATGATACACATGCCAAGTTTTATAGGAATCCAACAAAAACAAGATTAGGCCAAACAATACAACAATCTTCAACTTGCCTCTCTCACCCCACCAATTTGATTTAGTTCCATTAATAATCCCATAGTTGAGCTTCAAATTATTAAATTGATTAGACAATAATTGATCTTCAATTCTTTCTTGTCTATTCTTTAAGATGTCAATTTCACAATTCGATTCATGATTTAGAATTAGGCTTTCCTTTTCAAATATGAGATCTTGCAAACAAGAGCCTATTTCTAAAAACTTTAAAGCCAAATCATTTTCCAAATTTGTAGGCCAATCAAATTTATGCAACCACTTGCAAGCATCTAGGATATTTATTAAATGAGGATCATCATGAGTTTGTATCCTAGATTCAATAATTAATTGATTATGAACTTGATTTAACACTTCAAGCATATCAACTTCTTTTTCATTCAACAAAGCAATATCATTAGTGGTGTGAGGAGAAATTAACTCAAATTCTTTATCAACCACAAATGGCATTTCATCATTGATAGTATTTGAATCCAACAATCCATTAGACAAACCTTCACCTGAATTTCGAATGGTGGAACCCAAAAGGTGAGATTTTACCTTTGGCACATTTCCATTTACCATTACTTGGAGAGGATTTGTAACTTCCTCTTTTCTCTCATGACTTTCATCATCATCAAGCACCTGTTTATCAAAGACACCAAAATTAGGCACCCAATTAAAAACATGTCCATCCTTTTCAAACCATGAGTCTTGTCTATCTAGGGATGGGTCAACTAACACATCTCCATGATCAATCACTTGGGTTGTTTCAGATAATGTGACATTTTCAATTGGATCATCAGTGATATCAAACCCAAACCATTCAGGTTCTAAAATTTCCTCATTTTGAGATGGCATAGACATTATAGAACCAATAGGTGGATCAATATTTTTAATTCCTTATCCCTCAAAGGGGACCAAATTAAATGGTTCTCCTTCTTTATCCATGGTTGTAGAATCATTATCACTTTCCAATACTTGATGAGATTCCAACCCTTCTTCCAAAACTTTCTCAAATTGTACAGGACTTGTAATATCCTCATGTGAGGAAGCAATTGTATTATCCTGCATATCAATTGACACAAAAATTTCATTAGAAGGTTTGGAATGAGCATATTCTTCCCATTTCTTGTTAACCATCCATACTATTTCTTCCTCAAAATCTTCAAGAAATTCTTCTTCAAATTTTTCTTTGTCATCATCTCTAGCATGTTGAAGGCTTTGATCATCAAATTTAATCATCTCATCCAAATTTATGGAAGATCCTGATTCATCACATGTTTCAAAACCAGTCCACTCTAGGATCCCTCCATTGTCCAAAAGAATATCACTTTTAGTATCTTCAATCTTTGTCTCATGAGGATGATTTGGAGCATCATCTAGATATGCATCTTGAGGCCTTTGTTCTTGTAGTTGAGAGATGTTTCCTTTAAGTTGTAGAACTAGCCTTTGCAACTTGTCCTGCATATCAAGTGAAGTGAGTGCTTCATTAGAAAGAGCGGTAAAGTTCTCCCATTTATTCCACCAACAATGATCATCTTCCAAAATTGGGGTGTGATGCTCAACTATACCTTCACATTCTTCAAATTCATCAATGGGTTGATCCTCAAACTCACCTTCACCTTCCTTAGATGGTTCAATCATTTCCAAAAGTGGGTTATTTCTTGTATTCAAATTTGTAAGGCTATCATAATCCACATTGGTAACCCATGATTCAATTTTATCACAATTTGGAAGGTGTGGGTTTTCTTGGCTATCAATTTCAACAATATCATCCAAAGTATCTTCCGAGAACAAGTGGTGAAACTCTATTATATCTTCGAATTCATTCATTGATTTTCTTTCAACATTACTTTCAACCACTTTTGATGGCTTAGGGGTTTCTAAAATGGGATCATACCAATCCTCACTTGTAAACCAAAACTTTGATTCACTCATCTCCAACTCATCACTACTTGACTCATGTTGGCTTTCTTGATCTTTACAATGATCATCTTCCAAAAATAAGTGATGAGATTCTATCATATCTTCCAATTCATCTCTTGACTTCTCAAATTCAGTCTCAACCACCTTTGTTGAGTCAAGGGTTTGTTCAATAGGATCAACTCTTGTATCTTTCTCCCAATAGTCGTCCAAATATTCCTTTGTGAGTAAACATGACCAAATCATATCTTGATGGGTTTGTTCATCCCAATCCTCATTAATGGACCTTGGCTTTGAGACTTGCACATCCTCTTGGATGGAATCTAAGGTGGTTGTAATATTTGGACATTCAACTTCATCCCATTGATTGTTCACCCTAGGGTTAAGCAATGATGGTTGGTCCACCTTTTCTCTTTTCGAAATGGCCCATTGTTCTAATTCTATCATGGCCTCATAGACTCTATGCAAATATGGGTCATCAAGATTTTCCCTTAAAAATGTAGCCACTATGGGTTGTATAGCTCCCATGTATATTTCAATAGCTCTCTCTTCTGAAATGATGAAATGGGGCACCACTTCGGTATACAACTTATGAAACCTATCATTGAATTCACTCATGGACTCATTAGGTTCCCTAGAGATAGAGATAAATTGATTTAACATCCAAACAGGGTCAACTTGTTTTCCAAAATGGCTAGTAAATGTTGCTTCTAGTTGAGCCCAAGAAGTGATGGAATCTATAGGTAGGTGTAGGTACCACTCATATGCAACCTCATCCAATGTGTATGAAAATAATCTACAAGGAACATCTCCTTTCCATATTTGCAATTGCCTTAAGGTGTCCTTGTATCTTTGAATATGTTCCTTAGCCGAGGTCACATCATGCTTAAACATAGGTAAATGATTTTCTACCCCTTGAGGAATTTGATGAGTAGGCCTATCCAAGTGACTATAATAGCCAGCTATCCACAATGAAATTTCTGCCCTAGTTGGAAAAATCGATGCCATTAGTGAAACTCAAAGAATAACTTCAAAACCAATTTGTTAGTCAAATAAAGATTTCTTACAAAGAAGCATGAAATGACTAACCAATCTCAAATATTTAACATATGAATCATCATGTTAGCATCAACCAAGAGATATGTATCCATTAAACCATGAAATTGAAGAACATTCTCAAATTTACAACATGTTAGTATTAATGCATCATCAAAAATAGAGAATGTTAGAATCAATGAAAGTAATCATATGGAAACAAAACCTCGTTAGTCAAGACCAATGTTTTTAAATAAATATTTCAAGTAACATGAATAATTTAGCATCTAAATAGCAATAAAATAAATCAATTCAAATCCTCCTAGCTCCCAAAGTGTTGAGTGCTAAAGGATGCCAAAGATGCTAATCAAATGAACTTGAAATATTTAGCAATTAAAACTCTTGAGTAACCATGAACAATCCAAAAGTGTTAGATCAATGAATACCAATTCATGAATTGCTTAGCATAAATAAAATAAAGTAAACCAATTCATGCCCTCCTTCTAGCGCCAAAATGTTGAGTGGTAATTTTACCCAATTGTGAAATTACACTCTCCCTTAGGATTTTGATCCCAAAACCCTCTCTTGCAAAGAAGTTAAACAAAACAACTTCTCCAAGGTCTCCGCTATATTAGCATTTGCATATGTGTATTAGTAATCTCAATAAAGATATATCAATTCAATGCTAGGAACACCTTAGTGATTGCAAGTAACTGTAAACAAGGGGCATGTGTTGGTTCATTTTACCATGCTACTTTAATGATTGTTCATGAAACTTAAATAAAAGTAAATGTGAATTGGCCCTCATATGACCACGATGTAGTGCCTTAATTCCTTTTATCTTGAGGATTTTAAGGTAGATTTTATCTTCCCTTATTAAGTAGATTTTAAACAAGTTTTATCTTGCATTAAATCCTACTTTAAACATGAAAGTGAAGATTAAAATCTATCTATGAATGTGAATCTGAAATGATGAATAGGCTCCTTAAATGTAGCTTCTTATCATGAAGATAAAGATAGCCTTTGATATGATTAATAAATTATCCCTCTTTGATGAAATTAATTTTCATAAAGAGACAACAATTTATTGCCTTAAAATAATGGCCTCAAAATGTCATTATAATTATCCCTCTTTAATGAAATCAATTTTCATAAAGAAGAAATAATTTAATGCTTTAAAACAATAACCTTTAATGTAATGTATAAATTACCTCTCTTTGATGAAATCAGAATTTTCATAAAGAGAAGGTGCATTTAATGCTCTAAAAATGGTAGCTTGTGAAATGCCATTAAAATTTACCCCCCTTTGATGAAATTGAAATTTTCATAAAGGGAAGTTCATTTTATGCTTGCAAATGAAATATAAAACTGAAAAAAATCAGATTTGGCCTCAAAATGAAAAATTTGAAATTTCGAAATTATAAAAATCTGCAATAAAACAACAACTTTAAATAATTTTTAAAAATTCGAAATGACTCCAGAATAAAAACGTCTAAGTGCAAAATGAAACTTTGAAGTACATTCTACGCAACCATGCAATTATTTTTGGATTTTGAATTTTTTTAATTTTTATTTTAATGTCCGAAAATTAAAAAAAAATCTGCAAAATGAAAGTTAGAAAAATAAAAAATAAAAACTAAAAACTGAAATAAAATGCAGAAAACCAGAAAATGCAGTTTTATGCTACCCTAGCATGCAAAATCCGAGACATGAGATTTTTTTGAGCATAACCCAACTCAGCCGGAACTGCATTTACACATCCCGAAACAAAGTGGGTGCAAGACTCTAAGGAAATAAAGTGAAATCCCTACTCCTGGACATTCAACAATGAACCCTTAAATGCAATAACATTGCCTAAAAATCCAGAAAATAGAGAAAGAAAAATATAGACAATAAAATGGGAACACTCAGAGATTTTCTCCTCTTATTTTGCTCTAAAGTGCAGAAATCCTGCAATGTTTGCTTCAATACACAAACAATTTCTGTTTTTACATCCATTCTAGAAAAATTTGGCCTCCCCAAAAGAATAACAACCATGAAATTTCAGTAGCATGCGGTCTCCAAGAGATCCAACCCTTTTCCTTCCTTTGATGAGGTATTTAAAATTTCACAATAAACCCCTTCGTTTCACTCTTCTCTTGTTTTTGTTTGGACTTCGAAAAGTTTTCCTACATTTCGATTTTCCACAATTTGATTTCTGGACAGTTGATTTTCTTTTGTTTCTTTTGACCCATCGAAACGCTATCTCCATGTGCATAATGTATAACGGTCACTTTGCATTAATCATCACGTTGCATAATGTATAACGGTCACTTTGCATTAATCATCACGGTATAACCACGCCTTTCCCACTTGACGTGAACGAACTTTGGGCTCTAATAAAAGGATAAATTATTTACACCAACTCCGTCCAATAATATATTCATCTTCGTGTCAAATTTACCCTGCGCTTTCTAAGCTTATCACATCCATTTATTAGATATATCATCTTAGACCATGGTGATTATTCCTTGATTTTAATAAGACCATATTCGTGTCTTATGTAACATATAATGCTCCAAGTCTATATTAAGGCTCTCATAACGCCCCTTTGCCTGGGTATCTTAACTTCGATGTTCTGTGTTCGACGTGAGGAGCTTCTGGATACTACAGCGGCCATTTCCGAATCTCGTTAGCATTGCAAAATTATACCTGATATGCTATCTTATTGAAGCTGGCCATGCTCTGCTGATTACGTGTCAGTAGCTCCCTGTCATTGTGCTCCTTCATCAAGCCTTGATGCTGCCAATACCGAGGTTTCATCCACCTGCTCACCGGAATAACTACCATGAAGCTGACCTACCATGCCATGTAATCTATTTGTTCTGAGCTGGAAATCTTCCCTTGCTAGGAGTCGAACCTGGTTTTGAATTTCTATGCTTACATCTGGTCTCCTTGGGATTTTCAGTGATGAACGCCTCCACCAAGACCCACTACTGGTTACAAATATGCTGTAATCCACTCATCTGCATAAACTAGGGATGTCTTCATTTGTATCACCATGCTCACCCAGTTAGCCCCCACGCCGTTGTTTACTGTCGAACAAACTCCTCTCCACAGCTAGCGTGTACCAACTACTCATCGTCTAGCTTTTCACTACTACCATTAATCTAAACTTGCCGACATCCCACACTGCGTTTGTTGTCATGCGTCGCTGTGGGTTGGACCCCACTGATCTACGTAAACTTCTATCCACGATGGCTTTGAGTGGTTCATCGTGATCAAACCCTGTCATGTCGACCCGAGTTTCTTTCACCAACAACTCGATATCCTCTCGTCGTTGTAGCTGTTGTGATCTTTGCGTCTACAACTACCTGGTGCTCTACCTGGACTACGCTGTTATACCGGTCGTCGACTTGATAGTTCTAAGGATGAATCTGTCTTTTATCGCATTTAGTGTTTACTGTCGAACCAGTCCCCATTTTTCTCTCGACTGGCCAATGTCGCGAGGCTATCATCCATCTCCGGTTAGTCATATTAATTACTGATTTGTCGCATATCTGTTTGGTGTCCCGCATCTGTCAACTTCTACCTCAACGAGGTTCGCGGCATTCTCTGTCGTTCCCGAGGTCTATGGACTATGAAAAATTCTCTTCATGACCGTCTTAGTCATTACCGAAGATACCACGTCTTCTCTTCAAAATCACCATCCAACCACATAGCTATTGCTGGTACCAAGCCTCCATGTTAGTGCACATTATTGAAATTCCCCCTGATTTTACTATGTTTGGAACATTTTGACCCATTGTTGTTGAGGTCTCACTGCTACACTGTTTCATCCCTGGCGATAAACACCTACTTTGCTGAATTCTCATAAACTGCCATCAACATTGTTATTGTTTTGAATCGTCGAGGGGTCTCGACATCTGCATGCATTCCATGCCATCATCGATGCCGAATCGTGTGCCTTCCGAGGCTGCCACGTCATTACATTGGTCACCCCAAACTCTCTCATGGCTTCCTTTCGTCGATCTCAATGGTCGTAGGTAGCATGTAGGCCCTAGCCCACTTGTTCACTTGAACCCTAACACGTTCTCACCCACGTCGTCGAGCGTGCTGTCCATGGTACATGTTCCTTTTGATACCACCGAAAATCACTGTCGTAGTCCAAAACTGACTATCGTCGCCGGTGTCTTCTCTGCACGTTAAGACATAAACTTTAGTTCCTATGTTGAGGACAAGCTAAAACCAAAACATGCATACTAATTTTTTTTTAAATTAAAACCATAAAGTAAACAAACAAAATAAAATAGGCCTTAGGGCTTCATTTTTGGGAATGCACTGACTTTGATTGTATTTTATTTTTTTATTTGTTAAATATAATATATAAATATAATATATATACATATTTAAATTATTTTTTATAATTTCAAATAAATAAATAAATATATATATATATATATATATATATATATATATATATATATATATTATATATTTTTTTTTATTATGTGCGCATATATGTATATATAAAAGCAAATATATGTATATAATAAAGTTTTTTTTATTTTTTTATAATTTTATTTTGTTTTTTTGTTTGATTTTATTGGAACCATCAATTATATTCAATAAATTTAAAATAGGTCATTTCACTTTTTATTGAATTTGGTTATTTTGATTATATGTATATATGTATATATATATATACATATATGTATATATACATTATATATTTATATATTTATATTTATATATATATATATATATAAATAAATGTATATTATATATATATATTATATATATATATATATATATATATATATATATATATATATATATATATAAATGTATATTATATATATATATATATAATATAATATATATATATATATATATGTGTATGTATGTATAATATAATATATATATATATATATATATGTATGTATGTATGTATGTATATATAGCCTCCTTAAAGTGCAAATAAGCAAATCAATTGACCTTTCAAAAGATTGAACTATAACAAACCAAAATAAAAGGAAACAAATAGACTAAAATTAAAACATTAAAGCAAAATTTAACTCTATCAAACAAATCGAGACCACCAAGACACTTAAACAATGATTTCAATCAAACAAAAGGAACCTTTGGAAACCAAATGGTGAGCCCTTACCTAAGGTCCCATTGAAATGAGCACTCAAGACAACCAACAATTCTTTAAAAAAAAACAAAAGGTGGGTCCCCAATTTTGGGGCTAGTTGTAGAGTATCACAATAGGGCTAAAGTGGGTGGATTAAATGCAAGCAACTATGATACTGCATTAGCCTGACCCAAGGGAGGTTGGTTTTGGTCTATCGTTATTGAACCTACTTTAAACTAAGGATCAAACTCTTCAAGAGGAAAGAATGATGGAGGTATACCATATTGAGGATTTGATTTAGCAGGACAGGTTGTATGGGTGTAGACCATTTTCTGGGATGTGGACAAAATCAACCGGGTGAGTTGGTGAGTAGTGGCAAGGATGGATGAGGTGATACTGGTGTGAGAATATAGCTACTCTAAAGGGCCAAGGCTACCTCAACACCAATGATTGTGACACAGCCTAAAAACCGTAGGTTGTCAATATACTCTAGTTTTGCGATAGGGACATGGCTATAGGTGGTGCCTAGGTTTTGTGATCCAGTCAGCAGGGAAGTGAGTTGTTGCATGTAGCTGGTATAGCTTCCCTAGGGTGGTTACGAGACTACGTTCTACTAAGTAGGAGGGACAATGGTGGATGAAGGGGCTAGACTGATATGGTCCATGGTGGCTTGGGCTATGACTTTAGCTTGAGTTTGACTTCAAGTTGAGACCACAAGACGAGTAGGCGTATGGGATGCAACTGTGAGTGTGTGTTAGTAATGGTGGATTTTGGTGAATCTATTTTTTAATTTTTCCTTTTAACTCTATTTATAGAAGAAAATAAAAGCAAATAACCAATTTTGATTTTGTTCATTTAAAATATTTAATGTTTTATTTGATAAACTTGTGAGATCATTTGGAGTTATTTTGGTTTTTTATATTTTTTATTTTTTTGGAATTTTTTGAGTCTCATGTAGCCTAATCCTAGCACTATAGGTGCAATAATGAAATTCAAACTAAAATGGGTTTGTTGAAGCTTAATTTTCTAACAAAAATTAATGCAACAATGAATGAATGTGGGTGCCTAGTATGATTTGGTTGGCGGTATCCTAAATGTAAAAATTAACCTCAAAGGCCATGCTATCTAAGTCCTACTACTTGCCCATTCGGGCTTTCGCTTCACACTCGAGTGTGTTTGAACAAGAACGACAAATATGAAACCACAATTTTTTTTTTTTTTGGATTTTTGTGAGTCTTATATAGCCTAATCCTAGCACTACAGGTGCAATAATGAAATACAAACTAAAATGGATGAAAAGTGATGCAACAATGACTACATGTGGCTACCTAGTATGATTTGGCTAATGGTATCCTAAATGCAAAAATTAACCTCAAAGAGGTCATGCTATCTAAGTCCTACTACTTGTCCAACTGGGATTTTGCTTCACACTCGAGCATGATCGAACAAGAATGACAACTATGAAACCACAAATTATTAAACCTCGTGGAGAAGGGTGTCTAACCTAACCCATCCCTATATGTTCTCAAGAATAGAAGATTTCCTGGTGATGAAGGTCTTCTATGTTTGCTAGGGTGCAAGCCAACAGATGGAGATGAATCCCACCATCGCTAGTCTCAATCAACGGTTGGTGATGAAATCCAACTCGTTGATGTTTTCAATGAATCATGCAGTGTGTGATGTACATTTTTATCTTTCTTAGGTTCATTTTTTATTCCTAGCTATGATGCCTAATGCAGTCTCTTTTAATGTGAGGAAAGAAATCTAATATGCTCTTTTTTTCTTTCTTCACACAAATGCAACATACATTATTTCAAAAACCAAAAATGATCTAACATGCTATGCAATGCTCACTTAATGGAAGTAATTGCTATCTAAAAATAAAACTATTTTAAGCAATCTAACTATGAAAATACACTCAAAACAGAAAGAATGATAGTTCCCTACCTATAGTCCTACGTTGTGTCAAATACCAGAGGTAGAGGTGACTGTGCACTATGACCGTCCAAGGTGGGATGGTTTCTATCCAAGACTATCCAAGTGTAGATGGTTGCACTTTGTTGTTGTCCAGGGCCAAACGAAACTGCTCCTATGTATTTTTTGACCTGTGTAAAAAACATAGAAACCTATCATATTTATCGAATGTAGAAAAAGTTAGAAGATAAAAGAATATTGAAATTAAGCATAAAATGACAACAGTATGTAAAATTGCATAAATAAAAATTTTAAGGGATGGGTCCCACTGTGATCGCCATCTTATAGACAACAAAAGTATACACCATGCAATATGAAAAATGAAAAACAAATAAATTGATCTTAAAACCTTGAAATATTGTGCTTCCTTTGTTCTATTACAATATTCTACGTGCACAAAGGTTTTACAGTAAAAATAGGGATCATTTTCTTGTATGAAAAATAATAATGGTGCTTTGGTACTCCTGATGCTACAATAATGATAAGGTAGATTATTGGAGATCGTCGTTGCATTAAATTCTAATTGGAGCCATGTATGGTGCCTATGGATCGACATGCAAGCCTATGGATGCTATATCTAGAGTAGGTAGTTCTATGGATGGCAACTGTCTATAGGTGGATGGTCATGGTTGGTGATCATCTATTGGTAGATGATCACATTGTGTGTACTTTTGCAACCGAGGAATGATAGATCTTCAGGCTTGGGTAATGTTTGACTATTGTTTGGTTCTATTTAGACCTGGTTCATACCTATGGGACCTATAGACATGTAAACCTATAGAGATTCAGTAATATTTATCAAGCCTTCCTAAGTGAGGCTCAACTATAAATAAAGTAAATATCAATGCAAGTATTAATAAAGCAATAGACATGCAAAAGTAAAATGAAATAAGCCTTTTGTGAACCATTGTTGCTATTGTCTGTGTCATCGAGTTGCATGTGGGGTGCTATTGCTTCATATCTTGAACCGTGCTACATCGAGAGGCTTCCTACATGGGTTGGGAGTTGACCATTTGGGATCTAAGGATCAAGGGTTTAGATTGTTTGGGGTGGGACAATCATGACTTGTAGCATTCGAAAGGTATTTGGGAATATATCTAGGCCTACAGAAGGATACTAATAGGTTCTACATAGGACGAGGATGGTAGAATACTAAGATCTCAAGAGTGTGATGGGCTTATGGTTTCTCAAGAATTCATCAGGGCTTTGCTATGATTTCCATCCTCATGCTCCAAAAGGAGGGTGAGGCTTAATTTATAATTTTCTCAACAGGAAAGGATAAGGAGGTGGCTCAACCAGTTAACTATTGTAACTGGAAGCCTTCTCCTTGTATTGGATACATCATTGGGAGTGCATGCAAGATAAATTTACCTTGGAATTATCATTGATTGATTTGATGCATGCAATTTCGTGATATTTATTTTTTTATTATTCTTTTATTAAGTGCACATGATCAATGGATATATTTGTATGTTTATCCTTTTAACTGGTTTTGTTGATTGTGTGCATGTTTAGTTAACTGAATGCATGATGTGATTGAGTGTGCATATATGAGTTAACTGATTCAGTTAACTAGGTGCATGATTATCTTCCCTTTGTGGCTTAGAGGTGGAACTACTAGTAACTCTTAGTTCACTTGTAGATGAAGGTTTTTTGGTGCATGTAACCAGTTTGGATGGTGAGAGATGGAACTGCCAGTGCCATGGATGACATGTAGGGGTGATTGTGATGTTCAATCTATTTGTGAAGAGGGGTACAAGGTTGTGTGATCCTAAGCACTAATTATTAATCTTTTAATAAATTAATTAATTAATACTTAGGATATTTATTGCTCATTTTATATTAATTAGATTTAATTAATATGGAATACATTTGTGTGACCCTAGGTAGCATGCACTGCAGCTGACCCTACTTGTAATATTATTATGTGAAATGAAATAAAGAATCAAGCACACAAGAGCATATAATGTAGAAATAAAAAGCAATGAAATATTCTTTTATTAATGCTTCCAGATCTCGGTTACATGTATGTCCCTATAAGGGATACCCATTTCGATACAATAGATTACAAGTAGGGATAATGGTGAATGAATCCCCTCACAAAGGGGTGGCGCACTTTTGCAGGCTTTCCAATCTCGCACATGAACTTGTCTGAGGGATCACAGATGCCTCCTTCTCCTTCTCTCTTCTAGGAGGGATCTCGTGCTTCGAATGTCTTCACTTGGTCCTATAAACCTACAGATCTACGTATTTGGAAATAACAAAGCATGCTTAGTAGTTTGGGCTACCTCTTTGAATGAGGTTGTTAGTAGAAAATCTAATAAGCAAGATAGATAAGCATAATATGACTAAATGCAATAATACTAATGAAAAATGTGGGCATATCTCGAAAAGCAATAATGTAAATGCATACAATAAACTAGATCTATGCTAGAAGTAAATGCTAAAATGGAAAGCAATTAAATCTAATGCTAGCACAAAGAAAACTAATTTTAAAACCCTAGGTTGTGCCTATGGGCCATTGTCCAGGACAACGGCCACGAAATAGACCTTTCTCCTTGCACTCCAAGGGCTGTAGCACTAGGTTCTCTGCTCCAATTGATGTTCAAGGGTTGCTAGATGTGTCAGGTACATGGAATGGTGGTGAATAGTAATGGATGTGAATATTAGATGTGTAGTCTCTCCTCATCCAAACAACACTTCATTGCTCCTCAAGGGTGCGTAGATTTGCTCTCCAATATGATAGGGCTTCACTGCATAAACTTTGAAAAATGCCCATATTTTACTCTTCATGGGAGAGTCCATATATAGACTTACTTCTCTTCAGATCTAGACCTTGGCTTCCTAGATAAGCTTCAATCAAATTGCATACGACTGACCATCTCAGGTGGGAAGCATCAATCACAAATTGGCATTGAAGGGGTAGTTAGGAGGAACTCAGGGATTTCCTCACAAAAATCTACCCATAAACAATACAAATGAGCAATCAGATTGCGTGATTTGGGATTGTATTCATAGCTAGAATAAGCATGGTGCTAGCCACTATCAATTCCAGTGGCTAGGTGTGGTTGTTGTAGTCTTCAGCGGCCAGGTGTGGCGGTCACTCTATTTGAGAGCGGCCAAGCTTGGATGGGCTAGAACTACCCTATTTGAGTGGTTAGGACCACAACTTTCTCTTAGAGAGATCTAAGAGGATTCATATGGTCTACAAATATGTCCGTATGGGTAGTCTCCTAAATATGACACATTTTAGGTATCTACAGATACCCCTTTTGGGATGCATTGTGGGAAAATATAGCGTGGAGCAAAAATAGACCACCTAGGGTCACATTGTATGTTGGATGATGATCATTTGATCTGATCAACATTGGATACCCCAGTCATGTGGGATGGTGCGCATCATAGAATAATTTCTTCCAACAAAATAGAAGGCTTAAATTTGTGGAAGTTTGCACTCATTCATCAAGCGATCGGGTAGCTTTAGTACTACTATAGGTTCGAAAGGAGGAGAGCTACAAACTTAACTATCATATTTACTTTGTTCCCCAGCAAAGGGTAATCTTATGATAGTTGTTGGCAATGATTCGTAAGATAAATGCAAATTAATATGATCGAGTGATCTTTTGTTGACTTTGATTATGATTGTTGAAATTTTTGACTACCCCCTCAAGCGATGAGTCGATGAGGAAAGGACAATTAATAAAGCAATGAGTCGCTTGACCAAAATGAATTATTTGGACCTCTTTAGAGGGTTTCTTTGTTGTTATAGGGTATTTCTCATCCATGTGTGATTTCAACCCTATTTGGTAATTGTACATCTCTATCCCATGGGGCAGTCCAACCATAATGGCCTTCTTAGGGAATCAAGATGTTAGCAATTCTATTGTAGCTTATGTTGAATCACTATTTGCTATAGGAGAAATGAGAAGGATCCTCGCTCTTGTGGGGTGGTTTGGTCATCATGGCCTTCTTCAGGTTGGAATTGAAACATCTCAATTTATCCATAACTATTTTTCCCCAAGTGGCCTTATGGTAATTTACTCATCTTGCTGAATTGCATGGAGCACTAGTCACTGCATTCGCCAAGTCTATAGAGAAAATAACTGAATATGAGGCTCAATTGAGATTTTTTTCTTTGTTTTTTTATGTTAATTTGGATTTTATGATATTTTTGGATTTTGATATATAATTTTTTTTTTTCATTTGTGCTTATTTTGGTTGCTTTGGATTTACAGTTGTGTTTATTGACTCATTTTGAGGTGCTTTGTGGTGAGAAATTGAATGAATTTCTCCCTGTTTCTTAGTTGCTATCAGGTCCAATGATCCCTAATTGCTATTGCATGGCCGTTGTTAGGTCCAAAGACTAGGAAGTGCAGGCCGCTGACACTAGCAACATCCAAGGCTTGAGTGGAAAGTACAAAAGAAAATTAGGGTTTTTCACTCTTCATTATGTCCAGCTATCAATTCTACTTTTGGAGTTCTGAGGTGAGAGTGATTGCTTGTGATCAAGGATTTTGCTAATTTGACATCATGTCTGAGTAGGGTGAGGCTTCGATCAACGGAGGAGCCAGAGCTTCACAAGTACCTTTCTAAATCCTAACTCTCTTTTTTTACTATGGTAAAATGAACCTAACTAAACAATTTTGCATTGCTATATTTTTTCTGCATGGGCTCAGGATCTGCAGTTTCTTGTGGACCTCTTACCTACCATGGATGACACATACTGGAGTTGGCTCAATGCTTGCAAACTCCAATATGTTACCAGGATTTCAACAATTATGTCGGATTAGGCCTATCTTACCGCCCTGGCCCATAGGTGGGATTCTAGGACTAACACTTTCCATCTTCCTACCAGCAAGATGCCTATTATGTTGGACGACATCTATAGGATTTTTAGATCCCTTTTGATGGAGTACCCATTGTGTCTTCCCCCACTAATGCCTGAGATGTAGTTTTTGCAAGGGTCTTTGGGAGACGTCATTGCTACCTTTTGTGATACTTGATCTGGTGGGGTATAAGTTGCTCGGTGGTACCAGGAGTGTGTCTTCTCCCGTAGGCATGTTGTGTTGTTGATGGCCATCTGCAACATTCTTATTCTTGGTTACTCAGGAGCAATGTTCCCATGGAACCTCTTGGCGATTGTACATGACTTGATTGATAGCGAGGAACCTATCATCTATGCTTGGGGGAGCACACTTCTGGATCAGTGCTATGATGAGTTATGCCGAATCCATATGTGGGGATGTGCCAGCATCGCTTGTAGCTTGCTCCTTCAGATCTGGGGATGGGAGCATATCAAGCTTGATCGCCTAGTAGGACTTCCTGTGGATATTACTAAGGTGGCCAATTTCCACTAGTGCTATGGATCTAGGTGGCCTAGAGAGCTTGAGGAGTGTAAGATTCAGCCTGATGTAGGGAAGCTTTCCCACTATATGACATCACTGAATGGTTTATAGGTCTAGGATATCATCTGGAGGCCTTACTATGAGTGCCCTTCTTAGAGGGATCCAACTAGTTTCATAGCTCGGACTCAGTGCAACCAATAGATTATCTACTACAAGGATGTCATCAGGGAGTTCTTCCACTATTCTAGGGTGCTCTGATAGTTTTTTTTATCATAGGATGTGTCATACCAGCCAATTTTGTGCAGGCAGATCATTGCAAATAAGGATCCTCTACAACCTCAGGTTAAAGCGGTGAAAAAGTATGATGATCATCCACTAGTGGATGCTACTATTATGGATGGCATAGTCACAAAGTACTACACTCAATGGTGGGGCATACGGATGTCGCAAGGCAATGAAAACTTAGGCCATGATCAGGATGTGGCTACTATAGGGGATGATCCTGATGGATGTCGAGTGCAAGCTTTGACGAAGGACTGGGGCTAGCTAGTAGAGTAGGAGGCAGCAAAGGAGCAGGTAGCTCTAGAGGAGGAGGAGTTAGCTCTTGAGGAGTAGGATTCTCCTCTCTAAGATCAATTACATTAGGTGGAGGCTGAGCTGTAGGCATTGTAGATCCAGGGATAGCATAGGGATGCCACCATTGCTTTGTTACAAGCCTAGGTTCAACACCTTGATGCAGAGTGGACCATTCTATAGGGCATGATAGATCAACTTATGATAAAAGAGGGTGCTGCTTAGGGATATATTATACCACCTATTGTAGTGCCTTAGGGACCTGGTGGTCTAGATGTAATTGTGGAGATCTGGTGTTTGCATGGGCTTATAGAAGAGGACTTGGAGCAGTGCACCCTAAATTCCTCCAACATCCTGGTATTAGGGCATGAGTTCAGGCTTCAAGGAGGTCACCTACCAGATAGACCTATGGCAGGAGGGTCATAAAGGACCAACCAGAGTACCTCAGGGTAGTCATCAGCTCGATTGAGCCACATGACTATGACCTGGATAGAGCAGACTGGGGGTGCCAGTTCTATGCTGCCTCCCATAGGGGGTGGTGAGGGTAGAGGTGATGCTAGTGGTGCATTCCACTCTTGAGCATTGTGGCCCCTTTGGCATTTTGCATTGTTTTTTAGTGTAATGTTAGTTGACCTACACGATTGTAGCCTTATGGCCCTTTTTGTACCTACATGTACTTATTTGACACACATTTATATGATATCTAGACTTTGAGACTCATTATGTGTATCTTTTATGATTATGTTTTTATGTTTATGTGATGTAGTATCATGATCTTATTTTATATGATGTGATGTGATTATTTTAGATGTGTATGTGTATATGGACTACTTTATGATCTTATGCTTTATGATCTTATGCTATATGCTATATGACTTATGTTTCATGATGTGTGGATGATTAGATGGCAAGATTTAGATGATGGTGATGGATGCATATATGGAGTCTCAAATAAGAAAATTTGATAAACAAGATAAATAAGATAAATGATCACCATCTTGTGCTACCATTGGGACCTTTTGCAAGTTGACCAAAGGGCTTGTGATACCTTTGGAGCCTTTTGTGAGTTGACCAAAGAGCTTATGCTACCTTTGGGACCTTTTGGGTTGACCAAAGAGTTTATGGATACCTTTGGAACATTTTGATTGGACCAAAGGATTTATGAATACCTTTGGAGATTTTTAGGTTGACCAAAGGGTTTATGGATACCTTTGGAGCATTTTGAGTGGACCAAAGGGTTTATGGATGCCTTTGGAGCTTTTTGGGTTGACCAAAGGGTTTATGGATACCTCTAGAGCTTTTTGTGAATTGACCAAAGAGCATATGCTACCTTTGGGACTTTTTGTGAGTTGACCAAAGGTCTTATGCTACCTTTGGAGCCTTTTGGGTTGACCAAAGGGTTTATGGATACCTTTGGAACATTTTGAGTGGACCAAAGGGTTTATGGATACATTTGGAGCTTTTTGGGTTGACCAAAGGGTTTATGGATACCTTTGGAGCATTTTGAGTGGACCAAATGGTTTATGGATATCTTTTGAGATTTTGGGGTTGACCAAAGGGTTTATGCATACCTTTGGAGCTTTTTGAGTTGATTTCTTAACTATTTGATTGTTTATTAGGGTAGGTATGATACCAATAATACCCCAGTTGATGTTTAGAAAATATTTTTGTTTTAATTTTATGTTATAGATGCAATGATGGATGTTATGCCTAGATAATGATTTGATTATGCTATATGTATGCAATGTACTGGTGACATGCACTAGCTAGATGATAGATGTATGATTTAGATGGTATGATCTAGATGTATAGATGCATTATGATGATATATGCCTACATGGATGCAATACTTATTGTTAAATGCATGTTTAATTTTTATTTTGTTGTATGCATCTAACTTATATTGTTATGATTTGATAAATGAAATGTGTGTAATGCATTATGATGGTGATCTAATGTAAATGAACATGTATGCTTTAATTACTTAAAATATAAGGTATGCATGTGATATGATTTTAACAATCTAATGGGCAACACCACAAAATGTATAGCAATCATGAATGTAAATAATAATTCTTAGCATAAGAATTAATTATTTAAGCATCCAAATGTGAGATGATATGATGTGATGTGTATGTGCTTTCTTGATGAGCTTCTATAAATTAAATATATGCACAAAAATAGTCAGTGGTCGTCTAAATATCATTGCTGACATTCATCTGGTATCTATCCTATTTCATGAACACCCTTTAATGAATAAAACCTCATAAATAAAGTTGATGATTTGAATGATGGAATGATTTGTTGCTATGAAGGGGTTTTTGAGGTTTTCCATGAGACCCAAACACCCTAGTTGCTCCATAAAAAGTTGTATACTGATCATACATAATTTCTTAAGGATAAAGTTCTATTATGAAGACCTAGATTCTCATTATCCCTGTGTGTGCAAATGAATATATTAGATAAAAATTAAGCATACCCTAGTGCCAGGTGGGATTCATTTAGCCCATTACTATATTAGGGATCCTCAAATGTTTATCTTGATCCTAAGTTGGACTCAATTGGATTAAGCCACTAGGTGGTACAAGACGCCTAAAGCTAACTCTGCATGCAAACATTGGTCTATAAAAAATCGATATGCTAATGTGATAGACATATCATCATGCGTAAGGATGCCTTATGGTTCATCCATGCTGAGAATTCCAAGGATTCAAGTTCAATACTCCCTTATTTTCTTCATATTTATTTGGGATACTTGCTCATGCTTAGTGATGAAAATCACTGTTTATTTTGAATTTTTGTTTTTTCTTTTGAGCAAGGGATTTATGTAGTGAAGATAATCACTGTTTATTTTGCTTTCTTCAAAATTTTTTATTGTTTTGATTAAAGTAAGGGATTTATTTGGGTAGGGATGAACTTGTCCTTTTTCCAATTCTTCACATTTCTGAACTGGTCGTATAGGGGGATAGCAAGATAAACTTTTCACCTTAGAATACCTAATACCACTTCGCAACATTCATCTTTCCATTGTTCCAACTAGGATTTTAGTGTTTTTATTAGTGATGGGATTTTGAAATAGACTAGGTGCTATCAAAAACAAACCTCATCTATTAAAAGCTAAGATAACTTTTTATAAAGTTTGATAAAAACCACTAGGTATGGCTGAGTGACTAGAAAACCCTAGTATATTCCTCATAGAAATAGAAGGGGTTGTGCTGAAAAATACAGTTATCATTCACCCTTCTTTTCTTTTCAAGGGGTAGGGAAAAGGATTTGATTGCTTTTTGCTTTTTCTTTTCACTTTTGCTTTTCTTTCTCTTTTTTTTTTTGTATTTTTGCTTGGAACTGAGATAATGCTGAAATATTGTTGTGATGGTACAAAATAATATTTTTCTTTTTCTCATTTCCTTTGAATTTTCTTTTTCTTCCTATGCTAGGGATACTTGCTCGGATTGGTTGTAGAGCAAGGGATTTTTATTCTGGGTAGGGGTGAGCTTGTCCTTTTGTCAATTATCAAAGATTCTAGACCATGTGCATGATAGGATAGCAGGGGAAACTTTTCGCTCAAGAAACCATTTCTACTATGTAGCATCATATCGAATTTGCAATGAAATAATTTTAATGTGAAGAGATGTACTTGGTTCAAGTAAGTAACAAGATCAATTCTCTATGCTCAAAACTTTATTTAATTCAACTGTGGACTTTATTTAAATCTAAAAATTGTACAAAGTTAATTCAAACCTAATCTACTAGGATTAGATCCTTACCCGTAGCCCGCATCGGACCTCTGTTGCTCTGTGTGCTATCTCCACCATTTTTCTCTCTACAGAGATCTGGAATAGTAAAAATGAATAGTAAAAAATGAATTAGGGTTTTCCCTATTTTTCTTAATTTTATTCAAACCCAGCAACATTTTAATTTTGCTTTTCCGCATTTTTTTCCTCAAAACGTTTGATTTGGGTAAAAACACGGAGGGGGCACCATAGCCAACAGTCGTACGATTCGACCTAGAATCGTCATCTAAAAAATTGAGTACATTTTTACTTTCTTGTAAAATGGGAAAAACTCGTCTTTAACGCATTTTCTTCGAAAAATTCGCTAAAGAGGGGGCAAAATGTAGCACCCTAAAATTGGCACAGTTAAACCCTATTAAAAGATAAAAATTCATATTTTAACCTCAAACTGCCCGTTAACCGCCTGTTACCCGCTTTCCCCATTTTTCGTGCCATTTTTAGGATTTGTTTTGACCGTTGTACAATATCATTGCAGATTAGACAAAATCATCCCATATCTTATGAATTCATTTGGAACAGAACATCCAGACGATTTTGTCCCAAAATTGAATTTTCATAATTAGCTTATGTTTTAATAGCCTCTCCAACTTAGGTAGAAGCGCGTCTGCGCAGTTGGAGATTCCCTCGTTGGAGATCTCTCATATTGAGATGATCCCCAAACTCCTAACCTCTCCCTAATCCTATATAAACTGAGATTTTCTTAGTTTATCCCCCTGACTCTCTACCTGAAACTTTGCTTAAACCCCCTGCACTTCCACACATCTTAGAGCATCCCCACACCATCATTTGCATTTTGTATTTCATGTTTTCTTGCAGGAACTTTACTATTTTTTAGTTGAAGCTAGCTCGGATCGTTGCAAGCGATTCCATACTATTTTGGACGATCTTTTCAAGGAGCGCAGATGATCTCATACAATTGGAGGTGATCCTGACTGTAATCCGGATTGGGGGCAATCAGAGCCAAGAGTTTGCATTTCCTTAGTTTTTTATTTGCATTTTCCTATTATATTTTTGTGCTATCTTAAATTATTATATTTATGCATCTTGGAGTTCACCTCATTTAGCATAACCGCATGATAAAGTTAAAATCAATCATTAGATCTACTGCATTTTCCTTATTTTGTTATTTGAATCCATGATTTAGGCATGTTTGTTGTTATTGCTATCAATTTCCTTTGCTTCTATAGTTTCATATTTGGTATTTTGTATCTATTTTTGTGATTGTAGGTTTATGATGCATTCGTCTCATGAATTCATCAGATTTTAGATGATTCTGTCTGATCTTAGACGACCGTCTACGATTTGAGACGATCTTGTGAAATATCAAATGATTACGTACAAATTGAGGCGATCTGGATTGTTACAAAACTTAGAATCTTCATCAGACATCCAAAATCAGGTATGTTATGTTCTAGCTAGAATATTCTCTATGGTCAGCATTCATTCCTATTTTTTGTATTCATTTAAATCAGCATTGGCATATAGAATAGTTTAGATTCATCTTGGCCAAACCTAGGAGTTGAATGATTAAAATGCAAAATGAATACATCAAACTCACTATCAACCTAGGCGTAGAAACTGCCACTCAAAAGTTTCCTGGTGAACCCACCATCCATAAAAAAATCACCCTTATACCCCTCCCCTGAGAGATGGGACCTTCAAAGGACCTCTCAGTCCGAGGTATTGTCCCATATTTCTTGCATCCTCCTTCCGGGCACGGATCCTATAGCCTGAGGGTAAGGATGCAAAAAATTTGGAGCGATACAATATGATTCAAATATAAAGGTCGCACCTCAAGTAGGGTGATGGTTTTTGCATTACATAATCAATTAAAAATTAATAATGTAGGATCAGGAAATAAGGGATACTTGCTAGGTTGCTAAAATGGTTGGTTTGGTGCTTGCTCTGGTTGAGGCTTTTCTTGTGGCTACACAAGAGGTGGTTTGACCTTAGATGAGGGTTTCTTCTATAATTCCAAGTTCTTCAGTCGATTCATGATGAAGTGTAATGCCTCAATTTGCTCATCCATTTTGTACTCCATTCTATCCATACGATTTAGAATGGATTGCAAAACTGACAAGGATTTCATGTGTATCTCTAATGACTAGTTTAAAATACCATTGTCATCACTTGACGGAGGTGAAATATTAGGGTCTATAGGACCTCCAAGTATATGCAAATCACCAATTTATTTCATGTGATATGAGTTGGATGCTTCTTGGTTATCCATGTCATCAGTGGCATTCTTATGCGCACATTTGTGACTCAGTTCATGTTCTTGTTTCACTTCATAGTTTTGAACTGTGTCTGTTTGAGTATCCCCAATATGGTGTGGGGGGAACACTTGTTTTTTCGCTTGAGTAGGCAACATGAGAAGTGAGTTAGGGATGACTAATACCAATGGTTTTGACCCCTTCATTATGGAATTAACATATTATTGTACCACATCTTGTTTTATCTTCTTTAGAGTCACTTGGTCCTTTATCTTACTATTGACCATTACCATGAACTCTTGATAAGGAACTTTTCTTGTGTCTCATCAACCTTATTATAATACTTGAATGGCTCAGGATCATGGGGGACCATATACACTTGTCCTTGGTGTGTGAATTTTAGGTTTTGGTATACTATGGAAGGCACACATTCCATATCCCTCATCCATGTTCTTCCTAGCAATATGTTATACTGCCTCTCACCCCCTAGGATATGGAACAATGTAGGTATCATATTTATCCCAACATGTATAGGTAGGATTATTGTGCCAATTTTTTGGGAAGTAGCATCATTGAAGGTCCTCAATGTGAATGTTGAGTCCATAATACGTGAAGGTGGCAATTTTAAGTGCTTCAAAGCTACAATTGTGATGATGTTGGTAGATGACCTAGTGTCAATCAAGACTCTCTTGTACATAATATTATTGATGCTTACTATGATGTGTAGTGGAGGATCGGGTTCATCCTTAGATATTGGATTAATCTCCTATCTGTGAAAGGTAATCATAGGGCACTTTTGTAAGTGAATTGAACTCATTGTTGGTGTAAACTATGATAGATTATCAACTTTAGTTGAATATTTCGGCATGTTGGTATGATCAAGGAATATTTTGCTTCCTGTTGTAGTATTGATCATACCAATAAAACCCTCATTAGGTGGGGCTATATGCACCTCATTTATGTACTCAACTTGATTTTTATTGACCCCATGATTGGGAAGAGGATTTTTGAATATGTCGATATTTTGCAATTCATTCTTATCTAACATATTCTACACTACATTCTTGAATGCAACACAATCCTGGATATCATGGTCATTTTATCGATGTGGGTTATGCATAAGGGGTCAACTCCAAAATGTATTTATAAAAATTTGGTGAATCAGTTTCAAAATCTAGGTGAATAGTGTCAAAACACATGTAGAAGGTTAACTATTATTAGGGGTAATGTTGGAAATTTAAACTTAAAATGGTCAAATTATTATAAAATTGGGGTGAATCGACCCCCCAAAAAAAATTGCACCCAACAAATTTTGGCTAATGGGCCTTGGTCAAGGCTCTCAAATATTAGCCAATTCCAAATTTCAAAAATCTAATTTTAGCCAATTGGCTAAAAATAGCCGCTATGCATAAACCTGATAGATGATAAACACAATAGATATCTTCCCTATACCCTTTAGGTTTTTGGCAATTAGGATACAGGATGTGCACCTTAGGCAAGTTTAAAACTTGGCCTCACAAAGGTGGTTTAAAATTGATTCCAAATATTCAAGCAATGGCGTATAGTTACGAGGTGGATGTTTTTGTTTTTCCTTGCCTTGATTCCTGTTGCATTGGTCGTAATGCGTAGGAGGAGGTTGAGCCTGATAGTTTTCTTGTTGTTGGTTTTGTGCTACTTTTTGAATGTTTAACATGATCTAGTTGACATGCATAGGTTGGGCCTACTATGATTGATGTCACATACTCTTGTTCCATTCTTCCTTTCTACGAAGCTTTAGGTCTCCTTCTTCCAGTATTATATCTTCTATCAACTTCTCTTGAGCTAAGACTTCCTCAAATGTTTCATACTATTGCAGTTGCAATAGCAATGAGTTATGTTTTGCATAGATATTTGTAAACATCTGGGTGAGTTCTTCAGTGGGAATGGAGAACGATAGTTTTGCCATGATCCAATAGTCCATCACTGGCTCATCGGCATACTACTTTTAGATCAAAAAAGTTCACCTTCTTCTTGGCACCGAAGGAGAAGAGTTCAAGGAATGCATTCACCAATTGCTCAAAACTAGCAATGCTATCCTTGGGCAATTGATTGAACCATTGATTTGATGCACCCAAGAACATCATGATGAATGTTCTCAGCATTAGGGCATCATTATACTCAAGATAGAAGCACACGTACATGAAGTTGGTAAAGTGTTCTTGCACGTCTTCCTCTCCCTTAAACTTGTCTAGCCTAGGCATTTCAAAGTGCCTAGGATATGCAAGACTCGGGACTGAGGGGCACATAGGTTGGTTGTGTATTTTTCTTAAGTTGAATTTTTCCCAACTGTGTCCTGCTTCTCAAGATACTTGACTCTCTCAGCTAGCACTTTGTATGCTTGAGAAGAAATGATCTCTTCCTCCCGAAGGGGTCTTTGGGGTGCAAGCGGAGGTAAGTTTCTTTGAGTACAAGGTGGTCAACTGTATTCATCGGCCATGTATATAGAAGACGATTCAGGATATTGCTGATCCTAGTCATCCAACTCTGATCTCTCATATTGCCTATGCTTAGGCTTGTTTGGCACTAAATGATCATGTGGTCGAGAAGCATGTTGAGAGGTATGGCAAATATAATCATCTACTTGCCTATTATGCAACTCAGGGTGCGAATTAGCACATATCTCATTGTGTTTCTACCTATACTCACTATGGGGAGGTAATTTCAATTTAGCCAATTTGTTTGATCGCTCTTCATGCTCCTTTAGATCAAGGAGACATTGCTCTTCTAGGTGGTGTTCATATAATTGTTGTTGGTGCAACCATTGTTGTTTTGCACTTTCTCATTCTATGTTTTCTAAATGCTCATGCTCAATGCGTAAATCCTCTAATTGATCTTGGAGTATTTGTTATCTATGAATTGCAACTAACCTATGTGACCTATTTGATTGATTTGCTATGCTGGGTCTATGACTCTGCAACTCCATATGAGGGTTCTTGTTTGCTTTGAATTGCACAATAAGGTTGGAAACTCTCTTCCCTTGATGAGTCAAGATTGCATTGATATTATTATATTCCCTAGTAATGTAACCCTCATGCAAGGATGTTGTGAGGGTGCCATGTGTTCGTTGGTAACACTCACCATGGGTACGGACAGGACACAACTAAGTTATATTTCCTTCATCCATGATGTATTCTTCAAAAGATCTAGTAGATATATGAGGGGTTCGATCACAATATATGCTACCATGCTCAAATGTACCATGTTGGGATCTTCTAGCACCTTGATCTAATAATTCAAGGTGATGGGTCTGCCAAGGTTGGGCAAGAGGAGTTCCTTCCTCGCCAATACTATGGTCAAACAACTGACATACCCCATGTTCTAAAGGACTTGGTATTACAATAGGCATGTGAATGGTTGCCTTCCCTCTATCTTGCCCCTCATTGGGGATTTGAACTCTTAGTGTAATGATATGTGGTGGGTCTAGAAGTATTCTCATTTAGGTCATGAGAAGATTTGGTGTTGGTTCTCCTGAGCGGGGTTTCTTGGTGAGATTTGTTGTGAGTGGTTTTGTCTCCCCTGAGACTACCTAAAGTTAATTCATGTATGTTTTGGGTAGGTGTACTACCTATAGGTTAGTTTGGACCCTCTGGTGCATTGGGTGCAATGTTAGTCTTAGATCAGGGATGGCCCCATGTATTGTTCATAACCTTGTGAAATTTGACTTCCAAAAAAGTTTGTGGGTGTTATATACCAAAATGATCAGTGCGACCAAATTATCACAATGGGAAATGACTCCAAAAAGTGAATTTCGAGTCAAAATTTTGTATTTTTTAAATAATTGGCCAACCAGGGCCCATGGGGAAATACCCACTTTTAAGAATTTTTAGGAAATTTTGAATCATGAAGAGTTATGACTCAAAATTTCTGTAAGAGGTGCACAAGGGGATAACTAAGACAACACAATAAATTTGGCAATTTTTGGAGTTGTCTAGCCCATTTTATGATTGTTTTAGTGTCGTTTTTCAGTATTTTTAGCTTCAAAAATAGAGTAATCATAAAACCAAAATAACATTTTCATTATAGATTTGATTTGCATGATTCTTGATCCGTTGGATGAAGAATCAAAAAGTAGACTTTTTTCAATAGATTTCCTTGAAAAATTAGGGTTACGATTTGGTCTTAGATCAAGGATCTTATGTTGATTACCCAACAATAAAGAAACACACATAGCAAACAATATGATTATCTCTTTTACAGATTAGATGTGTGTCCTAAAATTGGTTTTAGTGCATTTCATATGTGTTTTTTCTCTTTCTTTCTTGTTCGTGTTTTGTACTTAGAATGGGGGAACTCAACCATAGTGGTGAATAGGAAAACTAGTTCCAAACATGATTTCTCAAAAGAGTCTAGGGTACACCACTTAAAATATAGTGGAGGGTTCACATAGCTCTTCCACTATGAATCAATAATTGCTCCAACAGTGGGAGACAGTTTGAATACAAGTGACCTACACCAAATTAAAGGAGTTCCCTATTCTGTCTAAGGATATCTAGGGAGAAAGCTGGTGGAAGGAGGTGAATTCCAATGTCATCGATATGAATTGGGGGTTGGTGATGAAATCTAACCTTACCAATGTTATTGTAATATGTGCAAGTGTGTGGGGTTCTTTTTAGATTTTTGAAATAGAAAGTGATGCATCAACCAACATTCATGACTACTTTCCTAAATGCCTAAAAGGAACGTTTGTATTCAAAAATATGCATATCTAATTTAATCTACATGTTTTTTTCATACAATGCACTTCCTACTTTGTGAATTGAGGCCACTAGTTGGGCCGCATGCAAGAAAACTAAACACATAGAAGCCTAGCATGCTGGAGACTAGGATAGACCTTAAAATTAGAGGTTTGATATTCCTAGCAGTGCCCAGAGGAAGCTAAAGAAAATTATAAGAAACATATAATGCATTTTATTTTCATTTTCTTCATTTTTCCCTAATTAAACTATGATTTCATTTGTTGTTTTTGGAAATAAAAAGTTGCAGATAGAGAAAAAATAATAACAAAGAATGGTACCTACCTCAAATCCTCATTGATGATGAAAATTCTACCCTCTGCTACACTTTTTTACTACCCATTATCGACCAAAGCGGTTGCTACTGGCCGCTGACTGTAGGAGCGGCCAGGATCTGCTGGTCACTATGGACTAGAGAGAACAAACTTGCACATAGAAAAACACCCAAAACATTAGTAAAATTGCTAAAAAAAAAAACTTAGTAGGGGTCCCACTATGATCGCCATCTGTGCAATCTCATGAATTACACACCACAACTTACCCTACTTGCAATATTATTATACTGAATGAAATAAAAAGAAGCAATACAAGCACATATAACATGAAAATAACAAGCAATTAAATATTATTTTATTAACGCTTCCAGATCTTGGTTACATGTATGTCCCTCTAAGGGATACTATTTTTGATACAATAGATTACAAGTGGGGCAATGGTGAATTTATCCTCCACAAGGGGATGGTGCACCCTCGCAGGCCTCCTAATCTAGCACATGAAACTGTCTGAGGGCTTACAGATGCCTCCTCCTGATATCATCCTGGAGGGATATCGTGCTCTAGATACTCTAAAATGATCTTGTGAACCTGTATATGTGGGCATGAAAATAATAGAGTACAATCAATATTATGGGTCGCCTCTCGAAGGAGGATCTTATTAGCCAATCTGATAAGCAAGATAAATAAGATAAATAATCATGATAATACTATAATATGAGCATAACTAAAATAATAAATGCATGGAAAGTTGAGAAATATGAAGTAAATGCATTAATGAAATCATATCTTAAGCTATGACTGATTAATAAATCAAGCAGTAATGGATCTAATCTAAAACAATGAGAAATAATGTCTAATGCCCTAAAATATGCCTACAGGCCACTGTCCAAGATAGCAGCTGCAAAGTAAGCTCTTCTCCTCACAAACTAGGAACTATAGCACTATCCTCCTTACTCCAATTGATGTTCAAGGGTTTCCTATTGTGTCTCCTACACTAATTGGTGGTTGGGAATTATGGATTCGAATACTGATGCATGGATGTGGCTCAGCCAGACAGTGCTCCAATGCTCCTCAAAGGGGCATAGATTGACTCTCTATTTCTATAGGGCTCCGTTGCACACAATTTGAACTCTCTATATCTCTTTTTTCTTCTTGGAAGTTTGCATATGTAGAATTCTAGATTTCAAGTTTAGATCTAGGGTTGGGATTCCTAGGAAAACCAAACTCCATATATGCATGCCAACTGACCATCCTAGAGGGAAAGCATCAATCACAAACTGGCATTGAAGGGGTAGTTAGGAGGAACTCAGGGAGTTCCTCACCAGAATTTACCCACAAACAATGCAAGGTACAGTTAGACTGCATGACTAGGCTCATATTCATGACCATACTATGTATGGTGCTAGTCGCTATCAGGTCCAGCGACTAGGTGTGGTCATTGTAGGCTTTAGCGGATAGATGTTGTGGCCACTCTGCTTGAGAGTAGCCAGGCCTAGATGGGCTAGAAATACCCTTTTTGAGTGGTTAGGACCATTGCTTGCTCTTGGAAAGGTCCAAAACTGGTCATATGGTATTCATATGTGCCCATATGAGTAGTCTCCTAAACATGACATGTTTTAGGTGTCTACAAAATTAATTAATTATGATCAATTAATTAGTATTTATTATGCTAGATTTAGGTGTCTATAGGATGCATGTTTGATATTTCTACATATTGATAAATGATTTTTTATTAATCTAAATAAAGGTTCATAATAATTGGTATCACAATAGTGATTCTAGCAAAGTGGGGTTTTTTTATAGAGCCAGGGCACCTTTCTCTAGAAAATATATTATCTTACAAGGGATATATATATATATATATATATATATATATTGTTAGTTATTATTTTTAGAGGATTCTTGCACTAGCATGTAGATCATTTTGAGTACTACAAAAATGACTAGTCATTTGTTAAATTTTAACAAGTATTAAGGAAGTTATGGCAATTTGAATTTGGGTTATTTATGTTGTTTTTTTGCCTATGCAAAACGTTTTTCAAAAGAAAAAAATCATAGTAATATTTTTAGTAGTCATTTTCAAAATATTCTTACACCATTGTGTAGATATTTTAAATACTACAAAAATGGTTGGTCACTTGTTAAATTCTAATAAGTATTGAGGAATTTATGGCTTTTTGGAGTTGGATTATTTATGTTATTTTTTAGTTGCACGATTGTTTTTGTAAAAAAAAAATCATATCAAGTTTTTTAGCAGTTATTTTTAGAAGATTTTTTGCATCGTTTTGTATATTCATTTGAATATTACCAAAACAACTAGTCATTTCTTAAATTTTGATAAATATTGAGGGAGTTACAACTATTTTAAGTTGGGTTTTTGATGCTATTTTTAGGCTATGTGGAAAATTCATTTAAAGAGAAAATGTTTATATCTCTTAATCCTAGTAAGCAAATTATGTTGACACTTGCTTTGTTTTGAAGAAAATTTACAGATTTCATTGTTTGAAGAAAAAAATAGATGAGATTTGAGAAAATTTATTTTGTGATTTTTTTTTTATTATTTAAAACCTTAGCTGCTTTGGGATTTTTATTATTATTTTAAGTTGATGTCATGGAGCTGCCAAAATTCTATAGAAAAGGTGATATTGATGCTAAGGAATGGTGGAAAATTTATAAAACTTTAAATAATTGGAATGGTTATGGAGATGTATGCTTTGTTTTTGTTTATAAGGGAAGATTTATTTTGGTATTCAAACTTTTCTTGTACCCATAGTTGGTCATAAGCACACAAAATAATTGAATTTGCATTGTTAGCAAATATAGATTGGAGGAAAAGTATAATAATATGCAAGTATAAGGAAGCACATATTTGATGTCAGATAAGCCAAGTAATAATAAGGAAAAAATGTTTGAATTTAAAAAATATTTTTTGCAAGTTCATGGTTGCATTCAAAATAAAAAAGTTATTGTCTCCATAAACTCTAGCAACTGACGAACACAAGCCTATACTAAGAGGGGGTGAACAGTATAAGATAAAAATTTTTACTTTTCAATTCAAATGATAACAACAATAATATCAATGTAGTAATGAAACAATGCACAAATCACCACATGCATAAGAGACACAGATTTAACATGGTTCACCCAATGTGGGCTATATCCACTGATAAATATTGCTTATAAATTTATCAATAAATTTTGTGGGCACAAAACCATAAGAAACACAAATCCCCTATTACAATGTTTGTGGACACCAATCCAGAAGAGACACCAATCCCCTCTCAAGTTCATTGATGCTAATCCACAAGAGACACCAATCCCCTCTCAAGTTCATGGAAACAAACCCATAGGAGACACTAATCCCCTCTACTAGTTCGTGGACACCAATCCATAGGAGACACTAATCCCATCTTAATTTTATGGACACCAATCCACACTATTATGGTTTTGTGGATACTACTCCATAGGAGACACTGATCTACTCTACTTTGTATCTGTGGACACCACTTCACTCTATTCTGGTTTTGTGGACACCACTCCATAGAAGACACCAATCCCCTATGCTCTAGTTTTGTGGATACCACTCCATTCTGTTCTAGGTTTTTGGATACCACTCCATAGGAGACACCAATCCCTTCTACTCTGGTTTTGTGTACACCACTCCACTCTATTCTGGTTTTATGGACACTACTCCATAGGAGACACCGATCCCTTCTTCTCTGGTTCTATGGACACCACTCCACTCTATTCTAGTTTTGTGGACACCACTCTACAGGAGACACCATTCCCCTCTACTCTGGTTTAAAGGATACCACTCCACTCTATTCTAGTTTTATGGACACCACTCTACAGGAGACACCAATTCCATCAACTCTGGTTCTGTGGACACCACTCCACTCTATTTTGGTTTTGTTGACACTACTCCATAGGAGACACCAATCCCCTTTGCTTTAGTTTTGTGGAAACCACTCCACTCTATTATGGTTTTATGGACACCACTCCACGGGAGACACCAATCCCCTCTACTTAAGTATTCTCCAAAATATACTCACAATCCTACTCAATTATCTTTTCTTAAATCAACTCCATAATATGCTCATAAATTTTGCTCACATCTACTCCAAAACCTACTCAAATATGATCACACAACTTGCTCAAATCTACTCTCAAATTTTCTCACACAACCTACTCAAATCTTCTATCAAATCTTCTCACAAAACCTGCTCAAATATTCTCACAAATCTGCTCACAACACCTGCTCAAATCTACTCAAAAACTCATCCAAAACCTTCTCAAATATTTTCAACAATCTAATTTATTAACTTGCTCAAATATATTCAATTAATCTGATCCAATACTTTCTTACAAACACTGCTCATCTATTCCCAAATATTGTATAATGATTTCATAAAGTTCTTCACCTATTCTTCAATGTACTTTCCTCATCTAAAGAAATTTAGACATATTCTACCCAAAATTCTTTTATCTTCATGAACATATAGAGAATGATATACACTAAAAAAATACCCAATATGTTCTTCACGTTCATTAATTCTATCACTTTCACATGTCTCACATTTATTTCATCAAAAGGTAGCTTTAGTCTAGCACTAGATAACTAATCCAGTAATTGTTGATTTCCACCTTCACTTCAAAACCAGTCACAATGCAAAAGTTTGTCCTTCTCATCCACTCCCAAAATAAATTATGAATAATGCACAAATTTGCTCTCAAATCTGATCTATAAGCCTTGCACATTTACTTCCAATTTCAAGCATAACCAATGCACAAGTTTTCTCATAAATATGATCTATAACCTTTGCACATTTATTCCCAATTTCAAGAAAAAGGAATGCACAAATTTGCTCACAAAACTGAGCAATAACCCTTGCAATTTTATTTTCAATTTCAAACAAATGCACATTCAATAATTACTTATTCCTCCAACCATATGCCAAAAATATTTTCCTCAAGAAAAAAATACTTTTGAAAAAGGAATTAAATCACCATACCTCCAAATCTACCTCAATGATGATGACGAGCTTTCTAAACCTATTTTGACAAAAATATTCTTCTCTTTGTTTGTTCCTTCAAAATCTAGTTAGCAATTTTCTTTTTCCCTTTTTGATCAAATATCAAATCAACCACTTTAGAAACCCTTATCAAAAAATACACAATAAAGCTTAAAAATAACTCCTTGTGTCTCCCTTTTGAAACTCACATTATAAATCTTTATTAACAACAAGAACCCTTATTTCTCCTTTTGCAAAAATTATATAATATTATCATTTGCAAAAAAAAATTCCCATTTGTCATTTGCAAAAAATAAATTACAAAGCTATACCTTATAGCTCCCTTTTATCATTTGCAAAATTTAAATCACAAAACTATACCTTATAGCTCCCTTTCATTATTTGCAAAATTAAATTTCAAACCATACCTTATAGCCTCTTCAACTTTAAATTTTAATTCAGTGAGATCTTGTAGAAGCTTTACCTTTATTTCTCATCCTCTTGTACTTAAGCCTTCAATTTTGAGTTCTTATTTCTTCAACTCTTCAAGAGCAACTATGAGTTCCTCTTCTATGTCAACTCTGGCTTCCTCTTCATCTGTTATCTAATGTTGACTTGTTTTTTTTCTCTATAGTTAGGATAGTGCACATTAAGGGAGAATTTTAGAATATTAATGTTAACTATACCTTATTTTTATACTTGCATGGGTAACCAGCCACCACATCTGCTAGGTGTATAGATGGTCACCATAAGGAAACCTACTCTAGGGACTATAGAATATTGACACCCTAGACTCTATCCAAGGACTTTTTTGGATCAACTTTTGAAGACTATAGACATAGACACTTCATAAGATTCTATTATTTTCTTTCTTCTCCTCCAAATTTGGATTCTATGGCTCAAATTTATTGTATTTTTTCAGTACATTTTTGTCAAAGATTGACACTCTTGTATGGATCGTATTTCTTTTGTATTAAGGTGGATTTTCAATAGAGACTGACACCTTATAGATTGTGTTTCACCATGAGGCGGGATGATATTCATGGTGAACCTAGTTAGTGACCTACAAGAGGCAAAATACCTAGAGGATGACCTCCAGAGGCAACAGATCTAGAAGTGGCTAACCTTGAGGCATCCAAGATGACCCTAAGGTACTTAAATGGTTGACCTAGAGGCAGCAGACCCATGGAAGTGGTCGATCCCAAGGCAAAAAATTGAGATGTATACACCATTGATCTAGAATTATTCATCGTTGGAGAGCCAAGCACACCAAGCGCAAAGAGCATGAGCCTAAACCAAATCATGTAATAAATGAGGATGATAGGGTTCTTTTAGATAAGTCAACATTAAGGGGAAATGTTATCTAATGTTGGCTTATTTTTCCTCTATAGTTAGGGTAGTGCACAGTAAGGGGGAATCTTATGTTATCTAATGTTATATAATGTTGACTTATTTGATATACTTCTGAAGACTATATATGAAGACACTTCAGAAGATTCTATTCTCTTCTTTCTTATTTCTTCTTTATTATCCTCCAAATTTGTATTCTATGGCTCATTTTATTGTATTTCATGGCTCATATTTCTTTTATATTAAGGTGCATTTATGCAAGACACCGACACCTTCTAGATTGTGTTTTTCCATGAGGGGGGGATGATATTCATGGTGAACCTAGTTCGTGACCTACGAGAGGCAACATACCTAGATGATGACCTATAGAGGCAACAAACCTAGTAGAAGTGGCTGATCCTGAGGCACCCAGGATGACCCTGAGGCACTTAGACAACTACACTATTGATCCAAAATTATTCATAATTGGAGAGCCAAGTGCAAAGAGCACAAGCCTAGACCAAATCATGTAATAAAGGAGGATGTTAGGGTTCTTCTAGATAAGTCAACATTAGGGGGAATTTTATCTAATGTTGACTTATTATTTTCTATAGTAGGATAGTGCACATTAAGGGGGAATGTTATAATATTATATTGTGCACTATACCTTCCTTCTTTTTTACACTTTTCATTTTATAAATAGGCTTATGCCTATATATTGTACTCTTTTCATGTGTAATATATCACATATTTTCCATTCCCAACAAATAACACTTGCTAAATATAGAATACATGGAATTCAATCCATGACCTTCCACTTGGAAGTCTTTAAAAGAAATGCTATCCATATTTTTGAGAATGCTATTATATCCCATGATAATTTCCTCACTTTTGAAAGTGGCATATAGTTATACAACAAAAAGAACGAAATTTTGGTTGGACTTGAACTCATAGTTGGTGCATGAATAAAATTATTAGTATCTTTAGCTAACTAATATGCCCAAGACATCAAACATCAATAATTGTTATCATAATCTATAGAATACAAGCACCCTTTGACCAAAAAAAGGATAGATTTGGTGCAAGGGAGATTGGCATATAGCTTTTGACACCAAAATTCAAAATTTTCAATTCAAAATTTTAAAAAATTTCTCCAAAATCATATATCTCCCTAAACTACTAAACACAAAATTCCTTCGACATGATTGGGTTATGTCAATCCATTTTGGTTTTGATACCACAATGGAATTTAGAACACTTTCTAAAAAAACACCCCAAAGCATACATTCACTAAAATAATATGTAAAAGAGTAGAAATGCAAAATAAATAGAACACATAAATAAGATATAAAAGAGAAAGATAATAAAAATAGAAATAAATTATGGGTAACCATAGGCACTACCACGATATCAGATCACATAAATTTATTCAATGGATTAGTAATTAGAGGATATTTATGGAGATACCTAATCCTCAATTTATTATTAATATCGAGCCCACATAACCTAACCTAGAGGTTAGATCATACAAGTGGTTTAAATGATGTCACTAAGGGTGAATAAATTACTATATCCCATAGGCATACATAGATAACACCTGTGGGCTTACATAGAGAATATGCATCAGCTAATGTAAATAATGCATGTTGCATTACATAGAGAATACCCATAGACTTACATATAAAATGCTAGTAGGCTTACATAAAGAATTATTGTAGGCTTATATTGTACATGCCCGTAGGCTTATGTAAAGAGAACCTATAGGTATACATACATTATCGACCTCAACCAATAAGATCATATTATTGACATTCTAGCATAGACTTAGGGAGATCATAGCATACACAAGGTCCATCCTCAAGCTAGCATAAATATTTATAAAAATTGTTTTCTACATCATATTATCAATATGTTTTATGATATATTGTAATAGTGGTTGCATGTTAAATTTTCTCCCCCATGTAGTCATGGGTTTAAATCCCACCCCACCTCTTTGATTTAGAAAAAAATATTGGTCACATTACAAATGAATTTTGTTTGAGAGGGGGAATATTAGTTTCAACAGATGTCATTCGACTCTTGTATAGAGAAAGTATGCTAATACTTGGTGCTTTGGTGGAGGTTCTTGGTTTTAATCCCTTAATTTTCATTTCATGTAGATTCAACTTAGTTTATTATTTGACATGGTAGGGGTAGCCAAATTGATAATGATGACATAAATTTCAAACATTATTTTGTATACAAGGATGAGAAATTAAATCAAATCTTGATTCCTCATCATTTAATATATACTCAACTCAAAATAATTAGTAGTAAACATGGCACACAAGTGTAATTTTGCATCTCTAAAACATAATAGATGGTAACTTAAGGTTTTTTATTACTTAGTCTAGTGGCCTACATAGTTAGTGTCCTAGTGGCACCCCTTGTCTAGTTTAGCAACACTTAGTGATAGTTTATTTACTAAAGTATGATCTAGTTGGTATTTGCTTGGTTGTCCACTTAGTGATACATGGCATAAAATTTTTCACTAAAGGTGATTCTAATTTTTTGTATGATTTGGAAGGTTTTGGTAGAAATTTTATAATTTTTGGGCTTAACTTTTAGGGATGATAACATTTGCATATGAAAATATTTTTAGCCCATTGATTTTGCAAATCATATTATTTTTTGAATTTTTTGCATTGGTAGTGTTGTTTATAGTCACAACTACATGCAATAAACTATATTTTGATAATTATTCCATGGATCAATGTGTGTCATTGTTAAATGGACCAAATTATTTCACCTAAAATCAATACTAAAGCTCTCCTCTAGAGTAAGGAAATTCCCATATTTATGAAAGAGAATCCTCAAGACATTGATTATAATGAGAAAAATAAATTGTACAAGGACAAGAAGGAGGAATTTCATGTTATGACTTTTCTTCATATTGGAAATATCTATGATAATCACATTAGTAGCACTTTGGATCCAAAGAAGCTACTAGATAAATTCCAACAAATGTGTGACTATATTAACTCTACATATATTAGTAGATTGGATTCAAATCTTTCCAGTTTCGACATGAATAGTTTCAAGACCATAAATGAGTATATTAGTCATTCAAAAAAGTACAATAAGACATATATATTACTAGGGGAGGTTCTAGTGCAAATTTAGATTGATATTCTCATTGTTCTATTCAATAATATTTTGAAGCATATGTGATGATTTTCATTGTATTTGAGATGTTTCAATTATACTTTCCTATGATTCCAACCCCATATATTGATGATGTCTTCAAATAATTCACCATAAGACTTAGTGATAAATGCATAAGAATCATTCTCTCACTATCCAATATCATCCAAATAAAGTGGTTAAATAAAAATATGAAAAGACATAGATGCAAAGAGAAAATAAATCCTAAAATTATTTCATGAAGTTTATTTATAGATTTTTCGAAGAAGAAAGGGTAAAAGTTGTAGGTTAAGAAGCTTAAAGAGACAACCCAAAAGTGGGGTGGTAGTGTTGCTCTCATATTTATCTAGGATGAGGATGATCATGATGGTGAAACATCATAGGCACATCACTATTCATTTAACATATCTAACATCCATATTTTTGAGGAGTGTGTTATAGATTTAGACATGATCTAGCACAACTAAGCATCACCAACTTTTGTATGACTATGGTGGATAATATTCTAGAGAGCATGTAGTTATTGTGATGATTTCATGTATATAGGTATTCAAATACATTTAGGTAATAGTTGGTTCCTCCTCATTTTACAAATTTCATCATGTTTTAGGTGTGGGTTACAATCTTCTTTTTATCTATCTCATCACTTATAACAATATAAAGAGTTTTATATGTACCGATGGATGATTAAGTATATTGTTAATAGTTTCAAGATAATTGTAATAGTATATTATAATGACCATAATTAGATGTATAAGCTTGGTGACCATCCATATTATTCTTCTTCTTCCTCCAAAAATAAATACTTTATGACTATGGTGGTAAGGGAATATGGCATTAGCAAGTGATGACATCATATACTTGGGCACATTGGCAATGGATGCTTGAGGTACATGAGTTATCATTAGTTGTTAGTTGGTCTTCCACCTATTTCTCCTCTTAATGGTATTTATGATGGGTGTATCTTAGGGAAGCATCATCAAAATTCCTTCTCAAAAAGGACTACTAAGCATGCTATACAATCCCTATATCTCATTCACAATGCTATTTTTGATCCCATGGGTGTACCATATCTTCTCAAGAATGAGCACTTTCTCATATTTTTTTATGATTTCCCTATGTATGTATGGTTGTACACTATTGATACCAAATATGAATACTTTGGTAATTTTAAATACTTTAAGTTTTTTATGGAGAACTAGTTTGAGAAGAAGATCAAGTGCTTGTCAATATATAGATGAGAGAATCATGTTAGTCATGTTTTTGGTAATTTCTTGGTTATTCATGGTATTTATTTCTAGAGGAATATTCACTATACACGATAATGTGTTAGACATAGAAGAATATTATTACTATAGATATGGTCAAATGTATGTTGCATGCCAAGTAGATGGATCCCAAGTTGTGGGGCAACGCAATGACTTATGTAGCTCATATCATCAATAAAACTTTAACTTGATTAGTTGAGGGTATGAATCCTCTTGAAATATTGATAGGTGATAAGCCTAATGTGTCTATATTTAGATCCACTAAATGGGATAATATTCTTAAATCTATAGAAAAGAATGTGGACACTGAGAGCCATCATTGCATCCATGTAGAGGTATTTTGACACATTCAAAGTCTATTGCCTATATAATATTGTAAAGTAGCATGTTATTATTTTTAGATATGTGATATTTGATTAGGTGATTCCATTTTCTCCTTTTGAACCACTTCCTATTTTTTTTAATGAATCCTCGTTGATGGATACTTTAGTGGTTCCTACAACCCCTCTAAGATACTCATTGATATGATCCCATTTGTTTGAGTTTCTATGAATACCAATAAGGGTACATAAATAGGTTTTATTAATTTGATTCCTATCCCTTTGGACCCTTCTCTAGTAGTATAGTTTATGATCTCATAATAGATGAGCTTTATCCTTCCATGATTGTATTATGGTTTTGGATGTTGTTGTGGATTACGAGTTTTGGTTTGATATTCTAGTATAGGATTATCATGATACCTCTAAGTAGGATGTGCCAAAATATTCTATGGATTGTATAAATACTAAGGGGATCCTGACTCTCCTTTAGGATGCTTAGCATATTCTCTCTCAAGAGTGCCATAAATAGGCCCCCTCTTAGGATTCAATCATGAAGGTTGATGATTTTGGATACCCTCTTGCTTATTCTTATACCAAGAGATGTGTGAAGTAGGAGGATGATATGCTTCCTACATATGATTCATTGATGAAGAATCATACATGGAAGCTAGTTGCTCTTCTATAAGGGAAGAATATTTTTGTTTGTAAATGATCTAGTGAGAGTAACTATATTTTTGATAATTAAGTGGATAATAACAAGTCATGTCTTATTACTAGGGGATTATCTCAAAATGAGTGAGTTAACTATTCTAAGACCTATATCCTGATTTCCCATATGGAGTCTATCTCAATGATTCTATATTGAAGAACATGTGCTTATACTAAGGGGGGGTGAACAGTATAACATAAAATGTTTTCCCAAATAGAAGCATAAGAATAAATGAAACCATAAACATCACACAAAGCATCACACATATAAGAGACACCATTTTAACATGGTTCACCCAATGTGGGCTACCTCCACAGAGAAAATATTTCTTCTAAATATTTCTCAAATGATCTCTTGGGAATCCTTCCCAAATTATAATTTTTATGGACCTCAGTCCAAAGGATATGCTAATCCCCTAATCTCAAGTTCGTGGATCTCTTCCATAGGAGAACTCTTTCCTCTTCTACTCTGGTTAGTGATATTCTAGAAGAATCTATCTCTATGCTGCTCTAACTGGTGGATATCTCTCCACTTGAATACTTCTCACTCATATTTGTCTTCAATTATCCTAGCTACTAGATATCTATCCACTGAGACTTTGTCCTCTATACTCTGTCATCTCTAAAGCTCTGTCTCAATACTGTACCAAACATAGTTCAGTAGGTCTAGCACAGTTCTTCTCAATATCTTGCACTAAACATAGTATAGTCGGTCTAGTACAATTCTGCTCAATAGGTTCACTCAGAACCTACTCAAATCTGCTCAATAGGTTCACACAAAACTTGTCTAAATTTTCTCAACATGTTCACACAAAACCTATCTAAATCCTCTCTAGGACTTTCTCAAATCTGCTCAATACTTGCTCAAATATTCTCAATAAGTCCTCTCTAGGACTTGATAAAATCTACTCAGTAAGTCCTCTCTTGGACTTGCTCAAATCTGTTTAGAAATATTTCACAAAAGCTTAACTCAAAATAGTCCACAAGCCTTCTTAAAGACTTGTCTCAAATCTGCTTAAAAAGCTCACACAAAACTTGTTCAATCTCATAGAATCATAAAGAGAATTGTTAGAGACTCAATATGTTCTATACTCAAAATACAATCAATATCTCAATTTAATCTCATAGAAGCATAAAGATAATTGTTAGAGACTCTATATGTTCTATACTCAAATCCCAATCTCAACTTAATAGAAGCATAAATAGAATTTTTAGAGACTCAATATGTCCTATTCTTAAATCTCAATCTCAACTCAAATCAATATCATAGAAGCATAAAGAGAATTTTTAGAGACTCTATATGTTCTATACTCAAATCCCAATCTCAACTCAATAGAAGCATAAAGAGAATTGTTAGAGACTCAATATGTCCTATTCTTCAATCTCAATGTCAACTCAAATCAGAATATAGAATACTTTGTTTTATGGAACTTGAACAACCATTTCACACATCCACTTGACTAGGCTTAACCAACTCAAATCAACCAATCACATCAAGGAACAACACTTTCTCACAAAACCTAGTTCAAGCATGTATCAACCAGCTCAAAATGTTTCCAACAATGCTTTATCTCAAATATCATATAACAGTGATACTCATGTTTTTTTCTAGATCATGTTCAAGTTCATTTCGTCATCAATGGGCTTCAACAACAATGCTAATGAAACAAGGTTTAATTACAACTCACAAATCAGAAAACCTTGAAGCATTCAACCAACCATATTCACAAAGGAAACTTCAATTAATCCTTTTCACTCCAATGATATTTCAGAAATCAACCACCACAAACAATCAATAGGAGAATGTGCCCATACCTTTTCGATGCCAATAAGTTGTCCACAAAATCTGCCACACTTAATCACAACTTTCCTTTTTAATATTAATAAGGTTTAGTGGTCTTTTAAATAATCACAATAAAAGCATAACTTAATTTACACCCTTTTTACTCCAACTTCATAAACACATCCACCAAAGTCTATTTTAACAAAAATCCTTATTAAAAATAAGCTACAATAAATCTCTCAATATCACTTTAACAACAACTCCTTATTTCTCCTAAAATCAATTCTCCATTTCCATAAAAATAAAATATAAATCAAATATGTTTTTGAAATAATAATCACAGCCCTAATGATAAAATTTAATTCCCATTAATTACCTTATAACTCCAAACTTTAGGGCTAATAAAAATTATTAAAGGCAAAAATGTAAATACCTCTCAAGGGGATTCGAACCCCCGTCCATCACACATCGCGAGCGTCTTAGCCATGGCTAATATTCAAACAAGAAAAAGTGCTCATTGGAAAATCAAAGGCCAAAAGGGCCTTCCTTTGCCTGCCACAAAGGACAAAGCACCAAAGTGCTTCCCATACGCTATCATCAAGGGGATTCGATCCCTGATATTTGTGTTGCCCACAATTTTAGTAAAATTGATATGCTAATGCGCCATACCTCATACCACATTTGATATTTCCAAATCGTTGTGCTTTCTTCACTGCTTCCTTTTCAACAATTTGGACGAGCTCTTTTGAATTCCAAGGCAATTAACACACGAGAGCAAGGATGATTATTTGGTTTAATTACAACCCCTTTATATAGTGTTTAATAACACTTTGAAGACGTTGGTGGAAATATTAAAATTGTATTTGCATGATGACGTCAGCGGGAAACTTTCCATTTAAATTTGAATTTAAATTTTAATTTTAATTTTAAATAATTAAAATTTAAACCAAACATTAAAACTCAAATAAGTCCATCACTGGGACACCTTTTTCGATGAAACGAAAGCCCAATGTGGGTTTTAAGAAAAACCCAAATCAAATATATTTTCCATGGTTTTAAATAAAACATTTTATTTTCCTTGCCTTGGTTTTCACAAAAACCCTTCATAGATCCTTTTGAGATTTATTGCTCTATTGACATCAATGACAACATTTCAACTTAGGGACTCAAAATGTCCAACAATATCCCCCTTTGTCATTGATGGTAATCCAAATCCTTTTACTGAATTCTGACCTTCTTTTCTTCTCCCCCTGGGGCTTTGCTCCCCCTGACTCAATGCTCTATTAGATATCAAATCTCTCCTCATATCCAAAAATTCTCCCCATAATACACAAATCTCTCCCCCTTTGACATCAATGGCAAAGGGTTACCTTTGGGGCTTGGGGCTAAGAAATAAGCCTCTTATCTTATCCCCTCCCCCACCTTCACATGAGGTGGTTAATTTTGGGGTGGGAGTATTTCTACTCCCTGAAAGCACTGTTATTTGCCTTTTTCTTTTCCTTTTTCTTTTTACTGAATTCTCTCACTATTTCTTTCCGAGTCATCATCCCTGTTCCTATTCCTATTCTTGTTATCATCCATATTCCTATTCTTGTACCTATTATTGTTCTTGTTCTTGTTCTTGTTTTCATCCATATTCTTATTCTTGTACCTGTTCTTGTTCTCATTATTTTTTGAGTCTCTTTTCTTTTCTGAGTCTCTGTTCCTGTTCATATTCTTGTTTTTGTTCATGTTCCTGTTCCTGTTCCTGTTCCTGTTCCTGTTCCTATTCCTATTCCTATTCTTGTTCCTATTCTTGTTCCTATTCCTATTACTATTCCTATTCATGTTCATATTCCTGTTCCTATTCATGTTCATATTCTTGTTCCTATTCATACCTATTTCTAGAATATTTGCTCTACACCATCTTGTTATGTGACCATCATTATTGCACTTATAACACTTAATGTTATTATTCCTTGGATGTGCAATAGTCTTAGGTTTTCTCCTGGTGAAGTCATATCCTCTTCTATCATGAATCTTGCAATTTATTGCCTTATGACCAAACTCATTACATGAATAACAATATCCTTGGAAAAGTTGTTCTCTTCCATATACCTATATTTTATGTGTCCTGCACTGTGAAGCCATGTGCCCAAACCTGTGACATGAGAAGCATCTCCCATTGAATCTTCCTTGCCTAGACCTCATTGGTCTCCTATTTTGATTGTTGTTCCATCTGTATCTTCTTTTCCCATTGTCCCTTTTGGACTCACTGCAATCTGACTCATCCTTAGGAGTTTCACTTTCACTTACATATGAGAATCCCTCTTCTGAAGTATCTTCTTTTGATGTTGTTTCTTCTTCTTCAAGACTTGAATTAGACTTTGTCTTTTCTTGTTTCTTTCCAAAACCTAGACCTAGTGAACATGATGTTATTTTTTTTCCACTAATGAACTTATACAAGTTCTTAGAGCTATTTGTGAAACTCTTCATATTGATCTTGGAGTCCTGTAAATATTTCTTTAGAGTAGCCACTTCTTGTGCTAACCTCTCACATTCCAAGATTTTTGCTTCTAACTTTTCTCTAAACTTACTTGCCATGGCCTTTGACTTCACTAAGTCCTCTATGAGCAATAATCTTTCTTCATCACATTCTTGAAACTGACTTTCAAGCTTAGAGTGTTGCGTCTTACCTTCTTCACTGTGTCAAGAGCATAGATAAGTTCACCTTTGATATCATAACCATTCTCTATTGATTAGTCATCTATTTGTTTGCCTTTTTCCATATCATTTCTTTCTTTTGACTTGCTTTCTATAGGATCACTCAATTATTTATCTTCCAAAACCATTAGAATATTCTCATTTGGACCCAATCTTATGTGTTGAGATCAATCCTCATTCTCTTTGGATAAATGATATTTTTCCCTCTTGATCTCATTGAGTACATAAAGATTTATTTCTCTTATAGCACTTGCTACCAGTTTTCCAATTTTAGACTTTCTTACTTCACATCGATCTTGATGAAAGGTTACCATATGACCTCGATCACAAAGTTTACTAATTCTCAAGAGATTGTATTTCAAGCCTTCCCCATATAGAACATCTTCAGCTTTTTCTTTCTCATTGCCTATACTTAGAGTTCCTTTTCCACTGATTTTTGCTGAACCATTGTCCCCAAAGTTTACTGACCCTCTATTTCCTTCTTTCAAAGTTATATTTTTTTCTTTTTCTCCTATCATGTATCTAGAGCATGAACTATCTAGAAACCATTTATCTTCTTTATCCTGAGCATGCAATGCTATTTGAACTAGCAAAGATTTTAGTTTTCCTTTTTCTTCTTTCCTAGTAGTTTGAGTTGTGGTATTTCTACTAGACTTAGAATTTTATAGATTACATATTCTAGCTATATGCCCAAAGTTATTGCATTTGTAGCACTCAACATCATCATCCATATATGATACAAGAGAATCCATACTACTACTATCATAGTCTCTGTTAATGCAATGCACAACTTTATGACCATATTTATTGCAAGAGAAACAATGTCCATGGAAGAAATTTTGTAACCTGTTTTGATGAGGACTCAATATGGTATTCTTTCCTTTGAGATCTTCTTTTCTGGAGATATTTTAGGGTAACTTATTTTTGCTTGATGTTCCTACCTCTTGCTAACTTAATCTCTTGTTTATTTCAGTTCTACATTTTAGCATAACAATTTCTACTGCCACTCTCTCAAGTCCTGCTTCTTTGGCTTCCAACATATTTCTTAATTGATGTTTAGTTTCTCTTATTTATTTCACTTCCATTTTGAGTTCTATTAGCCTTTGCAAAATCTCAATCCTTGTTGATTCAAAGTCTCAAATTTGTTCCTTTAGTTGTGTATTCTCTTCTTGAATCCTTTCAAGATCTTGGAGACAGTTGGAGAGTGCTTCTTCAAAGTCTATACTTCCTTCACTCCCTGAGCACATATGTTTTACTGATGGATCCTTCTCCAATTCATTAAAATCTATATGGAGAGATCATCTATTATACCAATTGAAGAACATGTGCTTATACTGAGATGGGGGGTGAACAGTATAACATAAAACTTTTTTCCAAATAGAAGCATTAGCATAAATGAAACCATAAAAATCACACAAAGCATCACACACATAAGAGACACCATTTTAACGTAGTTCACCCAATGTGGACTACCTCCATAGAGAAAATATTTCTTCTAAATATTTCTCAAGTGATCTCTTGGGAATCCTTCCCAAATTATAATGTTTATGGACCTCGGTCCAAAGGAGATGATGATACCCTAATCTCAAGTTTGTGGATCTCTTCCATAGGAGAACTCTTTCCTCTTCTGCTCTGGATAGTGATCTTCTAGAAGACTCTATATCTATGCTACTCTGACTGGTGGATCTCTCTCCACTTGAAGACTTCTCACTCAGATCTATCTTCAATTGTATTGGTTGCTGGATATCTATCCACTGAGATTTTATCCTCTATACTCTGTCACCTCAAAAGCTCTATCTCAATACTATACCAAACACAGTTTAGTTAGTCTAGCACATTTTTGCTCAATATTTTGCACTAAACATAGTACAATCGATCTACTAAAATTATGCTCAATAGGTTCACTCAGAACCTGCTCAAATATGCTCAACAGGTTTACACAAAACCTATCTAAATCTCCTCAATAATTTCACACAAAAACTATCTAAATCTGCTCAACAAATCCTCTCTAGGACTTTCTCAAATCTGCTCAATAAGTCCTCTCTTGGACTTTCTCAAATCTGCTCAATAAGTCCTCTCTAGGACTTGCTCAAATCTGCTCAATAAGTCCTCTATTGGACTTGCTCAAATCTGTTTAGCAAGCTTTCACAAAAGCTTAACTCAAAATAGTCCACAAGCCTTCTCAAAGACTTATCTCAAATCTTCTTAACAAGCTCACATAGAACTTGTTCAATCTTATAGAATCATAAAGAGAATTGTTAGAGACTCAATATGTTCTATACTCAAAGTACAATAAATATCTCAATTCAATCTCATAGAAGCATAAAGAGAATTGTTAGAGACTATATATGTTCTATACTCAAATCCCAATCTCAACTTAATAGAAGCATAAAGAGAATTGTTAGAGACTCAATATATCCTATTCTTAAATCTCAATCTCAACTCAAATCAATATCATAGAAGCATAAAGAGAATTGTTAGAGACTCTATATGTTCTATACTCAAATCCCAATATCAACTCAATAGAAGCATAAAGAGAATTATTAGAGACTCAATATGTCCTATTCTTCAATATCAATCTCAACTCAAATCAGAATATAGAATAGTTTATTTTATGGAACTTGAACAACCATTTCACACATCCACTTGACTAGGCTTAACCAACTCAACTCAACCAATCACATCAAGGAACAACCCTTTCTCACAAACCCTAGTTCAAGCATGTATCAACCAACTCAAAATGTTTCCAACAATGCTTTATATCAAATATCACATGAAAATGATACTCATGTTCTTTTCTAGATCATGTTCAAGTTCATTTTGTCATCAATGGGCTTCAACAACAATTATAATGAAACAAGGTTTAATTACAACTCACAAATCAAAAAACCTTGAATGCACAAATCAGAAAACCTTGAAGCATTAAACCAACCATCTTCACAAAGGAAACTTCAATTAATCCTTTTCACTCCAATGATATTTCATAAATAAAACACCACAAACAATCAATAGGAGAATGTTCCCATACCTTTTTGATGCCAATAAGTTATCCATAAAATATGCCACACTTAATCACAACTTTCCTTTTTAATATTAATAAGGTTTAGTGGTCTTTTAAATAATCACAATAAAATCATAACTTAATTTACACCATTTTCACTCCAACTTCATAAACACATCCACCAAAGTCTATTTTAATAAAAACCCTTATTGAAAATAACCCACAATAAATCTCTCAATATCACTTTAACAACAACTCCTTATTTCTTCTAAAATCAATTCTACATTTCCATCAAAATAAAACATAAATCAAATATGCTTTTGCAATATTAATCACAACCCTAATGATAAAATTTAATTCCCATTAAATACCTTATAACTCCAAACTTTAGGGCTAATAAAAATTATTAAAGGCAAAAATGTAAATACCTATCAAGGGGATTCGAACCCCCGTCTGCCACACACCGCGAGCGTATTAGCCACAGCTAAGATTCCAACCAAGCCAAAGCGCTCGTTGGAAAAGCAAATGCCAAAAGTCCTTTAATCTTCCTCTGCCTACTGCAAAGGACAAAGTGCCAAAGCGCTTCCCACATGTTGTCATCAAGTGGATTTGATCCCTGATATTTGCATTGCCCACAGCCTTAGAAAAAGCGATTCGCCAATGCGCCATGCCTTATACCACGTTTGAGATTTCTAAATCACTATGCTTTCTTTACTGGTTCCTTTTCAACAATTCGTATGAGCTCTTTTGAATTCCAAGGCAATTAACACACAAGAGCAAGGTTGATTATTTGGTTTAATTGCCACCCCTTTATATAGTGTTTAATAACACTTTGAAGACATTGGAAGAAATATTAAAATTGTATTTGCATGATGATGTCGGTGGGAAAATTTCCATTTAAATTTGAATTTAAATTTTAAATAATTTAAATTTAAACCAAACATTAAAACTCAAATAACTCCATCATCGGGGCACCTTTTTTGACCAAACGAAAGCCCAATGTGGGTTTTAAGAAAAACCCAGATCAAATCTGCTATCCATAGTTTTAAATAAAACCTTTTATTTTCCCTACCTTTGTTTTCACAAAAACCCTTCATAGATCCTTTTGACATTTATTGCTCTATTGACATCAATGACAACATTTCAGCTTAGGGAATCAAAATGTCCAACATATCTTTACTACCTCTTATGGATGAGAGGTACATTATATGGATGTGAAGAGTTCCTTTCTTCATGGTGAGCTTTAGGAGGAAATTTATATGGAACAACAACCTAGTTTTGAGCTTGATGGTGCCACTTCCTTAGTGTGTCAATTGAAGAGACCCTTGTATGTGATTATGTAGGATCCTTATGCTTGGTATGAGAACACCTATTTTTTCTTTCCCAATTGTAGGTTTCACTTATGCAATAAATATCCATTCTTTTTTTTTAATAGGTTATGTGTGGCTTATATTTGGGGCCACTCCCATCACAATACCAAAATATTACATTTGTTGTAGCATACATTTTTATCATGAATTTTTCATTTCTTTTTTCTCTTAAATATATTCTTCAACTTCCTCAAAGTGTTGTTTCCATAATCAACTCCTTGACATCATTTTGATTGAGACATAAAATCTCACTTGGCCATTTGCCTTATAAAATTTGAATTTCACCAGGATGAATATCAAAACCATAATTCGCTAATTTATCTGTTACTCAATTTTCTTATTTATAAATATTCTCACACTACCAGGAGATTGCCTCTAGTAATAGAAAATGAACATCAACAATAATACTATTTTTTATCCAGTCTCCACATCCATTTTTGTTAATAGCATTTATGATAATTTGTGAGTCCCCCTAAATTGAAATATATTTCCATAATTGTTCTATTACAATTTTAATCCCTATAATAAGTTCCCTAGCCTTTGCATAGTTGTTAGTTGAAGTTCCATATGATTCTACATAAGTGAGGAGAATTTTGCCTTAACTATTTCTAAAAACACTCCCTCCACCAACTTTTCTTGGATTTCCTTTAAAAGCACCATAAAAATAGATCAAAGTAGATCCTTTGTTTTAATTTCATTGTCACAGATGACTCTTCCATCTATGTTCAAATCATGTAGCCAAGTTATTATCACCTACTTTTATTTTTCTACAATTGAGACTTCCCATGATGAGCACCATATTTTTAGACATTCTGCAAGAGGCACTAATACAGTTCCAAACTAGGGCATGATTTTAATATTTATTTTTTAAAATTCTACTATTCCTTTCAAGACATAAATTCCAAAAAATAATGGCAGGGCCAATCCTCCAAGGAATAGATAATGCTTTAGCTTTATTATAATTTATCCAACATTTTATCAATTCTTTCAATGTTGATGGAGCTATCCAATATAATTTCATATTTTTAAAAATAATCCCAAATGGTGTGAGCAAAATAACAATGAAGAAGTAAATGGTCTAACATTTCTAAATCCTTCTCACACAAGGTATATCTAAAGATTCCATAATATCCTCCTCTTTGTAGACTCTGTCCAATAAGTATCTTACATTGACCTGCTAATCAAATAAATTTTCAGGCCTTAGGGAGAGCCTCTAATGACCAAACATTCTTTTAAGGATAATCATTGGGAGAATGAAATTTTGATTGTTCTAAATCCTCATATCCCAACTTGACTGAGTATCCCCCATACTTTGATAAATTTCAAACCAACTCATCCTTTCATGTAAAAATTGGCAAATAAAACTCTCGAAACATATTTTGAAGTTCATCTACAATTTGTTTGAGTTCCTCTCCTTCAACCAGGTTACTAAAATAAATCCATGTTTTGGAGTTTTTTCTCATAATAATATAATCTTTGACCTTTGGAACTTTACATGCTATGCACGCTTGAGCCAATGGTTTCCATTTTGAGTCAAATATAAGAGGATAAGGCTTCAACCAAGCATAAAACCAAAAAATTACATAACTCCCCTCATTGATTGACCATCTAATATGTTTCTTTATCAAATGCAAAATCTTTGATATGAAGTTCCATGTTGATGATCCTTTGGGTAGAGTTATTTTCCTAAATATTTTCATTGCATCAAGAGAAACTATATATTTTTGAAGTAATATTTTTATCTAATTCTTTCTTTGATCACTGAATAGTCTCCACCCAAGCTTTGCTCCTAATGCCAAATTCATAAGTATGCAATTTTGCAAGCCTGCTCCTCCAATATTATTTCCTTTGTAAAACCTATCCCACTTATAAAGAGGAAACCTAAATATTTTCTCACAACCTTTCCATAGAAAGTATCTTTGAATTTTATCCATTTCTGATGCAATACCTATTGGTAATCTTGAAAGTGACATCATATAGATAGGAAAGTATTGCAAAGTAGTCTTTATGAATTGTAGCCTTCTTGTCATGGTTAAGAATTTACCTTTCCAACCTACAAAGCAAGATTTCATTCTATCCAAAAAAGATATCCAAATTTCATTTTTATTACCTTTATTAGAAAAAGGAATACCCAACTATTTTGATAGAAATTTTTCAATTTTGAACCCTAAAATATTCACAATAATTTGTTGTAAATCTAGGGTAGTATTAATAAAAAAAATTATATATTTTGAAGTATTTACAAACTGTCGAGTAGCCTTCTAATAACATGATAATATTAATTTCAACTCCATGGCCTCAATGACTAAGGGATGGCCCAAAATAAAAGTATCATGAACAAATTGGACATGATATTCAAAGGGATCATTTTTTGCAACTTGGATACCCTTAATTTTTCCTTCCATTTTGCCTTTGAAAAGGCTCTCCCTAATGCTTTTTCTAGAATAATTAATAGATAAGGAGAAAGAGGATCACCTTGAAGAAATCCACAAGATAACTTGAAGTACCCAATAGGATAACCATTGATAAAAATAGAAACTTTTGCAGTGCTATAACAGCATTTAACCCACTCACACGAACTGTAGTTAAAGTTAAAATTTGTGAGAATAGCATGTAGAAATTCTAGGAAACTCTATCATATACTTTATTCATTTCTAATTTCAAAAGCATACCTAGTTTTTTAATAGAATGAAAATAATGTGTGGCCTTTTGTGCAAGAATTATACCATCAATAATTTGTTTATACTAAACAAAGACACCTTGTTACTATGATATAAGACACCCTAGAATGCCCTTTAACTTGTTTGTCATAATTTTTAAAATGATCTTATAAATCATATTACAAAGGCTTATTCGACGAAAGTTATCAAAATATTTTGTGTCATATTTCTTGGGAACCAAGGTAATAAAAGTAGCGTTGATTTCACTTATTATAGCATTTATTTTTTGAGCCTCTTCAACTGCATATAACATATCACTCTTCAATAAATCCCAAATTTTTTTAAATAAAATTGCAGGAAATTCATCAGGGCTAGGTGCCTTGTTACGATGGAAAAATAAAACTGCTCCATGGAGCTCCTCCATAGAAATCTTCTTCATCAAGATTTCATTTTGTGCTTGATTGATAAGTGATGGAATATTTTGCAGAAGTTTTTCTTGTACCTCCTTATCTTGCCTAGAATATGATAAAATATTTTTGAAATAATTTATTGCTTACTTCCTTATATGTTCTTCATCCTCAATATTTATTCCATCTGGAGTTATAATATTTTTAATATGATGAATAGAAAAATTTGTTTAGGTTGTAACATGATTTTTTTTATTTATATCTCCTTCCTTGAGCCATTTCTATCTAGATTTTTGGAACCAATATGACTCCTCCTTCTTCAATTATGATAATAAGAAAGTAATTATTTTTCTTTCACATAAGAATCTTGGTCCATTCCATTAATTTCTACTATCTCTTGTAAATTTTTGAGTTTGGATTCAATTTTTTTTCTTTAAAAATATTACCAAAATATTTGACATTTCATAATTCATCTCTTCATTTGATCCTTTAAATATTTCAAATTTTGAACAAACCTTTACATACATAATCCTTCAAATTTTGATTCATCCCACCATAACATAACCATTTGGAAAAAATCAGGGTCTTGGAGCCACATAGACTAGAAGTGAAATGGCTTTGGATGACCATTGTTAGGTGACTCACAAGTCAAAAGAATGGGTTTGTGATCTAATACTTCTCGTAATAAAATATCTGAAGAGATTGTAAACTTTATTTGCAACCATTTATTGGATAGCAAAAATCTATCTGATCTTTTTGCTATATGATTTTTCTCAATACATATATTATCCCATGTGTATTGAAAGCTTGAGGGACTTGTTGGGGTTTGAATTGATATCAAGGAAAACTTGAACTGTAACTATGAATCTATGACTTTCTAGGAGGCGCACACACGCTAATAACAACTCAAACCTTGACATTGGTTGGATTAAATATTGCTTCAATACAACCTCCAAAGTAGGTTGGTTTACCTTTTCAACTAATTAGTGTTGATTCAATTAAGCTTAGTTTAAATTATAAGGCTAGGGATATAAATGGAGTAAGATTTAGAAATAATTGAATGAATAATGATTGGATAAAGCTAAAAACATTGAAAATATCAAGAATCCTCTAATTAATCACATTTCTAGTATGCCACACTTAAGACTAACAACATTCAAAACCAGTAATCTTCACCATTAAAGAATAATAAAAAAACTTAGAGAACTATTTCAAACATCTGAAACATTAATAATCCAAATAGATAAATTAGATCAACCTTCAGACTAATAAAAATAAGCTCTCTATAATATTTATTTAAGCATGAACTATTCCAATTTACCCTATATCAGCAATACAATATCAACATAATTGACTAACCATAACAGTAGTAGAAGAAATGAATTCATAGAATAAAATCATAAAATATGAAGACTCAAGCTTGAGGCAAACATCCAAGTAATGCTCATTCTATTGATTTCTTAGAAAAATCATGGTAATATGATAGGAACATACTCCAGAGCTGACCCCTCAAACTAAGGGTTCAACCTCTTTATATAGATTTTACAATTAAAATAGAAGAAGTAAGAACATTACAAATATTTTCATGCCATATCAACAGGGTGTTGAGGTGGTGACATCTTATTTTCTTACAAGAATAAATAAAGGAGTTGTGCTCCATGAAACTCTACAACCCTAAGTTTTGTATGTTGCTTGGTCCTCCATGAAATCTAATTGTTGTATTGGTTGTCAGTTGATCTGGTCCAACCCCTATTATTGATGAGGCTTTTAGTACGCAGATATGTAACTAAAAACTCAAGTGGATAATTATTTTTGTAATGCTTCATCTTCCCTAGTTCTTTTCACTCATACTCTTCAAATTCCACTCTAGCTAGTTGCATACTATTCAGTTTTATAATCTGCTCCTTCGATTTCCATTGAATTATGTTTAACAGTGTTGACTGTGGAATGAGAGCCATGAAGAAACTCACATCATTCTTCAAAATATGTTCCTTCAAATTTCATTGAGTCAATTTTGATCGTGTTGAATACGAAATGAGAGTATGACAATGCCTTACATCTTTTAAATTTTGGCAATATCATTTGTCTTCAAAAATCCCCGTTGGTTGTATTTTTTTTAAATATGCTCTTCCAAATTTTGTTGTGCTAGTTTTGACCATTTTGATCGTATATTTCAACATTGTGTGTTATTCGAGTGGATTTCCTAACATCTGGAAAACTTTATCTTCTACAATATTTATCCCAATCCACTCCTCCAATTTCCGCTAGGCACCGTTTGACCATGTTGACCATGAAATTTTGATATTGCGTTGGTTCTCGATGGAATTTAACACTGCATCACCTCTTCTATATTCAAAATTCACTCCTCCAGTTTCTACTAGGTGTTGTTTGACTATTTTGACCATGGATTATGTACTCTGACTGATTTTAGCATTGCCTTTGATTTTCTTTTCAACACTTAGACAAATTTACCAAATTTTCTATGTGTGTGGTCTTCCAACATATAAACTAACCTCAAGATGAAGTCACCCTTCTAAATTCCACTCCAATTTTTTTTGGGCACCGTTTGACCAATTTGATCATGGATTTTGCACCTTAGTAGAATTTAACACTACTTTTGAGGTTTTTCTCAACACTTAGCCAAATTTTACAAAATTTGCTTAGTATGTGGCCTTTTTTTGTCTACATTATGGCACCTCCTAGGGAGTGTTACTAGCAAGGCTTACAAACTTATATCCTTAACCTTGGGGTCCTGGAGTCAAAAAATGAAAATAGGGGAGATTGCAACACAACCATGGAATGAACGCCAACAATATTCTATAAACCTCCTCTCGAGTTGATAAAATCTACTCCAGTTGGTTGTAAAAGATACCTCAAGGACCAACTTACCTATAAACCTCTCTTTTAAGTCATTGGAGAAGAACTCAAAAATTAAAGGTTCATATGGAGGCCATGGTAGAATTAGTTTTTGGCATGCACTAGAATTGTCTGAAAGTATACTCCTTTATAGACTTGGCCAAAAAGATGTCATTCTACCTCAAAATTCTACTTCACAACTTTTACATGCCTAGGTAGGATCATGCTTCTTTTTCTACCCTCTGACACTGTTAGATTAAAAAATGCTTACAAAAGTGCCTTTACAGCTATTATGCCAACTATAGCATTCAAAATATTTTTCTATTTTACAATAAAATTTTGGCAATCTCATGCCTTAACTACTGGTCTTGGTCATGTCTATCTTGGATATTTGTAGTATCCTTAGCCTTTTTCTCTTATTTCTCACCCTCTTCATTTCCACCTTCTTGGTGTATCTCTTCTTCGTTTCCTTCACCTTCTTGATGTATCTTCTCTTCGCTTCCTTCACCTTCTTGGTGTATCTCCTCTTCGTTCCCTTCACCTTCTTGTTATTCTTCCTCTTCATTCCCTTCACCTTCTTGTTCTTCTTCCTACATATCTTCCTATGGATATTAATTAGTCTTCTCCTATTCTTCATCATCCTTAGCTTGCTTTTGTTCTACATATTCTTTTAATATCTGAGTAGCCTAGTTCAAGGTATTTATGGCATTTTTCCAAGATTCTTGAGAAGAGTTATTTATATCCAACAGTTACTGATGGATGTAACGTAATACAATAGACTTATCATATGAGATCAAATTCCCCTAGTCCTCTATATCTTCCATAAAGTATTTTAGTTTGGTTAATTATTTTATTAGTTGTGTTACTTTATCCTGGTCAATCGGATATTTCCATGCATCTACCTCAGATTCATAATTAATCAATGCTTGTATGTTGTTTCGGAGATCCTCTTTCGATACCATCATATTATTGTCGTTCTAAAATCCATTGAAGCCATATTGAATCATTTTCCCATTGGTATCTATAATTTTTTAATCTTATAATCCAATTTGTCAATCAACAGCCACCCAATCTAAAGCAAACCACTTTTCTTGAGGATAATTCTAGCCATGATCCTTGAGGTGATCCAATCCTTGTTGGGGATGGGCTTTCCTAGATAATTACACTTAGCCTTAGATAGATTGAGGATTTTACTAGCTTGAGGTGCTATTTGTTGTATTTTCTTGGTGATGGTCTCTATATCCTCCCTGGTATTTTGCAACACATGGCTAGCTTCATCCATGAAATCAAGGATGGGTTGGATATTAGAGCACTTTTCTAGGATGTTAAACATAATTTATTTTCTAACTTGTTTCACTTTACTCTTTGAGAATCTTGTGGTCCTAGTACCCTCAACATGGAGCTATTGTTGTAAAGCCTATATTTGCTTCACGTATTCCTGATTTTGCTTCTATAGTTGCTAAACTTTCTCTTTGAAGTTGACCATCTTCTCAAATCTATTATACCATTTTTTAGCCTCATTCTCCAAAGCTTTCATTTCTTTCTTTTGGTCCTTAATGGTGGCTTCAATCCTGGCAACCTTTTCTTTCATTTTAGCAAATTACTTCTTGTAGATGTCATTCTTAACAAACATGGTTTCCAACCCAGCTTTGGTTGTAACAAACTCATATTCCATGACTAGTTGAGAGATGTCCTCAGTATTCTCCTCTAACCGATAATATTCCACTATCATATCTTCTTTTGATTTATCAACCAAAGGGATCATCTTGAATTTTATTATTTTTTTGGATACGGGGTCAACCATAACTGATTTTCTCACCCTGATAGCCCCCTTTGATGACTGAGCCAATTTCTTGCTCTAGAAGCTTTATGCTCTCAATGAAGTACTTTTGATATTTTTTAGGGATTTTACTATAGGTTGATCCATGGGGTGGATGGAGTGATATTTTTAGGTAAAAAAAGGACCACCATGGTTGTTGGGGGAGTGGTGGAGATGATTGTGGACTTTGTGTCCATAGTAGGAGAAACAACTATAATGAAACTCATAGCTATAAATGATGGGGGAATTAATGGTAGTGATATTAACACCATTTATGTGGGTATTGGTAATATAGGATATGGATTTATGGAAGTTGGAGGTGAATATGATACTAGAATTTGTGGTGAATGAGGTAGGGATGATGGTTTAGGACTCTCAACTGTATGAAATGGAGAGGAATCTAGATAAGGAGATGAACATGGATTGGGTGGATATGGTTGTGGAGAATTATGCACAAGTGATGATATTTCCAATACCTATTGAACTTTAGAATGTTAGGGGGATTTCTTTGGGAAATAAGTAGGAGAAGAAGAAGGAGAGGGACTAGAAATCATACCTGAGAGTACCAAAGCATACTATCTAAAAACTTCATCAGTACTCTTCCGCTACTTTTGCTTAACTTTTTGCTCCCCTAATGTAGCAGGAACTTGTGTCAGTACTTCTACTTCATTCATTTTTTTTCTTAGAAACTAAGGTTTTAATTTCCCATACTACACCTTCTACCTTGCTCTTGAATATTATAGTTTTCTTAGGTTGTCATTGAGGAAGTGATATTGCAGATTTTGTAACGAGGACTAGTTTATCTTTCTTTTTAGAGGAGTTTGTAGCAGTGAGGTCTACAACTTTAACCTTATTTTTTATTTCCACCTTCAAAGGGGTCTTCATTTTTACAACTTTATGCTTAGACCTTCTCCTCCTTGGGATAATTTCTATTGCACCTATTTCCTTTGTGGTGGATGTGATAAATTCAATGTCCTACTTTTGCTGAGTAAGTGGAGTAGAGGATGATGGCATTGACTCTTGCTGCTTCTTAGCTACTTTAGAATTCTTGCTTTTAGCTTTGATCTTTCTAGATCCACTTTTTTCTGCCTTTCTAAGACTCAACACCAAGCTCTTCTTCCCTTTGGCCTTCCAAGTTGCAAAGTACTTACCGTACCTCTCTTCAAACTCATTATCAATTGGCTTGGGATATTTTGATTTCATTGTATTTATTTCTCCCCTCATATTCCACCATTATAAGATTTTTCCCTCTAACCATTTATAAGTCTCTTTCATCTCTTTTATTAAGGTGTCACCAAGTTGATGATAACTTTTGGTTGATTCAGGCGTCACCAAGGGTGGAAGCGTTTCCATGGCATTCACATTCCATTGGAGGGGAGACTATTCTCTATTGTTTATGTGCTTTTCCATATGTGGGAACTTTGATTTTACAAATTTAGTCATTTTTTCCATGCGGCTCCTTAAGCATTTTTACAAATAGATCATCTAGGTCATATCCCCACATTTGAGGGAGTTGGAAAAGGCCCATCCTTTCAAGGGTTACATTAATTTACTTGAATTGTCCCCTTCTCCATACATTGATATCATCTTCCTTAAAACCATAAGTTACTATCACCTTTATTTTATTTTCAAAGCCAAACTTATAGTTTATATAGTCCACATGCCTGTAATATTCTAGTGTCAATATATAGTGGGTGACATAATGAGGTAACAAGAATGAATTATCTATGAAGCTAAATAGCCTGATGATCGTACCCTCCATCAAGAGGTACTAGTCTCCTTCTCAACCCCTTTTACCCTTACCTTATTTTCTATTTTCGGGGCTATTCTAGGGCAATTATCATACATAATTTATAAAGTCGGTCCCAAGAACTCCATGTTGAAAGTGTAATAATATTCTACCCTGCTTAGAACCCTAGTCTAATAGTAGATCATAAATGAATGTCCTTTTGCATATTTTTCCACCAATGATAACCAGGGGTTATCATTTTTGGTAGCACTAAGAAACATCCAAACCAGATTGGAACAATACCTAAATACCGAATTCTCTTCTTCATTTTTCATGGCTTCCAATTGTTCATGCATTCTCCTAGCAAGGAATGTGGGCCAATTGAAGTAAATTGGGGCATTATAACAATCCTATATAGATGTTGTGTACATTTTGGTATTTGAAATAAAATATGCAGTGGCCAACTACCAGTCCCTTACTTCTAGGTCAGACTCTAGGCTGGCGATCACAACTAACATAGAGAATAATTTAGGAGATGCAAATTTTTTTGTGGGAATTGGAGTTGTTGGTAGAGTTTCTCTGGACTTTGTGGTTTTAAATTGACTGTATACCCACGCCCTAAAATGGATTTCATTTTTACTATGGTTCTTCAGAGCATAGTATTTTGCCTATTGCTTTGGGCTAAATTCTTTGGGAGTTACAAGGGGTTGATGTCCCATTACAAATAAGTCTCAAAAAGCTTACTTAGTTATGTGAAATAAGACCTTGCCATGGGATGTCCTTAATGACCTAGTTTTAGGGTCATAAAACTTGGCTATAGCATAAATTAGCTTTGGGTAAGGATGGACTACATCACAAATGTAATAAGAGAGCAAAGAGTGCATAGCATTAATACCTTGATCTGGAAGAGGCTCACCCTTGAAGAACTTGACTTCATACCTCCTTCTAAGGTGATATCAGGTAACGTACATCATTTTCATATCCACGAACCCTACCTTCTTATCAGTGCAATTTGGTCTTTCAACAATGCTTGATTGCCCAGTTTGCCTTGCTATAGTGGATACCATTTCAGATTCTAGGTGGCATTTTCTTTGCAAATTATTGTCTCTAGAATCTACAAAAATTTTACTCAATTGCGCTCTAGTTCTTTAACCAAACTTGTTTGAAAATTATTGAATTTTTGAATTTACTCATTTAAATAGATCTTTAGGCACTCCTTTGCCATTAATTAAGTTTAACAGGTGGTTACTTCTCATGATTTAAAACGAGTGAATCAAATGTTGTGAAGCATGGTTTATCAATGAAGTCTGCATCATTGATTGGATGGAATTCATAGCACGTGGTAGTAAACTATCTATTGGAACACTTCTTAAGGTGCATTTAATTTTGTCTATTCATAGTGGAATCTAGTACTCAATGTATTTTAACACTATGCTTTGGTTTCCCCAATTCTGCTCATTAAGAGTTGCATGTTCCTTTCAAGTGTTTCCCTCGAAATTATGCTAGTTGCATTTTTGCGATGGCAACTTTGACCAAGTTGACCATGGATTTTGAAACTACATCTATTTCGAGAACTACCGATGAGTTCAGTTTCTTTTGAAAATTCTTCTCGACTCAAAATTTCACTCCTTCAATTTCCATTAAGACCTATTTAACCATTTTGACCGCAGATTTGACTCTTTGATGAATTTTAACACTGCAAACATTTCAACGTGGAAACTAAACATAAGCTAAATTCACCCCCCTGAATTCTGCTCCTTCAATTTTTGATGGGCATTGTTTGACCAGTTTGACCACAAGTTTTGAAACTACTTTTATATTAGGTACCACCAGGAGTCCTGTTCTCTTTGGAAAATCATGTTGGGCTCAAAATTCTACTAGTTGGATTTTCGTTGGAGCTATTTTGACTCTTTTGATCATGAAAATTTTCATTGCATTACCTCCTCATGGAATATAGCACAATGTCACTTTGAAAGTGAAAAACAACACTTTTATCCCTTTTTTTTAATGCAACAAAGAAAATATAATACAAAATATGTACATGTATTACATTAGGAAGTATTCTCTAACTAAAATATAGTTTGATATTATACCCATTGACCGAAATGGACTGTATATTTCCCTCACCATCTTGAAGCTAAAAGGCATTGTTCTTTTTTACTTCAATGATCTTGAAGGGTCCCTCCTAGAAGGAATAAAAAATTTTATGGTTGTCTGGTTTAGCCTTTTCTACATTCCATATTAACACTAAATCTCCTTCATTAAAATTCATGAATTTTGATTTCTTATCAAACCACTCTTTTGTATTCATGGAGTATTTTTGGAAATTCTCATATGCCTGAGTCCTTTATTTCTCCAACTGTAGAAGGTGCATCAACCAAGCCTCTCGTGGATTTTGATCTAACTCCTGATCCTGGCTAGCCCATTTTAAGGCTGGTATTTCATGATGGATAGGTAAAAAAACTTTCTTACCATAAAATAATGCATAAAGGGATGTCTTAATGAACCTCTTGACAATGATCCTATCCACACACAAAACTTGGTCTAGTAACAGATGCCAACTCTTTTTTTTCTCTTCTAGTGATCTTTTCAAAATTCTAAGCATATTTTATTATTGGATTCTACCAATCCATTCCCTTGAGGGTAATAGTTAGAATAATTCTTTATATTTATGCTATGCTTGCAAATTCAATATATTTTGTACCTATGGAAGTTGGGCCATTGTCACTTACCAGTGCCTTTGGAATTCCAAACCTTGTGATCTGATTTTCCACAAATTCAAATCACCACTTCTTGGTCTGACTTCTTGGTTGGGATAGCCTCAACCCATCTGGTGAAGTAATCAGTGGCAATAAGAATGAATTTATGACCTATTTATTAATTTGGGTTAATAAATCCAACAAAATCCAACCTCCATTGCTGAAAAGGCTCTCCACTTGAATTGGTTTAAGTGGAAATGCTACATTCTTGGTTCTTCCCACATACCTCTAGCACTTATCACATGACCTAGTTGATTTGAAAGTGTTTGTAAAGATAGTGGGCTAGTCGTATCCTGCCATTATTATTTTCATGATGGTTACTTTTCCTAAAAAGTGACCTCCTAACAGACCTCTATGAAATTATTCAATGACCTATTTTTTATTATCTCCTAGACATCTTATAAGTACTCCATCTAGGTTCATTTTGTATAATCCTTTAGGAAGCAATCAATACTTCAAAGATTGTATTTTGAATATTCTCCTCTATGAAGGACTAAAGCCTTGAGGGCATAATCAAGTTTGGAATTAGATCGTCAATTGATATACCCAATATGAACTTTATAGAAGACTGTCATTGTTATCATCATATACTCCCTGACATGCTACTGTATGTTTTGAATCCACTTTAGCTAAAAGTTCCTCGCATAGTGCTCTCCCTCTGAAAAACATTGTGGGATGAATCTCTACATCATACTCTTGTATTTTAGTAATCCAACCAACTCTTTTATCACCCAGTTCTCCTTGAAGGATAAAGTTTCTTACATCTGTGTGTAACACATAGACAAGATTCTTGATTTGAACCAAGTACCACCTAAACTTTTTTTAAGGATTTCATCACTACAAATACTTGCCTCTCAATTAAATTATAATTGGTCTGATATTCATGCAAATTTTGTCTCCATAAGATGGGGTGTTCCTCCTCATTCTCATCCTTTTGTGTGAGCATTGATGCATAGCTTTTCTCAACTCCATAGGTGTATAAAATAAATTTTGTTGAAATCAAGATTTATCAATACTAGTGCAGTTTCAATTGCTTTCTTTATAGCCTCAAAGGCTTGCTTTCTTTTCTCTGTCCATATAAACTCCATGTTCTTCTTGAGTAATTCAAATATGGGCCTGACTACTTGAGAAAAATCTAAGATGAACTTCCCCACAAATTTAATTTTCCCAAAGAAGAATTGTAGGCCTTTATTATTTGTGGGGAGGGGAAGGGCCAGAATTGAATTTAAGCTATCAGGATCTATTACCATCCCTTATTTAGAGACTACATGCCCCAATAACTTACCTTTATGGATGAAAAAGAATGATTTATTTGGGTTAAGGAAGATCTTGAACTCTTTACACTTCTGGAAAACTTTCTCCATATGTTCAAGATGTGATTCCTTTCTATGACAAAACATAGTCATATCATCAATATAAATCAAAAATATTTTGTTGATCAGCTCACCAAAAGCATAGTCTTTAGAATGTAGCTCTTGCATTGGATAGGCCAAATGACATTCTCTAATAAGAAAATGTGCCCCACTTAGTGGTGAAGGTTGTTTTTAACTGCTCTTCATACTTGACCTAGATATGATTGTATCCAAAGAAACCATCTAGCAAGGAGTATATTTCTACCCCTACTACCATCTACAAAATTTGATCAATCTAGAGAAGATAATGGTATTTTACTGATGCTTTATTCAGGTTCCTAAAATCCACACATGTGGAATGCTTGATTGGATAAATGATCTTTCCTTTATTAATCTTAAGTAGTTCTTGCATTATTATGGATTTGATTTTAGGGTTCATATGCCTTTGTATTTGTCTGAAAGGTTTTGCTTCAAGATCTAGATTAATGGTATGCTGAATGATATTCTTGTCATAAACCTTGAGGTCCTCATATGACCAAGAAATAATTTCTAGGTATTTAAAGCAAAGTATCTTGACTCCCTCAACTTCTTCTAGTAAACACATTATTTCAACATTAGTCTTCGTTTTCTCTTCTATTTCAATCTCATTGTAGATTTTATCATCTAATTTCATAGTCCTTAACCTCTTCCCATCCTCATTTTCAAACAAGCTTTCCAATGTGATCAGACCTTAAGGAATGTGATTATTCTTCAACTAAATGATATCTTATTGATCTATTTCCTAAGACAACTCTTCTTGCACATTATCTAAACAATCTTCTCTGACTAGAAAGTCAATTATCTAATCATAATTCTCAAAAACCTACCATAATATTTGTTTGTCTAGAACTACAGGTCTAAAGACTAACTTGAATCTTTTATTTGCAATAGATCCAAGGTTTGAGGAAGTATTTAAATTAAAACCCTTAACCACTAAAGCATGTGCCAGTATATTCTACTTTCTAGGGAAAGAGTAAATATTTAGAGAATAAAACAATTCCATCAATTCCCATACCCTGTTCCTGTATATCTTTAGGTAGTGATATTTACTGTTGCACCTCTCTGTAACTTAGTTTACCACCAGCTCTGAGTCACCATAAATTTATAACATCTTGATTACCATTTTTTATGCTTGCATCAATCCCAAGCACAGAGCTTCATATTCAATAACATTTTTTGTACAAGCCCAAGTTAGTCTAAAAGCAAAACTCTTCACTCCTTCTAAAGGAGACTTCAAAAATACATTGGCTTCGACTCCATTTTTGTACCTTGCTCCATCAAAATGTATTATCCAAATTTTTGATTGCTTGAGTGACTGGTTAGATATGGTAGGGATACTCTTCTCTACCTTCGAGGAAATATTGTATGTACTTTACCCTATTTTTGACAAGCTATAATAATCCTTAAGGTAAATTCATCTTCAATTTCTATATTCCAAGACTTCTACCAACTCTGGCTCTTTCATTACTAAATTATTCTACAAATCTTCTTCAAATTTGTCAATATGGAAAGATACAGGATTTTTGAGGGTTATCCTTATTCTCTTGGTTTTTTGGGGAACTATCATAGCAGAGTAGTCTAAATACATATATCCTCCCATATTGGTAGTGTATTCTCTTGAAATGCATATGCCAAAATAAGGTTCAAGATCAACCGCCATGATTTCTTGGATAATGGTAGACTCCATAGCTCTATGCAACCTCATCAATACATCCTTTATAATTTCTACAGTATTAACTAGGATACCATCAAGTTGCAAGACCCCCTAACATGACCGTGTGTACTTCATGCCCATATCATCATAGACTACTTTTGGAATAATAGTCATCGAATCCCCTAAATCTATCATACAATTGTGAACTATCCATCCTTCCATACTAAAATATATATAAAATGGAGGAGGTTTGTTCTTCAGGGTGGTAGGAGATATCTTTTCTTTATCTTGTGCCAAATTTAAAACTATGGTGGTTTATTTTCCTTAAGACTTTTTATGCAGAGAATCTTTCAACAAATCTATTTGGCTAGGGAGAAAAGTGTCTCATACAAGCTTTATCTAGATGGAACTATTTTTAATTCATCCACAATATTATACTCAGACTGAACTGGAGGAGGCCTTTCATACCCTTTTTCTAGTTCACCATACTTTCTTTTGTACTACAGAGTGGACTCTATTCTCTAACCCTTCATAATGGAAGGGAACTTTAGCTTTCCCTACACTTCCCTTTTAGCACTTTATTGTTCTTTGCTCTTTTCTCTTTCAATGTATCCCAAAGAATTTGATTCCCTTTATTATCTCCTAGGCACTACATCTCTTTTGTCAGTATCTTACGAAATGGGAAACTTGTCATTTCCCTATGGTGGTGGCTCTCTTCTCTTCTGAGAAGGTACTTGGAAATCACTTATTTTCTACAAGTATATGTTGGAAATTTTAAGTACATTGGTTGTCATTGATTCCAAAGATAGTTTGGTATGGCAAAAGGATAAGGTTTATAAGTTGGTTAATTATGCAAGGCAAGGTTCATCCCAATACAAGGAATTGGTAAAAATAAAAGGTTATAATATTTATTTTTTAAATATTATACGCAATAGGACAAAAGTTTGAAAGTTCAAAGGCAAAGGCATAGTTTGAAATAAAGGCCATGGTTTAAAAGAAAAGAGATGATATTATAATATTTTTAAATATTATAATACTTGGGCCAAAAGGTTTTATTTGAAGAAAGAAAATGCATTTGAAGAAAAGGTATTTGGGCCTAAAGGTGTTATTTAAAAAATATATAAATTATAATATTTTAATCAAAGTTTAAATATTATAATAAAGTAAATTTGAAATTTTATAAGGTGCCATTGAATTTACCCGACGATATTTGAAACATTTCAAAATGCATATTTAAGAGGACCATATATCTCATTTGTGCTAAGGTTTGATGTAAGTGAAAATTGATTCATTCGAAGGGGAGAAGAGGAACATAAAGCATTTCATTCGATTCGTGGAGAAGGAAATAAAGGTGGTTGTGTTGCGCATTAAATTGCAAGCTAGTGGCTAGCCTAGCTGGCCGCTAGGCTAGCATTAGAGCACTGGTGGAAAGAATGTTGCAAGTTCGAAACTCGCGGCCATTCTTTTGCATGGTAAGAACTCAAAAATAATTTTTGGCCAAGGAAACGAATAAGAGAAGGTTGTGTCCAAAATATTTCAAATGGTTGGCTAGCGCAGCTGGTCATTAGGCTAGCACTAAGGCACTGGTAGGTAGAAATTCACGGGTTCAAATCTTGCGGTTTTCATTTTGCAAGGCAAAAGGGAAAGGTCGTTCGCGTGACAATTTTGCAAGCAAAGAAGAAAATTATTTGTGTGGCAGCTTTATTAAAGGTATGCACACTAAATTTGTTTATGTGGTGTGTTGACTGTTTATAAAAATTAGAAGAAATAAGGAGTTATAAATTCTATTTGATTTATATTTTTTGAAGTTAAATCTAGGAGGTATAAGGTGTATATGGAAATTTCATGTGTGTAATTTGTGCCTTGTTGTGTTGATTAATATTTTGCAAGAATAGGAGTAATAAGGTATAAAAGTGGCTTGATAATTTTATTGTTATTCTTACATTGTGAAAAATAAATATGAGAGGTTTTTGTTGAATTATTAATGCCCTATATTTTGAGAACAAGAGAAGAGTGATTAAACATAAATTTCAGATTTCATTGAGCATATCTTTTTGAGAAGAAAATTTATGTGGAGGTTTTGAGAAAGTATTTTGCTATCTAACCCTTGAAGTGGCACTAGAAAAATCAGTTGTTTGTAAGACAAGTTTTGAGGATATATCTTCATCAGAGCAAAATAAGAGGTATGGGCACATCATTCTTTGGTTAAGATATTTGGTTGAGTAAATGTTTCTGGAACATAAGGTGGAGATAAAAGGGTTGTTTGATAAGCATTGTTGAAAATATTTGAGTTAGGGTTTGAGACCTACATTGTGCATCTTTGTTGAAATAAATTGGAAACACTTGCATTAGAGTTTGAGAACAAGTGTGTTTCCATTGTTTGAAGAGATTGAGAAATTTGTGCATTAGTATGGTTGATGTTTGAGAATAAATTTGCAAGAAATATAGATCAGTTTTGTGAAGCAAGTTATACATTACTTTGATTTGATTTGAAGGGGATTTTGCAAGAGAGATATTGGATTAGTTGAATGCAAAATTTGTGAATGTAAAGAACATATTGAGTTTTTGATAGAGCATATCATTCTCTATATGTTCCAGAGGTTAAATGAATTCTAAGTAGAATTTATTTGTGAATAGAAAGCTTTTCTAAAATATTTTAACTTGTGTTTTTTATGCAAGAATTGGAAATATTTGAGCAGGTTCTTAGAGCAGAATTGAGTAGAGACTATGAGCAGGTTTGAGGTAGACTTGTGAGTAGGTTAGAGGTAGAATTTTAGCATATTTGAGGTAGAATTATGAGTAGGTTAGAGGTAGACTTGTGAGCAGGTTAGAGGTATACTTTTGAGAATATTTAAGGTAGACTTATGAGAAAATTTGGGGTAGACTTGTGAGCAAGTTAAAGGCAAAATTATCAGTAGGTTTAAAGCAATATTGTAATCATATTTGAGCAAAGAAGAGGGGATATAGTTTTTCTATGGAAATATATCCACAAACCAGAGTAGTGGGGACAAAGGTACCCTATGGATAAAGATCCACAAACTTGAGCATAGGGGATTGGTGTCTCCTTTGGATAGAGGTCCATAAAAATTGTAAAAGGGATGTGATTCCCAAAATATTTATCGATAAAATTTATAATGAATATTTTCTCCATGGACGTAACCACATTGGGTGAACCACGTTAAATCATGTCTCTCATGTGTGTGATGATGTGTGTATTATTTAATGCTTTGATATTATTGTTGTTATCATTTGGATTGAAAAGTAAAAAGAATTATCTTATACTATTCACCCCTATCTTAGTATAATATTATGTTCTTCAATTTTTATTAGAGTGGGTTCCTTCGTGAAAATCCTAAAATCTTGAAGGAATATCCCACAATAACATACATGACTTTAGAAAATGGGGAATAAGCTATGATCGACATAAAAGAGGAATTTATTGCTACTCTTAGAAACTTGGAAAATGTTAGAAGGAATAATTCAAGTTTGAAGGATCAAATCCAAGAGGATGAGGAAGCAAATATGGAACTTCTACAAAACCTCACAGAGCTCAAGATAAAAGTTGAAGAGGAAAGTAAAATTGAATAGGATATGGCATAACAATTAAAGGTAAAAGAGTTAGAATGTGAAATGTTGGAATATAAGATTGTCTCTCTAAGAAAGGAAGTTGAAAAGACTAAGGATAAGGTACAACAAGATATAAAGTTAGGGAAATATAAAGTGAAGTCAAGCTCCCAAGGAACACAAATATAAAAATAAGAAGAGCCCATGACTTATGCTAATGCATTGAAAGGAAAAATCATCAAGAAGGAATAAAATAGAGATGATTCATGAACAAAAGTGAATTACAAGAACAACAAAGGAAGAATCTTACAACCATATTATTCAAGGTAATCTAACAGGTTACAAAAATTCTTCCATGGCTATTGTTTTTCATCTAACAAATATGGTCATAAAGTTGTACATTGAATTGTTTATGTGAGATAATGTTGATAGGAATTTCAATTCTTTTGCACCTCTTATGAATGACAATATCATTTTTTACAAATACAATAACTTTGGACACAAGGCCAAATGGTGTAAAAAAATATTTCTTGAAATAAGCAAAAAGGAGAATGAAAAGGTTCAAAATAATATAACCTCAACAATTTAGAAAGAGAGAAAAGAGCAAGAAAATGTGAAGTAAATGTTGGTACAAACAGCTCTTCATGTACAAGATAAGAGAAAATAATGATTTCTTGATAGTGGTTGTTCAAGTCATATGATATGGGATAAGAGTAAATTCCTTGTACTTAAAAAAATCAATGGAGGATCGATAAAATTTGGTGACAATGGTTCAGCAAAAATTTGTGGGAAAGGGACTTTGAGTTTAGATAATGGGAAATAAAAGATAGAAAATGTATTGTATGTTAAGGGATTAAGGCACAATTTACTAAGTGTAATTCAACTTTGTGATCAGGGGTACACAAGCACTTTTCATCCAAATAGATGTGAAATTAGAAAATCCAAAACAAGAAAACTCATTGTAGATGCCAATAGAACTACAAACAATCTCTACATGCCAAGTGAAATTTAGGGAGAAAAATATTTCTTATCACAAGAATATGAGAGTTGGTTGTGGCATAGAATAATGGGTCATATGAACTTTGACAACATAGTGAATATAAGAAACAAACTGGCAGTCAGATATTTACCCAAGATAAAAAGGCCACAAAGCACAATTTATGCACAATGTCAACATGGAAAGCAAACAAGAACAAGTTTCAAGTCAAAATAATTTACTTCATACGAACCATTGAAACTAGTTCATACTGATTTATGTGGTCCTACAAGGATAAAATGTTTACAAGGTGAAATTTACTTCATGTTATTTATAGATGATTTCTCTAAAATGACTTGGGTAGCTTTCTTGAAAGAAAATTCAGAAACCTTTGAGAAGTTCAAGGAATTCAAGAGTTAGTAGAAAATGAAATAGGTAAAAGGATAAAGTGTCTAAGATCAAATAAATGAGGAGAATTTACTTCAGGTGAATTCATAGAATTTTGTGAACACCATGGAATCAAAAGAGAGTATGCAAGAACTCCACAAAAAAATGTAGTTGAAAGGAAAAATATAACTATTGAGAATATGGCCAGAGATATGCTAAATGAATCCAAAATTTCAAATGCCTTTTGGAGAGAGGTAGTTCATACAACTATCTATATCATCAATAGAGATCAGGTGAGGGTAAATCATCATAAAACTCCATATGACATTTGTAAGGGAAGACCAACTTCTGTGAAGTACTTCAGACAGGAAGAGAAAAATTTGGGTAATTTTGACTCAAGGTGTGATGAGGGCATCTTCCTTGGGTATTCCACTAAGATCAAAGCCTATAAATGCTATAATAAGAGGACACATACAATTATGGAAAGTATAAATGTGATGGTTGATGAACAGACAAGGTCAAAAGAACCAACTCAATAAATTGTATATCAAGAAGGAGAAAGTTGCCAAGAAGAAATAGGTGAAGAATCAAAAGAAGAGGAAACACAAAGAACACCACCTAAGACTCCATCTAGGTATGTGCAAAATAATCATCCAAGATATTTGATTATTGGAAATCCATATGAAATACAAACAAGGAGGAAGATAATAGGAACAAGTGAACATGTAAATCTTTCTTTGTTGTCTAAAATTGAGCCCAAGTATTTTAATGAGGTAAGAGAAGATAAATTTTAGGTCAAGTTAATGGATGAGGAATTGGATCAAATAGAAAAAATTTAGACTTTGGAACTTGTCCCATGACCAAAAGACAAGAATGCAATTGGAACTAAATGGGTTTTCAAAAATAAGTTAAATGAAGATGGTTAGGTAGTCAGAAATAAAGTGATACTAGTATGTAAAGGTTATGCACAGGTTGAAAGGATTAATTTTGATGAAACATTTGCTCATGTTGCATGACTTGAGGCCATAAGGATGTTTTTAGCTTTCTCAAGTTTCAAAAACTTCAAAGTATATCAAATGGATGTAAAATCAACTTTTCTCAATGGCATCTTGGAAGAAGAGGTCTACATTGAGCAACCTGAGGGGTTCAGCCTAACTGATAAGCTAGATTATGTATGTAGATTAAATAAGGATCTTTATGGACTAAAAAAAGCTCCTAGAGCTTTCTATTTAAGGTTGGATAAGTATCTTTAGGGATAGGTTTTCAAAAAAGGAATAGTTGACATTAATTTATACATAAAAAATGAAGGAAACAAATTAGTAATCATGGTTGTTTATGTGGATGATATCATTTTTGGAGGTAATAATGATAATATGTGTCAAAAATTTGCAAAGATTATGCAAAATGAATTTGAAATGTCAATTCTTGGTGAGTTTTCCTTCTTTCTTGGACTATAGATTTCACAATCAGAGAAGGGTGTATTTCTTTCACAAACCAAGTATATACGAGAAATGTTGAAGAAATTCAAATTATAATATTGCAAACCAGTAAGTACACCCATGGTTATAGGATGCAATTTGAGTAAATATGATGAATATCTTGAGGTAAATCAAATATTATATTGAAGAACACAAGCTTATACTGAGAGGAGGGGTGAATAGTATAAGACCACTTTTTATTTTTTCTTCCAATTCAATATTATGTTGTGTAAAGATAGCAGTATCAATAGCAGTAATAAAAGCAATGCACAGAAACCATACACAATAGAGACATCACAATTTACATGGTTCACCCAATGTGGGCTACTCCACGAAGAAAATATTTTACTAAAACTTTCTCAATCAATATATTTGGGAATCACTCCCAATTACAATGTTTATAGATCTTTATCCAAAGGAGATTTTGATCCCCTAATATCAATTACATGGATCTCTTCCATAGGAGAACTATTTCCTCTTCTAATCTGACTATGTGATCTTCTAGAAGACTCTATCTCTCTATTGCATTGACTGGTGGACCTCTCTCCACTTGAAGACTCCTCACTCAGATCTATCTTCAACTATGTTGATTGTTGGATCTCTATCCACTGAGACTCTATCATCTGTACTCTGTCACCTCCAAAGCTCTATCAATAGGCTCACTAACTTGCTCAATAGGCTCACACAAAACCTGCTTAACAAGCTCACACATAACTTATCAAATCTACGCTAGCAAGCTCACAAAGAACTTGCCCAAATCTACTCTAACAAGCTCACCAAGAACTTGCCCAAATCTGCTCTAGCAAGCTCACCAAGAACTTGCCCAAATCTACTCTAGCAAGCTCACCAAGAACTTGCCCAAATCTACTCCAACAAGCTCACTAAGAACTTGTCCAAACACTATCCTCAAATCTGTCCCAAAGGCCTTCTCAAAGGCTCAATCAATCATGCTCAAGTAGTACTCAAAATGAACTCAACAATGAATGGCAATCTCAACTCAAATTAACTTCATAGAAGCATAAAAAGAATTGTTAGAGACTCAATATGTTCTAATCTCACTCTCAACCTAAATCAATCTCAACTCAACTCATATAAGCATAAAGAGAATTGTTAGAGGCTCAATATGTTCTAAACTCACTCTCAACCCAAATAAATCTCAACTCAAATAAAATCAACTCATAGAAGCATAAAGAGAGTTTTTAGAGACTCAATATATTCTAATCTCAATATCAACTCAACTCAAATCAAATCAATCTCAACTCAACTCAAGTCAATCTCAACTCAAATCAAGTCAAACTCATAGAAGCATAAAGAGAATTGTTAGAGACTCAATATGTTCTAATCTTACTCTCAAATCAAATCATAATAATGGAATAGTTTGTTTCATAGGACTTGAACAATCACTTCACACATCACTTGACTAGGCTCAATCAACTCAACTCAACCAATCACCACAAGGGACAACTCTCTCTCACACAACCCTAGTCCAAGTATGTATCAACCAACTCAAATGTTTCCAACAATGCTCAACCACAAATATCACATAACAATTATACTCATGTTCTTTTCTAACTCAAGTTCTTTCACAACCAATGGGCTTCAACAACTATGCTTATAAAACAAGGTTTAAACTCAACTCTCAAATCAGAAAAACCTTGAAGCATTCAACCAACCACTTCTGAAAAGGAAACCACAAACAATCCTTTTCCCTCCAATGATATTTCAAAAATCAACCACCATAAACAATCAATAGGAGAATGTGCCCATACCTTTTTTGAAGATGAAAAAACCTCTTTGTAAATCTGCCACAATCACAAAATTCTTTTGCCAATCTTCACAAGGGTTAGTAGATCATAAAATAATAAACATTACTCCACTTTTCAATAATCATCACCAAGGCCTTTAATTTGCACAATTTCCTTATCTTTCCTAAAATCACTTGTACCATAAAATAAAATAAATCAAAACATTGCATAACCTTTTCACTCCCAAAACCATTTATACCATAAAATAAAATAAATCACAATATTGCATACCTTGTCACCTCATGAAATAATTAATCCTCTTGAAAAATAACAAGGCAAACTTCACTTTTGGAACCCCTTTGCAAAATCATAAATATCTCTTTATACACACCTTATTTATCCTTCTAAATAAGTTAGTCAAATAGCCCTCGAAATAAGCTTTCCTAGGATATATAATATGCCCCCTTTCCGAAATAAATTGAAACCTTTACATATATATATATATATATATATATATATATATATATATATATATATATATGCCAACCTCCATTAATTTAAACTTAAACTTTAAACTTTAATATCTTCATCACCGGAGGTCCTTTTTCAATATATATATATATATATATATATATATATATATATATATATATATATATATATATGCCAACCTCCATTAATTGCACATAGGTCGGCCCTCCATTAATTTAAACTTAAACTTTAAACTTTAATATCTTCATCACCGGAGGTCCTTTTTCAATGAAACAAAATTCCACCTTGGATTTTAAGAAAAATACTTTCCACATAAGCCCACCATAGTTTTAAATAAAATCTTTTATTTTGTCTTCCTTGGTTTTCATAAAAACCTTGTATATATCCATGCTCTCCGAAATATCATAGATGATTATCTATGAAGTGCTTTTGCCACAAAAACTCAATGTGACATCAATGACAACATAAAATACCTCAAATTAACTCAAATTTCCAACATGTATAGATCTATTATTGGTAGCTTACTATATGTCATAGCTACAAGACCAGATATAATGCAGGTAGTGGACTAGTGGCAAGATTTCAAGCAGTACCAAAGGAAACACATGTACTAGAAGTAAAGAGAATTCTCAGATATTTAAAAGGGACTATATATTTTGGACTTTGGTATCCAAGAGGTGACAAATTTGCTCTCACAGCATATACAAATGCAGATTGGGCAGGCAATATTTATGATAGAAAAAGCACAAGTGGAGAAGCATTCTTTCTTGGATACTGTTTAGTCTCTTGGTTAAGCAATAAACAAGCATCAATATATTTATCTATGACAGAGGTAGAGTACATTGCAGTAGTTGCTTGTTGTACACAAGTATTATGGATGAAGTAAACTTTAAAGTATTTTAAGATAGAGCATGAGCATCTTATCTCCATACTATGTGATAATACAAGTGCCATAAACATTTCAAAGAATCTAGTGATGCACTCAAGGACCAACCACACTCCGATAAAATATCATTTTCTAAGAGAACAGGTGATGGATAAGCAAGTAAAATCAGAATACGTTACTACAAAGGAACAAATTACAAATATTTTCACTAAGCCTCTTCCAAAGGAAACTTTTGAGTATCTTAGAAGGAAGTTGGGAGTAGTCTTACTTCCACCCCAAAATTAATCATCTCAAGGAGAGGAGGTGGAGAGGGGGCTGAGCTAAGAGTCTTATCTTTATCCCTAAAGGAGTCCCTTTGCCATTGATGTCAAAGGGGGATATATTTGAGTAAGTGGGATAGCATTCAATCAGGGGGAATAGCTTCTCAGGGGGAGCAAATTTGGAATATAGTGATAGGAAAATGAATTTTTATAAAGGGTTGCCATCAATGACAAAGGGGGATATTGTTGGAATTTGTGAGTACATTGGTTGTCATTGATGCCAAAGATAGTTTGGTATGGAAAAAGGATAAGGTTTATAAGTTGGTTAATTATGCAAGGCAAGGTTCATCCCAATACAAGGAATTGGTAAAAAGAAAAGGTTATATTATTTATTTTTTAAATATTATACACAACAGGATACAAGTTTGAAAGTTTAAAAGCAAAAGCATAGTTTGAAATAAAGGCCATGGTTTAAAAGAAAAGAGATGATATTATAATATTTTTAAATATTATAATACTTGGGCCAAAAGGTTTTATTTGAAGAAAGAAAAAGAATTTGAAGACAAGTTTATTTGTGCAAAGTACAAAGGTATTTGGGCCTAAAGGTGTTATTTAAAAAAAATATATAAATTATAATATTTTAATCAAAGTTTAAATATTATAATAAAGTAAATTTGAAATTTTATAAGGTGCCATTGACTTTACCTACCGACATTTGAAACATTTTGAAATGCATATTTAAGAGGACCATATATCTCATTTGTGCTAAGGTTTTGATGTAAGAGAAAATAAATTCATTCGAAGGGGAGCAAAGGAACATAAAGCATTTCATTTGATTCACGGAGAAGGAAATAAAGGTGGTTGTGTTACACATTATATTGCAAGCTAGTGGCTAGCCCAGCTGGTCGCTAGGCTAGCGTTAGAGCACTGGTGGAAATAAGGCTGCAAATTCGAAACTTGTGGGCGCTCTTTTGCATGGTAAGAACTCAAAACTCATTTTTGGCCAAGGAAAGGAATAAGAGAAGGTTGTGGCATAGTATATTTCAAGTGGGTGGCTAGCCCAGCTGGTTGCTAGGCTAGTGCTAAGGTGCTTGTAGGCAAAAATTCATGGGTTCAAATATCGTGTTCTTCATTTTGCAAGGCAAAAGGGAAAAGGTTGTTTGTGTGACCATTTTGCAAGCGGAGAAGAAAATTATTCATGTGACAACTTTATTAAAGGTATGCGGACTAAATTTTTTTATGTGGTGTGTTGATTGTTTATAAATATTAGGAGAAATAAGGAGTTATAAAGTCTATTTGATTTATATTTTCTGAAGTTAAATCTAGGAGGTATAAGGTGTATATGGAAATTTCATGTGTGTAATTTGTGCCTTGTTGTGTTGATTAATATTTTGCAAGAATATGAGTAATAAGGTATAAAAGTGGCTTGATAATTTTATTGTTATTCTTGCATTGTGAAAAATAAATATGAGAGGTTTTTGTTGAATTATTAATGCCCTATATTTTGAGAACAAGAGAAGAGTGATTAAACATAAATTTCAGATTTCATTGAGCATATCTTTTTGAGAAGAAAATTTATGTGGAGGTTTTGAGAAAGTATCTTGCAATCTAACCCTTGAAGTGGCACTAGAAAATTTAGTTGTTTGTAATACATGTTTGAGGACATATCTTCATCAGAGAAAAATAAGAGGTATGGGCACATCATTCTTTGGTTAAGATATTTGGTTGAGTAAATATTTCTGGAACATAAGGTGGAGATAAAAGGGTTGTTTGATAAGCATTGTTGAAAATATTTGAGTTAGGGTTTGAGACCTACATTGTGCATCTTTGTTGAAATAAATTGGAAACACTTGCATTAAAGTTTGAGAACAAGTGTGTTTCCATTGTTTGAAGAGATTGAGAAATTTGTGCATTAGTATGGTTGATGTTTGAGAATAAATTTGCAAGAAAGATAGATCAGTTTTGTGAAGCAAGTTATACATTACTTTGATTTGATTTGAAGGGGATTTTGCAAGAGAGAGAGAGATTGGATTAGTTGAATGCAAGATTTGTGAATGTGAAGAACATATTGAGTTTTTGATAGAGCATATCATTCTCTATATGTTCTAGAGGTTAAACAAATTCTACGTAGAATTTGTTTATGAATAGAAATATTTTTTGAAAGAGTTTTAAGTTGTGTTTTGTATGCAAGATTTGGAAATATTTGAGGAGGTTCTTAGAGCATAATTGAGAAGATATTGTGAGAAGGTTTGAGGCATACTTGTGACGAGGCTAAAGGTAGAATTTTGAGAATATTTGAGGCATACTTGTGAGAAGGTTGAGGCAAACTTGTGAGCAAGTTAGAGGTAAACTTTTGAGTAGATTTAAGGCAGAATTGTGAGCATATTTGAGGTAAAATTATGAGCAGGTTAGAGGTAGACTTGTGAGAAGGCTTAAAGCAGTATTGTGATCAGATTTTAGAAGAGCAGACGAGATAGAGTTCTCCTATGGAAAGATATCCACAAACCACAGCAATGGGGATAGAGGTCTCCTATGGATAGAGATCCACAAACTTGAGCATAGGGGATTGGTATCTCCTTTGGACAAAGATCCATAAATATTGTAATAGGGATTTCGTTCCCAAAATATTTACTAAGAAAATTTATAAGGAATATTTTCTCCATTGACGTAACCCACAATGGGTAAACCACGTTAAATCATGTCTCTCATGTGTGTGATGATGTGTGCACTATTTATTGCTTTGATATTATTGTTGTTATCATTTGGATTGAAATGTAAATAGTTGTATCTTATACTGTTCAACCCCTCCTCTTAGTATAATCTTATGTTCTTCAGTCTACTTGCAAGGAATTCTTTCTAGACCTGGTCAAAACAAAGACTTATTCTTCCTATAGAAAATATTTTTGAGTCATAAATTGATCATGTTGACACAACATGTTAACTCTCCCCTTATGATCCATCTCTAATTTTTCTATAGCTTTTTGCACATGATGTTGGTACATCATACAAGTTTAATAATCATGTAGATTATTGCAAACTAAGCATCAAACATTGACCAAGCTAGTTTCAGGTGCATATTCGTGCTCTGCTTGATTTACATTGACTTTGGGTCCTGTATTACCACTTGTACTCGACTTCTTGTTAGAATAATTGAGTTGTCATTGATGTCAAAGGTTGATTTGGTTACTAGAAAACGATGGATTCAAGGCAAAAATATCTTCAAGGGTAAATATATTATTGTTTATGAGTTGTGCAATATCAAAGGGCTTATTTGATTTTTAAATATTTGAATATTTAAATCTACCAAAGGTGTTTAAATATTTAAATATTATAATATTTAAATATTGAATTTAAATATTATAATATAGAAGTCATTTTATTTTAAAATAGAGTGGTCCAACTTGGGTGCCACATAAAAAAAGGTGTGCATATATATAAGAAGTCAAAATTCATTTCAATGGGGTGTATCGAATATCTTCGAGCACAGATAAGAAACTGTTTCAAGTGATGAAAAATGGTGTGAAGGAAAATATCTATGGATGGATACAACCATCGAACCTCATACAGATGGATGCAGTAATGAAGGAAGGTCTACAAAAAATCAGTAACCAAGCTCCGATGGTAGAAAGTAGCAGCGGTAGGTACCAAGGTGAAATTTGAAGAAGCCAAGTTAGTTTGGGAAGCTGAGAACGAAGGTCAAATTGTTGGTAGAAGAAGAGAATTTTTTTGTTGAAGAATTTGGGTATCATCATAGTATAAATATTTGTGAATTTGAATGCTTCTGACATGTGGACATGAAGCGTTCTCCTATGAAGTGAAGACAGTAGTTTCAGTAGCCAAAGCATAGTTGAGGATTGAGCGGCGATAAACATGAGCACAACATAGTGGGTCTTGTCTATAGTTATAGGATGAATGCAATGATCATGGATGGATATGAGAAAATTTGTGATTGTGGATGACATAGCAATCAAGTGGCAGAGGATAGTTTTTGTAGCAATAAAGAGGATCACCGAAGGAAGTCCTGAAGATTGTAGTATTTGGGGAACTAGCTTCATCTCCATACAAGGTGGATATTGAAAGGTGTTAAAGGATAGATTTTTGAATTTAGAAGACCATGCAGCAAAATCAAAGGGGTCACCTATGGAAACAAATATTACTCATAGGTAAGGAGAGCATCGTTGAAACATAAGGATAGAAGAAACCATTACCAAAGTTATTGACCAATATTGTCATTATCTTGATGATCATGTAGTAAGCAAAAGCTTGAGCTTGAAAAAATAAAATCAAGTCATGGTTTATGGAGGACTACATCATGAGGAAATAAATCATTTCATAGAGGTAGTCATTCGGTTTGTTTCAACTATAGTGGCACATATAAGAACATATAATGTTCAAGGGTCGAATCTCCTCAATGGCCTATTTTTGTTGTACGATTGATGTGTAAGGTATGAAAGGTTCAAATATTTTACTATGCCCTTTAATCTCAACCATTGGGCTAGCCCAATTGGTTACAAGCCCACATTAGGGCGCTACGGTGTAAAATTTTCAAGGGTCGAATCTCCTTAATGACCTATTTTTGTTGTGTAATTGATGTGCAAGATTTCTTGAGCGCGCTCGTAGGGAATTTAAAATTATTTTTGTTTGGAAGGCACATACAAAAGGAAAATTATTTTTTTAAGGCAGATTTGGAAGGCACATACAAAAGGAAAATCATTTTGTTAAGTAAGATTTTGAAAGCACATACAATAGAAATATCATCATTATTAAGGTAGATTTGGAGGGCACAAATTTGAAACAAGCCAAGGCATAAAAGAATAGAGTAGGTGGATTAAGTGCACATATTCACCCAAGCATTCAATTAAAAAGGAAGGACAATTCAACCATCTCAAGAAGAAGAAAAGGTGCACGTGATAGTGGAAGAAAATAAAAGGTATTAGCGTCTCCAATTCAACATGCAAGTTATCTAGTGCTAGACTTGGGATACCTTTAAAATGTAATAAATGTGAGACATGTGGAAGTGACAACCTTAATGAATGTGAAGGAAATTTTGACCATTTGAAGCTTCTAACACCAACATACCATTCTCTATTTTTATCAAGGTTGGTACCTTCATATCTGGGTTGGTGCCCACGAACTTGAACAAGGGGATTGGTGTCTCCTATGGGTTGGTGCCCATAAAATTGTAACAAGAAGATTGGTATCTAATATGGGTTGGTTCCCATTAACCTGAACAAAGGGATTGGTGTCTCCTATGGGTTTGTGCCCATGAACATGTAACAAGGGGATTGGTGTATCCTGTGGGTTGGTGCCTACAAACTTGTATAAGGGGATTGGTGTCTCATGTGGGTTGGTTTCCATGAACTTGTAAAAGGGGATTGGTGTCTCCTATGGGTTGGTGCCCACAAATTTTGTTGAAGGAAATATAAGCAATATTTTGTTGTGGTTTTCTCCTAAAAGGGTGTTTCCACGTAAAAGCATTGTCTCTTATGTATATATAAATTATGCATTGATTTATTTGCAGTTATAATATTGTTGTTATCATTTAGAAGGAAATTTTTTATCTTATATTGTTCACCCCCATCTCAGTATAAGCATGCGTTTCTTAAATTTGTATCATAGTAGGTTCCTTCATAAAATCCTAACCACTTGAAGGAAGATATTATAAGAACACATGGCTTACCAAGAAGGTTTATTGTCAAATAGGGCTCCATTGTTCGATTGGACTAACTATACCTTCTGGAGCGTGAGGATGCAAACCTATTTGTGTTAGGGTAAAATAGGTGGTATATTGCATTATACTACATAGATTATTACATTTACTTTTTACTGCATACCATGAGATATTTACTGTTATAAATATATATTGGTTAACCTAGAGTAAATCCTAAAATATCCTAGGTTAGATATTTTAGGTTAGTTGTTCAGTTAGACTTCTCTACCTAGGTTAGTGGTTAGCTTCACGTTTCTCTCAACCATTTGGTTGGCATGATTATAGCTAATCAGTTTACTTTGTAAATATATTTAAGCTTATAATTTCCTAAGCTTAAGCTAATGTTAATTTGATAATCTTTTGTTATTATTATTTTGGTGCATCTTCTCACTACATTGGCATTAGAGCCATTTTTTTGGCTCACCTAGAGTACGAGCCGATGACATTTGGTCACCACCAAACCCACCTCGATAGGTGATCTAGATGGCTGGAGCGACCGTAGGCCCATTTTTGGCCAGGTCAAATCGACCTGCCAGGGCATAGCCTACAATGGGGTCGATCGGTCGAGATCGATCACCACGGTGATCGACGCTGACTGATCGCCCGTAGTGCTTTCGACCTTCATGGTCGAAGCCTGCTAGGCCCACGATCCCGTGGCCATAACTGGCCAATCGAGATCGAGCCCACCATAGACCAACCAACGGGATCATCAGGAGGGCAGGAGCGCCCTCTCTATCCCATGTGGTTGTGGTCCACAAGCTGAGTTAAGAGGGTAGGAGCACTCTCTAGGCTCACCGAACGAGATTGGTGATCCACTTAGAGCTTACAACTGACGCTTGGACAGAGAACAACTAGACTTGGACATGTGGCATGGTGCCACATCTGACCACATAGATTGCTGATGCTAGACCCTAGGACCTATTTAGCTCGACATGTGGCATGCTCCTTGAGGTGACACGTGGTGAAGCTAGAATACTCATGCTTGGATAGAGAGCCAACCGTGTGGTGACATGTGACAATAGAAGTAGATCGGGCAGGGCCAGTTGGGTGACACGATGGTGGAGAAAATTATTTGCGTAGGCATCGAGCTACCACATGGCGAGGAGACATTGTTTTGTGAGTTACAAGTGGTAAAGGGGCATCAATGTTTGGTAAGCAATTGCCTGAAGTCAATCAAGAGGTTAGTGGCATGACGAGGGTTTTAAACACCCTCGCATCCCTTCACGGGATGCATGTGGGATTATTCCCATGAAAATCATAACCCGTTCGCGCATCTCTTCATATACTACGACTATGGGACGACTTTCAAATATGCCCCAACAGTGCAGTGGTCAAGGCTTTCACCTTGACAGCACTAGATCTAGCGCTCGAATCCTGGCCACACCATTTTTTTGACCACGCGATATTTGATTTCAAAAATTAAAAAAAAAGGTACAATTTTTTGCTCTAAGGTTTTAATTTATATTTTATTTTATTTTTTGATATTTTATTATATAACTTAGAATTTTTTGAAGTAAATTGATTAATTTAAGTAAATCTGATATTTCTTTTCCTAAAAAATCTTTGTTATATATTTTTTATCATTAATTTTTTTAAAATATTAGACCTTACAAATTGTTATCTTTAAAACCAATCCTTTGCAAAATCAATCCATAGAAACTTTCTTTAGTTTTTTCTTCCAAATTTGGAGATAAAAGAGACAAAGAGAAAAACAATTTTTTTTTGGCAAAACCAAGGATTTCTTCAACATTTTTTTTGCAATACCTTAACAAAGTTCTATAGTTTTCTTCACACATTTTTTTTTGGAGATAAAAAGACATAGAAACTCAAACTTCTATTGCAAAACAAAGAGCTTGAAAATATTGGGCAAGGACAAAGGTCATTTTTCTTTTTGCAACAAAATCACAAAATTGTTTATGTTTTCTCCTTCACAAAGGAGATATAAGACATAAAATTGCAAAATTTTTGTTGTAACCTTGAGAAGAAATTGAACCTATTTTTTGATCATAATGCTCGAGTGTTGAAAATATTAAATATATATATATATATATATAACTCGATAATACAACGCACCAACACGTCTATATTTAATTGTTATTTACCAAATATTTGGTATTTTAACTTAAGACCAACTATTTGAATATAAATCTTGCAGGTGAAGACCCCTCCACTTTTGATGCCTGACTATTTAATTACCTTGGAAAGCCGCGTGCTCGACTTTGTAACAATAATAATTATACCTTGGGTAGTGGTGGATAAAATTAGTCCTCATTCACCTGCTTCCTACTGTACACGCGTCTGACTAATTACCTTGGGGGCCTCCGTGCTTGACTTGTGACCAGAATTTCAAAAAATAATTACTTGGGTAAAATTTTTTATTTTTACTTTATAAAATTTTATTTGTATTTCAATTTTTTCAAAGATAATATTAGTAGAAGATGCAAGATTAAGTTTGTTTTGAAAGAGCTATCTACTCATAAAATGTTGAACCAAAAGTAATTGTGTCAACAACTATTTATTAGTTTTTACACATTTTTTCTGCTACGACAATTATGTTGACAAATGATTGAAAAGGAGCTAGGGTTACTTAGATTAATATTGGAGAGCAAATATTTTTACATAAAATGATTTTAAGCTTGTTTTTCTTGATTGTTTTAAAGTGACTCCATTAGTCTTGGTATTGGAATGCAAAAGCCCAACTTTTAACAATTTTAACTATTTGCTCCACATTCCACAACTGTAGCCATTTGCTCCACATTCCACAAATGTAGCTATTTGCTCCACAGACCAATGCAGTGCATGGTTTAATACTTTAATACCCACTTCCCCACCACAATGCTTGGTTTAATACTTTAATACCCACTTTCCCACCACTCCTTTATTTGAGGAACATATTGTCAAAATTCACTACCTCCTCTAAATTTAGCAAAAATACAACTAAACCCCCACTACACTTATGAATGACACGTCAACAACATGCCAAATATCAATTACAAGTTTCTTTGTGTAAGTTTGTTGCCAATAGAGACAACAAGTTCAAAAATGACATATTCCCAACAAGATACCCATCCTAAAACAAATTGTTCCGCACGCCCATACAAAATTTAAAAGAATAAAAAAAAATACCAAATAGCTGTAGATTTAACAACAAAAAAAACTCAATTAAAATTTCAAATAAAAATAACAATTCGTTGTAGATTTAAGAAAAAACCCACTTTTAGAACTAATCTTCTTTTTTTTTAACTACCAAACTGAAAAAACTCACTTTTAGAACTAATCTTCTTTTCTTTTTAACTACCAAACTGAATGAATCAACCGTAAACCATACAAGAATGCAAAAATATCATAAATTTACAATTACCCATTATAAAGATTCAGTCCAACCTCACTGTCCCCTTCTTTAGTTTTAATTTTACATCCTTTAAACAACACACACAATTTAATCGGTCGATATTCTCCTATAAATACCCTTAACTCGTCTCATTTACTCACCTCCACAACATGTGTTATTGCAATTCTTATCCGCATGAGTTTTTCATTAATGACCCATGGCATGTTGAAAAACGAATCTACCCAATAAATACACATATATCTCACACGCGCGCGTTATTGCAATTCTTATCCGCGTAAGTTTTTCATTAATGACCCATGACATGTTGAAAAACGAATCTACCCAATAAATACACATTTATCTCACACAAACATACATACATTACAAAAGTGTATCTCACACTGTCGTATATTAAAGAGGGAGTTGAAGATCTTCTGCCGCCTCTGCTAATGCAACCTTAGAGACATGGAGTATGGAGATTTGCAAAATAAAAATAAAATATAATTAAATTTAATGTTTGCTAATAATTTTTATTTTTATGATACAATAAAATGTTTTTTTCATTTATTTTAAAATTATTTAAATATATAAAATATTAGATGCGAGATTAATTAGACATTTAGTATCCTTAGATGTAAATGACGGAAGTCTTGTGAGAAGTAAACATTATGCCTATTTCTTCTCAAATAGCAAATGGCTAGATTTTTTTAAAAATAAATTTTAACGATATATTTATTTAATGTGTAGCGTAAAGATTTGGGTTTGGTTTTTCTTCGGGAGGTTTAAAGTTCAAACTGTGGCATGGATGAGTGTGTGAGGGGGTGGATGTGTGTCTCCATGAAATTGTTGTAACCGATTGAAGTAACCAATTGAAGGATTCTTAGTCAAAACCTCGTCTCTTAATATTAAAAAAAAATAAAAAACTAATTTATATATCCTTATTGTAGTCGCACATTTAATGTATATATTTATATTATAAGTAAAATATATTTTTTTAATATATTTACTTGTAAAATTTATAATTTATAAAAAATAGCAAATAAAAATTTAGAATCCTATAAAATTAAAACCACAATTTACGATTTCAAATGCAAAATACAATCATTACGATTTCAAATGCAAAATACGATCATATCTATCAAATTCTAGGCCTACTTGTAATGGAGCACTACAATACCCGACATTTAAATAATAATAACATTGCGGTCACCTTCCCTAGTTGGCCAACAAAATTAACCATTGGCCTCGTGAGACAACTTTACTTTTTGCGTAGGCTCGACAGAAGTAGTTAAAAAGAATAATCATCCTCACTTTATATCTCGTGCAGTGCACAAAAGAAACAACTTGCCTTTAGTGGGAGTAGTTTGGATCGTATGGTAAAGACTTCCGTACTTTAAATAATAAAAAATTCAAAGTTAGAATTAAAACAAATTTAAAAGATTGTATGGTAAAGTCTTCCGTACTTTAAATAATCAAGATTCAAAATTATAATTAAATCAAATTTAAAACTTTAAAAAAATTATAAACTTATTTTTTATAAGACCATCTTAAGCATTTTACCTATAAATTTATTAAACAATTAATTAATTAATTATTTATTTATATATATATATATATATATATATATTTATTTGTAAAATTAAGGCCCTAGTACCTTTTACAATTGAAGGAAGACAACAAACCAAAACAGTGCACTTCCGCACTTAAACAGAAAGGTACATAAACTGTACTACAACACCAACCAAAACAAAATAGTAACTGTATAAACAGACACCACAAACCATAGGATCCAAAGGGTCGAGAGATCCGAGAAGACCTGTGAGAGAGCGAAGGTAGTTCTACAACACAACATCTAACTCCGATATAACCACATCGAACATTTGAGCCGCATCCCAACGGTCCCCAATAGATAACCACTTCCCAAGATAGGCAGACGAACCAAGGCAGAAACATATTCTTGATTCTCGCTCCCCATTTTCGAAATAATACCCGCTCCTCTTTTTTGAAATAATTCTCGCTTCTCATATTCGAAATAATTCTCGCTCCTGTTTTTGAAATTAAATGGGTATTTAAAAATACCTTAATGAATGACCTTCATTAATGAATTAAATGGGGTATTAAAAATACTTTCATTAAGGACCAATAATTAATAAACTGATCGGGTATTTTAAAAATACCTTCATTAATGAATTAAATGGAGTATTTAAAAATACCTTCTTTAATGAATTAAATGAGGTATTTAAAAAACCTTCATTAATATTAATGACCCATAATTAATAAATTGATTGGATATTTAAAAATCCCTTCATTAATGAATTAAATGGGATATTTAAAAATACCTTCATTAATGACCATTGATTAATAAATTGATTGGGTATTTAAAAATACTTTCATAAATGAATAAACTTGGTATTTAAAATACCGTTCCCGTCCAGTCCAGGAATACAAGTAAGGAAAAGACAAGCCACATAACTGGCAAAGAGATACAGTTGTCCCACCTCTTTAAAAATTGCACCAAATATTCTAACCAAACGAACTCCCACCACCCGAGACCAATTAACCAACATCAAAATGAGCACAGTTGATGAGGTCTTGTGGAAAGTCCCCTTGCCATACCCTATATCAATGAAGTTTCACTCCAATATTCACCATCACGTCAGTAGCAACGTTTCCCTCCCTGAGCATGTGATAAATTTGAACATCTTCCAACTCCCGATACAACTTTACTCCTTCATCAATTAGATTGGCGACCTTCCAACTAACATGGCACGCTCTAATAAGCATATTAATAATATTGCGGGAATCACCCTCAATAACAACTTTCTTAAAATTGAATTCATTAAGCAAGGCAATCTCGAGGTAAGTCGCCCTCGCCTCCGCCACCTGCAAAGAATTCACATCCAAAGAATCAACATACAGTAGCAAAATATTTCCATAATGGTCCCAAATAACGCCACCCCAGCCTGCCTTCCCCGTTCTTCTCTTTGCTGCCCCATAAAAAATTAATTTCACCCACCCGACAAGGGGGGCACACCATTTAATAGAATTTCTTATGTTACCAAAACCCAAAAATTATTCCAACCTAATTTCGCACTGCTTCGATGCCTCCGGCAAGTCCATAGACACCGCGACACCTTCCACATTCTCCACCGTTTTACCAATAATCTGATTACTCAATAATATCGTAAAAGGTTTAAAATGATTGTGGCATGGCAGTTATGGGGGCGAACTATGCGAAGATCTGTGTGGCGGCTTCCAGGACGGACAACGCAGAATACTGTAGCGGCCATAAAAGCTGGACAACCTGCTCGGATTCGTGGCGGCTACCGATTCCACCATGTTAAAATAATAATAATAATAATAATAATAATATCGTAGCCACCATATTCTCCCTAAAGATCTTGGCATTTCTTGCTTTCCAAACTTCCCACATAGCGTGGGGGAGAAAGTACTGCCAAATATACCTGAGGCGAGGGGAATGAAAGGGCGTAGACCACTGAAGGATATATAAAATATATTAATTTTTTATTTTTATTTTATTAAATATTTAGTTAGATGTTTAGGGTTGGACATACCTATTATAATTATATTGTAACCTTTCATAAGAGGGAGAGTTAAGCTTATCAACAAGGAATTTAACACACAACCACACATGTCACAATTTGAACTTTGGACCTCTTGAAGAAGAGTCAAAGCTCAAACCGTTGTGTTGTTCCTTGATAAATTATGTTAATTTTTATTAGATATATTAAATTATTTATTTATTTTTAGATAAATTATATATAGATAAAAGTATTTGTGTTTTTTTCCTTAGAAAATAAGTTGTAATTATATATTAAGTAAATATGAAATTACATTCTTTAAATGTCTGGTATTTCTTTAAAGCTTCGATAATGACCTAAAAATCAGGTTACTTATTATGTCACGGTTAGCTATCTTTATCGGGCTAAGTTCTATCCTTCGACACCTTTCCAAATTATCAACCGATATCCTTTAAATCACTAATTTTCAAGTTTTTTGAAAAACTTGCTTTAACTGAAGTGAATTAATCCTTCTAAATAGATATATATATCAGCTACAATGCATTGCCTCACTACATTCCTATACTAAACATGTACCTAGTTCAATCTAAAGCCCCTTCTTTGAGAGTTCATCTATTTTTCTATTTAGTTCTTCATAAATATTTCAAAAAGTATAAGCTTCCCTTTGAGCTACAACTTCTATTAGTTGAGAGAAGATGGACTGTAGAACCATGTTTTACATCTTAAAAACACCAAGTATTAAGTTTATTATCAACTATGAATCTTTGTAAATTTGATTTTTTTTGTATTTCTTTTGATTCTACCAACTAAACCAACCATTTGGGTGTCATAATTTTGGTATAATTATTAGAACCTTCTCATATTCTAGCCTTGAATTTGAAATAATGGGAGAGAAATATATAGTAATCCTCCTGCTCCACAAACTCCAAGGACCCCTTGTCTAGCCCCATGCCTTAATTTATTGATCTTTTGAGAGATGATTTATCCGGTTACCTATGTTGTTTCTGAAACCTTATAGTTATTAAAAGTTTTGATGAATTGAGAGGAGACCTACCAAGTAGGCTTCTATTGATATTTAAATATTTCTATGTTCCTAGATAACCATACTTCCCATGACACAATCAACAAGAGAGTCTTCTTGTCATCCTATAGAATCTTTATCTATGCTATAACCTCCCTCCAAACTTGTCTAGTAAAGGAGCAAGCTACTAGTAAATGATCAATTATTTTATTGTCTAACTTACATAAATGACACCTTCTTGGACCATTTCAACTCCTCTTTTGTAATACCTCTCATGTCATAACCTTATTTTTCATGGCAAGTCACAAGAACAGTCCTATCTTCAATGAGGATTTCTACTTCCAGATTGACTTCCACCACCATGTTGAATCATTATTTTTATCTTCCAATACAGTCTTATATCCCAACTTTGGAGTGTACTTCCCCATAGCTCCATTATTTGTCCAAAACAATTGATCAACTTCCTTCACAACTTAATTTGTCTAGCTTTAATCCTCCCCACATATTCTTCCCACTAGTGTGCCTCTTGGCCTTGAAGCCCTAACATTGTTGCTTCCTTCCATCCCTATCTCTAGTTTGTAGATTATTTTGGGTGACTTGCTTGGGTGAGAGCTCCAATACCTTGAGCTTTTATGATTTGAATTACATTATTTTCCAATCTATGCATACCACCACAACAAATCCATGTCTAGTATTTATACTATGGAACTATTTCTCAGACTCTATGACCTTTTGGATTTGACCTACAGACTAGGCTTAGACTTGATAGAAGAATTCTTGAAATATTCTTAGGGGATAAGACAAGGTTACCCCTTATCAATCTAATTGTTAGGTCCTCCACTCTTATTTGTTTGGAAGGAGATTAAAATAGCTTTGAGGTCCTCCTTTAAGACTTTTTGAAGCAACTCACCGTTGGCTTCCTCATTTATAAATCTAGAAAAAAGAGAAGTTATTTTGACTATTTTAGCTATATTGACATCACCAAGATCCTTGTATAGTTAACCAAAATGTTTTACACCCATGTCTATTATTCCTTTAAAGTATGAGTCTTTACTTCCATCTTAAACTTGTAGCTCCCAAACTATATTAGTGTTCTTATCCCAATTTGCAATCTAGAATTCTATACTTTTGAGTCTCCATTGTACTTCTCTTTTCCAATAATCTTCTCTTCTCTTGTTTTAAAATTTTACACTTAAGCCCTATTTCCTCTTCCAATTATTTTTCGAAGTCATCTTCTAGATACACTAGAAGCTCCTCCTTAATCTCTATCAATTTTTACTCATCCATTAGATTCATTTTATAAGTCCACTAAACCATTGTTGTCTTAACCCTTTTTAGATTTGTTGCAATTTAAATGCTAGAAAATTCTCTCAAACTAGGATCAAACTTCACCAATTTTGATTTGACTAGAGTTACAAAGTTATCTTTTACCCACTTAGAATTGAAATTAAAAGGACAACGTATTTTTCTCCTCTTCTGCTATAAGAAACATGATGGGTGAGTGACCAAAGTCTACTCCAACTTCAACCCAAGACTCTAGTATATAAGTATCATTTACCAAACTCTCAGCTACTAAGAATATATCCAGTCTCTTAAATATTCTATCAAACCCCATCCTCATGTTTCTCTGAGTTGGGGCCAACTTTATAGGCACCAAGTCTACTAGCCCCTTAGATAAAATATTTTGGATGAAATAATCAACCAGTAGATTAGTTTTATTAACAATACCTTACACTTCACTCCTAGAAAGAGTTAAGTTTAAATCACCTTCAAAAATTAAATTATCAGCTTTTAGAAATTTTTTATGCATAAGCTTATCCCAATACTACATCATATCTTTATAAGGACTATAAGTGTTCACCATTATCACTATTTCCCTGAGCTTCATTGAAAATAATTCAACCCCTACTACTAAATTAATTTGCCTTCCACCCTATGGCCACTCCTCCCGAGGCCCCTACAACATCAAGAGTCAAAAAGTCCCATACTTCAAGTTATTTATTAAGATCTTCCATCACTTTCATAGTTAACCCTTTTGTTTCTTGAATTAACATAATATTTGGATTATGAATTCCTATTAGCCTACATAGAGCAACTTTTTTACTGAGATGCCCATCCCCCAGATATTAATGGAGATAAATTTCATTGAGTAATTGTATCCAAGATCATCCTTGCTCTAAGGATCCCATTTAAAGATGATTGCTTGATTTGTTAAACTTCATGGAGGTATTTATTCTTATCCAATTATTAAGAGATCTTCTACCCCTCCCACCAAAAAGACTCCCTAGACCCACATATTTATTAATGCCTCTCTCAACTCTTCCTTCTCTTAGTCTTGTTCTTCTTTTTAGGGACCATAGGGAATACCTATGGGTTTTGAGGTACATAGAAAAATGTGGGAATCAAACTCAATTTTTTTTACTCGTGAAGCATTATTGAAAACTTACTAGATTCTAAAACAATATTGGCATCTACTATCTCCAAGAAAAAAGAATTTGAGGGTCCTCCTTGGCAATCAACTCCACCCCTACCTTCTTCCAGTGAAGACTTTGTTTTACAAATTGATAAGTTTGGTCTTTGGCCAAATGAAGGACTCAAAGAAGAATTACCTATAATCTCACATGACAAATGAGATTTGGTAATAGTTTCACTTTGAAATATTGTATTTGGGTCTAGGAGCATGACATGCAACTTTTGCTCTGAGATTCCTAGCCTTGTTTCAGTCTAAGATGATTTTGAATTCATCACTTGATTTTACTCAAAATATTTTGTCTCCATCTCCTCTACATATCTTGTTCTTTTCCTTTATTCCTCTAGCTTGTTTTCCTTATGCATTGTTCAATGATATAACCAGTTTGTGAGTTATGTGCCTGAATAAAAAATTACATCTCATTCTTACACTTGAATACCCCTCTTTCTATCTTATGATATCAAATATTTCTTAAAAAATAGAATAATATCTTAAAATATACCCATAATTATGATAGTGCACACACCTAAAATATACACTAATATAGTCTAGCATTTTGAACATGTATCCCTTTGTTGTATTTCAATACAATATCCCCCACCAATATATCTCTTAAATCTACATCAAGAATCATGTCCATTATCCTCAACCATGAGAACTGACAAATCTTGTTCACCTCCAAGAAAGAACCAATGGAGTTGTCTATGTCTTAGACAAAAAATTTAGAGGTAGCCTTGGTAAATTTACCCATATAAGGTGAAAAGGTATATGAGTGGTCCTATGGTCAAAACAAGGGTGCCATAATTTGAAAATTAACAAAGTTAACCCCCAAAACCATTTCTACAACATTATATTTACTACACCTTTCTTAGTCCTAGATTGAAATGACAACCACCATCTTACTAGAAAGAAACAGGGCACATATCCTAAGACTTCCATCCATTCCATGAACATCTAGTTTGCCAAGGAGCTTTTAGAAATCGCATGTCCATAAAACCTTTCAATAAGAATTTTCTTTGAGATTTCAATGAGTTTCTCTATTTTTTATGAGTTGTTATGTTACTCTTCCTTTGAATGCACCTGGTCATATTTTTATGTGCCTTTAAAGGATTCTCCTTTGGGTTTTCTCCTATTTTTTTTTATTCCTCATAGCTTTGATCAGAGAGTTGTGGCCTATTTCAACCATATTGCTCTAAAGAGGACATATTCTAGTCACCACTCCAATCCAAGAGCTACACGTCCTCTTGTGAAATCATCATCAACTCAAACCCATTCCTAAACTCTTTTAAAGTCGACTTCCCTTTCCCATACTTCCTTCCATTATAAAAAATGGAGACACCCTCATAAGGATTTGTCAAATAGTCAATGCTTCTTCTTTAGGACCTTGTTCCAAAAAGTCCATAAAATTCCCTTCCCTCTCCTCATCCTATATTCTCCTTAGGACCTCAAGGTTGAGGGATTATTCATTAGCATTTATATTATCAACCTTGGCCTCAATAGAGAAATCCCCACTATTATCTACCTTTCTCTTCACTCACCATGGTGGTAGCCTTATAAAAAAAATCTCGAAAAAATTATCCTCTTGGCCCATCTATTTATAATGGTAGGTTTAAGATTCATGTTGCATGATATTAGCTCCATCCTCGGTAGCTATATCCCTAGTTTGTTCTTATTAGCTTCCCTTTATTTCTCTCATGTTGCTCTATTTTATAATGAACTTGCCAACAAACCCCTCGCAAATACCTCCTTCAAAATTTATATTGAGCTACTACATCTTGTTGGTGATATAGATTGGAATCAAGGGTTTTGCAATAGATCTAATAGGTGTGATGATAATTGTAGTAGTGACCTATCATTCTTGTCCTCCCTCTATCTTCTCAATCCCTTATTTATTGCCAATGTCGAAACCCTACTTACCTTTGACATCTATCTACACCTTAATATAACATCATATATTATTTTTTTAGGCAGAAGTGCATCATTTTTAACATATTTAAAAAAAAATATTCTCTTATAAACTATTTAAGGCCCTTATCTAGAACACATCGTTCTTTCACAGTATATTCATGAGTGATCCCTAGGTTGTGTTTCAAGGCTTACAAATTCCCAATATTATTCTCCATTCATATTTCCACTCATGTCTTAGATTATGTCTTATATTTCTTACAAATTTTTTTGTATCTCTTTCATTAGCTTTATCTTCATTTATATTGAAATTAGCCTTCAACCATAGATAATTGTTTTCAAAACATAGGTAATGTCTACCTTTATGTAACAACCCTCTTTGGTTGAATTCTATACAAACATTGAACCATGGTTAGTGTGAATGTTTAATGGCATGATTACATCTCATGATGTCTATTTGATAGAATGATTTATATTTATTTGAGCATGGAATATGGTACTGCTAATAGAACTTTGGATGCAAGAGTAGGTGCTCTATCTTCCTCTCTTTTGTGGGAGACCACGGGGAAACCACCTAATGAGAGGAATATCTTGGGGAAATGATGGCAATGACTTGATCATCAACAAATTAGGGTAATAAATTACCCATTCATATAGATGCATATCATTTTGCTTATTTTCATGCTCACACCATTGGGGTAGGAAGTTGCTTGCAATGAGTCTCCTTAAAAAAGTTGGCGATATCAATTATCTATCTTAAAAGAGTTTGTCTACTTAAGGATAAAGCAATGGTGTGAAACATTCTTGGAATGTGTTTATGCTTGATTTTGGTATACTTGGATGGGGATTTAGTTTATACCTTATATTCATGAAGTATTATCTAGCTATTGATTTTAATACTTGGGTATTGTGAAATAAATCAAATGATAGCTTTTAATATTTCTTAAACTATTGAATTAAATATTGGTTTAATTTAGTTAAAAAATTAGTAATAATGGTTTAAGATTATATTTTTTTTGAAATAAAATATATTAGACCACTTTATTATGCTTAAGTGGCTCTTTATTATATCTTGGGGTGGCGTGCACAAGGTTTGCAAGAAAAAGCCTTCTTGGATGTATCCTTTGAATACCTCCATGCAATATGGCATACCCAGATTCCTTATGCTCCTTAAATCAGTGCATTGGGGTAGAGGATGTTTGGATGGAAGAAGATAGAAGTGTTGGGTGAGACAACTTGTGAAGATTGGATCTAAACCAACACGTCATCAGATTCAGGGTTATGCATAGTGGCTATTTTCGCAAAATTGGCTAAAATTAGGATTTTTAAAATTTGGAATTGGCTAATATTTGGGACCCTTTACTAGAGTCCATTAGCCAAACATTTATGGGTGAAAATTTTTTGGGGGTCGATTCGCTCCAATTTTATAATAATTTGACCATTTTAAGTTTAAATTTTCATCATTGCCCCTAATAATAGTGAACCTTCTACATGTGTTTCGAAACTATTCACCTAGATTTTGAAACCGATTCGCCAAATTTTTATAAATATATTTTGGGGTCGACCCCTTACGCATAACCCTGATCAGAGTCGTAGAAGACATGAATGAAGCTCGAACCAAGTGGTTCCTTACTTGTATTTTATATGTTATTCTTTGCTTTGGTTTATGCTTTTTTTTAAGAGCATGTCTTCCTTATGGTATTTTCTTCTTACCTCTACTTGTAATACGTATGTTGCTAGACCTATTGTGCTTTGTTTTTGATGCACCTATTGTGCTTTGCTTTCGATGAACCTATTATGCTTTTCTTTGGATGCACCTATTATCTTTATGCTCTTAATATTAGTCTACCCTTGTATTTTTAGAGCGATCATTTGCTTTAAGATGCTTAACTTAATTGTAGTGGTTGGATTTTTCTCTTATCTATCGAATAGGTCGATTTGGTGCACCTGTGTGTTAATGCCTTGAGATATTTAGAGGGTATTCTTGTTGTAGCTTCTTGTTAAGCATAGGGTCATATTTGTCCAAGAGTTGTTTGGATTTTCGTCTTGGTGTCTTGTGTAACCCTTTTTGCCAGTGTCCCATGTTGTTATATTTCCCTACATCGCCCTGAGTGTAGTCTATATCAAGTAGTGACGTTGGGGTTAGATTAGAGATTTGAGTGTTGATTTATTTTTTGTACCTTAGGTGGTTTTCTAATTTATGATTTTTATTTATCATGTTGTTTAAATAATTTGGTTTAATGGTTTATGACTTTGGAAATGAGTTTCTTAAAGTTTTATTACCTTATTGCTTAACAATAATATAAATTGGAGTACAATATTCTTTATAATGTTAGGAAGTTCCTTTCTTAAATAGAAGAATGTGTATCTCTAATATGATTGAGTCTTTATTAACTAAGTTATTTGTTAGATATGAAGCTAGTTTAGTTTTGGTTTCATATTTGGATGAGGATGGTGAAATTAGACTTATAATCATATTGGGTTATATAAAGTATTGAAGTATGAATTTTTAATTAGTTTGAAGGAGAGTTTTATTTAAGTTTTGAATGTTGGTTTTGAAATAGAAACTATAATAATAATTTTCAAGACTCTTGTGAGTTAGAATATCATTATAGAAGAGAAGTATGGGATTCTCTTTGGTGTTAGTATTTTGAAAAACTAAATAATGACTCTTGAAGACTTATAAGTTAGGAGATCATTAAAATAAGAAGCAATGGTTTTCTCTTTGACTAAAATCATTAATTGTTGGTTTTAAAATAGAAACTATATTAATGAATTTTGAGACTCTTATGGGTTAGGAGATCATTATATGGAGAAGTATGGTATTCTCCTTGATTTGGTTTGATCTTTTTTGTGCATGGTTGATTGCATAAAAGTAAATAAATGGCATGATATAGTTTCATTACATTCTTTTATAGCGTTGGATTGATCCCTATGCATTCCGCATAAGCATTGGGTGAACCCCCACCAAGGAGATGTTGTGGATGGACTGGAAATCTATGGAGGAAGACTTATGGAATCTGAAATGAATGATCATTTTGGAAAAAAAAAAAACAAAAACTATGTAAAGCATGTATTGTTTCATGGAATTTGTAAACTTTATTATTGTGCAAACTGAATGTTTATGTTGCTTTAATGATATATTGGGTTTTGTATATTGAAATGATTTTAGAAATATTCTAATTGGTTAGATAGTATTGAGTTCTATGTCATGCAGTTATGTAACTTTATGTACATACTTGATTATTTATAAGTTTGGAATGCATATTTTGAAGCTTATGTCAAGCATTTGAATTTAAGCAAATGTGACTTTAATTAAGAGGCATCTTAGTTTATCTATCTTAGCATTTTGAAGTAAATGGCTTATGACTTGATTTAAAGTGCTTTTGATATGATGAAGTGTTAGCGTGGCTATATTATTTCATTATTTTTTAGGTTATTGTTATGTTGTTATAACAATATCTAATTCCGCCTTGGTTGGTTTCGTAACCTCCGGGCTATTCTAGTCATTTGATGTATTATTTATTTGATTGAATCAATTTGATCTTTGTTCATTTGCCTAACATGGTATCAGAGCTTAACTCCGCCACTCTCATTTTTGAATGATCTTGTAGTAGCGGAGCTTTGATAGCGAAGCTTTGGAGGAGAGGAGATTTTTTTTTGAAATCTTTCTTTGGCTTTGGAGAATTTTTTTTTAATTCTTCATTTCATCAACATAAGCTTTTTTGAGAATTTTTTAAATTCTCATTGGATCATTGGGATCTGTGCCCGAGTGGGCAATGTGAAGATTCGGGTGGAGCAATTATTCCCAATTATCATTGGGATCTATGCCCAAATTATCCCAAAATGTTGGGATCGACCAACAGGTCGAAGGGCGGAATCAGAATCGACCAACAGGTCGAAAGGCGGAAGTAGAAGATCGGATCGAACGACAAAGCAAGGCAAAGGTCGCATCGAACAAAGCTAGGCACAGCGCATGGCAGCCAACAAGGCGACCAACACCGCATGGGAGGAGAGCCCGTGCCCTCTCGGGAGAGCATCTCCCCGAGAGGAGATACTTCTAAGGAGGAGTATCGGGTGTTATAAACACCCTAACACCCCGAAGTCCCATCAATGTGGGACATTGGTCATTCAAATGCACACTCTGTCACCTGCGTAGTCTGCGAACAACCCATCAACGACGTCAACACAAAGAGCCACCTCCTATTTTTCCTTATCTCTGGGATCAATGAATCTGGATTCTGAGTTTTTTCTTGGATAGAGGAGGCAAAACCGAGCAGATTTGCTGGATTGGAATTCTGTTTTCATCATCAGATCTCATCCTGCAATCATTTTTTTTTTGGAGGGCGTCAAACGCACTATGAGAGGCAGTGTTTTTTGATGAGTTGCTGAGTTTTTTGGATGCCGAGTTGATCGAAATCGACAGCTGAAAGCACTAAGCACCTGAAGCGAGCAGTTTCGGGAGTTTTTGATTGAAAAAAACCAATTTTTTTTGTGCTCTGTCATTCGCCACCCCGTTGCCACCCGAGCTCCACCCGAGCACCACCCAGACGCAGCCCGAGCGCCACCCAAGCGCCACCCGAGCCACGGCCGAGGTGGCGGAGCGGCCGCGTCGAGCTTTGGGCTCGTGGCTCCTCTATTTAGAGGAGGGCGCCCCGATCCTTTGTCGGATCAGCCCGCTGGCTCACGTGGTAGTGAGCCGAGCGGTAGGGCTCTGGGAGCCCTGAGGTCGCGGGGTCAAAACTCGCCGACCCCCCCGAACAAAGGTAAAATTTTTCTTAAGTATTTCTTTTTAATTTTTTTTATTAAAGTTAATAATTAAAATTATAAATTATTTTTCTTATATAGATTAAAAAGGTTATTGTTTTAATAATTTTTTTTTCTATAGAAGATAATTTATTTATTTTATTAACTTTAGTTATAATTTTTTTTAAAAAGATGCTTTAAAGAGGAAATTTTTTAAGGGGGGAGCATTATTTTTTTTCAAAAATCAAGGGGGGAAAGAGAGTAATTTTTTGAAAAAAGGTAATTTTGGCATTATTGTAAAGGTGCATTTTCGGCAGCGCCCGACACCTAGTGGTTTATTTCTGTGGGCACTTTTATGTTGTATGTTGCATTTTCCATTTTTTGCACTACTTCATTAAAAGTTAAAATCAAATACACTCCCTAAGTCCCCGGAATAATTAAAACCCATCCGTGCAATTTATTGCACTGCAGCATTCGGTATTTGTGATACCTCTGGCCAACACTTACAGGTAATGTTGTCGTGATTGCGCTATTGTATCCGCCACCTAATATAGCTACCACAATGACGTCTGAGCTTGTTCTCTATTAATCGTCGGGGAGATATAAGTTTACCATTTTGCTATTTTTTTACTCCATCCACTACCCCAATCGTTCTTGTGTTTAGACGTAAACCCTGACGAATGTTCTAATTTCTGAAGTGTTTAGGGGAAGTTACGCCCCACGCATGAGGATTGATGACTTTCTATGGTAGGTGTCATCAACAAGATGATTCCCTTTCAGTACCGCCTAAGTACCACGTATCGTATAATCATTGAAATTACTTACAGTCTCCCTCACGTAAGGGCGGGTAATTTCTCTGATTTTTCAAAATACCTATAGTCTCCCTCACGTAAGGGCGGGTATTTTGTATGGTATAACGGCCTGGAATTATGGTATATAGAAAGGGGGACCATTTGGTGATATAAGGAACCTTCACAATGTCTACAAAATTAATGACTGATGCTCATCAGTTGTTGAAAGGTCCTAACTATACACCATGGAAAAATAAGATGAAGGCAATCCTTGAAATGGATGGCTTATGGGATGTTGTATCTGGTACAACAACAAGACCTTCATCTGCTTCAGGCGCTACAACTCCATCTGCTGATCAGAAAGACTTTGACAAGATAGACAACAAGGCAAAAGTGCTCATTTTGCTTGTTGTTTCTGATGAAGTTCAACCCCATATTGTTGACTGTCAAAATAGTAAAGAGGCATGGAATGCCCTTAAAACTATATATGAAGGAAAGAATGATTCCACCATTCTATTTCTTCAATCTCAATTACATATTCTAAGCATGAAACAGGGAGAGACAGTTGAACTCTTTCTTTGCAGAGTGTCTGAATTGAAAGCAAAGTTGAATTCTTTGGGAGAACCGATTGATGACAAGCTTCTTACCTCCATTGTATTGAGAGCTTTACCTGATTCTTATAGGGTGTTGATCACTTCCCTTCAGGTGTCACAACGAAAAGTTACCTTTGTTGAGTTGGTCAATATGCTTCAAGAGGAGGAGGCCCGCCAACTTCAGCGAGATGATTCTTCTAACACCGCCCTCTACACCAACAGGAAGGGCCCCAAGAAGAAGGGTAATTTTTAGAAGGGAGGGAGTTCTCAAAAGGATTCAAAAGGGAAACAAACTCAACAAACTCAATAGACTAAGAGATATTGCAAGATCTGTGACAAGGAAGGTCATGATACAAATAGATGTTGGCATAAGAATAAGCAACCAAAACAAAAAGGCCAGAACAAACCACAGAACAAGAACAAGCAACCCAAGGTGAATGTTGTTGTTGAGGAATCTGACTCGGATTCTGAGTGGGCACACAAGGTGCTCATGACTACCACAGCCTCCAAGCAGACGGATCCTGTATGGTATGTCGATTCTGGCGCTAGTAAGCACATGACTGGCGACAAATCATGGTTTGAGTCCTTTGAGGCCAAAGAGGGCAAACCTGTCACTATTGTCGATGATAAAACCTACAAGGTTCAGGGAGAAGGTACAGTTTTAGTCACTCTTCCTGATGGCCAGTGTCAGATTGAAAAAGTTCTCTATGTTCCAGGATTGGCAAACAATTTGTTGTCAGTCACACAAATTCTGGACAAGGATATGGTTGTAAACTTTAGTGTTGAGGGAGGCAAGAAGTGTTGTTCTATTACCAGGAGGGGTAAGAACTTTGCAACCGCTTCATATAAGCATGGCTTATTTGCCTTAGATGCTATCTCTTCTCCACAAGTAGCCATGACAGTCTCTACAAAAGAGGCAACATCCCTATGGCACAAGAGATATGGGCATCTTAGTTCTGGCTACTTACTTGAGCTAAGTAAGTATGAGATGGTAAAGGGTCTTCCTTCCCTTTCTTCCATCTTGCCAGTGTGCTCTGACTTCTTGGCAGGAAAGCAACATAGAGTACCTTTTGAGAAAAGCTCTACAAGAGCAAAGAAACCTCTGGAGTTGATTCACACCGATCTGTGCGGTCCTTTCACACCCATCAGTAGTGGGGGGAAGAGGTATTTTCAATTGTTTGTGGATGATTACTCACGTAAAATGTGGGTGTTCTTTCTTCATCTAAAATCTGAAGCATTTGGTTTCTTCCAGCAATTCAAGAAATCTGTTGAGAAGGAGTCAGGGACTTCTATAAAGACCCTCCACTCAGATCGAGGGGGAGTTTACCTCTAAAGAATTTTTAGCATTCTTGACTGCACATGGGATCAAGAGACAGTTAACTACTGCTTATACTCCTCAAAAAAATGGTGTTGTTGAAAGGAGGAACCGTTCCATCATGGAAATGGTTCGTTGCATGCTCACAGGAGCTAGTCTTGAGCAACAATATTGGGTAGAAGTTGTCACCACAATAGTATACCTATTGAATAGGGCACCCACAAAGGTCCTACAAGGAATGACTCCATAGGAAGCTTGGAGTGGTCGAAAACCCTCCATATCTCATCTACGTATTTTTGGGTGTAATGCTTTCATGCACATACCGAAAGAGAAAAGGAAGAAGCTAGATGAGAAGACATTGAAGTGTATTCTTCTTGGCTATGATGAGCACTCTAAGGGTTATCATTTGATAGATCCCTTGACCAAGAAGATTCATGTCAGTAGAGATGTTGTTTTTGATGAGGCTTTCACATCACAAAGCACATCAGATGTATACCTAGATCTTGTGGAAACTAAAGTTGAGAAGTCCCCTTCGTCACCAAATATTGGAGGTCCTTCGACTTCTTCATCTTCTTCATCACCACAGAAGAAGAATCCAAAATGGTATACAAATACAATCAGAGACTCCAAACTATCCACTCCACCAGATTTGACTTTGGATAGACCTCGTACTCGTAGCATGGCTCGACAACAAAGAGCAGCAGCAGAGACTACTGGGGTTGATGATCTTTGTCAATATTTTGAGGAACTTTCTGTTGATCAAGAGAAACAAATAGAGGATATGGATATAGATGATGATAGGGTGTTTATGTCTTCAGTGAATGAACATGAACCTGCTTCTATACAAGATGCCCTTAGTGAGCCAAAATGGAAGGCTGCTATGGATGTTGAGTATAAGTCTCTGATGAAAAACAAAACTTGGAAGCTTGTCGATCTGCCACACGAAAAGAAGCCCATAGGCTGCAAATGGGTGTACAAAGTCAAGTACAAGGTAGATGGGACAATTGATAAGCATAAGGCCCATCTTGTTGCAAAGGGCTATGCTCAAAAGGAAGGCATTGACTATGAGGAAACTTTTGCACCTACTACTCGGATGACCACTATTCGAGTCCTTTGTGCTATGGCAGCACAGTATGGGTGGAAAGTTCACCAAATGGATGTCAAGAGTGCTTTTCTGAATGGTGATCTCCAAGAGGAAGTCTACATGACTCAACCTAAAGGATTTGAAGTGGAAGGCCAAGAGGAGAAAGTGTGCAAGTTGGTCAAATCCTTATATGGTTTAAAACAAGCTCCTCGAGCTTGGTATATAAAAATGGATAATCACCTCCTACAACATGGATTTAAGAGATGTCCATCAGATGCAAACCTCTATTTCAAGAAACAAGGTTCTGAGATAGTGTTGCTTGTACTCTACGTTGATGATCTGCTCATTACAGGGAGTTCAGAAACTATGATCTCTACTGTCAAAAGAGACTTGTGTAAATATTTTGAGATGACAGATCTCGGACTTCTCCATTACTGTCTTGGTCTGGAAGTGTACCAGAAGGAGCACTACATCAAAGTGTCTCAGAAAAAATATGCCAAGACACTGTTAGAAAAATATCGCATGACTGATTGCAAGCCAATGGCAACACCGATGGAATCCGGGCTTCAGTTATCATGATATGATGATTCACCTCAGGTAGATGGTACTCTCTATCGACAGCTGATTGGGAGTCTCATATATCCGACAAACACTAGGCCGGATATCGTGTTTGTTGTCAACTATCTTTCGAGGTTCATGCAGGAACCTAAGACTACTCACTGGAAAGCAACAAAATGTGTTCTTCACTATGTCCGTGGCACAATGGAATATGGCCTAGAATACAAGAGGAATAACAAATTCTTCTTGCAAGGATACACGGACTCTGACTATGTCGGGTCATATGATGATCGTAAGTCAACTTCAGGATATATATTTCATCTTGGATCCGGTCCTGTCTCTTGGCACAGCAAGAAGCAATAGGTGGTTGCTATCTCATCTACAGAGGCAGAGTATCGCGCCGCACGTGAAGCTGTGTGCGAAGTGATATGGTTGCGTCGCATTCTGACAAGTATGGGTCTTCCATAAAAATCTCCAATACACTTATTCTGCGACAACCAGGGTGTTTTGAACCTTGTTAAGAACCCAGTACATCATGAGAAAACCAAGCACATTGACACACAATGTCATTTCATTCGAGATGAAGTTCCAAAGCACCGAATTCAGCTTCAGTACATTCCCACCGATGCTCAAGTTGCAGACATTTTCACTAAGGCACTTGCACGTGTCAAATTTGAATTGTTTCGCAGCTCTCTTTGTATTGCTAAATGATGTAATCAGGGGGATGTTAGTATAGCTAGTAGTTATCCTATTACCCAAATAATGTAATAAGGGGGGATGTTAGCGTGGCTATATTATTTCATTATTTTTTAGGTTATTGTTATGTTGTTATAACAATATCTAATTCCGCCTTGGTTGGTTTCGTAACCTCCGGGCTATTCTAGTCATTTGATGTATTATTTATTTGATTGAATCAATTTGATCTTTGTTCATTTGCCTAACATGAAGTGTATGTTACTTTACTTTAGAATTATGTTGTAAAGTGCTAGAATTATTTGAAATAAGTTTACCTTGGGGAAGGTTAGAACCTCTTGTAGAACCAAGTCAATAATTTAAAACCCAGTTCCTAGGAGGAGTTGCATGGATGCAATAACTAGGTAAGCCATGAGACCTAGAAGGAGTTGTGAGAATGCAATAGCTAGGAAACTCATGAATTTGGAAGGATTTGTGTGAATACAATATCCAAAATACTTGTGAATCTTAACACCTTGAACAAGTAGGATCGAGTTTATCTCAACTAAAAATTATTCACAAGTTAGCAATGGTGATACCTTGATCATGTAGGATTAGGTATTTATGTTAGTTGCAATCAAAGTGATAGTAACCTTAGTTAGCCCACGGAGGTGTGGTAATGAAGAACCAAGGCTCTATGCTTGAATGATCTACTTAGATGGACTTAGATTCAGGTTAGGGAATAGACATTTTCCTTTAACTGTTATAGGTCTTAAACGGTAATCCATACGCTTTGGTCACATGGTACTATGCCAATGAGGGTAAAGGAAAGGTGGGAGGACCACTTTTGGTGTCCTCCTAAACCTGTAGGTCTAGTGAGGTGAACCCCAATAAATCCGATAGTTGGCCACTCCTTTCCATTGTCATCTGTAGTGGCTTAGAACTCAAATATGGTGAAGCCTTGAATGCCAAGATAAATATTATAAGTGTGTCTCCCTTGTGAACCTTTTCTTGTGTTTGTTCTTAAAAAAAAAACTGGGTTGTTACACTTTAGTTGCAGAAAAATGCTACCCCAAACCTTGGCTCCCTTCCAACTTGGCTTGCACTTAGCTTTATTCACACACATTCCCATTTCCATAGTGCCTTGGATCCTAAAACCCTAACTTGCACAAATCAATTCTTTTTTTTATAGCTCATGAATACAACCCCGCTATAGTTTGCACTTTTTAAAAGAGGGCCTACAACCACCATTGATGCCTTAGATCCATGAAACCCTAACTTGCACATATTTCCATCTAAATGAATGACCATATATATAAAATTTTAGCATACTATAAACTTATTCTTATTTAATAGTTGTCCATACCTTCGTATGAATAAAAATAGACCTTAAAAATTTCTCCAAAAAAAAATTCTACTAATATATCCACTCACGCAAACATACCCTTGTCATGGTTTGAACATTCTAGAAAAGAGCCTTCAACCAACATCAATACCTTAGATCCATGAAACCCTAACTTGCACAAAATATTGCCTAACCTATAATGGCTCATCTTGGTAGGACATTCCCTTTTTTGATTGATGTGCTGGTGTTTTTATAATTGATGCATGATCCTATTTTATTCTATCAATATGAGTTGATAGTTGTACTTTATGCTTAGTTCGGTTGAATTATGCTATTTTTAGAATATGGTATTATTGATGAATTTTGTGATTGTAGGACTAGTTACTATTATAGGTGGTGAAAGCATGCAGAAAAACGACATACCGATATGATGCAAACAAAAATGGATATAGATGCTAAGTCCTACGAATGCATGAAGGAAATGACGCAGAAACGAGATGTGAGCAAACAAAGCGGGGCCTCCTTTATTGATATTGCTTTTAATATTATTACAATACGTCCCCCCTCTAGGGCTCAAAATATTTGATACAATTTGTTACATTAATGGATGCCCGAAAGAAGCCACGCTTCCAAGATCGGACGGTACGCTTCCAGCGTCTTCCGCGTGCCCACATTCGAAGTGGGCGGGCTAAAAGTTGCCGCCGCTTGTGTCCATGTGTTCATCATTCCTTGCTGCCCCTCTAGTATTCCTGGTGGTGAGATCCTATGCACAGAAAGACAACAAATCATTAATAGCATATGCGTATCTAGAAAAACATGCAATCCCCAAGGCCTCCAGCGGGCGCTTGTGGAATATCAGTGATAAGATTGATAAATCGATTACAGAATGATATATAAATGTAAAGGACAACTTCTAGAATTGGTATCACCTAATTTTGCATCGAAGCGGCATCGGACGGCCCCGTTATGCTCGTTTGCCCGTCGGGGGCCTCTCCAAAGTGAGCGCTCCAATGTCCCACCTATGCTTATCCAAATCACCTGAAAATCATGGGTTAGGCATTATATGTGATTCTAAGACTACCCAAATGCTCGGAATTTGCACATCCTACCCAGATCCTCTTGTATGTGACAGGGGCGCCCTACGAGCTAGTTAATACATAAAATAATAAAACGACAGTCAAATCATGTCAAAATGAGTTCAAAATTTAACAGAGGCATTAGGATATCATATGGGACATATTGCAAAAATAATAGTAAGGAAATCATGCACATATTTCTAATCGCTCTGGGGTGGGACGCTAGGGACTGTCGCAAAACCTGCAAAAAGTGACCTTGCAAATGTCCTGCCCAGAGGCCTCCAAAACTCCTGCAAACTTGTGGTTAGACTAAAAACAACATTTTGAGATGACCCAGAAGGTCAGATTTGGCAGATTCTGCCCAGGTTGTCCTATATCCGAAGGCACTCCCTGTAGGTTAGTAGACGCATAAAATGACAGAAACCAGGTCAAATCATGTCAGAAAGCAATGAAATTTGGATAGCAGCATAAGTACATTAGATATAAAAGAATGCAAAAAGAATAGTAACAAAACCATGCACAGATTTCTAATCGCTCCGGGGTGGGGCGATTAGGACTGCAATAGTTTGGGGGGCACCCGGGGTGGGACGCCCACCGTTTGGGGCCTAGTTTTGACACCAATCCAAGTGGGATGGGTCCAAAACCTCCTAGGGGGTTGTGTCGATGAGTTTGGGGTGGGATTGTGGCTGATTGCTTGGGGTTTTTGGATCTGGATTGCGTTCCTAGTGTTCACCCGATAACCTCTCTTCCAGAAGAGAGAGATTAGGGATGTAGGAAGCACAAAGAGGAATGGGGGTATAGTTTGGCAGCACTTCGTTGCTCCAAATGCTCCAGCTCTATCCTCTTTTTGGGGTGAGGAGGCTCACATTTTTATAGACCTAAGGGTCTCCTTTGCATGCGCATGCGAGGGCGCCACTTGGCTCATTATGCCTTTTTGGGGGAGAGAAGATTCCTCCCTGATTAGGGGCTCCTTGATTGAGGCCTCCATGATTTGAAACGTTCCCTCGCACTCCCATGCCTTGAAGGCGGAGTTAGGTGGTGGATTTGGGCTGCCATTTGTCAAGGTTTGACTTTTTTCCAGTCAAACCTGCTAATCGTCCCACCCTGGAGCGATTGCTGCTAATCATCCCGGGGTGGGGCGAATAGGATTCTAATCGTCCCGGGGTGGGACGAATAGGGAGCAAAGTGCTTAAAAGGTGCAAAACTGACCTCTGACCTTCCAAAACTGATTTGGGAGTGGTTAGGACCACTTTTTAACCTCTGGAGGCTGCCCTAGGGGGTATGTATGCCAATTCGGTCAGTGCTTGTAGTCACATAATCGGATTGGTGCTGTTTTGGTGTCTACAGATGCCCCTTTTTGGGATGCGCTGTGTGTGGCATAGTGCTAAGCAAAAATAGATGACCAAAGCACTTAATGATTAGGGTTTCTCAGTAACCTAACCAAATTTTGATGCCCCAAGTATGGAAAGGGCATGCATTCTTGAATCCTTGCTTCTAACGAGCTAAGGAGCTTAACTCAAGTGTAACCTTTTTCAGTGAGGTGTACTTGATCTTGGACATTGTTCAGTCATGAATAGGCAAAGGGCACAACCTTTTGTCTGAGGAACCTTTTCTTCATGCTTCCAGAATGCCAAGTGTTTGTTTAGCCTATGATTATTGCTTGTTTTCTTCCCCAAGCAGGAGCGTGATTGTCTTTGTCAATGATTCTTTGAATGCATGCCATTTCCTTGATTGGGTGTGTATTTGTTGATTGGTGACTAAGTGTGACTACCCCCTCAAGCGACGAATCGATGAGGGAATGACCAAAAATGAGAAAAGTGATGAGTCGCTTGACCCAAGATGACGTTTGTAAGGGTGCCTTCAGTTGTTTTCGTTGAACGCTTATTGCAGTTTTCCAACCATCGGACCTATTTTTGGTGGGTTTTGACCCTTTTCTCTTGACGCCTATTGGGGTAGAAATTATCGAAAATCCTCCTTCCCGTGGAGTGGTCCGGCTATGCTAGCCTTCTTAGGGAGTAGGATAGTGAGTATTTGTGACCCCGACGATGGTTTTTCATGCCATGAATGTCAGGTGCAAAGGCACCTTTGTTCGACAGATTTATTGCTATTTTTGGTGCATTTTTTGGATGCAGTTTTTGTTGCTTTATTTCTTGCTCTGTAATCGTCCCAGGGTGGGACGAATACCAATTTTGTAATCATCCCAGGGTGGGATGAGCGCTAACTAGAGCGCTCATCCCAGGGTGGAACGATTACAGGCCTAACAGCCTATATAAGGACCAAAACTAGGTTTTGGGCTCATTTGCAATATTTTTTTCTTGGCGATTTGGAGCAGTGAGGAGGAGGAGTGCGAGTGTGCGTAGCGGAGCGCTACTGAAATTTCATGGACATCATGAGTGCGAGAACCGGATCTTCGAGTGGAGGAGCCGAGGCGAGACCGGTATGATGTTCCTTCTCTTTATTCGTGCATGCTTTATATGAAGTTTAAAACTCACATATAAAATGTTTGTTCGCTTTATTTTGTTTTTAAGGTTTTAAAAACCTAATTTTTTTGTGCGTGTTGGTTTGATTTTATTCGTATATCAAGTTGAAAACCTAATATAGGAACTTTATTTGCTTTTTTTTTTTTTGTTGTTAATTTTCGTATATTAAGGTCAAAACCCTAGTACACAACTGTTATCTGTACTTTGTTTGTGTTCGTATTTAGGTTTAAAACCCAAAACATTTTCGTTTTTTTTTTGTTGTTTTTGTTCATATTAAGGTTGAAACCCTAATATGTTTTATTTCATTTTTGTTTTTGCCATATTAAGGTTGAAACCCTAATATTTTTTATTTTATTTTGTTTGCGTTCACATTAAGGTTGAAACCCTAATATGATTTTTGTTGTTTTTTGTTGATTGTATAGTTATTTTCATGTATGTTGTCGTTGTTGTACAATTTTATTTTAATGATTTTGTTTATATTAAGTATGTACTTAATATCTTTTTGTTTTATTTTGTTGTTTCAGGTTGTGAAGAGTCGGTACCGCTAGTCGACTATTTTCTCTGATGCTCGGGATGCCCTGACAGTTGTGGATTGGGAGTGGCTTGATGCCCTTGGGCTCAAGCACGTGATGCTCTGGAGCCTATGGTGGGGGATCGAGCATATTTGACTACCTTGATCAATCTATGGGATCCTTGCACCAACACTTTTCATCTCCCAATAGGGGAGATGACTGTTACTCTAGAGGATGTGTATCGGATTCTACGGATTTCGATAGATGGACTGCCTATCCGGATGACCCATCGTGACCAGTGGACAACGGTATTGACATGATGTTTTGGTCCGATGGTGGAGAGGGGGTGGAGAGGGCTGTGGAGAAGGCAGAGGCTGACTGCTAGATAGGCGGTATTCTGGTGCGGTGGTGGCTGGAGAAGGGCGTATTAGGGGTGAGGCATGCTTTGATCATGACCCTCATCTCCAATATGCTACTTCCTGACTCCTCAGGTGCGAGGTTCCCTTGGAACCTGCTTGAGTTGGTTTTCACTTTGGTGGAGTGTCCTACATCAGCTCCACTTATTATGAGATGGGGTCAGACGTTATTGGCACAGTTGTACGATGAGTTGTACGAGGTCCACTATCAAAAGTGAAAGGGGATCGGGTGCAGCTATCTCTTGCAGTGTTGGGGGTGGCAGCACATAGCTATGGAGCGGCCACAGGGTTTGCCTTGGACCACCCGAGGTGAGATGGTGGATCAAGAAATTGGATATGCCAATTTATGGCAGAGGTCAGAGGAGCATGGATAGAGTCGACGGTGGGCAGGTGACGTAGGTCACTATACTGATGCCTTCTCTCGTCTAGTGCTAGGGCAGGTGTTTTGGCGGCCGTATCGGGACTGTCCAGCCTGGCCTGAGGTTGGAGAGTGGCTCCGGCATGTGCGTAGGGGTAGATGGTTGATTGGGCGGCATGGGATAGAGTAGGAGTACTTCCCATATGTTCGGGTGACATGGTAGTTTGGGGTGCACCAGGGATTTCCTGGTGATCCCTTGATCTATCGACATCATGGTGATGAGAGGACTCTAGTCTGGCCTACCATTGAGTAGTTGGGTGAGGGGTTCGATGCAGTTATTGATGTACCCGATGTGGACGATGTCGGGGTGACTATAGAGTATGACCGGTGGTGGATTATGCGGTGATGGTGGAGTGAGGGGCCTCTAGGAGGCATGGATACTATAGCAGTAGGAGGTGGGGGTGCAGAGGCATCGGTGGAGGGTTGGGGGGCTCCGCTTGATGATGTTGACATGGTGGAGGTCGATGACTTCATCGATGATGGAGATGATTTGGGGGTTTCGAAGCAGCCGATTGTACAGGATGTCCCAGAGTAGTGGGTGCCAGAGTAGTAGGCCATCTCGGAGGTGCCCATGCCTCAGGCTATCTCAGGGGATGTGGAGGCTGGGCTTCATGTTGAGATAGCATGATTGGAGGGTCTCCTATGGAGATGGGAGGAGGAGCATAGAGATGCTTTGGTGGAGGTAACACAGGAGAGGGATCTCCTATGGACTCAGTTGGCATAGCGGGATAGTGCATTGGTTGTGTATCACCAATGAGATATGGAGTGGGGTCGATACCGGGTAGAGTTAGAGATAGAGGTTGTCCACCTCGGTGGATAGTTGCCTATGCTTGATGGAGGTGGTTCATCATGCCGTACGAGAGGCAGTGAGACTGAGCAGTCTGCATCATCTCATCGTAGGCGGCTAGGTGAGGGTAGTGTTGGTGGGCAGGGTGCGAGGGCTGGCAGCAACCTCCCTGAGAGGTCCCATAGGACCCATACTACTGGGGTAGTTCCGGTCACACCGATCCTACGTGATCATGGTGGCCGACTCCCTAGGCTTTGGGGATTTTGAGTTTTTGGTTTTTGTGAGGTCGGAGGACCTTCTTATTGTAGCTCGAGGGCATTTTGACTTGATATATATACATGACTCTTTTTGGTTTGATTATATACTTGTCATGGTTTATTGTTCTTTATGCACATTTATTTATGTTGATGTATGCATATGCTATTATGATTGCGGATGATTTTAACTATATGATATAGATGTATGCATATGGAATGGATGGAATGATTCATTTGGTGTACAAGTGGTGGCACCATAGACTGTACAGGATTTACTGGCTTTCTGTACTATGTGATTGCTTTATGGAATAACTTTGCATTTGTAATAATTGTTTTGTATTTTTTGATGGTGATGTAAGTAATGAAATATACAACAATTGTTTTAGAATGTAGTTAAGGTTTTTCTGAGACTCAGATGCTTTAACTAACTAGTCAAGACTGTACATTATCTTACAAGACTTTCGAACAAGGTACGAATCAGACTTGAGTTTGACCAAGTTATTTCACATCCTTGTGTGTGCGATTGAGTTCGTTTATGTGGTATTCGTAAGGATACCATCAGTGCCAGGTAGGCTGTCCACCAAACCTGTATTGAGGATCACCTAATTAGCTCCACTAACTCCTTTGTTGTATTTAGTAGGATTAATCTACGATGCAATCTAGGATACCATAAGCTAGCTCGTCCACATGCAAACATTGGTCTACACACATGCAAAGCTAATGTGATAGACATATCGTCATGCATTTAGGATACCGCCATTGCTAGGTAGGCTATCCACCAAACCCGTAATGAGGATCACCTAAATGGTTTTTCAAATGCTGAGAATTCTAGGGATTCAAGCTCAGGCGTCTTTCGGTTGTTCAATTTGTTGGGATACTTGCTCTCATATATAGTGATGAAAATCACTATTTATTTTGAGTTTTTTTTCTTGAGCAAGGGGTTTGAGTAGTGGTGATAACCACTGTTATTTTTTATTGTTGCTTTTTGAGGATTTAGATTTTGAATTTTGATTTCAAAGTTGAGCTTGTGGGATTTTTGGCTTGTGAATGGCATTGATCCTTTAGGCCTTGGGGATGACTACCCATCCTTCTCAGGGGCATGTAGTATGAATCCTTATGACTTTGGGGATCAAAGGTGTTTGGGAATTTTGATGGTGAACTTTTGGGATTTTGCTTTGGAATGGTATTGATCCTTTAGGCCTTGGGGATGACTACCCATCCTTCTCAGGGACGTGTAGTACGAATCCTTACGACTTTGGGGATCAAAGGTGTTTGGGAATTTTGATGGTGAACTTTTGGGATTTTTCTTTGGAATGGTATTGATCCTTTAGGCCTTGGGGATGACTACCCATCCTTCTCAGGGACGTGTAGTATGAATCCTTACGAATTTAGGGATCAAGGGTGTTTGGGATTTTTGATAGTGGTGAAAACCACTATTTATTTTGGGGAATTGGATGGGGAAGAGCTTGTCCTTTTGTCAATTCTCAGCATTCTTGAACCATTCGCACAGGGGGATGAGCAGGATAAAATTTTTGCTCAAGGTACCCTAGACCACTTTGTAGGTTTCATCTTTCGTTCACACAACTTGGGAATTTTTATGTGTTTTAAGCTTGTGTTGGGATGCTATGTAACAAGGCGTGATCCAAGTAAAACTCTACCTTGTAAAAATCGGTCTAACTTTGTACAACATTTGACTAGAAATCTAAAGACAGTTGAATGACGAAAACCCTAAAGACATTAGAAGACAATTGACTATGATATGGCAAAAATGCGAATGGCGTTATTCTTGTTGGATCATTTACAAAATGGATTGAATGTGGAAAATGATGGAATTGCCGAGTAATTACAGTCTATGGTGCATTTGACATGTATGACCAGCAAATATGCAATGTATGTATGCGATGCCTAATGCAACTTTTTTTTGTGTTTTGATTTTTAAGATTATGCATGAAAGTGAGATGCAATTTTTTTGTTATTTTTGATTATCTGTTGTTTTTGAATATTCGTTATGGACGGTTTAACCCGAATGGGTGTGGACCAAGTGATTCTTACGGATCCTTGGAGGTTTTGACCAAAGGGATTATAGATACCTTTGGGGCATTTTGGGTGACCAAGCGGTGGTGAGAACCCTTGGAGCTTTTGGTTTGACCAAAGGGATTATTGATACCTTTGGGGTGTTTTGGTTGACCAAGCGATTGTGGGAACCCTTGGAGCTTTTGGTTTGACCAAAGGGATTATAGATACCTTTGGGGCATTTTTGGTTGACCAAGCGATTGTGGGAACCCTTGGAGCTTTTGGTTTGACCAAAGGGATTATAGATACCTTTGGGGCATTTTTGGTTGACCAAGCGATTGTGGGAACCCTTGGAGCTTTTGGTTTGACCAAAGGGATTATAGATACCTTTGGGGCATTTTGGGTTGACCAAGCGATTGTGGGAATCCTTGGAGCTTTTGGTTTGACCAAAGGGATTATGGATACCTTTGGGGCATTTTAGGTTGACCAAGCGATTGTGGGAATCCTTGGAGCTTTTGGTTTGACCAAAGGGATTATAGATACCTTTGGGGCATTTTTGGTTGACCAAGCGATTGTGGGAACCCTTGGAGCTTTTGGTTTGACCAAAGGGATTATGGATACCTTTGGGGCATTTTTGGTTGACCAAGCGATTGTGGGAATCCTTGGAGCTTTTGGTTTGACCAAAGGGATTATGGATACCTTTGGGGTATTTTGGGTGACCAAGTGGTTGCGAGAACCCTTGGGGCTTTTGGAGTGGGCCATGGCTCTCTAAATGTTGAATGGCCTCAAATGACTGATGTTCAAGGGTTCTAGTTCCTTGATTCCTTCAAGAGAGGCGAGCCGGTATGTTCCAGGTCCTATTTTACTATCGATTACATAAGGACCTAACCAATTTGCCATGAACTTGTCCCTTAAATGGGGTGGCAAGTTAGAATTTTGTTGGTTCTCTTTTAAGACCAGGTCACCGACCTGAAAGTCCCTCGGGTGAACTTTCATGTTGTATGCTTTCTTAAGTCGCTCTTGATAGATACGTAAATGCTCGAGAGCATTGACGCGTCGTTCATCGAGTAACGTAAGCTGGTCTAACCGGGCCTACCATGCAGTGTCATCATCGATGAACTCTTGCATTGATATGCGTAGGGAGGGTATTTCCAACTCGAGAGGCATGACTGCCTCGGAGCCATACACTAGCAAAAATGGAGTTGCCCCGGTGGGCGTCCGAATGCTAGTGCGATAAGCCCATAGGGCAAGTGGTATTTGGATGTGCCAATCCTTATGACTATCTGTGACCATATTTTTAAGGATGGCAACTAGCATTTTGTTTGACGCCTCTGCTTGCCCATTTGCCTGCGGATAATAAGGTGTCAAAAAACTATGCTAAATTTTGTACTTTGTTGTCAAAGCACGCACATCTTTGTTCTTAAATGACGTCCCATTATCCGAGATGATCTTGGATGGAATACCAAAATGACATATGATGTTATGTAAAATGAACTCCGTAATGCGGGGCCTAGTCGTAGAGGTAAGCGGAATTGCTTCCACCCACTTAGTGAAGTACTCTATGGCCGTTATGATAAACGTGTGATGACTTGACGATGTAGGGGAGATCTTTTCGATGAGATCTAAGCCCCACTACAAAAATGGCCAAGCCGATTGGATCGGCTGCAAGGCCTGAGAAGGTACGTGTGTCAAGTTAGCATGGTGTTGACACTTCACGCACTTCCGCACATATGCACAACAATCTCGCTCTAAATATGGCCAATAATAGCCCATGCGAAGAATGCGCTTTGCGATGGCCATACCGCTGAAGTGGCCACCGCATGTACCATCGTGCGCTTGGGTGATCGCCCAAGTGGACTCCTGCTGGTCCAAGCAATGGAGGAGGATTCCTTCGTAGCTTCGATGGTATAAAATGTCTCCTAGCAAGACATGTTTTGCCGCTTTCTATTTGAATGATATTTTCGCGGCGTGCGACAATCCAAGTGGGAGGCTACCTAACTTGAGATAGTCTCTTATGGGTGTGTACCAATCCTGCTGATCGAAACCTCGATGGTATGAATGATCGATCCCTCTTGAAGTTCATCCCTAGCAAAAGTTGAGCGGGAAAGAACTTGTAAAAATAGCGTTGTGTTGCTATTAAGAGGGGTTGGAGAGAACAAAGACCCCTAGTTGGCATGATTCAGACTATCATGGATTCGAGAGAACCTATCCTGAGATGGTTCAATCTGGATCAGGTGGATTCTTGGCGTTATGTCAAAGCTTGCACGCTCCATCATGGATTGCGATAACATTTTGACTTGAATGGTTGTCATCTCACCAGAAATGTCTTGCGGGATTAGTGACCCCAAGGAGGCCATAGTGTCCACAAAATGATTCGATGATCGAGGGAGTGCCTCGATGTCATACCATTCAAGATTTGCTAGGAATTTATCCACAAGGGCTTTGTAGGCCTATAGAACTGGGCATTTGCATTGGAATACCCCTTTCACTTGGTTGACAATTAACAACGAATCACCAAAGATATTCAAGCATTTGATGTTCATGGTGATGGTTGTCTGAAGACCTATGAGCAAGGCTTCATATTCAACATTGTTATTGGTGCATGAGAAATCAAGTTTAAATGATAAAGGCATTGGAGCCCCTTGCGGTGTGAAAAACATGATTCCCATGCCACCCCCTTGCTCACATTTAGAACCATCAAAAAATAAGGTTATGTCGGCCTATGACTCAGGCTCATCAAAATCTGGCGATTCTGAGACATGGAAGACCCCATCATCGGGTAGCTCTATGGTCAGAGGCTGATCATCTTCGAGAGGAGCCTCTGCTAGTTGATCGGCGATGACTTGACCTTTGATGGACTTTTGTCCAATGAATTCGATGTCAAACTCCATCAACAACATGATCCATTTTGCCATGCGACTACTATGATAAGTATGACTCATCATGTACCACAATGGATTCTCCTTAGACACAACATACATCGTATTGCTCAACATGTAATGGCATAGCTTTTTGGTGGCAAATACCACCGCCAAGCATAGCTTCTCAACGTATGCATAGTTAAGTTCATAACTGACCAGGGTGCGGCTAAGATAATAATTAGCCTGTTCTTTATGTAATTCATTTTTTGGGCTAGCATGGCACCCAGTGCCACCTCAATAGCTGAGATGTATAAATAGAATGACACTCCTGGTCTAGGTGGTGCCAATACTGGCGATGAAGCCAAGTATTGTTTGATGTCATCGAAGGCTGACTGGCACTCGTCATCCCAATGAAATGCTACCCCCTTGTGTAATAATTTATTCATGGGTCGGCACTTGTCAGATAACTACGCTATGAAGCGCTTGATCGACGTGACCTTACCCTGCAAGCTTCTGAGCTACCTGATGGTGGTTGGGGGAAGCATTTCAAGGATTGCCTTGACTTTATTTGGATCTACCTCGATGCCTCATTTTGAGACTATGAAACCCAAGAGTTTTCTAGATGTGACGCCAAATACGCACTTCTTGGGGTTTAGCCTAACCTTGTGTTCGATGAGGCGATCAAGGATCTTGCGTAAGTCATCGAGATGATTTTGGCACAAAAGAGATTTGGCCAACAAATCATCCATATAATCTTCCAAAGTTTTATGCATGTGATCATGGAAGATGTATGTCATAGCACGTTGGTAAGTGGCACCAACATTTTTAAGGCCAAAGGGCATGACCTTATAACAAAATGTCCCCCAAGGCATCATGAACGCCATTTTTAGTTGATCATCGAGATTGATACGAATCTGGTTGTATCTCGAGAAACCATCCATGAGGGAAAGCATTTCATGGCCTGTTGTAGCATCTACCAATGCATCGATGCTAGGCAAGGGGAAATCATCCTTGGGACTCGCTTTGTTTAAATCTCAAAAATTGGTGCATATGCGAATCCTCCCATCAGGATTTTTGATGGGTACCATGTTGGACAACCATGGTGGGTAATCTATGCAGATGACAAACTATGCATCCAACAACTTTTGTAGCTCATATTTGACCATTAAGGCCACTTTTGGGTGCATCTTACATAGCTTTTGCTTGATTGGCTTGACTGTCAGATCAAGTGTTAGATTATGCATGACTAGCTATGGGTCTAGCCCCGACATGTCTTTGTAGGACCATGCAAAAACCTCCTTCTTCTCTTTGAGAAGGGCAATGTAATCGGCTTGCTCTTCGAGGGATAAACTTACCCCCAACTTGATGATTTGTGGATTCATTGGATCAGAACCGATGTCTACATCAATCATCTCTTCGACTGACATGTGGGATCCATCCTCCAACTAGTGTGGAGTTGGGATCAGGTGGATATCATTTTCTGAATTTAGATCTATGTTGGGAATGTCGGGTTCCTCTTCAGCATGGAAGATATCCTGAGTCTGTCCTGGGGTGAAATGAAACATCTCATCGCAAGGCTAGTACTCTGATGGGGATGGTGGTGAGTCAGCATGATCCTAGTCTATGGCATCTAGGTCTAGATACAATGGTCATGTTGGATCGGTTGGATTGTGGATGGGGGTGGTTAAATCAATGGAGATCATGTTGATGGAATGAATTTGGTCTCCATTACCGTGTGGGTGTTGATTCAGACATCCTTGGTGATCCTTGTACCCCGGATCTGGCTCTGTGGGTACTGGCACAAAAGGATCGGCCCTATGTGTGGATAGAAGGATAGGGTCTACCCTTGGCACTGATGGCCCTATAGGGTCTCTAGGTGGGAGGTGCTCCCTGTATGCCCGAAGTGGTGGATGAAGCACTTGGTTTAACTGTACTTGGTTTAAATGCCACCTATGCCTTGGTCCCATATTTAGATGTTCAAACATATCATCGATGTCTATGGGGTATTCCTGTTGCCTCATATGGTTGAGATATGCCATCTCAGTCTCATCCTCATAGTCGCTATCGAAGATCCATAGGCCTTCATTGGCTCCGACAACTATGTGCCCCTCTGGCTGGTATAGCCTCCCACTAGGCATTTCTTGATCACTATCCTCACTCTCTATGAAAATCAGAAATCTGGCATGCAGGTAGTCGATGTTGAAGAAGATATTTGGATCTTCTTCCTCCGGTGGATCACTTGGCCTTATGGCCGGCATGGGAGGCTCATTTTGTTCGAGCAAGTTGATTTGGTCCCTTCTGGGTTGTTCCGCTCTCTACGGGAGGGCTGGATTCTCTGGAGGTAGCAATTGCCCGATCGGAACATTAAAGGGGAACATTGCCATGAAGTTCTCCTGATAGTCGTCAATGGGTGTCACCTGCGAGTGATTGCTATCGGACTCAAAAGGGTCCCAAGGTGCTACCTCATAATCTGACTCATCTTCAGAAGACCCCCCTTGATCTTGTTCATATCCCTCTTGGAGGTTACTTCTTGAACTTTCCCCTTCCTCGATCAAAGGGGAGGGGTTGTTGAGGTCAACAAGGTTTGTTGTTAACAATGGGAGATAATCCCCCAATGTGTATGTTGTGTTGGGATTGGCATATGGATCTTGTGCCAACCCATCCCTGTTGCCTAGACCTAGGCCTTGCATGGTTTCTACCAAGATGTCGAGGGGCAAAGGGTGGTTGAACCCTACTCCTGATTTATCATATTGCATCTGGTATCTCGGTTGACAAAGAATGCGCATTCCTTGTTCATATCTGCCCAATCCATATCCATGCCAATTACATTGGTCTAGGTATTTCAAGGCGAAGTCCGGGTTGGACAGATAGTCAACATTCTCAACAAATGGCTCTTCATCCTCTTCCTCTTGTAGGTAGGGTTCAATGTCGTTCTCGAGGCCCCCATATACAAAATTGGTCTGATTTGGTGGGTAGCCTAAAGGGACGATAGTGTCGATGGGGAGGCGAGGTCTCCCCATGTCTTGCATGGATTCGAGCGTGGGTGTTGCCACAATGTTCCACACTAGGTACTCCCCTAGGCCCGTATTGGCCATCTCAATGGTAATCATCGATGGTTGAGGGGGAGGGAATGGGAGTTCTCCCTGAGTCCACTCCATGTTGGGTGAACCAGGTGTCTCGACTTCCATTCGGCTGGGCACCTCTTCGGTAGAGATGGTTGAGACTAATGGTGGTACCTCCTCTAGGGGCTTCTTCCCATTGTCCTTCGGTGTGGCCACCATAGGTGGCATCGTTGGTGAAGGAACAGATGATGAAGATGGGCCAGGTTGGTGAGTTGAGGGACTCAACAATGAGGATGTAGGCGGAATCGGACCCTGTGTGGATGGATTCAATTGAAAGTCCAAATGTGTCGATGGGAGGGTCGATTGTGGCATCAGCTGCACCACATTGCAAAACTTAAAGGGCTCTAAGTCCGCTGGGACTACATGTACTTGCCCTTCGTATGTGTATTTGAGGCATTGATGGGCTATCGAAGGGACACACTTCATGTCCCTGATCCAAGGCCGGCCTAGCAAGATATTGTAGGCCATCTCACCCTCAAGGATGTGACACAATGTAGGAATGGTCTTTTGTCCTACTTGGATGGGCAGGACAATTGTGCCAACCGTCGAGCATAACGCGTCGTTGAATGCTCGAAGAGTGTAAGTGGATGCCACAATGTGGGATGCTGGTAGCTTAAGGTGTTTTAATGCCATTGTCATGATTATGTTGTTGGATGAGCCAGTGTCCAACAACACCCTCTTGAATGGAATCTCGTTGACCCATGCAATGACGTGCAGGGGTGGATCCACCATATCACCAGTCACTAGTTTTAGTTCGTCTTCCCTGAAGGTTATGACTGGTTCTGTGCATTGTCTCACATGTCCCATGAAATTGTTGAAAGAATTGGCTTCGTGGGGTTGTAGCTCAATGGCTTTGAGTATCTCCATCAGAGCCTCCCGATGGGGCGGTGATTGTTGGATGAGCTCATAAATGGAGAGCCTAGCCGACGTGGTCCTTAAACTTTGAGTAAGTTTAGTCCGAATCATGGCCATTGGTCTAGGCGGGGGAGGTTGCGTAGGGTGTTGTGGAGGTTGTGACATTGATGGAACATCTCCTGTAGCTGTAGCGGGTGCAGCCATGTTTGGGTATCTTTTGTTCCATGTCACGATGCTTATCATCCCTACGTATCCTTGCATGGGGCAGTTTTGTGTTACCTCATTCACTTGTAAAGTCTTTGCCTGCGCATCATGGGTAGGCAGGGGGTCTTTGAAGACCTCCATCTGTTGGTTGCTCAGCGCTACGGGATTATCTACCATGAGCGTTTTGTTGTCTATCAAGTCCTGCACTAAGTGTTTGAATTTCCAACAAGTGGAGATTTCGTGTCCTTTCTGCCGATGAAATCTACAATATAAGTCTTCCCTATAGCCCTTGGGTTTTGGCATGTTGGGGTCTATGGGTCGACTTTTCGGCAAGTTTATCAGGTTTTCCATGAACAAGCGGTCAAACAAGGAGTCTCTAGACTCCGTGAATTGTGTGAATTGTCGCCTAGGGTGACATTGCTAATTTTGCTCTTGTTTATGATTTTCCTTTTCATAGTTATCAAGAGGAACTGCTTGATAATTAGCCTTTGGGGGCTATGTCATTTGTGCAGGCTTTGGTATAGTTATGGCAACCTGATTGACCATGGTGGGTTTCGGTTGCGTGGGCCTAGTTTTAGCATTTTTGGGCCACTCTTTCTTGCGCGGCTTGGCAATCTCATCGTCTTGTATTTTGATCTCCTCAATTATCTTGGCTTGCACTAGGGCTTCTTCGAGGGTGGCATATTGCTGCAGCTACAATAGCATGGAGATCGACCTTAAGCAACTCTTTGAAAACATTTGAGTCATGTCGGCCATGGGAGGGAGGTAAGGTAGCTTTGAAAGCAATGTCCTCCACCGATTCCCATAAGCAGCTATGGTCTCATCATCATACTTCTTAAGGCCAGCTAGGTCACTTAAGGATGCCTTCTTCTTGGTGTTGAAGGCAAAACGTTCAAGGAACGCGTCCACTAGCTGGTCTAGATTATTGATGCTATGCTTCGGCAACTGGGTAAACCAATCCGAGGTAGGGCCTACGAACGTGGTTATAAACGTTCTCAGAAGCAATGCATCATTGTCCTGAATGCCAAAGCATTGACTCAGGAACCTTGTTACGTGCTCTTGGGCATCCTCATCCCCTCTAAAAATTGCCAATTGAGGCACTTTGAAGTGGTCGGGGTATGGGGGTGCCGAAACTGAAGGATGCATAGGGTGACTGCGGAGTTGGCGTAAGGTGGGCTTTTGGGGCCCTGAAGTCTTAGTCTCCATAGACTCTAAGCGCTCTAGCAGTGCTTTGTATGCATCAGAGGATTTGATTTCCTCTTCTTTGGTTTGTTCCCATTGTGAATTGCGAGGAACTTGAGGCCTATGGAGGGGTAGCCGGATAGCGCCCCCCTGCCTTGGTAGGGCATTTCAGCCCGCTCTTCTTCTCACTCAAATTCCTCATAGGCCTCTTGAGGAGTTTTTGGGCATGACCTATAAACATGGATGGGTGCCCGAGGAAGGCGCCCATCATTGGTTCTAGGAGTGGCCTCCCGCTCAGGTCTAGGAGGTCTTGGAGGCAATGCTTGATAAGGTCATGGAGACCTGTCTCGTACTAAGGGGTTGTGCCTCTCATAAATTTTTGTCTTATGCATGCGAGGGGTTGGAATCCTCTCATGCATAGTGTTCTGGAACAACTCATCTGTCTGGCATTGAATGCGCTCTTTGTTAAGATGATACAGTTGTTCTAACTATTGCTGATCTTGCCTAAGCTGCATGATTTGTGCTTGGCGGGCGGCATGTTTGGCAAATGCCAAGTCGATTTGTTCCGTCGTCCTAGGTCTAGGAGGCCTAGATGCCTCCCCTACATATCTATCTCGGTCATGGTGATCCGAGATCTCTATGGGTCACTTTCCTCTATCGAGGTTAGCAGCATTCACCCGAGGCTCTGGCCTCAATAGGTGATCTTGATAATCAGTAGGTGCGGAGGCGCATTGCTCCCACGTGGTGTATTGCTCTTGAGGAATATACTGGTTTTCCTCATGCTCCCTTTCGTACATGTGAAAGGGATGGGCGGAGTTGGCTCACCCTATCTGAAGAGCCTTGCACTCTAGATTTGGCCTATTAGTTCTAACAGTAATGAGGGGTGGAGGAGGAATGATATAATCATGTGGGCCCTCCTTATGAACCCTATGCTGCTCTAGCACTTCATCGCATAGTGGCCACTCATAATGAGTGTCTAAGGGGGCCTTCCCATGTGTGTACTCCTCCTGAGAGGGTCTGTGTTGAACGGGAGTGCCCCTCAAAGGGGTGCCTCTATAGTCCTGTTCTGTAGTGGTATGGTGTGGACTATGTTGTGGGTCAGGCTGCCAAGGTGGTATAACCAAGTCCTTGGGGCTATAACGGAGGTGACTTGTGCCTCCTTGCATACTTTTCGTAGCTTCTGCCCATGATTGGGCTTGGCTACGGGTATACACCATGGTGGTGGTTTTTCTAAAAAGATATGTATATTTTTATCTCCTTTACAATTTTTATGCTATACCAAACAAAAGGGGACCACACAAACAAAGAAATGATTATCTCGTTTACAGATTAAATGTGTGTCCTAGATCTGGTTCAATGTGTTTGATTTTTGTTATGTAAATCTTGTAAAGAAAACTTTGTTATACATGCATAATGAGGGCTCTTGTATCTCCAAAATGGTCACCCCTTCAATATACCATTGCCAGGCCATTATACCGAACCTCTCAATATACCCGCCCTTACGTGAGGGAAACTATTGGTATGCGAGAGCAGAACAATAAGTGGAACATAGGCGGTACGGAAGGGGGATCACTCTATTTTTGACACCTACCTTAGAAGACTTATCCTCATGCATGGGGAATCACCCCCGCTACACTTGGTCAGCTTTCATTAGGATTTACGTCTAGCAACAGTCGCGATCAGGGTATATGTATGCAAAATCCAAGCCAAGGTGGTGATGAAACCCACCGTTGGTCTTGATCAAGTGTTGGGGTATTAAGACCAACTCCTTGATGTTAATTTTATTAGGTGGTGTGTGTGGTTCCTTTTAATTGTGTAAAGAAAGAAAACATACAACAAAAGATGATTTTCACTAATGCAATGCTTTAAAGTACGTTTTATCTTTCAGAGACAATTAGTAGCAAAAAGGAAATCACAAAACCTAACTAGAACTGAAACCTATAATGAGGACTTGCCATTTGTGCAAGTATCATGCAAGCAAACCAGAGAAAAATGCATTCCTAATCAAGTTCCTTCCATTTAATTTACTCTATGTTTTTATTTTTATTTTTTATTTTTTATTGCAAGAAAGGAAAACAAACTACTTAACCTTTCTATGCAAGTGTCTGAAAATAAAGCAAAGAAAATAGAAAATTGCAGAAACATAAAGTAGAAAAACATAGAGGATGTTCAGAAGGCCTACCTCTTCTCTGTCTAAACTAGATGCCTCTGAGTTTCTACTCAAAAAATGCATAGAGCTCTAATCATCCTGGGGTGGGATGAATAGCAGGTCTGCATTCATCATAGGGTGGGATGAATACGTATTCATCTCGGGGTGGCACGAGTAGCAGTCCAGTGCCCGAATGAGTAACACCTGCAAAGAAAAACCATAAAATTTGGATCAAAAACTTGATCCTAACAGTAGGGGATAGGGTCCCACCATGATCACCACTGAAATCATGTAGAAATATGATGTACCGATATGATGCAAACAAAAATAGATATAGATGCTAAGTCCTACGAATGCATGAAGGAAATGACGTAGAAATGAGATGTGAGCAAACAAAGCGGGGCCTCCTTTATTGATATTGCTTTTAATATTATTACAATACATCCCCCCTCTAGGGCTCAGAATATTTGATACAATTTGTTACATTAATGGATGCCCAAAAGAAGCCTCGCTTCCAAGATCGGACGGTACGCTTCCAACGTCTTCCGCGTGCCCACATTCAAAGTGGGCGGGCTAAAAGTTGTCACCACTTGTGTCCATGTGTTCTTCATTCCTTTCTTCCCCTCTAGTATTCTTTGTGGTGAGATCCTATGCATAGAAAGACAACAAATCATTAATAGCATATGCGTATCTAGAAAAACATGCAATCCCCAAGGCCTCCAGTGGGCGCTTGTGGGATATCAGTGATAAGATTGATAAATCGATTATAGAATGATATATAAATGTAAAGGACAACTTCTAGAATTGGTATCACCTGATTTTGCATCGAAGCGGCGTCGGACGGCCCCGTTATGCTCGTTTGCCCGTCGGGGGCCTCTCCAAAGTGAGCGCTCCAATGTCCCACCTATGCTCATCCAAATCACCTAAAACTCATGGGTTAGGAATTATATGTGATTCTAAGACTACCCAGATGCTCATAATTTGCATATCCTACCCATATTCTCCTGTATGTGACAAGGGCGCCCTACGAGCTAGTTAATACATAAAATAATAAAATGATAGTCAAATCATGTCAGAATGAGTTCAAAATTTAATAGAGGCATTAGGATATCATCTAGGACATATTGAAAAAATAATATTAAGGAAATCATGCACATATTTCTAATCTCTCCGGGGTGGGACGTTGGGGACTATCGCAAAACTTGCAAAAAGTGACCTTCCAAATGTCCTACCTAGAGGCCTCCAAAACTCCTACAAACTTGTGGTTAGACTAAAAACAACATTTTGAGATGACCCAAAAGGTCATATTTTGCATATTCTTCCCAGGTTGTCCTGTATCTGAAGGCGCTCCTTGTAGGTTAGTAGACGCATAAAATGACAAAAACTAGGTCAAATCATGTCAGAAAGCAATGAAATTTGGACAACAGCATAAGTACATTAAATATAAAAGAATGCAAAAATAATAGTAAAAAAACCATGCATATATTTCTAATCACTCCGGGGTGGGGCGATTAGGACTGCAATAGTTTAGGGGGCGCCGGGGGTGGGACGCCCACCGTTTGGGGCCTAGTTTTGACACCAATCCAAGTGGGATGGGTCCAAAACCTCCTAGGGGGTTGTGTCGATGAGTTTGGGGTGGGATTGTGGCTGATTTCTTGGGTTTTTGGATCTGGATTGCGTTCCTAGTGTTCACCCGATAACCTCTCTTCCAAAAGAGAGAGATTAGGGATGTAGGAAGCACAAAGAGGAATGGGGGTATAGTTTGGCAGCACTTCATTGCTCCAAATGCTCCAGCTCTCTCCTCTTTTTGGGGTGAGGAGGCTCACCTTTTTATAGACCTAAGGGTCTCCTTTGCATGCGCATGCGAGGGCGCCACTTGGCTCATTATGCCTTTTAGGGGGAGAGAAGATTCCTCCCTGATTAGGGGCTCCTTGATTGAGGCCTCCATGATTTGAAACGTTCCCTCGCACTCCCATGCCTTGAAGGCGGAGTTAGGTGGCGGATTTGGGCTGCCATTTGTCAAGGTTTGACTTTTTTCCAGTCAAACCTGCTAATCGTCCCACCCTGGAGCGATTGCTGCTAATCGTCCCGAGGTGGGGCGAATAGGATTCTAATCATCCCAGGGTGGGACGAATAGGGAGCAAAGTGCTTAAAAGGTGCAAAACTGACCTCTGACCTTCCAAAACTGATTTGGGAGTGGTTAGGACCACTGTTTAACCTCTGGAGGCTGCCCTAGGGGGTATGTATGCCAATTCGGTCAGTGCTTGTAGTCACATAATCGGATTGGTGTTGTTTTGGTGTCTACAGGTGGATTGGTATTGGACAACCACTAAATTTGAGAGAAGTGTGAAATGGGAAATGATGGATTTTTAGTCTGACAATCCATAGGGGTAAAATTATCATGTAGAAGCATTTGCATGTGTGCATGTGTGATTAGATGCATAATCGGGCAAGGAGGTTGCTATAAAGGTAAAAGAGCCCTTACCCTTGTTCTTAGGGGATCTCTTGTAGGTGGTTGATAACCTTGTAGTTATCATGATACCTCTTTCTTAGGGAATAGTAATATTATGCATCAATTAATTATGGAATGCATCGGGTGAGGATAAATTTTAGCAAGAGCCCTTGTGTTGCTTAGGCTCTTATTTTATCATTAGGATGCATTAATTCATGTGTTTTGAAGCATAGAACTTGATTGGTTAATTATTTGTCAAGTATGGTATTAATAATAATGTTAGCATTATTAATACTTAAAATATTAAATACTAATGTTAATAATTAATATTAACATTAGAAATTAGAAATAGTATTAATTAGTTTAATACTATGAAGTGAGTAATTAATTTAATTACTATTACCTTTGTTTAAGAAGTATTAATTAAATATTTAATCTATTGAGTAATACTTTATAAAGTGGGGGCACATTTTATAAATATTATTATAAGAAAGAAAGAGTTCATATTATTTTAATTAATGTGAGGAACATTGGAAAAGTGAATCCTTTAGAGACCTAGCAAGAAAGAAACCAAGGAGTTACCAATGCTTGAGTTTCATCTTCTCCATTTTCCTTGATTTCCTCTCTTCTCTACAAATGCTATTTGAATCCTCTGGCTGAAGAGTTTTTTTTGGGGGAAAGAAGAGAAGGTTGGCTAGAAATAAACTAGGGTGTTAATCCTTATCATAGTCTAGATTTGCCAAAACTAGAGCTCTAGCTATTACTGGCTTGACCTTTTCAAAGGCCTATCTCTTTTTTGTTGTCCAAGTAAAGGAAACACCCTTCTTTAGCAACATGGTCTTGGGATTAACAATCTAAGAGAATTTTGAGATGAAATTTTAAACAAAAGTGATTTACCTAAAGAAATATTGTACAACCTTCTTGTTCATTGGAAAAGGCAACAACAATATTGTTTTTACCCAGTTCGGATCAATGGATAGTTTTTGCTTTAAGACAACATGTCCTAGTAATTAACCCTCATGAACTATAAATATAGACTTCATGGGGTTCAAGAAAATTCTAACATCCTATAATATGTCAAAAACCAACTTTAGATGATCCAGACGTTGATTCTTATCATGATAAAATACTATCATGTCATCTAGGTAGATTAGGGTCACTTTATTCACCAGTTGAATGAGAAATATACATGGATCTTTGGAATGTAGCTCCAAAATTAGACAAAGCAAATAACATTCAATGATAAGAAAATGTTTCCCACTTTATGGTGAATGTCATTTTATGTTGATCATCCTTCACCCATATCTAATTAAAGCTAGGAAAACCATCAATAGGGATTTTTTTATGCTCCATAAATTATTTGCAATATTTGATCTAGTTGTGGTAGAGGACTATGATACTTTAATGGATCTCTATGAAGATTCCAAAAATTAACACTACCAAATATCACTTTTTTTTTATATTAGGATTGGATTGGTTACCCAAGTGGAATACTTAATAGTGTGTATAATCTTTGTATTCAACAACTTTATAAATTCTTGCTTCATTAGAGAATCAATATTGGGATTCATTAGTCATTTTTTCTATCGAAAAATATTGACATTAGAAAGCAAATCAATAGTGTATTGGATGACATGCTTAACATAAATTCCTTCTCATCTATTTTCATTCTTTGGCTTGTCATCCACTCATTATTATCAAAGATATTTTCTAAAGTGATTAGACCCTTAGGTATATAATTATTCTTTAGTTTTATGATGTAATCCTTGTTAATATAGCTTTTCATATTTTTTGAATCAATCACATATATAGCTTCTTGAGTTAGAAAACTCACTATTTTCTCATTACTATCAAACACTTGCTAGAAAATATCCTTATCTGGGATTGATGACTATAATACCAATTTGACCTCTTTTGATGCTTTCTAATATCCAGAAGTAGGACTAAAGTTTGTTCCTCATAAAGCTAGTACATATGCTAGTTCATGTTCATTTATTGTGATGGATCTTAAATTAATGGAATCAAATATTTCTAGCAATTCCTAGACTTTATTTCAATAAGGTTTGAGGTAATGGTGTCTGCTATTGCATATCTCAATAACTTGATTTACTACTACCTCTGAATCACCATAGATTAATATATTTTTTATACTTATTTATTTTGCTTTTAGCAAGCCTAGGCATAGTTCTTCATATTCAAAAACATTGATTGAGTAGCTTTAGGTTAGACTATATGAGAAATTTTTGATTCCTTCATAAGGGGATTACAAAAATATTTTGGCTTTGGCTCAATTCTTGCATATTGGACCATCAAAGTATATATTTTACATCTCTATTTTTTAGAGCATGTGATTTATAATATCTCAAATATTATGGCTAGATAGCTTTGATATGCAATAAGTTCCCAACATGGTATCAATTACTTAATTGAAGTCTCTTAAAGAACATTTATCTTATATTTGTAGATCTTATGCCAAATCCTCAAGGAACTATGTGTCATATTCAATCAGATTGACATCTTCAATTAGATTGACATCTTCAATTATATTGACATATTTCTCTAGCCTTTCTATGTGGTAAGGACTTGGATGTTCCATATAGATATTTACCTTCCTTACCTTATAAGGAATCACCATATGCATGTAATCCAAAGATAGGTATCCTCCAAGTTTACCTATAAATTATATTGATAAATATAACTCAAAAAGAGAAGGAATATTAACCACTATTACCTCTTGGATTATAGTGAGATTTAGTACCTTGTGTAGCACCATGGGTATATCTTTGACTACTCCAATTTTTTAGACTAGAGTGACATCTAGTTATAGCACATCAAGGCTAGTTCGAGTGTATTCCATGCCAATTGCATCATATATAACTTTAGGAATAACCAATGTAGCAGATCTAGAATCCACAATGCAATTGTGCATAATCCAACGTTCCATGCATAAAGACATATAAAAGGGCAGAGGCCTATTCTTGCCTAACCTAGGGCTTTGTTAATATTGAACCAAATTTAAGTCCAGGTAGCCAAATCTACTTGAGGATGTGTTTTTAGGGCTGCATTGAGTAGATTAATTTGTCTAAGAATCAACAATACATCATACTTGATAATCCTTAAAGGGGTATTTTTAGTTATTCTACATTTCTATATCTAGAAGCTTATGGTATATTTTCATTCTTTTAGATTGGGTTATCAAACATTTTTTATATTTTTGTGTGGCTTCTTGCCTTTACTTCCTAGTGAAATATAACTTTCTCAACACTTGTTCTCTGGTTTCTTCTTGATTAGACTTGGGTTATTTTGGATTTGGCTACTCTTGAGATCTTTATTTGATATTCTCCTCTGGTAACTAAGTAGAAGCCTTCATACCATCAAATTTATGAGGATTTCCTATGAAGGTTATTTTACCAGATCTAAATCAACATATAAAACATACTAGAGCTTGAAGGTTCCTCAACCAATAAATTATGATCCAAGTCCATAAGCATACCCACTAGCCCTTTTGACTCTCAATTTTTTAAGCTACAACCAGTTGGGATTGATGTTGATAAACCATATAGGTATTAGTATCATGTGGATCATTACATGCCAAACACCAATAATATTATTAAGCTAGGGATGTCTCTCCCTCATGGTTTTTGACCATAGTATTATGATTTTTGGTTGTGTTGTTAGTTAAAAATGTTGGAGCATATTATATTATTTGGTAAATGCTAATGTACCCCCATGGTACCTTCATGGTACATATTGTATATATTAGATTAGGTTTGAGTCTTAGTTTAGAGTGTGAATAATATTTTATGTAATATTGTAATGTGCATAAAATGCACAAGTGTTATTTAAGTGCGTATGTACAGGAAATGCACAAGTGTATGTAAGTGTACAATTATAATGTGATTTTATGTGCATATGTATCATATATGAAAGTGTGCACATGTATCCTTATATTAGAATGTGCTAAGTAAAGAGTCATGTCTAGGTGTGCATACAAGATAGAGTTATGTGTATAAAAGTGTTAAGTAGAGAAGCTAAAAGTCATGAGACTTGGCATATGGAAAATAATAGTTAAGTAGCCAATGGATCATTCTATTATGGCTATATATTACTCCGTGGAGAAGCATAATTGTGTAACATTCTTATCATACAATTATCAAGTGTAGAGTCAAGTTCTATATTTGTAAGAGAAAGAGGAGTAATAAAAATTGCATACATTATGAGAAATTAATATTGTAAGTTGTGATACATGCTTTGTACATGTATGATTCATGCTATTACATTCATATTGTTTCTTATGAATGAATATTATTCTATATATTATAAGCCTATATTTACATATTAATTTCCTCATATGATCCTACTTACATCATTATCTTGATATTACTATTTTGTGGTTATCTTATATTTGATCTTGTGGAATTTATACTGTGAGTTTTATCTTAATATTAAGGCTTAAAAATCCATCAGTGGTATTTGAGATAATGTGAGTAGTTTCTTGTACAGGTTGAATTTATTTCGCTACATTCAAAATCAATTTTATCTAACTTGATAAAATTGATTTAGAGTCTATCTACTTTATAGGGATTTAGACTTAGAATCTATGGTAAAGTTAGAGTAAGTAGATGCTAGAGCATTTCCACGGTTGTATGAACAACTATTGACTACCAAGACTCAACTATAGAGTTTCCATGGTTGTAGAATAACTAGTGTATGATTGTAGGAACAACTAGTGAAGACCAAGACTCAACTATAGAGTCTTTCCACGGTTGTAGAATAACTAGTGAAGACTAGGACTCATCTATAGAGTCTTTCCATGGTTATAACTAGTGAAGACAAGAACTCATCTATTAGAGGGTGAATAAAATTTAATATAGTTGATCATTCAAGGACTTAGCCAACCCTTTAATTTATAAGGATTTCAAGGATATAGATATTCCTTGATATTGATTTCTATCAACTTAGAAGGAAGTTGAAGGATTTAGTACAATCAAGTCATATTTTTTTTTTATTAAGGCATAAGGGAAATTCAACATCACCTTGATATTATTTGAGTTCTTAGGTGCGACCTAAGACATTTTTTGAGATAGAGCTGCAACAAATATTGATTGTTATAAGAGTGATAATATTTCTATAACGAATGGAGAAGAATTTCATATTCAAGTGCAAGACTAAGTAGAAAAGGAGAAGGATATATAAAAAGGTTGATATATCTATCTGAATGTAAGATTTGATCAAGAAAATATTAATTAAAGTTGTGGTATATTGAAGTTTCAAGTCATAAAGAAATTGACCTTGTCATAAAAGTTTTAGGTCACAAAAAAATTGACCTTGACATAAAAGTTTTAGGTCATAGAGAAATTAAACTTGAAATAAAAGATTTAGGTCATAAGGAAATTAACCTTGATAAAATATTCAGGTCTTGAAGATAGACCTTAATATAAGAAACAATAGATTCAGGTCTTGAATACAGACCTTGACATTGGCATCAAGAAGGATAAGGACATAAGATTCAAGAGATTTCTATATTTTAGAAAATATAAGGCTCAAGATTCAAGATAATAATAGGTCTTGAAGAGAGGCCTAGATATATGAAAAGTTTTAGAATAATATAAGTTATAGATCTTGACAAAATGGCTTGAAATAAAGCAACCATTAGAGAGCATCAAGTAAATATTAAGGGTCCATAGTAAATGACCATATTAGAATATAAAGAATTCATTCAGACGTATATAGAGAAACTAAAAGAACCAGAGGTTAAACATCATAACAACAAGCATAAGAAGGATAGGCCAAATGAAAATCAAGAATCCAACAAAGAGATGTCTATACAAACATTGAGAGCTAAGAATCTAAGTGTTCATCTATCAAAAACAACATCATAGAGAACGTGCAAGCCAAAAATAAGTTAGTAGAACCGATACAACACTATTGCATTAGAGAACACAACCATAGGAGTCATCCTCACACCCAAGGAAGATTGAAATATGTCAAGAGAAAAATTCAAGCATGCTTAAGGAGCTTGAGAATATCCTAAGCGCATCTAAGAGAGATCGAAAATATCCCAATCATGCCTAAGAACTTGAGAAAATCAAAAGAAAGATAAAATTATCTAAGGAACAACACAAAAGGAGTAACTCAACATCTAAACCACCTAATGAGTAGTGCATCATTCAAGTTTACCCAAGGAGTAGCGCATTAAGAAGCAATGCATCTAAGTTTGCACAATGAGCAGTGCATTTAGAAGCAAATACAAGGAACAACACAACATGACACCCAAAATCGTCCAAGGAACAATACAACATCACTGGTCTGAGACAACCAGAAGGTATACCAAATGTTCAACAAGGAGATTCCCATTGAGATATTGAACTTTGGAAGTTGTAGAAGAAATGTAATGCAATATTGATAGATAAAATGTTGGAAGTCATGGAAGAAAAATAACGCAAAGTTGACAAATTGAACATTGGAAGTCATAGAAAGGAAGTAATGCAAGGTTTTTTTTTTCCATCATAGTCATTTGCCATAATGTGAAAGGAGTAATAGAAGCATTTCCTTATTGAAATGTTTACCTATCATAGTGGATCTATGTGCCATATGAAGGAGAATCCAAATGTTCATTGAGTACCTGGCATGGTTTCACTTGAAGAAGAATCCAATACGTGCCACATGTACGTAGTCTATTTGGAAATAAATATTTAGCAAGGCCATTCAGAGGTGTATGGGCAGAGATGTTAAATTTAGTCTACACTAGCTTGTCTTAAAATGAATACAACTCATCTTTGTAACGTTGAACAAAGAAAGGGTGTGCATGGGTTATTCAGAGGTAAACTCAAGTTAATTAGGATTTTTTACTTTATGCCATAGGAGTAATAAGGTAGACTTTTATTAATGTTTGAATATTTTATTAAAGCTTAATTTGGAGAGATAAAATTAGGGAACTTTAAAGTGATAAGCTAATTTATTTAATTGGAGTGATAAGGTTTATTTAAAGTAGTTTAATTTTTTGATAAATTGAAGTTACATTTAAAATTTGGTTGGAGTTATAAGGTTTATTAATGGTTTTTTATTTGTTAGATAAATTTCTAAATTTTGAAATTTATTATTTGGGAGTTAAAAGAAGTTCTACTTCAAACTTAGAAAACTTACATTTGTAAAATTCATTATTTCTTAGTTTCTAAAAATTAGGGAGACATAAGGATTACTGCTTCATAGAAATTACTCAAGTACAAGGAGAAATAAGGATGTCTACTTCAAAAGAATCAAAATTTACAAATTCAATATACGAAAAGAAAAAATAAATATCATAAAACTTGGGATCGAGAATTTTATTTAAAAATCTAGTGATTAACATAGTGAAGCTATAGATGAAAATTTTGAAATATTTGAATATTATTTACATGTAATATTTTTTGAAGCGATTGATGATGGAAATATAGCATTATCACACCTTTAGATATTGGTAGCATAATGTATATGGAATTACTTATGTTTAAGTTTCATAAAGAAGAAAATATGAAACAAAAAGAGTTGATTGAATCTCTTAATAAGAAATTAAAAATAGATGAATCATTTTTGGAAAAGTTATTTCATTCTTCTTGTAGTATTGATATTCCAAGTTCATCTAACTCAGGAACCTATTATGATGCTTTAAGTGAGTGTTCAAAAGTCTCTATACAAGAAAAAAGGGTCATATGATTCTAAGGACAAAGGCAAAGGAAATATTCTTATGCAAGAATCTAATGACAATTAGAAAGTACAAGAGATTTGTAATCTTGAAATTACAAAGGGTGATGAACATAAAACTGATTCCAAAAATTAAGTCAACCAAAAATAAGTTGATGGACATCAAGATGAATATCAAATGCATTGCAAGGTCACTTGAAGAATGAATATCATGATTAATAGAAGACTAAAGTCTTCAATAACCAAATAATTTTATAGAGAGGAGTGTTGGAGTATATTACATTATTTGGTACATGGTAATGTACTCCCCTTGGTACCTTCATGGTACATATTATAAATATTGTATTAGGGTTGAGTATTAGTTTAGAGTGTGAGTAATATTTTATGTAATGTTGCAATGTACAGGAAATGCACAAGTTTTAAGTGTGTATGTGTAGAAAATGCACAAGTGTCATGTGAGTAAGTGCACAAGCGTAATGTGAGTTTATGTGCACGAGTGTATTATATAAAAGTGTGCACAAGTATACTTATATTAGAGTGTGCTAAGTGAAGATCCATGTATAGGTGTGCATACAAGATAGATTCATGTGTATGCAAGTGTCAAGTAGAGAAGCCAAGAGTCATGAGACTTGGCATATGGAAAGGAATAGTCAAGTAGCCAAAGAGTCATTCTATTATGGATATATATTACTCCATGGAGGAGCATCATTCTATAACATTATTATCATACAATTATCAAGTGTAGAGAGTCAAGTGTTATATTTGTAAGAGAAAGAGGAGTAATAAATATTGCATACATTATGAGCAATTAATATTGTAAGTTGTGCTACATGCTTTGTACATGTATGATTCAAGCTATTACATTCATATTGTTGCTTATTAATGAATGATATTTGATATATTATAAGCCTATATTTACATATTATTATTCTCATATGATCCTACTTACATCATTATCTTGATATTACTATTTTGTGGCTATCTTATATTTGATCTTGTAAAATTTATCCTATGAGTTTTATCTTAATATTAAGGCTTAAAAATCCATCAGAAACCCCTTGGTATTTTGTGATGTAAGGATTTCTTCTTTGATGGTATCATTAAAATATTCTCTCAATGTTTTATCTCTCCATTACAGTGATATTATTTGTTAAATTCTTGAAATTGTTTTTAGCTCTTGCATATCAATTGATTCTTTTGGATCTAAAGAAGGGAAAGACTATATTGTGATAGATAAAATTGTAGGTTGAAGATATAGCTTAGGTGCAATTAAGTCAAATAGTGGAGGGTCAAAGGAAGTTGAAAGTAAGGCTTATTGATTTTTCTAAGGAATTTCTAAGAAATATGACATTACAACCTTTGGAGGAAGATTTCAAACTAATATAAGAACATTATTTGCTACCATTGCAACTTGAAAATTTGGGAAAGTATAATCTCATTTGACCATCATATTTGCAAGCTTAAGTTTAAAATTAAACCATGGAGGTGGTAACTGTAGGCTTGAGCTTGGAAGGTATTACCTCCTAAGGGATTATCCTCAAAGTTTTGTTGAAATGTATATTGAAGTCAGTGATCGTCTCCTATGGATGCCTTTGTATTGAAGTAAAATGCATTAGGAATGAAAAGGAATACCATACATTGTTAAGCTCTAGAATAAAGGGTTCAAATAGTTCAACCTAGGTGCTAATTTTATTTTCCTCTAAGAAGCAATACCAGGACAAGGCTAACAATCTCACAATTACATCCTTATAATTGATGTCGTGCATAGTAGCTAGAGCAATTATATCTTGACAATGTTCATAAGAAATTTTATCACTACTATTTTATGAGGGTAAGGCTTTTAGTGATACATGTGGAATATCATCAATATTTTTAAGATTAGGGGGTCTAACATTATTATATATAGGGTAATTTTTCCAACCATGGTCCTAGGTAATTCTTGGGGTATGGAGTATAGAGAAGTAGGACTTTGGATGAAGAAATCCTAGACAAGTGAAAGTAATTTTTCTTTCCTATATTTCATATAAATTGATAACTAAACTAATTGTGGGGGTTATTTAGATTTTTGGCCTCTGATATCACAATCATAAGATTGTGGGTTTGAGTTCTTTAGTGGAGCCATCAATTATTATTGGGTTCTATAGATCTAGAGTTTCTAGGTGAATGGATTATTTATCCACTTAAGAGACCAAGATCTTCACCATAATCTTGATCATACATTCTTATTTCTTGAAGTTTCTTGTAAGAGAGACCAATTGATGTAATTTGATCCCACTAGGTATGCCAAAAATTTGTGAGATATGTAGTTGGTGTTTCTTAGGTTTATTTTGAATATTTTAATTATAATCATGATGAATTGATGTGATTTGTCCCACTTGAAACGCCAAAAAATATTGATCTTTCAATCTACCTAGAATATAATTTAAGCCCTAGATCGAGGTCAAGATTGGATGACTTAGAATTGTTTTTAAATCAACCTCTAGATAAGCTTGGATCCTTATCTAAATTTTATTACATAAAATATAAAATATAGAAAAGGGGATAAGGTTGAGATAAGGTAGGTATAGAGAGAATGATAATTATGGTTGGAGCTTAGATAACAACACAAGCTTTAGCTAAATATGTATTAACCATATCTTACAAGCAATTCCTATCAAATAAAAATTCAACTAAGGCTATATAGAACATACAATATGCTCATATATCACAACATCCAACATTGCAAGCACTCTATCCAAAATTATTTAAACAACAAAGTCTAACATATAATATTTCAAATAGAGCATAAATAGAAATGTTGAAAGTGTAAATATTACCATAAACAATAATTCTATACACTTCAACTAAGAGAGGTAAAACAAATTTTAATTATATTTGAATAGCATGAACATTTGGCTTACAAAAGGAAAACTCTAAATTTTTTGACCCTCTATACTGAGGAGCATTCCTCTATTTATAGTTTTGCTAAGCTAAAAAAGAAAATAACTATTTTGTACAATCATAAGTAAAAACTGATCATGTATGATTAAAGATGATATGCCACCACTAAGCATCATTAGCATGTTTAACATGATCTCTGTTAGCCCTATAATGGTTATGATTTACAAGATCTTTAGTTATGCTTTTTTGGAAAGATTATTGCTTTCATTTTTTGACAACAACAATTTTGGCCTAGCAAATTTTATCCAAAAGTGTCAAGTGCCTTCTTCTTATAATAATTTCAACTTGCAAGCATGCCAAATCATTTAAGTGCTAACATCATCTTCCGTTTTGAGGAGCTACGATCTAGGATGATAATTTCTTTTGACTTGTGCTTCATGTTGCTTTTCTTGTGGGATTTTCATCTAGTCAATTTTTTTTGAAAGCTAAGCTCAACTTAATCACATTTTATTTTTGCTTACTACCTTCTAGGCCTTAAAAAGTATGAAGCTAGTTCATTTTAAATATTTTGAAGTGACTTCCTGACATCAGTGCAAAAAAGCTATGGATTTTTGCCTTCTAGAAAAAAGATCTCTTCTTGCCAAACTAGAGATTATTGTAGCACCTTGCTGATATTACTACCAAAAAATCTAGCTTACTAGATTCTGGTCTTTTTTTTACTCTCTTCTTACTAGACCAGATATTTTGAAGCACTTTCATTGATGTCACCGCAAAAATGTTTTGTCCATTAATAATTTGAATTTTTGGATTTGAAGAATATGAAGTGATTCTAGACAAAAGCTTTTACCTTCAATGAAGAAGAAATTTTAATCAATATCAAGTCCAAAAATGCTTCCTTAAGCTCTAGATGTTTGACTACAGGTTTTTTTGGGGTTTTGGTGTTGTCTGGTAATCTTCCATATTCATAGTTTGGTTGAATTCTTTTTGTAGGCTCTTTCTTGCATGTTATTTAGAATTTTGATCTCCACATTTTTAAGCATTTCTTGTTTTGATAAACACATTTTGTTATTGACCCACCCATTGCTTGCTTTTGGTGTTTTAATGATTGCCTCTCCACTAGGATTATGAACCATATTGATTTGGATGGTGCACCTATTTAAGTTGTTCACATTTTTTAGTTTTAGATAATTTTCCACTTTTTTCTTTCTTGTCATGAATTCTTGGGGTGGCCTTTGTATGGACCGGAAATTTTAGATAGTCTATGAAGGTTTCACAACTTGAAATATCCAATATGATTCTATTTTCATAGATCTCTAAGTATAGAGCCCCTTTTGATGGAAATAAAGGAGATAAAATTGTTGACCAGATACCTCATACCCACCTTCTTCTTCCATGGTTGTTGGGTTCTATTACCTAATGTTTCTTGATAGTATTATCTTATAATTGTGTCAGGGAATAGTGACTAGTTGGATAGTCATTGCAAACCCAATAAGACGTGGAAAATAGTCCAGCCTAGGAGCTCATCCTTTTGGGTGAGTCCATTTTTAGCCACTATATGGGGTGAAAACCTCCCAAAGGTGGATATTTTATATATTTAATTAAAAAGGCTCCAGGAATCCTACCAATGGCAAGGTATGGCTTAGCTATCACCAAAAAGGATATGGACCATGGTTTGCCTAGTCTTGTTGATCAATGTGATCTCGTGGCATAGGGAGCTTAAGATTTACTTTTAGCTTATGGTGGAGGCCTTCCCTTTGATATTTTCTTAATTTTGGATACTTGATATATGGAGGACTTGGATCATATCACCTTGGTTTTCTTCAAAATCAACCCCAGATGGTGATCTTACTCAAAAATTTCCTCTTCGACAAGATTTTCCTAGTGTAGTGAATTTTCACTACATCTATTTTATTATGATTGCATTTCATATCTTAATATTATTTGAAAATAAAAAATGAGGTCAATATGTATATTGTTATAAAGAAAAACATTATTTTGTTAAGCCTCCACATTGTGTTTTATTTAAAAATAAAATAGTTGTTATGGTTTTGATTGAGAACCAACAAGAGGTAAACCTCTTAGGCCATAGATTCCAAGTATCATAGGGTAAATTGAGAGTGAATTTTTAAAGACTTGAAGTTTTATTTCCTATCTTGTTAGCTCTTGGGATGAAACCACAATTCTATTAGGTTTGAATATCCTTTCCTTGGAAGAAACTTGTCTTTCGATAACAATATTTACATGTTATGATTACCTTTATATAAAGGAAAAAAGAAGAGGTAATAGGATAATGGGACAAATAAACAATAAAAAGAAAATTGTTTTTCTTGTAGGCAAGTTTTGTTTCTCCTTCTATGTTGTGTATATTTTGTATGAGCAAGAATTGCTAGGAAAATTAGTTTAATTGGTAAATCAAAGGAAAATGGGTTTTGAGTTTTAATTATAAAATTCAAAATGTCCTTGGAACTCAATGGAGTACATGTATGATACATTTTTTATTTTGGTCCATGTTGTTTATCTCGAGTTTTTTACAACCTTATAAAGATGTAGTTTAACATGAATAGGCACACATTGGGTTAATTTCTTCTCCAGTAATGAAACTTTGGGATTCAGTGCCTACTAATTACCTTTTTACCAAGTCATTGGATCAAGAACATTCTACTATGGGTTAAGGGAAATATACCTTGCTTTGAGACCTTCTATTAGTCTAGAAATAATGATGTTATACCCTTTTATTAAAACAAAAGTTTGTATCCTATTTTATTATCTTGATATTTTATTTTTCTCCTCTAGAAACATGTGGTAAAATGGCTTTTCTCCATTATAAGAATTGAAATTCTTCCTATTATAGGAACTAGTAAGGGACCAAATATTATCTTCTCAATTTTATTATTTTCATGGGAGAGGAAAAGATAAAGAGCAATACTATTGCAACAATACCATAATTATTCTCCTCATTTATTTGAAAGCACTATTTGTTTGTGAAAAGGAAACTATATCTAGCATGTCTAAATAGAACTTCTTGGAGGCCATTCTAATGATCAAAAACCTCAAGGGAAGTTGTAGTTTCTTAGATGAAGTCCATAATAACTATTGAGTGGGAGAATTTTTGATATTCTATTTAAATTATAAATAGTGGTTAAGACCAATAGTGATCATGTTTTAATTTAGAAAATATGCATCACAAGTTGAGTTGAGCTCTCCTTAAGTCACACCTTTAAAAATATAATTGCTACCTATTGTACCCTTTCAATAAATAGTAAATATGTTTTTGTTATTATTGTTGGATTAAGCATTCCATACTAGGAATTATGATAGTTACAATAGTGGAGGGCTAAAAAATATGCATAATTTGGTGGCTACCTTGGTCATCAATTTGCAATATGGTGAAGGTGTCTTTTAGTCATTTTTTTCATTGTTTTATTGTTTGAACTCTATTGTATTGCTTGAATTGGAGAAAAATATGAGTGATAGTATATTATTGATAAATTTATTTTGGCATCATCAAAACACTAATGATGAATTCTTTGGACTATTTGTGAAATATTTTTTGAAATAAATTTATATCTACCTTTACTAGAGGTTACATGACTGAATTATAATGGTTGGGTTTGTTCACAAATTTATTGATTGCAAAGTATATTTTAATATTACATATTAAAATAGGATTTTAAAAATAAAATATATGCAATAACATTAATTTAACAAATTTCCATTGCATGGATAAGCTAGAAAACATCATAATACATTATTGTATGACAACTAGATAGATAGAGAGCAGTCGTTTGGGAAAACTAACCAATGCACCATGTATGGAAGTAATAGTATGAATTACATATGAAATAAAATATTATAATATTTATATACATAGATGCATTTCCAGTAGTGCAAATTGGATGCTACACTAAATATAGATCTAGTAATGAATATATATTCATTTAAAATTTATGGAAATATGCATGGAGTATTGCACATGTTTATATTTCTAGTTGAATTGGTTCTACATATTTATCCCTTCATAAAGGGTTAGAGTTTAATTATAAAGTTGATATGGGAATATTCCAAAGAATGTCACTTAGTTGGGTGGTAAAGTGCTTAAATGATGTTTTATCTCCTCTAAACATTAGTTCAAAGACAAGTAGAAGACAAGAATGTAAAAATATGAAATAATTTATTATAACTATTGTACTCATGACAAGAGTATATTTTGATTATAACCTTTGAATAGAAGGAAAAAATTGTTAACCTTGTGACAATTACAACTGCAACATGTATGAAAGTTGTAAAATTAAAATTGTATGGAAAACCATAATAAAATTTGTATACTTGATTGAATATTTTGAGATCAAATAGTTATTGATTTATGCTCAATTAATGTTGTTTCCTAAAAAATGTAAATTTATTTCCAATTGAATAATGGAAGGTTTTTTATATGCTCATGATAGATGTAATAACATCATTATGATAGAATATTATGGAATTATGACTTTAGTACTCTTTTTTAGCAAGTTACAATTTCAATAGGATGACTTATTATGGATTTATGACTATAGTACTCTCATTTACCAAGTCATAGTTTCAAAATGATAGACTATTATGTATTTATGACCATAGTACTCTATTTTCGTAAGTAATAACTTCCTTATGAATTGTTATGGAATTATGACTATAGCACATTCTTTAAATAAGCCACTATTGATGTATGCATGGAATTGTATCAGAAATAGTTTGTATTTAATTATTGGTATACAAATTAAAAACTATTTAAAGAGACCACTTAGTTCAACACTCTTAGTTACAAAGGCATGCTAGTAAGGTGTTCTATAGTAAAATTGTTAACTATTAGTATGAGGACCTTGTGCTTTTCATGGTATAATGTGAAACATGGACACTTAATAAATGGTACTTGACTATCTATCATAGCAAGATTGTAGTCCACTAAACAAATTGATGTTTTAAAATAATACCATGAATAAGGATAAACTATAGTTAACCTATACTTTAGCATGGATAATTTATATATAGGAAACATATGTTGTTTTAGTGAATCATATTATAGACTTTTAGTTTTTAAAACATACATGATTTAACCATACCATGTCTCAAATAGTTATCCAACTTGACATTTTTTAAAATCAATATATCTTGAGTAAATTTTGAGGTTCAAGTAGGACTATTGAGAACAAAAAAAATCATCACCTACTCCAAAATATAGAGTGGATATTTAAAACTAGTGTAGGTAGAAAATCCTTGTACTCTATTTAGTGTAGCAAGTTAAGATCTTGATGAAATCACTTTTGGAAAATAATTAATTTGAATTTAATTAAAGTGATTTGTGGGATTAAAGATTGGAAGTGAAAAATAATGGCTATTTTATGAATATGAAATAATGATATTTTTAACTGGAATAGAGACTAATGATACATATGGTATTAGATCCTAGTACTAAAAACTAGGGATTAATGTTTTTATCCATATTTCCTAGGTAAAATTGTTAAGATAAATATTAACCCATTAGTCAAGACTAATAAGGGAACAAACGATTATATTAGATGATGGATTTATTACAAGAAATGCAAGAAAAACTAAATTTATTAGAAAATAAGGGTATTGATGGACCAAAGAGGGAGGAATATTCCCATTAGAAAATAAGCATTTACTTGGGTAAATGAGGTCCATAATGAAAATAAAATGCCCAAAAGAACTCTAATCAAAATGGAATTCTCTAAAGCTCTTCTCAAAACTTCCTAAGTAGATTTTGAGAGCTCTGGAAGAGAAAACTAGGGCATCAATTGGGTAGTTGAAGAGATTTTTGGTTACTGTGGATTTGAAGACAAGATTGCTACCCCATGAGGGCCCAATGGGGACACCTTTGAATCCTCTTTTAGAGAGACATAGTTATTTTGAAAATGTTTTAAAGGATAAATCTCTATCGAAGACTGAATAAGCACAAGAAACTGAATATAAAATGCTATTTACGGTTGCTGGAATAGATCAACATCTCAACGAGTTAATGGATGCTTGCCACAGTCAAAATCAAGGCCAAAGATTATCATTAAACAAGGTATGGTTGAAGAAAAAATTTTATATAGAGCCAATCATGATTTGATCTATAAATTTATGGGTATTTTCCCCACCCTAAATTTTTTGCATTCCTGGCTTTGGAAAAATTGGGAGCCTCTTGGTGAGTATTGTTTATGGTTTATTAGCAATGGATATTTTATTGTTATTTTTTATTCACTTGTTGATAGAAATAGGGCTTTCAAATTAAAAAATAGGAATCATGGTCCAAAAGGATTATTTGTTCAACCCTGAAGAGTGGGATTTGATCCTCGAATGAAACCCCTTGTTGTCCTAGTTTGGATCCATTTGTATGCACTTCCAATGGATTTTTGGAGTGATCAGGTATTGGAAATTATTGGCAATTCCCTTGGAAGACATTTGGGTGTTTCCAAAGACACAATGGAAGGAAACATAGTTGTTTATGCAATATTATGTGTGGAAATAGATCTTAGCCAACCTTTTACGATAGAGGTGGAACTCAAAATTATAGGACTATCTTGGATTCAAAAACTGGATTATGAGGCATTGCCCTTCATATGCAAAGTATACCACAAATATGGACATTTGGCCCGATCTTGTCCAAATAATATGAATATAAAAATGGAGGCTCCTTTGGGAATGTCAAATCTTCCTAAGGAGGGTAATTCAACAATCAATAAAGAAACAACCAATATTTCTTAGGGTAAAGAAGCACAGGGATATGGTTTTGAATAGTCCAAAATAAGGAGAAGGCAAAAGAAAAAATATGATAAAGAGCAAACCCAAATCAAGCCCTCTAATAGGTATGAGATCTTTAAGACACTAATGGAACAATAAGAAGAACAATTCATGGAAGGAGTGGATGGGAATGATAAAAATAATAACAACCATGTTCAAGCCCCTCCTTCATTACCTCCCATCATAGAGCAGGTAATTGAGTGTAGTGAGTTACCGCAATTAGAGAGTGTAGGGGTATTGATAGTGCATAACCAAGAGCAATCAATAATTAAGGATGTCATCATGGGCATAGAAAAAAAGAACAAATAAAGACCAAATCTAGGGATAAATCAGGTGGAAAAAAGATAAAAAAATAGCAACTCTCAAGGAGTGGGTAGAAAATTAAATAAGGAATTGATAGCAGTTCAATGAGACAAACTAATCACTGGAGGATCGGTGAGACCAATATATTTTTACTACTCTCAAGGTAACCAATGATTATACAATCATGGAATGTTAGGGGTTTAAATAGTAGAACCCATCAATATGTTGTTCGAAGACTTAGAAAAATGTAAAACATATTTTTTGCTTATCCAAGAGACAAAAATATCATTGGATCTTATGTGTAAAATAGTAAATAAAATTTGGAGGGGTGATGGTCATATGGAAGTGGCTACCCAAGGGGTCTCAGGGGGGATAGTTACTTTTTGGAACTCTCTTGAATGGATTGCAATAGAACATATAGCTTGGAGGGGTGTTCTCACATCACATTTTAGGAACAATGTCACAACTGAACATGTTTTAATCACAATTTTTTATGGGGCTCAAAACCTAGATGGTTAGATGCATCAATGGAAATTTGTGCATAACATGAGAGTCTCAAGGGAAGAGTTAGAATATATTATTGCTAGGGATTTTAATTCTAAATTATCCTCTAGATATCATGAAGGGGGAACCCCAATTTTAGACCCAAGGGATTGAATTATGATTACCCAAATCTAGACATTACACTTGGTGGATATTAAATGTTCTGGAACAAACTATACTTGGAATAATAAGAGGAGGGAGCAACATAGCAAGACGGTGAAGTTAGACCATTTTTTTGGTTTCAGAGGAGGCATTTGTAAAATGGAATATAAAATTTCAGATTTTGGAGGGTTTAGTTTCATATCACTTTCCTATTTTATTGGACGGTGGGATCAAGACAATGCAACACCACAAACCATTTAAATTTGAAAATTTTTGGTTACAAAAAGAGGAACTTGGAAAGAAAATTCCACAGTGGTGGGAAGAATGCTGCCCAACATATGGGACAACAATGTTTAAATTCCACAAACAACTTTATTATGTCAAAGATCAACTAAAACAATGGAGGCGAGCTAACAAGACAGACTTCCAAGTCCAAAGAGATTCATTGGTGGCCATATGGGATGAGGTTAAAAAACACTTTAGGGAAGGAATAATTATAGAGAAACTCAAATAAGAGGATGATACATTGCACAAAGCAGTTGAGAACATTGACAAACAAGAGGAGACCTACTGGAAATAGAGAGCAAGAACCACTTGGTTATTAAAAGGTGATAAAAATACCAAATTTTTTCATCGGGTTGCCTGTGCTAGGAGACAGACGAACAACATGAAAGCTCTTCAAGATGATAACATACACTCCTTTGATAAAATTCCAGGTATGCATTTCAATTCAATGTATTATTTTTCTAAACTATTTAAGGAAAGCATGGTGCAAGATGAAGAGGCTTAAAAATTTCTTGTTGTCATACCCTCTATTATCTCTGAAGAAGAAAATCAAGCCCTACTTAAACCCATTGATAGAGAGGAACTGAATAATGTAGTCTTTGGAATGAGCACTAGAAAAACACCAGGTCCAGATGGATTTCCAATTGAGTTTTTTTAGGCCTTCTAGGACAACTTGGAGGAGGATGTAATGGTTGTTATAGAGGAGTCCAAAGGTAGTAAAAGAATGCTTAAAGCATTAAATCACAATTTCATTTCCTTAATTCCAAAATGGGAGGAGGGAATGCATATTTCATATTATAGACCTATTACATTATGTAATGTCATATATAAAATAATCACAAAGGTAATGGCTGGGTGGCTAAAACCTATTCTACATAGCATTATCTTCTATGAGCAAGAGGGTTTTATAGAGGGTACTGGTTAGGTAGATCTTATATGGTGTGGTTCTAGCTCAGGAGCCAATCCATTCAATGCAAACATCTGGTAATAGAGGAATATTCATAAAATTTGATATGTCAAAGGCTTATGATAGGGTGGAGTGGAGATTCTTGTCAAAGATGATGGCAGCCTTTGGTTTCTCTCAAGATTGGATAGAATGGGTCATGAGTTGTGTTTCTACTCCGACATACTAAGTGTTAATCAAGGGTCTTCCCTCACAACCATTTGGATCTACTCAAGGCCTTCTTCAAGGAGATCCTTTTTATCCCTATATTTTTCTCATATTGGCTGAAGGCTTGGGTAGACTCATCTTAAGAAGAAGACAACAATATTTGCTAATAGGTATCAATGTGGGTGAGGAAGTTTTGACTCACCTACAGTTTGTAGATGACACAGGATTGGTGGGAGTGGCCAGCTTCAGGGAAGCAAAAATGATTAGAGATACACTTAATGTCTACCTTAGGGCTACAAACCAAGTTACCAATGATAAAAAATTCAAAGTGGTATTTTTTAATCTTTATCAAAGGATTCGGGACAAAATTTTAGAGATCTTGGGATTCACAAGGACTTCTCTCCCAGTGGTATACTTGGGGGTCCCTTTGCATTTAAAAAAACTAAAAATATATATTTGGAGGAATATTTTGGACTATATCAAGGAAATAATTAATCATTTGTCTCACAAATGGTTAAGTTATGGGGTAGATTAATTTTTTTATAGTCAGTCATTCAAGCCATGCCAATTTATAATTTTTCTATCATTTCTACCCCACATACCATATGGAAAGAGTTGGACAAGATGGTTAGAAAATTTTTATGGGAAGGAGTAAAAGGAGAGAGGAAATGGGCCTTAGTAGGTTGGGAGAAATTAAGCCAACCCAAGGTAAAAGGAGGTTTGGGACTGAGAATATCAAAGTTAAATAATAAAGCTTTGGTTGGAAAGCTTTATTGGAGGTGGATTTACTAGCCAACTTCTTTATTCAGTATTATCTTAACTAGTAAATATTTGGGACAGGTAAACCCGAATGAGGTGGATCATTTCTCTTTGGATGGTAATGGATCCTTAGTGTCGTAGGATATGAAGTTAGGATCTCATATTGTAAAATATGAATTATTTTGTAAAGTTGGGAGAGGGGAGAAGTCACGATTTTGGATAGATTCATGGGATCAATACCCACCTATCATTGTTGAATTTCTTGAACTACAAAAAATAAAAAAATCATGGAAATCAAGGGTTGGGTCCAAATTGAAAGTTATTTCAACACTAATAAGTTGGGGGATTATAAGTTTAAGCAGTTTAAGAAGTTGGATGAGTGGCAAATTTCAATCCCTATGGATTTGACATCCATCATGACTAAAATCTTGGCAGAAATATTTCTCACCGGTAGAGATGAGAAGGATGAATTATCTTGGGGCTATGGGAGCCTTGGTGTCTACATAGTGAAGGATGGATATGATAATATCCTTGCAGAGCCTCCTCCTCATGCATATCAGGTTGAGGATTGGAGAAATATTTGGCAGTCCAAGGATTGGTTAAAAGTAAAAAAAAAATCCTGGAAGTTCATGCATAATGGAATTCTTACTTTTGATAATATTAGATGTAGGGGAATCAATGGTACATATCAATGTGTTTTATGCTACAAGAGTGAGGAAAAAACTAATCACTTGATGTTTGAGTTCCCATTCATGCACCTGATTTGGGAGGGATGGTTTTTATATTATAAAATTCGAGTTAATGGTGATTTGAATTGGATTAATATTTGGGAAATATGGAATAGGGGTAGATTTAAATCTAACTCTCTTTGTATTTTTTGGGATCTTGAATTAAAATTAATTTGGTGGCAAGTGTGGTTGGAGAGAAATGGCAGAATTTTTAGAGAAACCTTTTCTTATTTAGATGGGTTTTGGTAGGTCATTTGGAGCAAATTCACATAAACTGTAGCAGTGTATGCTAAAGAAGAAATTCAAGTTGTTATAGGTATAATGGAGAAGGAAGTTGAAGTGCAAGAGGGGTAGGATAGATCTAGTTAGAAACCACCCGCAGAAGGTTGGATTAAAATTAATATCGATGGAGTTGCAAAAGACAATTCGGGTAGAGCTGGAATTGGAGTCGTTTACCAAAATCATGTTGGAATAGCTCTCTATTGGGAACTGCAAGGCTTGGTAAGAGCCATAAAAAATGAAGTGTAAGCCTTAGCTATCAAATATACTTCTATTTGGTTAGTAAAATAAGGTTACAAGAGGATAATTCTAGAATCATATTCTCAAATAATGGTTGGAGCTCTAGATTACATGAGGAAATTTGCTTTGAATACATGGAGGTTGAGAATTCTTGTCACTCAAATTAAGGAATTGTGGAGGGAATTAGATGATGTGATTCTAGTTTATGTGAGTAGAGAATAAATAAATCGAAAGACTTCCTGGATAAGATGGGCACTGATAAGGAGGTAGGGATTCAGTGGCAAAGTGACATGGCTATTGAGGATGAGATGATTAGGCAGGTTGGTGATAAAATCCAGTGTTTAGATAATTTGGACAACCATTATAGAAATATGACTTAGGAGATTTATGCTCCAAAGTAGATCTTCTTTTATAGTTGTAAACAGGTGAACAACCATTGTATAAATATGGTTTAATATATTTAGCTCCAATGCAAATCTTATTTTACTATTGTAAACATGTGTTCTCTTTGTCTAAGGCTGGGAGAAGTCTCATACCAACTTGTAAATGATCTTTGTTTTAATACAAGCTTTTTCAAATTATTTAAAAAAAGAAGAAGGAATTCTCTAAAGAACTCAAGAAAATGTTTCCTCTAGAATATTATTGAAATACCATTGGTTATGGAGTAGATGCAAGGATCATCAATATGAGCAATTATCTTGATCTACAATATTTTATTGAAGAGACCAAGGCAACTTGGGCAATTTACAAATTGATGAGTGAAGCAACATCCTGGTGGGATAACCTAAAGGTGAAAAGTGGTATGAAGGTTTAAAGAATAATTTGAGATCATTTTACCACTTTATTCACATATAAGTAGTTACCAAATTATGATTTAATTAGAAAATGATAGAATTTTAAAACTTGATTCAATGAAATTCAATGATAACCCATTATTGCGAAACCTTTATGAAACTCCTAAAGTATGTGCTATAATTCTAGCAAGATAAAAAAAATTAGGATTTGGAAGTTTATTATGGGTTAAAACCTGTGGATAATGGTTCATATATATTTTATAGCTATGGAACAAGTCTTTGAGAAGGTCATTAAAAAATAATAGAGGATCTAGTTCATTAATTCTTATCATAAGTAGCTAAAAGAAAACTATAAGTCAACCCAACAATAGCAGCTACAATTTATCCCATCTTTAAAGAATTGTTTGAAAGAAAAAACCATTTGAAAATAATAAGAAAAATATGTAGAATTGGCACTTGTGAAATAGAAAGCTTGTTCAGTAGCAAGGTTAATTTATGTGACCTCAAGAATATCATAGTAGTAGAAGTAAAAGAAGACCTGAAGTGTGTGTTAAAAATATGGTGGAGAGTAATATGTTGCACAACCCTATAGTAGCCTCAAAAAAATATATGTGATAGTGGATAATTAACAAGCAAAGAATTACAATGTGCTCATTTAGACATAATGTATGCTTTACTATACATATGTTCCCATTTTTATTGATAAAAGAGCAATTAAGAGTTTTATTTTACCTCATAATTTTAAAATAATAAAAATAAAAGTTGCACTTATGTTATAACCATGGAATGTTTAATATGAAAAATGGATAAAAAAATAGTGGAGCAATACTTGCGTATGGTTGATTTAAACTTTCTCACTTCACTATTGAGGTAAATCTCTATGTGGCTCCCTTATGATCCTATGATGTAATTATAGGTATTGATTAGATTTGGATTTGGTAGTGTTTGTCCAAATTTAACTATTTTGAGAAGTGAGTAGAGTGCTTGGATGATGACAACTATAATACCATCATTTAAGAAGAATGTAATCCTGTCAGTTTGAAACATATCTCAGTTATATAACTAAAAAAGGATCAATAAAAAGGATATATTTTTGTATTATCTATATATAGACAAAATGGAGGAGGATAAAACTCCTATCTTGAATTCTATACTTTTTTGAATGATTATAGTGATGTTTTTCCTAAAAAATATTTAAGATTACCTCCTTAGAGAAAGTTTGAATTTTCCATTCATATCATGCTAGGGGTAGAACCTGAGTCTAAGGAACCATATAGGATGGCTACTAGTAAGCGTTTTGAACTAACAAATCAATTGAATAGACTTATATATAAAGGCTTTATCTAAGAAAGGGTACCACAATAGGGTAATCCTATCACTTTTGTATAAAATAAGGATAATACATTGTAGATTTGCATGATGTACTTAATAAAATAATAGTGAAGAATCAAATACCCTATCCCTAAAATTGATGATTTGTTTTATTAAATGAGGGAGGTAATGTTACTTTAAAAAATATATATCAAATTATGGTATAACCAAATGAGAATCAAAGAGGAAGACATTCTTAAGACCACTTATAAAACTTGGTATGGGCACTATGAGTTCATAATGACACATTTTGGTCTTACAAATGCATCTATGATTTTCATGAGCTTTATGAACAATGTACTTCAAGAATTATTTATTAAGTTTGTAATACTACTTTTTTATCCAACCATATGACCTTTTTGTAGCATGGATTTATGCTCATAAATGCTTGAATATCTATTTTTTATCCTAATTGCACTATTAGGAGCATAATTCTGTTCTTGGTACTCTGTTTTAATCCATTCAAGAAGCATTGAAAATATTAGAGACAAAACAATATTTATGTAAGTTAGGAAACTCTCTCATACTTATTAAAATTGTAAATTTCTATTTTTAGAATTTTATAGCCAAAATACATTTCTAGTTATGTCAATACATTAGTAGAAGAAAACAATTTAAAGGACACATCACACATATATAAGTTTAATTTAATATACACTTTGTAACTCATAGAAAGTGAAACATCACTTTTCTATATGGGTGATCTTCTAAATAATAGAAGATGAACCACCACCTTTCTAAATGGGTGACCTTCAATATTTAATATGATAGATATTTAAGACACAAATTCTTGTATAAAGAGAGATGCATCCCTAATTGTAGAAAGCATGTGTGATGGATGCGATGTTATAGCCTCACATATCTTCTTAGAGATTATTTACATTGTAATCTATTTTTTGAATAATAAAATTACTATGCTATTTTTCTTGTGTTCTAGTTTGCTATACCTTGTTATTTTTTAATTCCACTCTTTCATGATATTTATTAACTCAAGATTATAAGTTTTATATGAGTTGTATTAGAGTGGTTTATTTTTTGAGTGTATGTCCATAAACATGAGATTAGGATATCAAAAATTTGGGTATTAGACATGATATCCCTATGATTACCTCCCTTGTCATTCCAAATTATCTCAAGCAATATGTAGAATGGACAACATCAAGACAATCAATCCTTTCAAGGATATGTTGAACAAAGCCCTCATGAAATAGAGGAATGAGATGATGGACCAATTTGCTCAAATTCTTCAACGACTCCCTGCTGCAAGTTCTATAACCTCTACACAACCTATCACTACCCTAGAACCATTTAGTGCTCCTAAATATTTTAAGGTGCATGTCATATTTGATATTTCTAATTTTGAAGGAAAAATCAAGTATGATGGCCTATAAAATTGTTTGGATTAGTTATCTTCATACTTATTTGTAAGTAACTTCATTTACTATGATAAAATCATGTTTGCACTCATGAAATATTTACTACCTATTCAAAACTAGTGGTAAGTATATTGTAATAGGGTTAAAAAATAGAGTAAAGATGAAGTTGCATTCACATGGGATAATTTCATGGAGGTCATCAAGGAAGAATATTATTCTATGGAATCCTTTGAATACCAATACATGCAATGTCGATAATTGCATTAAGGTAAAGACCAATTTGTTCAATATTATACATAAGCTTTCTACTCCATGAAAACAAGGTTAGGCTATGGATATCGTTAATCATATTTCACTTTAGATTTGTCAATCCAAGACAACATCCTATGGCTATGTGCACTAATTGCTATAAGAGGTATTATGGGCGATGGATTTCTAAATTTTTAATGAAATATTATAGTAATTCAGAATTGAAATAACATCATGAAATAACAAAACCTTACAAGAAAGTAAATAACAAAAATTAAAGCAACATTGAAATTAAACCACACACTTAAAGTAACCAACTTCTAACTGCTATGGAAATGCACAGGAAAGTTTAGAACAAAATACTATTCTAATCAAACACTGAAAATAGTAACATACTAATCTAAGAAAAATAGAAAATATATCTTTATCAGAGAAAGAGAGTAGGTCCTTGATCCTCATATTATAAAGATGATAACTAAATCAAAGTTGAGCTACTCTAATTGCACAATTACACACAATTTAGTAAAATATACTCTTACTATAGTTGTAAAAAATACTGGAATTCCAATCTATAGTAGTCTTCTAAATCATCAACTATCTTCTATCTCTAACCCCTTGGATTTTTCTAGGGAATATTATTTATAATAATAATGATTTTGAGTGATACAACACCTACTAGAAGATAAGGCTACTTTCCTAGGAAAAGCATTTAACAACATTGTTTCTCATAATGGATTGTACCTATAGTTACCTCATGGTTGTTACAACAATTTAAAAAAATAGTAACCATGGGTATTTATTGGTTGAATCTAAAGAAAATAACAATGGATTTCTATAATAGCATTCACCAAAGTGGTAGGGGAAAATCACATGTGCTATTTATAACATTGACTCTATCTTGGGAAGAGAGCAAGATCAAATTCAACTACTGACATATCCATTGGGACATTGGCCATTGTGAACAACCTCTCTCCAACTGATCGGCCAGAATCCTTGCGTATCTATTTTAAGCTATTAATCTTTGAAAAATAGAGTATCCATGCAATCCATCTATGTCATATTCCTTTCTATTTTTTATGCATCCTTTATAGCTCAAAATTATTTTGAAGCACATGAATGTACATTAGGATGTGATCAGGAACATGCTCTAGAACTTACAATATAGAACAATTTTTCTACAATCCTAGAATTATTAGTGAAAGTAACCATAAGAAATACGCAAATCATTCCAATACTAACTAGAAAATCCTATTTACATTTTCTTTCTTATTTAATCCAAACATCATGATAAACTATACAAAGAATTGCTATTAGACTACACATGTCCCAAACAAAGGTATGGAAAAAACTTAGAGCATATGTTAGATGGGGTAATATTGGTCCTCATCATTACCCCCTTCTTGAGTGTTTACATGTACTCATGTAAATGACTACTCTAAATCTATACTTAGGTCAGTTTCCTCTACCATCTTAACGATGAATTTTTCATCTTAACTATGGTATCATTTTCATTATTTTATATCATGTACCTAGGCTAAGAATATCTTATGGCTTGGGATCCTATGGCATCATGACAAGGTATGGGAATGATAATAAGAGGAGGCCTAATATCATTCTTATCCATATAAAATCAAGTCCTTATGGTGGAGATAACATATAATGCATGTTGATGTGACCAATTGGTATTAGTGGATGGAGTTGGTTCTCTTTTCTTCAACATGGTGGGCATTTATTCCTATAGCATCGCCACATCGTGTGAACTTCCACGAGTGTCCTTCACCATTGTCATTTTCTCCTTTTTTATTCTCTTCTTGGTCCATGATAATAGTTATATCTTATAGGTCAGTGTCTTGTGGTTCTACATTATTTCTCTATCTTTTACACTTATGTGCCTTTGATGTCTCACGCATAGATTCGTATATTTTTTATACTATTTTACTTTGTGATCAATTTAAAGAGCTACCTATTATAGGGATATATTATGCTTTCTTGGTTTCTATTTTATTTTCCCTCATAAGTGTGCACAACCTATTATACAAGAATACCCACCACAAGTTTTCCCCATATTCCTATTGAAAGAAAGGTTTTTTACAAATAATTTTGATAAGGCCATGGTGTTTAGGTGTGTCTGGTGGGTCTGCCTCATCTTGAACTTGTTTGACCATTTTGTGTAGAGAGGAACACAAGAAATATAACATGTCTATTCTTACTTTGACTTTCCCAACCCCTTGTTGTATATGCATTACGTTTTTAAAATAAATTCCTAAAACCAAAGTGAACTAGCCCTCACAAGTGAAATAATGCATGAATAAAAGGGCCACTATGTCCCATGGCTCCAAAAAACTAGTTTTTGTTAGCTTTTGATGCAGCATGTAATGGGAGATAGCAAACACAAGATGCAGAATAATATGAAATAAAGTAAATCTGCGAGATGACTAAAAATATACTATAAATAGAAATGATGGAGATGTTTACAAAAGTAGTTGTGGAGGAAATGAACACTCCATGAATATAGCTACAACTCAAGAATGGGCATTGAGCATATTACACCCCATCACAATACATCACATTGCTACATCATGCCACTCTGGTCTATACTACTATATCTCACTTATGACATATCTTGTTCTATGTCTATGGCCCTTTATATAGGAAATAGGTTCCTTGGCCAACACTCTACCTAGATGTGCAAGGGACAACTTGCACATATACAACTTGCACTTTGACACTTGTGCATTTATTACATTGCATGTAGTAACTAGATAACTTCCCCCTAAAGTAATCTAATGTCCTAAGTATGTACCAAGAAAGGTACATTTACATTATCCAAATGATGTAATAGTCTATTTCTAACACCCCCTGTATTACATTATTTGGATATTGAAGACTTTAGTCTTCAATGTGGATCTTCTTCCAGCTGATGATCTGAATCTTCTTCTCTGTTTTCTGTAACTTGTTCAAGCAAGTGATTAGTGTCTTCATAATCTATCATTCTTGCTGAGAGAGCTTTGATTTCAAAATCATCTATTGATTCTTCCAGTTCTTCAATTTCTTCTATCCTCTGAGCTAGATGTCCTTTTTTATTTCTTTTTTGATACTCCAATTGAGGGTAATTGACTGGACGCTAAAATTATTGTTGATGAGGATTTTGATATTGTCGTACCTAAAATTGATTCCCATTGTTCATCTGATTCCCTTGATTCTAATTTTTGGGATTGAACCTGTAGTAGTTGGTGCTATGGCCTTTTCTCTTGCATATCTGACAATACCTATTGTACCATGCTTTCCATCCTTTTGATGAAGTAGCAATGTTTCCCTATGGATTTTCTTTAGATGACAATGCATTGTTAGACATTTCATCTTTACCTATATTTTCCACTTCATATTCCTATAGAATATTGATTAATTCATCAAAAGAAGTATCTTTACTTAGAACTTGTAAAGATGTTACCAACTGTTTATAGTTGTCTGGAAGTGCTCTCATAGTTATTTGAGTAAGAAGTTCATCCTTGACTGTTTCTCCTAAGGTAAATAATTTCCCTTTGATATCTGCTACCTTCCTTAGGAATAGTTCTATGCTTTCTCCATTATTCATTTTTAATGAATGAAGTTGAGTCTGAAGATGGAGAATGGTAGCCTTATTCTTTCCTTCAAATATTTTCTCTAGGCTTGTCCATGCATCTAAAGATATTTTTGTTGAACTGATATAGGGTTGAATTTCATCAGTGATTGCAAAGGTTATTATCATAAGTGCCTTTGAATCATTTTCTATGAACTTTTGGATTTCAATATCATCTGTGGTAGGTATTTGTGTTTTCCCTTTGATGATATCCCATAGTTTTTCATATACCAAGATAGCTTTCACTTTATTCTTCCAAGAAAAATAATTAGGACCCTTGAGTAATTGAGATTCTTTAGGATGCCTTATGACTCCCTAGTATGCTATGGATAAGATATAGTGCTTTTGTAGAATTATAGTTCAATATTGATTGATTTTGTAAGGTTTTGTAGAATACCAAAATCAATTCCTATTATCCCTTATTACTCCTATTGAACTAAGCATTGTTCCCAAATTTTAAAGAGGTTATAATGTTGGATCTTTTGTCTCCTTTTGAAAGGAATGAGACAATAATATTATGAATATCCAACCTATGAGAAAACTCTCTTTATAAATAACCCTTTGGGAATTAGGTTAAGTGTATCTAATTTTCCAATTAAATGATTTGATGTAGTAGCCCTTATGACTCCCTAATATTTGGATAAATTAGATCACAATTAATATTTGCAAATATTCAATATTTATCCAAGTAGAAAACCTTATTACTCCTAGGTTTTATATTGCAAATATTTGATTTAATTTGATAAAATATTTCCCTTGATATATGGCTTTCAATGTAAATAAATTCCTTTGATTTAACCCTTATAACTCCAAGGAAATAAAGCACATATTAATGGAAATAATTTTACCTTTCTCCAAGCAATGTTCGATGCTGATTTTAGAGAAGCTTGGACTGTTGTTTTACGTAGACATCATGGATGCTTTGGACGTATCCTCCAATGGAAGTGCTCTGTGTTTAATGCATTCCAAATCTGGCATCTTCTAGTCTCTTCCCTTGACTTCAGTTGCCTTGAGCATTAAAGGCTCTAACACCTTCTTGACTATTGCAACTCGGCCCTTTTCCACTCGGATAATATGAGAGTAATTTTGACATTGAAGAATGCTACTTGACTTTGGTCATTGATATCCTTAAATGGGGATGATTCATCTCTTATGTGCCAAGTGGCATGACCATTACCTTTGAGCGCTTGAGGAGAGTTTGGTGCCAATGAATGCTTTGTCTCCCTTCTTGTAACGTAAGAACATTATGTTCTTTAGTGAAATGCTTGGTCTTCCTCTTTGACAAGTGTACTCAATGCACCAAATGCACCAGGTTGTTCATGTAACTCCTCCTTGAAGATGAGCACTCTCTTGAATCGAGCGTTAGGGTTTCCCTTGAGTGACAAGTGTCACTTTCTTCTCTGCATGGACGTAGACCCTATTGCTGGTTCGAATAGATCCTTTGAGACCTTTTTAGCTTTGCAATTCTCCTCCTTTGCCTTCGTTCATCTACACAATATTCCATAGGGATATGGAGCAAGAGTATGGAGGCCTTGAGCACCACTTTCAATGAATGTATATGGAGTAAGTAGTACTCCAAATGGTGCTTCAACTTTCTTTTACTTTGTATTTGATTTTTATCCTCCTTACGTAGACTCTCTTGCTCTTTAATAATGTTGTGCTTCCATGCTTTTGTACATGTATCTTGTAGGTTCAATGCTCTTGAATGTGAGGAGTATGAGCCCTTCGTATGGCTCTCGAGCTAGGCTTGGATGGCTGCTAGCATACGACTACTTCTAGCTAGTTTTTCTAGCAAGAGTAGTGCCTTTGAGGCACCTTTGAATCTACCTTCTTCCCCTGTATAACTAGATTAGAAATAGTGCACTATCATGTACAATAGTTTTAATACAAGATGACCTTGTTGCACTTTCTTTTGCACTCCTCTTTGTTGATCATAATTTCTAGTTTTTTAGGTAGAATATTGAGTGCAATATAGGGGTTTTGAGGTTGTCTCTGGATTAGACACCTTCCCCTATTAGCTTGGATATTTTATAAATGAATCCAAGCTTGTAACCATATGATAGAAGCTATTTTTCTGCACTATTTTCTTGTGCTTTGAACTTGAGACTCACCAAGTCTCGTTCGAGGCTTCTTTTGATGCTCTTATGGTGGTTACATTCTTCTCCAATGCTTGGAGGATTGAGATGATTTTGTGGCTTCCTTAGGCCACTTCAAAGTTGCAGATCATAGTGCATTAATAGTGTCTTTAGACACTTTGACAAATTCTATTTTTGTGCCCTTCTAATGAACACAAACAATAATCTTTGAGAGCAATATAATAGTGCAAAATGAATCTAATAATATTGCACTAACAATTTCACCTTATCACTCCAATCAACTCTCAAAAGTAATGCACTTAAATAATTTACTACAACTAATCAAGAATAATCTAAAATGAATCTTCAAGAATTATTCTAAAATTTCTTTATAAGCAAGGTAATAGGAGTTAGTCTTCATTTTCTTTCCAAAGTAGATGATAGGTAGTTGATAGATAGTTTAAGATTCTAAAATCTAATCAACCCCTAAAGTGCAAATGAACCTTAAAGAATCCTTTCTTTTTGCACATTTGAAGACTCTTAATTCAACTCTCCTTTTTGCAACTTTACTCCAATCAAGGTGCTTAAACAAATCTGATAAGTAATCCACTTAATGAATTTACTTGCACCAATAGTTGCTTACCTTTTTCTTGAAATCCCTTTTCACCACTTCTGTAGAGGATGTAGATCTTGGTGTCTAAGATCACCAAGTTGTTATCTTGAGTAAGATCTTGTAGCTCTCTGTAGGCTACCTTGAACAACTTCATCTTCACCAAAATATGGTCTCCAACTCTCTTTCACGAGCCTAGGTTTTTGGTGGCTTGTTCTCCTCTTGTAGTCTCCTCATTTTTGTTGTAGATTAGAAGAGATCTTTGATTCTGAAGTGGTGCCTTCTTGCTGTGAGAGGCAATCTCCAAATCTCCTGGATTTGGTAGGTTTCTTCTTCTGAATCTTCCTTCAAGTTCTGATTCTTTTTAACTTCAAACATGATCTTCTTCTCAAGATTCTGAATGTCTTGAGGTCTTCTAAGATTTGGCACTCCTTGCCAAATTCTTCTTCTTGGGCTTGTTGTCGGATGGTGACAATTGTCCCAAATATTTCACTATCTCCAATAGTGAATTTCTCCAATGAGTTCTCCTTGGAACTCCTTTGATGATTTCTTTAGTAAGGCTCTCCAAGCCTTTTACTAGATGCTCGTAGAGGCCTCTCCAAGGCCTTGCAACTCCTTCTGGTCTTCTTTGAGACCTTATCTTCAACCTTCTACTCTTGGAAGTGTTGGTGGTGAGATCTTCTCTTGGATCTCTACTTCTATATTCGAGCAGGACTCTCCTAGTCCTTCTTCATCAATGAGATCTTCTCCTGATCTCTTTTGCTTCAGGTGCTGGATTGATTCTGAAGAAGATACTCTTCCTAACCTTTTTGTAGGAAGCTTTCCCAACTCATTGAATCTACCTGTTCCTACAACAAAGTATTAGTACTAAAATCTACTTCTGAATTAGATACTCCCTCCTAGAGTCTTCTTCAGGATCAAGGCTTCTATGGCCTTTTCTTCAAGGCTTCTATGGCCTTCTCTTCAGTACCAAGGCTTCTATGGCCTTTTCTTCAAGGCTTCTATGGCCTTCTCTTCAAGGCTTTTGTGGCCTTTCCCTCTGGATCAAGGCTTCTATGGCCTTTTCTTCTGGATCAAGGCTTCTATGGCCTTTTCTTCTGGATCAAGGCTTTTATGGCCTTTCCTTCTTGTGAAGTTTCCAATCTATCAATGGAGATCTCCTATCTCCAAACTTCACTACAATTCTTCTCCAGAAGTCTCTTCTGTAGTGTTCTTCTCTTGCAACAACTAATCTCTGCACTATGAAGGCACTCCGACCTTCGGGCAACGAAGTTGAAATCTCCTAGATTTCTATTGTAGGAGGTGTCCCAATCATCTGAGTATTAATTCCCTGTAATAAAAGAACCTTCAGGTTAGTTTCTCCAGATCTCTTAGATGGGCTTCACTAGTTGATTCATCAACCTAGTGGATCAAGTGTTGAGTCCTAGTCTTCACAAGTTTTCCCTTGAAACTCTGTGGAAAGACTCTAGCCATATGCAATCTCAGTATTCTAGAATCTAAGATTTCTTTCAATCCTTACTTGTGGCTCTCCTTAATTCTACCACCAAGACTCTTCTGAGAATTTTTGATAGTGACTGGTCCAATGGTGCATTGGGTTCTCAAAAAACTCAGAGTCAATAATAATGGTGGTTTCCCTATTGACCTACCGTGGCTCTGATACCACTATTAGCTTTTGATGCAACATGTAATGGGAGATAGCAAACACAAGATGCAGAATAATATGAAATAAAGTAAATCTATGAGATGACTAAAAATATACTATAAATAGAAATGATGGAGATGTTTACAAAAGTAGCTATGGAGGAAATGAACACTCCATGAATATAGCTACAACTCAAGAATGGGCATTGAGCATATTACACCCCATCACACTACATCACACTGCTACATCATGCCACTCTGGTCTATATGACTATATCTCACAATGACATATCTATTCTATGCCTATGGCCCTTTATATAGGAAATAGGTTCCTTGGCCAACACTCTACCTAGATGTGCAAGGGACAACTTGCACATGTACAACTTGCACTTTGACACTTGTGCATTTATTACATTGCATGTAGTAACTAGATAACTTCCCCCTAAAGTAATCTAATGTCCTAAGTATGTACCAAGAAAAGTACATTTACATTATCCAAATGATGTAATAGTCTATTTCTAACAATTTTCCTAATACCCTTGCATACATTTTAACCTTCATGTCATATTTTAGGTATGGTTCTCCTTCTTTTGTAAATAAATTGAAAACATCATGTAATAGAGACCACAAACCAAAACATATCTTATCAATACAAAGAATCTTAGAAATTCTACTCAGGGTTTTATTTGTTACCTCTATTGTGGTACCCCTAAGCATTGCCTTGCCTTCATAAAGGAAATTGAAAAATTATTCTATGAGAATGGTGTCAAACCCATTGAATAGCTATATAAAATATATCCACCCTATAGCTTGAAAGATATCTGCTACTTGTTGTTGATTCAATTTCTGCAATCGACATTGGTTCAAAAGTCTTCTTTTGGTTGCCCATTTTAATCAAATGTAGGTAACAAAAACAAGATATCAATTCTATGCAATTTGAGTTCAACAAAAGATGGTTGCCAAGTTTAAGAGCCAAAGGTGGTAATAATTCTTTGTCACTAGTTTTTGCTACATGTATGCAAAAGGTGACTACTTTTGTTAGTCCTCACTTGATTTGTAATTATTTTTGGATGGTGCTTCTTCCAATGTCCAATCTAAAGTGTCCAATTCACATGATTACTAATTTCACATGACTTTGCATATTTATTGTTGATGACAAGGGGATGTGTGCTTCTCATTGGCTATCATACATTGCATGTGCATTAGTTGTTTTTCCCCCTTGTATCACAAGCAATCATATTTTTGGCTGGTCATGTATCCTCGCAATCATCCTTTGTGCTTGGTGAAATCACTCTATCTAGTTGTTCTTTGCATGACATAAATTTTTGATCATGTGATTTTAAATTTTTAAAATCTTGGTAGCTACTTCCATTCCACATGTCCACTGTCATGCCCACCTTTATCATGCCTACATCTACAAAATTATTATTTACCATAATGATATGATGCATCGAGGTGATGTGTCCTCCCTCCCTTCTTAACTAAAAGTATGTCTTCATGCATATTTTGGCAAGGCTTTGACATAGTTTCTAATGCTTTTCTAAAGTTTTTTTTTTGTTTTCTATTACTCTTTTCTAGAGTATTTCTAGAGCAACCTATATGTATTATCACCAATAAAATAGGCACCAAAAAATAGGGCTTGTTATGTTTTCAAGCACTAAAAAGATGCTACAATCGTCTAAAATTGGTCTACTTGCATTTAAGAGTATATATGGGGGTGGACCATTCATAATTCAATGATGATATTAAGATAAAACAAGAGAGAAAGGTAATGCATACCTTTGTTGTTTGTAATATGATTTTAATTTTTTATGGCTAGCTTTGGAAGCATTTATAGTACAAGTTTTTGCTATAAGGTTACTAAATACAATGCAAGAAATACAAATATCATGGCACATCCATTTTTTCTTTTTGAATGGAAGAGGCTGCCATTTTTTATTTTCAACCATTTTCTACCTTGGTTGCATCCTAAAAGGATTTTTACAACCAAGTAACTATTTCCAAGTTATACACATTGAAACCTAAGTTTTATAGATAACTTGATCTATTAACACCCTTGAAGGGGTTTTCATTACTAGGATTCCGTTATCTCTCTCTCTCTCTCTCTCTCTCTCTCTCTCTCTCTCTCTCTCTCTCTCTCCAATATCTATCTCTCTCTTTTCAAGGAAAATAGCTCATTTAATGACTTGGTTGAAGGAAGAGGCTTCTCCAACCTCATATAAATCTGAATGTGATTGAAATTGAACTATGAATTCTTCTTTGGTAACCGAATATTTGTATACCTTTAGTCTCTGTTGATTTACCAAAATTTATAATCTCAAACCATCAATAGGTTGTAGGTGAACTACACCAATTTTAAAAACCTATTCTATCTGATATGGGTATAACCATCATGCATTTATTTTACCTTTAAAGCTATGATAGTGAGAATCAAACAAGAGTACTCAATCACTTGGATGAAATAATTTACTCTTAATATGGTGGTCAAGCCATTTCTATCATTCTTGTTGAATGATTTCTATATTTTGGAGAGTTTCAAATCTAAGTTCATCTAATTGATTCAATTGTGTTCCTCTTTCTAGTTATATATATGTTAAATCAATTCTAACCTCTAGGGTCATACACAGTGTTTGAAGTTCAAATTCAATAGGAAATATTGATTCTTACCAAAAGTTATTTTGCATAGGCAAAAATCTATTGTATAATTCCATGTGGTATTATATGTCCATACTACTTTTCTTAGCCTATTAGCCCAGTATCATTAGTTTGAAGTTATAATATTTGTTACGATATTATCCATCTTGTGATTGGTAACTTCCACCTATCTATTAGATTGAGGGTGGTAGGGAGAATATTTTTTATGGTTGATTTAGCACTCTTTCATGAATACTTCAATTACCTTGGTCATTAATTATAGTCCATGGTCTGAAACAATCTCTCGAGGAGCTCCATAGCACTAAAAAATATATTCATACAAAAAAATTGAGACTTTTTTTCACGAGCAGGGGTTAGTGCACAAACTATTTCCCATTTTGTAACATAGTTAATGCAAACCAAAATATGTTCTTTTACATTGGAATTTGGATAAATAGGTCCAATGAAATCAATTCCCCACTTCTCAAATGGTTTAAGCACCACTTGAGTATGTAGATACATCACATTAAAAGCAATCGGTCATACCATATGTTGGCTATGGTCACACTACAAGACATATTTTCATGCATATTGATGAAAGGAGGGCCAAAAATAACCAACACCAAGGACTTTGTGAAGAGTCATTTTTGCATAACGATGTCCACAAAACAACTCATCATGGTATGCTTGAAGGATATAAAACACTTTATCTTTCCTTACACATTTGTGTAACACAAAATCAGGTCCAAATCTAGACAAAATTCCATTAATCTATTTATAAGATAAATTTTCTCAATAAAATGAGATTTTTGTCTAGGTTTAAAGTGAGGAGAAATTTTTCTTGTTTCTAAATAATTAGTAATGTTAGCAAACCAAGGAGAGTGTGTAGAAACTATAAAAATATTCCTATCTAGAGTTGTATCTTCCATGAGCTCACTATGACCTGCATGCACTAATATAGACAAATGATCAACAACAACATTATCTTTTCTAGGCTTATCAATAATAGTAATGCCAAACTCATATAGTAATAACAACCACTGACTAATACTACCACAAACCATTACTTTATTCATTAAGTACTTAGTGGAAGAGTGATTAGTATGAACACATATTTAGTACCTTGTGATGTAGTAGCAAAATTTTTTAATAACATAAATTACTAAGAGTTGTTTCTCAATGGTTGTATAGTTTTTCTTAGATCCTGATATATTTTTTCTAATATAGTAAATTGCATATGGTTTTTCCTATTATTCTTGGTCCAATATTCGTTCCAATGCAGTATTCAACTCATCAGTGTAGCTATGGAATGGAAGTAATTAGTTAGGACCTCAGAGAGTGGGTGCAGAGATAAGCTTTTATTAACTATGTCAAATACGATCTGACATTCGTTTGTCCACTTAAAGTTTACATATTTTATTAGTAGTGTGAATAAAGGAGATACAATTTTACTAAATTTCTATATGAAATTATAATAATAACTTGCATGACCTAATAAGCTATGAATTCCCATTTATGTTTTTGGCATTGCGATTTTAATTATTTTAATATTTTTTCTATCAACTTTGATGCCTTCCTAAGAAATGTGAAGTCCTAGAATAATTACTTCATCCATCATCATAAGGAATTTTCATGACTTTTATCTAGATTTTGTAAGGCTTTGCCAAAGGATTTACCATAGAGAATAAAGTCATCCATGTAAACTTCAACACATTCATTAAAAAATCAATGAAAGTTGCTAATATTTCTCTTTGAAATGTAGGGGAAGAATTACAAAGGTAGAAGGGTAACACATGGTATGCAAATATTACCCAAGGAAATATGAAGGTTATATTTTCTTGGTACTTAGGTGCTACCTAAATTTGGTTATAACCACTAAGTACATCTGGGAAAGAAAAATATTTCCTCTTGATGAGTGTGTCTAGGACCTAATTGATAAATGGTAATGGTGTAGACATGGAAAATTGACCCATTGAAGTAAGTAAATCTTCCTAGAACCCCTGGGAGGACACTAAAACTTGTCTAAGAACAAGTTTAGGACTCTCTTCACCTCCCCCTTCCTTTTTTCCTTAGTATTATTGAAATTGTGGCTAGCCCTTATGGGGCACAATTTCGATAAGTTAGGGTTTTCTCTTAGAAAACCCTATTTTTTGGAGCAATCCTTAGGACATAGGCCCTCCCTTAGGTTTTCCCACTCTTTTGCCCTCCAAACCTCTTATAAATAGAGGGTTTTGATCCTATTTTCTCCTAGATTTTTTCTTAGAAAATGTTTACTGGAGTTTTCTAAGAAATTGTCATGAAGTGTGATTTCAAGTGCTTTTTTTTTTGGCAAGAAAGTCTTATAACAAGATCAAGTGATCTTTGGTGTTCTGCTATTGCTCTAATTTCTAATTTTGTTGCTCATGGTAGAGGAATCTACCATATTGTGGAGGACTTCATACTTTTGTCTGTTCTTTCACTATCACCAGGTTTAACTTCTCATTGTACTACTTTTAAAGTCATTTATTCTACATTTTGTGTTTGAAATTTGCACCCATTTAATCGTTTTGATATTTTATCCCAAAATCGTGGTTTCCCCTTATTGGGTGCAATTTTGGTAGAACCCAAAATCATGGTTTCTCCTTATGAGGCATGATTTTGGTTTCACCAAGTTCATGGGTAAGATTTCATTCCCAAACCCTAATTTCCACTTACATGTTCCATTTAGACCATAGTGTTGTTATCTACATTCTATTTTTCACACTATTTCATTTCATTGCATCTTGTCTTATTTGTTTCCAAAAAGTTCAACAATCACTTTTACTTTTGAATTGTCAGCTAAAAGGACCAAGGGGGATTGACTGTTGCACCTCCAAGCTCAGTCTTACAATAGCCTATGCAGGCCCCCAAGTGTTGATCAAATTTTTTAGGGTTTTTGTGAAATTGTGTTATAGGTTTGAAGTTGTTTGGATATTTTGGACACATGAAAAAATTGGTCATCAGCCAAATTAGATAAGTTTTCTAAGTTAATATATTAAGTTGTTTGTTTTTTGCTTTTCTATTCATTTCTATTCAAAATATAGATCCTAAATAAAAGAGAAAATAATTTTGTTATATTCTAGGAATTTGAAGGAGAAAAGCATGTAGTTTGCATTCTAGGGTTAATTTTGTCTATGCATTCTCTTTAAGCCCTTGCTAAAAATAAAAATATCTATTTTGCAAGTTAGGGTTTAATGATCATTCAAAATAAAGAATCATTCTAGGGTTAGTTTTTTATTACTTGCATTATCCTTTCATTTCTTAGCTTAGATTATAGAAAGGCTAAAAAAAGGTTATTGCTTGAAGATATACATCAAACATATCCACTCAAGACTTGGAGGAAGTACTAAAACCATTCCTAGTGAATCCTTCGATCCCCAAGCCCTCGAGTATAGAGAATATAACACACCCTCGTGGTCACCTCAGCTCCCAACGAATCTAGCCAAGAATCCTTAGTGGCAGGGAAATTTTCCCCCTCTACATCTTTGGTGAACTCGACGTGAACACATGTCTTAGTGGTCAAGATAGGAAGCCTCTTCCCTTTTATTTTTCTTTTGAAAACTTTAAGCAAGACCACTAAATTTGTTTCCTTAGAATTATAAAACATTAAAAACATCTTAAAAATTTCCTTATGTGTGTGTTGTTAGTGTTCTATGCTATCCTTTCTCTTCCTCCTAATGGCTCCCAACACTAGGAGTAAGCGAAAGCTTTTGGAATCTGATCATATTTTTAAGAAGATGATAAAATTGATAGGGAGAATCACAATATAGATGTAGAAGAGGAAGAACATGAAGAAATTGGTACCAAATTTGATCCTCTTGAGGGGCCCAATGGAGGCTTCACTTTCACATATTTTGATCATATATGGAATTTTATGAAACATCATAGGGAGGCTTTGGTTAAAGCTATGGAAGAGGAAGCCCAAATTGAAAGAGGTGAGATGTATCTTCCTCCAATCATTTCTCATAGGTATGTTCATAAAAACACCTTGTTTGAATCTTCACATCATGTTAATCCTTTTCATAAACCAACATATGCTACTACTATGACCACCAACATTAATGGAATTCCATAGGCTCCTCCAAACGATAGTGCACCACAAAATTATATTCAATTTCTTCCTCATTATTCTCATATCAACATTCATGCTTTTGTTCCATCACATGTTGGTTATCCTTCACAACAAGATACCACTAATCATAACCCATACCATATCAGTGCCAATGCCTCCAACATTGGCCAATCTCCCTTTCAACAACCTAACTATACCCCTCCCCTAGGGAATGTAGGGGTATTTCACAGTAATCTTGATATGCAAAGTTTAACAAGTATGGTGAAACAATTAGTTCCAAGAGTGGATATGATACGACCTCCAAGTTTCACCAACAACTACAAGGAAATGTGAAATTATCCCTTAGACCCTATTGTCACTTCTAGGCCCTACCCTAAGCATTTCCTAATGTTGGTTTTACCTAGTTATAAGGGAGCATAGAACCCAATTAAAAATTTAAGGATGTTTAGAACAACATGCCATGATATTATATATGATGACATGTTGTTTCTAAAGATATTCCATAAGAGCCTTGGTGATATGGCATTGGAATGGTATTATTAGTTGCCTCATCATTCTTTGAGGAATTTTTAAGAGACAAAAAAATTATTTGTTCAGCAATTTGGGACTCATGTTGAGAAAAATATGACTATGAAAGATGTTTATATGTTGAAACAAGGTAAATATGAAAGATTTTTAGAATTGTAAACTCATTGGAGAAGTTTATATGGACAATTGAGATATACTTTACCTCCTCAAGACATGTTTAAGATATTTATTAAAAATTTACAAGAGCAAATATCTTATGAGTTAGAAACAACAACTATTACTTCTCTTGACCAAGCTATAGATCTAGAACGAAGGGTAGAGCAAGCCTTCATTCGAAGAGATCAAATTCGGCCAAAGAAAGAAGAATATAGGAGCACAAAAAACAATATAAGAACAAGCATGTAGTTGGCGATGGAGCAATGGATAGTATACCTATTAAAAGTATTTTTTAACACCCTACAAAATATGGTGCTTAGCTAGCCTCAAAACCCTCCACCAAGGAATTTTACAAGCCTCAAAACACCTATGAATGTGATTCTAAAGTAGCATTTTGAATTAAATATGAGAGTTACCTCCCATAAGGTAGCTTGATACCATAATTGATTGGTATAAAATTGGTCAACACTGTGAGTATCATAGAGTGGAGGGGCACATGAAAAAATCATGTAAGAAGTTCAAACATGTGGTTAAAGACTTAAAAATCAACCTCCTACTTAAAAAGCACCCACAACTAATCAAGACATGGGGATATTCCAAGACCCCCTACCTAAGCATGGGCAACAAGAAGCTAATCAAGTGTCATATCATAATTTGCCACCTCCCTAAAACAACATGGTTGGTATGATAGCAATAACTATAAGGCAACAAGATCAATATCAACCAACTCAATGATATTAGTAGGAAAATATTTCTACATCCAATCAACCTGCAAAACTACCCTTAGTTTTGAAGAATACCCAAAAAAGGAGCACAATATTAGAAAACCCACCTTTAGTGTTGAAACCACAACTTAAAGTCTCCTTTGAAATTCAAAAATAGTTAGCTAGTACCCCAACTAAGATCTCTCTCTTAGAGATTTTGCAAACTTCTCATATTCATAGGAAAGCCTTGTTGAAGATTCTAAGAAATAATCTATTCCTCAAGATATTTCCCCTAGTGCTCTAGTAGATGTTGTAAGCTCTCTTGGGATACATCATATCACGTTTTTGGATGATGATATTTCTTCCTCAAAACTACGAGGGGATTATTGCTACATACCAAACATAGCCACCGTTGGTTATGTTTTATAGAAGAGATTAATTTATATATAATTAGGTTGGATTTAAATTTTAAGAATTATCTATCATATTGTATCAATTTGGTTTCATTTGCGATTATGGCACTTGCCTTCATGGTGGGGATCTGCCCTCCTTTAGTGGTAAGATTTGATTTATCACTTAGTTCCTTTTGTTTTAATCATCATGTACAGTTCTAATTGTTTTTGCATCGAGAATATCTACATGTAAGCCTATGATTCATTATATATACTGCTAGATAAAGAGGTAAGTCGTCTCCTTCCAAGTGGTATCAAAAGACTCTGGCGAGTAGGTAGTGCATGGGTATTACATACATCTGCAACTGTGTAACTATCGAGCATGCTCATGATGAGCAAGAACAACTAAACTACACCATTCTGACATCTTCGTAGCACTCACACCAACAATAGAGCAGCGCGGTCATCAGGTGTTGGATAAGAGGCATCGATTCACGAAGACGTAGTCTTCTAAGCATTACAGATGTTGTCATAATAGGTAGGGAGAATCCATTATGGGTTTGGGTTTCTCAAAAATCACCAAGATCAACAAAAATTCTGCAAGCAACCAGCGCTTCCATATGCTACTGAAATAAAAAAATTTACAATGCATCGGTTATCTGATAAGCTCCGTACATGCTTCAAAGGCAGCGAAATAAACAATTTTTACGTGTGTCACAAAATATTTCAGAATCCATAGTAAAAAATAAGGAGAGGGAGAAAATAGTGAGTAATAATCCATTTTAAATGCTTGGAAACACCCTCGAATAGCTAAAACAGCCTAAGAAACGCTAAAAATTTGAAGTGCAAGTTGTCAACCAATCAACGAGCGAGAAAAAATCAATTATCATGTTATATTATAAGGTAATTTTATTTTTTTGTAAATTATATCTTGCACAATTATCCCACACATAGTGGGGTATGGCAAGTATGGTGTTTAAAACAATCTAGGTACACCTAGCTTAGTGTGACTTTGGTCACATAACTTGTCTCTTTCGCTTGTGTAAAGTGCTTTGTTGTGTCATAGGTTGTGATTCCTATTTCACCGCGTGTCCTAGCGTTGTGTTTCTAGTTGTCGCATCGTAATAGGTTCTCTATATTTTGCCATATTCTCTATTTCTTCGTGTCATTGTGGTCCCACTTGATTTCCTTTGTGTCATCGTTGAGGTTTCACTTGTCTAGCCTATTGGTCATTGTCGGTTGGTCCTTGTGTCTTAGCTCTAGAGTTCCACCTTGTCCTATTCAGCTAGCGTGGTCCCAATTGTCTTAGGTGGTTGGTTGTGATTCCCACGAGTCCTAGTTAGCTATGTCCTCTTACTTGCTATGTTGGTATAGTCGTTGGTCGACTTCCTAATCAGTAAGTGTAGGGTCCTATCGTGTCCATAGTATCAACGGTACTCACCATATTGTCGTATAACCCTTGTTGAGTATCATCTCAACCAACCATTGGATGTGCCATCTCAACTAGCCATGGAAGATTTAAACTTTCAAAGTAGTAATTGGAGTCCCAAATCCAGTTGGAGGAAACTAGACATTGAATAAGCAGTTCAAATTCCGCATCGTAGTTGGAGCGACAATTTGGGAAGAAAAAACACCAAATTTTTGCCAAAATTAACTAAATTTTTATAGGAATTGGGGACAATTATTTTTTAAACAAAATTTAAAGTAGGTGCATGAGTGGAATATGGAAAAAAGGATCAAACAGGCACTTATCAAGTTCCACAGATCCAACTGAGTAGAGTTAAGAATCACCAAGAAGACCTCATCAAACCAAAGGTACACAAAATTCTCCTTCTCCTTATCCTTCAAGAATTATTAGCTATAACCTGGGTCATCCATTAATCAATAACATGGCATCTAATACCTCTCCAAACTCTTCCCAAGAGAACCTCACTCAAGTAGAAATAGGTTGTCCCAAGGTCACTGATGAGATGTTAGCTCAATTAGTAGAGAGTATTAATAACATGACTACCAGCTTCCATCAACTACTTCCCAAACAATCCCAACCAAATCATCCTATTCCCAACCATTAGAGTATTGACATTTAGTATGAAGACTATACACACCAAAGAGGTCATAATAGTCAGTCCTAAAATCTCAATGGCCACAGAAATAATGAGGATATGGGTAATGAAGAAGTTTCTGAGCAACAAAGGGGTTCTGATAGACCTTACCAAAATTGCATCTAGTGATAGACGAATAACGAGGATCAAGATAGGAACAATATTCACCACCAACCAAGAATTCCTATTGGAGCCAACTATCCATGCATTGACGTGCCCACCTTTGAAGGTCATGATCCACGGGGGTGGATAGCATTGACTTCTACCAATTCTGGGAGTCAAAAAAAGTTCCTTTTGTGGCAACCAAATTAGGCATTGAAGATTATCAATGGTTTATAGGGTTCAAACATGAGGACCAAAAATACAACCACTAGTAGGAGTTCTCAAATGCTTTTCTTCACAGATTTGATGAAGGTCCCACAGGTTCCTACAGAGTGCAGTTGTTGTCACTTAAATAGAGAGGGTCGATAGAGGACTATATCTCAAAATTTACCAGTATGCTTCACTATGCAATAGAATTATAGCTAGAGGTGGTTGTAGAAAATTTTAGAAATGGGTTGAAAGAAAATGTGAAGGTTGAAGTGGACCTATAAAATCCATCCAGGTTAGATGAGTGCATAAGGATTGCCAAGTTTGCAAAAATGAAGATGCAATTAGGTACATCCACACGAAGTGGATCATATAGTCGAAATCAATTCTACAATAACTCTTTTTGTAGAAATGATTAACCATCAAGATACTTTTACTATAAATATTGCAATCAAAATATAAAGGATCAAGCATGCATACAAATATAGAACTTTCAAATCGAATATGCTAACAAGGAAGATGAAGAAATAGAAGAACACAAATCACCTGAGGATCCCACAATCAAACACCAAAGTGACCACGAGGAGGTTGTAGTTGAAGACGATACCATGACTATTTCAATGCATGCTCTCATGGGGTTATCATCTCACCATACAGTCAAGGTGGCAGGGTTCATTCAAAAAAAGAAGGTAACAATATTAATTGATTCAAGTACACACAACTTTATTGATGCAAAACTTGCAAGGGCATTAAATTTACATGTCTACTCTTCTAGTAAAGACAAATTTCAAATCATAACGACAAGCATGGAAACTTCTCAATGCCTAGGTAATACATATTTAATCTCATTACAAATGGGTACTTATATTTGGTAAGTGTTGAGAAGCAACACACCCCCACTGAAAAATGAGATTCCATCCTCTTGAAAACTCTGAAATTCCATTTTGCAGCAGGGACCCTCTTGATCATTTTCAGGTTTAATTCCAGTTTCTGCTTGCCTGCTTTTAAAGTTGTGCTTTCTCTTGCATTCTAGCTTTGATTATCCCAGAATTCACTTTTGCATGCTAGAATCATTCAGGCATAAAGAAAATCTTGCACCGGTACCGAGAAAATCCAGAAAACAGTTGCATAAATTCATGAAAAATCAAACTTTCCATTTTTGGTAGTGTCGCGATATCGCGACACTTCCATTTTTGGAAATGTCGCGATATCGCGACAGGAAAATACAAAACCCGCCAAGTCATTTTTGCGTAGCGAAATCGCGACACTTTCCATTTTTGGAAGTGTCGCGATATCGCGACGTTTCCATTTTTGGAAACCGTCGCGAAATCGCTACCGGCCGGAGGAGAGAGAAGAAATCTGTACGGATCAGCGCGAAATCGCGACATGTCGCGAAATCGCGACATGTCGCATTTTCGCGGTAGGAGAGAGAAAATGCATGAAAATCCGCCAAGTAAGAAAACAGGCGCGATTTCGCGACATGTCGCGAAATCGCGACAAATCTGGAGAGAGAAGGCATAATGGTACGATGCGTAGCGAAATCGCGACACTTTCCATTTTTGGAAGTGTCGCGATATCGCGACATTTCCATTTTTGGAAAGTGTCGCAAAATCGAATGAGGAGAGAGAAGAGATCAGTACGGACCAGCGCGATTTCGTGACATGTCGCGAAATCGTGACATGTCGCGTTTTCGCGACTGGAAAGGAGAAAAATCAGCTAAGTCGCAAATGTGTAGCGAAATCGCGACACTTTCCATTTTTGGAAGTGTCGCGATATCGCGACATTTCTATTTTTGGAAAGTGTCGCGAAATCGTTGCAGGACGAGGAGAGAGAAATCCAGGGAGAAAGATGTGCGAAATCGCGACAAGGGAAGAAGGCCAAGCAAGGAAAGATGCACGAAATCGCGACGTCGCGATTTTGCGACGTCACGAAATCGCGACAGGGAGAGAGAAAATTGTAGCGATGCGCTGCATGTTTCGAAGATCAAGGATGAGAATGGTAGCGACGCGCTGCACGTTTTGAGGAAGTTGTACGGCGGCCAGCGAGAGGCACGATTTTGCGACATGTCGCGAAATCGCGACAGGAAGCAAGGAAGATGTACGACCACCGGCAAGAGGCGCGATTTCGCGACATGTCGCGAAATCGCGACATGTCGCATTTTCGCGGCCGACAGGGGGAGAAGCAGCGCAGCGCTGGAGACGTCACGATTTCGCGACATGTCGCGAAATCGTGGCAGGAGAGAGAAAGTCCTCAAAGTTGACCAGAAGTGCATTTCAGCTGAAACAGAAGGCATCCTGGGGTAGCGACACGTGTCAAAGCGCGTAACAGGCAGAGCAAGGCCGACATGCAAGCTTTTTAGCTGATTTTAATCTGATTTTAATGCTTTAAGCTTTGATTTTAATGATTTTAAAGTACTAATATAATCTTTTTGTCTTTCATGCAGGATTCCATCTGGCACTTGCGGGACAACCGGGAAAGGCCATAAAGGCAAAGTTAAAGTGCAGATTTGATCAAGGACCGCCATGCTAGAGGAGAAAAGACCAGTAAATGCATTCAATGGCAAATTTATGGTAGAATTGATGGCATGAAGATATTTTCAACTCAGGGATGGCTTTACGGAGATCAGATCTGATGGAGAAGTGGTGACTCATCCGGCTCACCAACAGAATTAATGGAGGCATTTATTTGCAACTGCGGATGAATGCAAGTGGCTTTAGATTTTATCTTCTCCATTTATGGCAGCTGACTCCCCTGATTTGCCGAAGGGTTAAGTTCTATCTGGACTTTGATTTTAAATGGATTTTTATTGTAAAACCCGGGTCCTAGGGTTTAGATGTGATAATATTTGCAGTTATGAGAAGAAGATATTTCTGAAAAGATCAGGGTCTGTCCTGAGTCTATAAATACTTCTTCTCAATGTAATCGCGGGAGGCGGAGACTTAGAAATAAAAGGCTTATAAGCAATTTCTTGCAAATCTTGTGAAATCCTTTGTTTCTGGACTTGGAGTTGATGTGCTTTAGCTTTTCTGTGATAGCATGGCCAGGAGCCTAATCTTTTGCAGAGTGTGATAAGTGTATCTTCTTTTGTTATCCGTTCCATTTAAAGTTTGTTAGATATATGCTGTGAATCTACATTATCAAGTTTAAATATGTTGTTAGGCTTCAGTTGTTCTCTTGTCTGCTAGGGGAAATTACAGATTTGAAGGTTAAGTTTGTTCTAATTGCTCTGTCTTCACTGTGTGAGCTAGGCTGCCGGTGAAAGATACCAGTTTTAACCAGCTGCCCTTGGATTTATAATTTTTTGCTAGATCTGTTTCACTCTGCCTTGTGCTCTTAGTTGAAAGTGATCTTAGACTGACTGGACACTTTCTTCTTTGATTTGTTCTGTTGTGAAGCTAGTAGCATAGATAAAATTGATAGTTTGGGGTTTTACAGTTGATGTTTGATAAACTTCTCTTTCTGCCCTACCCTACCCTCTCTTTGTTTTCGATGAATGATCCATTTTTATTTTCTTTGTTTGTCTTTTATTTAAATCTTTGACCCATGAGAGCTAGATCAAGAATTCAAGTTAAATCTGATTGTCAACAACTTTTGCAACTACTGAACAAGTTCAAGAACCCCCTGTAAGGTAACAGAGCAGTCCATATTGAAATCTATTCCAGAAGTGGAAAAGAGTGAATAGCCATTCGACCCAACTCTGTAACTCGCACCTTGGATAACCAGCTAGATCCTAAAGTGAGTGGGATCCGTCCCGTGGGTGTCTCCGGAGCTTCCTTGCTTCATCCTTCCTGGGGTGTGCATGAAAGCCGGACCAACAACCTAATTGGCGCTAGAAGGAGGGCTGAGAACATCTGTTCTTAGTGCACTTGAGTTGAGAAATCTGACTGTATGTGGTGCTTGACAAATACTGTATTGTATGTGTTGAGTCTGGTATTTTATCTTTTGAATCCTTTTCCCTCCTCCTCAGCCAACAACCTAATTGGCGCTAGAAGGAGGGCCTATGAACTCAGTTCAAGTATTGTAAGGGCATAACAAAAATTTGAAGGACCCCCAGAATTTTAATTTTTTGAAAGTTGTCAATAGTTTTTAAAATTGCCAGAGAAGACCTCAAGTTAAGAACAGTTTTATCTCCACTGGCAGTTATCCAATCACAACTCAGAACATCACTGTCAGCCAAGTAATAATGGCAAATTGGTTGGGCCCCACTGCTTTGAATATCCCGGGTATAGCCCATGACTTGCCCAGAAATCCGAAAAGATATCTCCCCAGGTACAAACATGATGGGACAAGAACTGCAGAAGAACATCTGCTAGCTTTCAAAAATGCTTTAAAATTGTTAAATATACAACATGAAGATGTTGCCTGCAGATTGTTCCCGTTCACTCTCCAGGAGGGAGCTTATGACTGGTTTTTAAACCTCACCAGCAATTCCATTACTAGCTGGGATGACCTAGAGAAAGCTTTTATATCACAATTTGGGGAAGTGATAGACCCCAGTGTGTTATACCAACAATTTTCCAGCATCAAGAGAGAGTCGGGAGAAACTGTCAGGTCTTTCAATATGAGGTTCCAAAGAGCTTACGATAGAATGACTGGCCTTAGAAATCTACAAGAATGCATTGGATTCAGTGACCTCTATTTTCCTCAAGAGAGACATCAATATCACAACCCTGGCAGGGGCTTATAAAGAAGCCTTAATTCTTGAAAGACAGCTTAGGGCCTCAAATTCCGAGCAGTCCTTTGATATCCTATGTTACACATAACATGCCTATTCCAGACCCCATTCCACATCATGAGTTAGTGCCAACATGTCATGCTCTACCCAAGGAGACTCCGTTAACTCGTGACATCCACTCAAGCATGTGCAAAATACAGAGAAAAGTTCTGACAAGTTCAAAGTGGAGGTGCTTGAACCGAACAGCTTGTGATCTGGCACCACCCAAATCTGAAGTTTTTCCTGGTGAGTTAAATTTTCCTAGAGATCAAAGAAATATTGATATTTCTAGTTCACCCAAAAATAGTACAACCAGGGTTTCAGATTCTGTCACTTTTCTCGAAGAGACAGAAAGTCTTGTAGAGACTCCTACGGATGAAATGCAAGATTTTCAACAGTTAAAAAGAGACAGTTATGACTTGAAATGTCAGAGTCCAGAATCTAACAATGATCCTTCCTCATCAGAGGATGATGAAAGTGAGATTCAATATCACTATGCAGAAGTAACTGAGGAGGATAACATCATTGAGGATATGAGGGAACTTAAAGTCGACATCACCCTCTATGAACTGGCCTCGATTGTTGAACAAAAGGTTAACTTGATTGAGGCTTACTCTGGACCACCTGTTGGATTTCAAGAAAAGGAGGAAAAGATAGTAAATATGAATGTGGTCAGCCAACTTGGAATTGATGAACTGTCTCAACATAAGCCTGCAACTTCTGAACATAATGTCAAAGATAAGGCTATAAACTGTGTTGATGCAGATATTGGAGTTTATAATTTGGCAACTGAGGAAGTGAGAACAGTTACAGCTCTAAACCATCACAACCATGATGTTTGGACATTGCACATTGATGAGGTTAAATCTAAGCAAGGCTCAGGTGAAAAGGAAAATTGTAAGCATTCTTCTAGAGGGATAAAAATCGAAGTCCTGGATATTGAAGCAGTACAGCAACCACAAAATGTTCAAGTTGTTAAGAACCAGGGCATACAAATAAAACATGATTTCTTTCAGTTGTCACATAATTTTGAAGATGTGGTGGTCTGGGTCTGTCAAGATTTTAAGGTATTTGATCCTGGGGGTTTTTTACATTCAGTCCTTTTGAAAGAACTCTGCAAACCCTTCAAGTAGAAGCATAAACATGTTATCATATGATTTGTTATTATATGATTTGTTTAATTTGAAGGAGTTGCAGATTTGTTTTTCAAATGGGACAGGGAAGACAGTAAACCCAAGTCTTTCCCAGATAGCAAATTTTTGAAGCACGATCTGGAGTGCATTTCGTCAACAGGACCTGAAAGGTAATTTTTCTAAATTACTTGTACATGGTCAAATTTTTTTTAAGGCACCATTTCTCTGCTTTCCCAACTGCTGCATTTTTTGAGTATGAAGGGAAGTTGTAACATATGTATACATTGTAAATAAGCTTTGAAGTTTTTCAGTTTTATTTCTTTGTCAGTGCAGTTTTTATTTCTTTGTCTGTACAGTTTTAATCTGTTTCAGTTTAATTTTAATGCTCTGCAGTTCTTTTAGTTGCTTCATCTTATTTTTTTTAATCTTTAGTTGTTTTTACAGTTTTAGCTTGTGCAGTTTATTTCTTTCTTGTGCTTTTTATTTCCTTTCTTTGTCTTTTTATGTCAGCTTGCTGTTTAAGTCTGTACAGTCTTTTGTTTCAGTTTTATTTGTTGTAGTTCTTTATTGCAGTTCTTTTTCTTTGTTGTCTGTACAGTTGCTTTAAGTTATTTTCAGGTCTAGGCAGTTTTAATTGCTTTGCTTTTGTTTTAGCTTAATTTTGCTGCCTGTACAGCTGTGCTTTGCATCCTTTGTAAATAGCCTTGCAGTTTGTTTTATTCCTTTGTCTGTACAGCTGTGCAGTTTTCAGTGTTTAGTTTATTTTATTTGCAGTCTGTGCAGTTTTGATTCTGTTTTGCTTTAGAAGCCTGTGCCTGTCCTTGGAAGCCTGTACAAAGTCCTTTGGCTTCTAAAATTTTTTGTCCTTTGCCTTTGCTTGAGCAATCAATGAAAAGTCAGCCTGCTAAAAATTGTTTATTCTAAGCTGATCAATCCAGTTTCCATCCAATGCCCATGTTGTTCACCATTCTAATAGAGATAGTCTGCTTGCACTGAACAGTAGAACTATTTTGTTATTCAGGACAAAGGTAGAGAGATGATTGGATCTTGTGTCTTACTTGCCACAGTTGTTTTAATGATAGAAAAACTGCTATGCTGTTTAGTTGGAGGAACTCCCGGGGAATCCAAGAAAAGCTGGTTATGAGAGGGGACTATGGTTCATGCAATTATTTGGGTATCCACAGAGGCTATCATTGCCTAGACTGAAGCAGTTTCGGATTGATCAATTCCAGATTGATCAAATGATAAAAGAAAATTGTGATTTCCCTAAAAGCATCTCAGATATTGATATATTTCAGAGGGAGAGATATAAAAAAAAAAAAAAGGGAAGAAGAGAAAAAGAGTTACACAATTAAAAGAGGCAGCCAATATTAGATTCTGCCCTACAGTTGTAAATTTGGGTCGTGTAAATCTAAAGGGTAACTCTGTCTAGGCTGTAAAAGGCTAAACTAGTAAACAGAGCTCTACTCGGTTTCCCCTTTTACAATCTAGAAAAGTTGATCAGTCCAAAGTTTATCATTCAATTCAGTCATCCTTGAAGAAAGTTCTATACCCTTTGAAATTGCACATCAGAAATCTTCCTTGAAGTAATCCAGCCTAGTATGTCCTTGGGAAATTTTAACAGCTGGCAGTTAACAGTCAATTTATTGTGAAGAATGTCTGTGGCAAGGCATGATGCATGGTCTTTTTGTTTTGAAACCAGAGTCTTGGGTTCTAAAATAGTGCTACTATTTTACCCGCAGATATCGCCATTTGTTGAGAAGCAACACACCCCCACTGAAAAATGAGATTCCATCCTCTTGAAAACTCTGAAATTCCATTTTTGCAGCAAGGACCCTCTTGATCATTTTCAGGTTTAATTCCAATTTCTGCTTGCCTGCTTTTAATGTTGTGCTTTCTCTTGTATTCTAGCTTTGATTATCCCAGACTTCACTTTTACATGCTAGAAATCATTCATGCTTAAGAAAATCTTGCACCGGTATCGAGAAAATCCAGAAAACAGTTGCATAAATTCATGAAAAATCAAACTTTCCATTTTTGGTAGTGTCACGATATCGCGACACTTCCATTTTTGAAAATGTCACGATATCGCGACAGGAAAATACAAATGCAGCTAAGTCATTTTTGTGTAGCGAAATCGCGACACTTTCCATTTTTGGAAGTGTCACGATATCGCGACATTTCCATTTTTGGAAGGACGATGGCGAAATCGCTACCGGCCGGAGGAGAGAGAAGAAATCAGTACGGATCAGCAAAATCGCGACATGTCGCGAAATCGTGACATGTCGCATTTTCGCGGTAAGAGAGAGAAAATGCATGAAAATCCGCCAAGTAAGAAAACAGGCACGATTTCGCGACATGTCACGAAATCGCGACAAATCTGGAGAGAGAAGGCATAATGGTACGATGCGTCGCGAAATCGCGACACTTTCCATTTTTGGAAGTGTCGCGATATCGCGACATTTCCATTTTTGGAAGGTGTCGCAAAATCGTTGAGAGGAGAGAGAAGAGATCGGGACAGCGATTTGGACATGTCAGGAAAATCGTGACATGTCGGTTTGGGAAAGGAGAAAATCGCTAAGTCGCAAATGTGTAGCGAAATCGCGACATTTCCATTTTTGGAAAGTGTCGCGAAATCGCTACAGGATGAGGAGAGAGAAAGCTAGGGAGAAAGATGCGCGAAATCGCGACAAGGGAAGAAGGCCAAGCAAGGAAAGATGCATGAAATCGCGACGTCGCGATTTCGCGACGTCGCAAAGGTGAAGGGAGAAAAGTTGCAGCGATGCGCTGCATGTTTCAAAATCGTGGGCTGGAGCTTGCAGCGATGCGCTGCATGTTTCGAAGATCAAGGATGAGAATGGTAGCGACGCGCTGCACGTTTTGAGGAAGTTGTACGACGGCCAGCGAGAGGCACGATTTTGCGACATGTCACGAAATCGCGACAGGAAGCAAGGAAGATGTACGGCCGCCGGCAAGAGGCACGATTTCGCGACATGTCACGAAATCGCGACATGTCACATTTTCGCGGTCGACAGGGGGAGAAGCAGCGCAGCGCTGGAGACGTCACGATTTCGCGACATGTCGCGAAATCGCGACATGTCGCAGAATCGCGATAGGAGAGAGAAAGTCCTCAAAGTTGACCAGAAGTGCATTTCAGCTGAAACAGAAGGCATCCTGGGGTAGCGACACGTGTCAAAGCGCGTAACAGGCAGAGCAGGGCCGACATGCAAGCTTTTTAGCTGATTTTAATCTGATTTTAATGCTTTAAGCTTTGATTTTAATGATTTTAAAGTACTAATATAATCTTTTTGTCTTTCATGCAGGATTCCATCTGGCACTTGCGGGACAACCGGAAAGGCCATAAAGTCAAAGTTAAAGTGCAGATTTGATCAAGGACCGCCATGCTAGAGGAGAAGAAGACCGTAAAAGCATTCAATGGCAAATTTATGGCAGAATTGATAGCATGAAGATAATTTCAACTCAGGGATGGCTTTACGGAGATCAGATTCGATGGAGAAGTGGTGACTCATCCGGCTCACCAACAGAATTAATGGAGGCATTTATTTGCAGCTGCGGATGAATGCAAGTGGCTTTAGATTTTATCTTCTCCATTTATGGCAGCTGACTCCCCTGATTTGCCGAAGGGTTAAGTTCTATCTGGACTTTGATTTTAAATGGATTTTTATTGTAAAACCCGGGTCCTAGGGTTTAGATGTGATAATATTTGCAGTTATGAGAAGAAGATATTTCTGAAAAGATCGTGGTCTGTCCTGAGTCTATAAATACTTCTTCTCAATGTAATTGCGGGAGGCGGAGACTTAGAAATAAAAGGCTTATAAGCAATTTCTTGCAAATCTTGTGAAATCCTTTGTTTCTGGACTTGGAGTTGATGTGCTTTAGCTTTTCTGTGATAGCATGGCCAGGAGCCTAATATTTTGCAGAGTGTGATAAGTGTATCTTCTTTTGTTATCCGTTCCATTTAAAGTTTGTTAGATATATGCTATAAATCTGAGTTATCAAGTTTAAATATGTTGTTAGGCTTCAGTTGTTCTCTTGTCTGCTAGGGGAAATTACAGATTTGAAGGTTAAGTTTGTTCTAATTGCTCTGTCTTCACTGTGTGAGCTAGGCTGCCGGTGAAAGATACCAGTTTTAACCAACTGCCCTTGGATTTATAATTTTTTGCTAGATCTGTTTCACTCTGCCTTGTGCTCTTAGTTGAAAGTGATCTTAGACTGACTGGACACTTTCTTCTTTGATTTGTTCTGTTGTGAAGCTAGTAGCATAGATAAAATTGATAGTTTGGGGTTTTACAGTTGATGTTTGATAAACTTCTCTTTCTGCCTCTACCCTACCCTCTCTTTGTTTTCGATGAATGATCCATTTTTATTTTCTTTGTTTGTCTTTTATTTAAATCTGCTGACCCATGAGAGCTAGATCAAGAATTCAAGTTAAATCTGATCAACTTTTGCAACTACTGAACAAGTTCAGGAACCCCCTGTAAGGTAACAAAGCAGTCCATATTGAAATCTATTCCAGAAGTGGAAAAGAGTGAATAGCCATTCGACCCAACTCTGTAACTCGCACCTTGGATAACCAGCTAGATCCTAAAGTGAGTGGGATCCGTCCCGTGGGTGTCTCCGGAGCTTCCTTGCTTCATCCTTTCCCGGGGTGTGCATGAAAGCCGGACCAACAATAAGGTCCTCTATTTGTTATGGAATTAGGAAATTCAAAAGTTATTTTGGGCATTGCATTGATGGAATAATTGGAAACCATAGTTGATTTTAATCACAAAAATCACTATGTAGAGTGGCAAGAGAATGGGAAGACCATTCACCTTCAAGGAATTCCAACACCACCATAAAAAATAGTAAGTTTACATAGCATGTAAAATATATTAAGAAAATATGGCGGTGGATTCATGG